>CM040118.1:342336473-342936473 GCA_022559845.1 Amorphophallus konjac | reverse complement strand
TTGTTCAAGAAAAGGAGGAAGGGTTACTGGAAGTGAATGGAGGACTCACAAGGCCAGGCTTTAAAGGGGAGGCATCACATTGATGTGGTGGCTCAAAAGAAACCGGAGGAACGGAGGAAACGGGTAACACAATACATGCACTATGAAGGCAGGATCAAACCAACAGAAATAGCAAAAAAAAAGGGGCCCAAGGAGGGTGATTGTTTCCATTCGTGGGATGCCAAGGACGGTATCCCTACATGCATATTACAAGAGAAAATGCCCAAATGAGGCCATGGACAAAAGGAAAAGACTCCAAGACGGAGAACGAGAGGAGGAATGAAATACAAGACGAAAGAAAACATTGGGGCCTAAGACATAGGCTACCATTCCCAACCCTCTCCCCCAATACAACAAGCTCTCTCTCTCTTACTCTTGTTTCTTCCCGGTGGCCGTCGGACGGAGCTCCGGCCGGGAGGGTCGCTTCTTCTCTTCTCTCTTTTCCTCTTCGTCCTGTGTGTGCCCTCTACTGTTGGAACCTCTTCTCCTCTCTCTGTTCGTCTCTGGCCGTTCTCCCCTCTGTGTGTCCCCCTCTGTGAAACGAAGAGAAGGGGTTTTTTTATACCCCGGGCGGCGGGAGCCTTCGAGCACGGCCGCCGAAGCGGGAAGTGGCCCGTGATCATGAGGTTTGACCTGCCTGTCCTGGCTGTCAGTGGACTAGGCCACGTGGCCCAACGATCGGCTGCCACCTGAGATGGCTCCACTGCGCGCCAAGGATGTGTAGAGCATGGGCCTCACGTCGCCCGTTGAAAGAGCTTCACCGCTGTGCCGTTGAAGGGCTGAACAAGCGTGCCGCTGTAGTGCCAAAAGGGCGTACCGCTGGAGCCCCGGATGGGCGTGCCGTTGAACGGCCTGAAGGGCGTGCCGCTGGGGACCCTACAGGGTGTGTCGCTGAAGACCCCCCAGGGGGCGTGCCGTTGAACCCCAAAGGGGGTGTGCCGCTGAACCCCAAAGGGGTGTGCCGTTGAACCCCCCCTGGGGGTGTGCCGCTGAAGACCCCCCCAGGGGGCGTGCCGTTGAACCCCAAAGGGGTGTGCCGTTGAACCCCCCCCTGGGGGTGTGCCGCTGAAGACCCCCCCAGGGGGCGTGCCGTTGAACCCCAAAGGGGTGTGCCGTTGAACCCCCCCCTGGGGGTGTGCCGCTGAAGACCCCCCAGGGGGCGTGCCGTTGAACCCCCTGGGGGTGTGCCGGTGAAGACCCCAAGGGTGTGCCGCTGGGCAGCCAAAGGGGCTGGGCGTGCCGCTGAAGGCCGTGCCGCTGAAGCCCAGGATGGGCGTGCCGTTGAACCCCCCCCTGGGGGTATGCCGGTGAAGACCCCAAGGGTGTGCCGCTGGGCAGCCGAAGGGGCTGGGTGTGCCGCTGAAGGCCGTGCCGCTGAAGCCCAGGATGGGCGTGCCGTTGAACCCCCTGGAGGTGTGCCGTTGAACCCCCCTGGGGGTGTGCCGGTGAAGAGCTAAAATGGGCAATTTTGAGCCCATTGTGAGCACGAGTCGTGGCCCATTTGATTTCCTTCGAGGCCCATGGGCCGTGGGGCCTCTTGTGCTTGATTTCTCCGGGGTTTCTTCACTCGGGGCCGTTGTTGATGGATGTGCAATTTTCGGTGTCCACACCCTCTCGGTAACGGATGGGAGATCATGGCCAGAATGAGCTTTACCATGGGTAAGGGTTTAGGTCACCTCGAACAAGGTCCCACGCATAGAAGAAAGTTTAAAGTTGCTAAAGGTCGTGTGGGTTTGGGTTACTCTCCAGAAGAGCCGCCTAAGGCTACTCAAGGCAAGGGTTTGCTTTACGGTCGCTTTGTCATAAGACCAGTTCAGCCAGGAACTCGGCTAGAGCCGGGAGAAAAGTTTGGAGTTCCTCTTAGAAAGAAAATCCCACCTGATTTATCACTCGAGGAGGACTTTGGTCTCCTCTCCCTCTTTCATCTTGATAAACCCCCCGACAAGGTTTTCCCCTCGGGTACCTTTCTTGCTTTAAACAGGCATGCGCATGTCCTCTTCATTCCCTTCCTATTCCACCCACCGCTCCCTCCGCTTCTCACTCATTCGGCCACAGGGCAACCTGTCCATAGGGTTTGCACATTCACCCATGACCACCAAAAAAAAATGTCGATCCTCAAACATGGGCCTACGAGCTCACTATTGAAGAGACGGCCTCCTTGGAAAATGGATCCCTCGGCCAAGGGCTGACACTTTCCACCTTGAACTCCCTTCTACAAACTCCCCTTTGTACATAGTAGGGTAGAGTCTAGATCAAGTCAGGGTCTGTACATAGCATCCTTTCCTTCCAGAAAGTCTAGTGTCCGTCAGGTTCCCGTGCGATACGTCAGCCAATTGGCTGATAAATGCGCACAGCTCTGTCAGGTCTCTGAATTTACATCCACTCTCATTCCCTAGGGGCAGTTGAACCAGAAGGGTCTTCAGTAGATGATGGTCTAGGGGTGTATATTTTAGAAGAGGATGATGATGCGGAAGAAGAAGAAGAAGAGCCATTAGAAGATGGTAGTGATCCCATAGCTTCCTTCGTTGACGGAACCAAGAAGTTTGATCAACCTAATGTCTCCATTGATGAATCCACTAAGGAAGTCAACCTCGGCACCAAGGATGATCCAAAGAATATATTGATAAGTGCCAATTTAACTGATGAGGAGGAGGCTGCTCTTGTGGCGGTTCTCAGAGAATTTCCTGATGCTTTCGCTTGGTCCTACGAGGACATGCCGGGTCTGGACCCGTCTTTGGTCGAACATCGTTTGGTCCTGAAACCCGATGCTCGAGCTGTCAAACAAAAGCTAAGGCGACTTCACCCGAAGCTCGCACTCAAAGCCAAAGAAGAAGTGGACAAGCTCCATAAGGCCAAGTTTATCAGGGTAGTTTTATATCCGCAATGGGTAGCCAACATCGTCCCTGTTATGAAGAAGGGTGGTAGGGTCCGCATCTGCATAGATTTTCGTGACCTTAATCATGCTTGTCCAAAGGATGATTTTCCTCTTCCCCACATAGATGTCCTGGTGGACAACACCGCCGGCTATGAGATGCTCTCCTTCATGGATGGCTTCTTCGGGTATAACCAGATCCGCCTAGCGGAGGAAGACAAGGAGAAGACTTCTTTCACCACTCAGTGGGGACTTACTGCTATGTCGTCATGCCCTTCGGACTCAAGAACGCAGGGGCAACATATCAAAGGGCGATGATGGCCATCTTCCATGACATGATGCACGTTCATATGGAAGTTTATGTGGATGACATTCTGGTTTAATCCAAAATCAGGAGTGGCCATGCAGAGATCCTCCGAGCAGTTCTCCAACGGTCACGGGAGCACCAACTCAAAATGAACCCCAAGAAATGTGTATTCAGGGTTTCTTCAGGGAAGCTTTTAGGGTTCATTGTTAGCAAAAGAGGAACTGAGATCAACCCTAATAAAGCTAAGGCCATTGCCGAGATGCCTCCTCCTAGGAACATCAAAGAGGTCCATGGTCTAATCGGGCGTTTGCAATTCATTAGGAGATTCATATCTCACCACTCTCAGCGATGCAAGCCCTTTTACGACATGTTAAAAGGAGAGGCTAAATTTAATTGGAATGACAAATGTCAAAAGGCCTTCGATGATCTGAAGAACTACCTTTTGAATCCTCCCGTTCTAGCACCCCCGGTCCTGGGTCAGCCTTTACTGCTCTATGTTTCTACCACTAATGAATCTGTTGGAGCGGTATTGGCCCAATATGACGAGGCCAAGAAGGAGCGCGTGGTCTACTATTTGTCTAAACTGTTCAATGAAGCTGAGCAGAGGTACACCGCCATGGAAAAGACCTGCGCGGCCGTCGTTTGGGTCGCCCAAAAGCTAAAGCACTACTTTCTCGCACATGAAGTAAAGCGCTTGGCGCGAATGGACCCAATCAAATACTTGTTAGAAAAGCCCGCTCTAACTGATCGTTTAGTAAGATGGCAAAGTTTTCTCAACCAATTCGACATCACCTACATCAGTCAGAAGGCTGTCAAAGGGCACGCCATCGCCAAGCACCTTGCCCATCATCCACTCCCTACATTCTCCCCTGTTGATGAGAGCTTCCCGGACGAAGAGTTAGGAGCCATTATAGATGGTGAACCTTCGTGGATCCTCTACTTCGACGGTGCATTCAATTCCAAGGGTTGCAGAGTCGGAGCCGTTCTCCAATCCCCGGAACGTATCATCATTCCCCGTGCTTGTCAATTAACCTTCCCTGCCACGAACAATGTGGCTGAGTATGAGGCACTACTCATGGGCTTGAAGTTGGCGCTGGCCCTCGGAGTTAAGGAGCTCTGAATCATCAAAGATTCCCAGCTTATACTCCGAAAATCCCTCAGCAAGTATCAAACTCGGGACCCGAAGCTGAAACCCTATCAAGACCTGGTTGGTAGGGTAGTCCAGCGGTTTAGGAATCTCATCCTTATACACACCCGTAGGGCTCAGAACATTCTAGCCGACGCTCTGGCGTCTTTAGCATCTTCTCTTTCAATTATTGGCGAAAGACCATCAGCCACTGTCATCGTGCAAAGAATGCACATTCCTTCATATTCAGATCCCTGGTTTCAATAGTTCTCCGAGCCTTCTTCTCAAGTCCCTGTCATCTCTCATGAACCTGAGATCGACCTTGAAGATGGCAATCCCTGGTTCTTCGACATCGAGAATTATCTCCGGGATGGCTCCTTTCCTGATTATGCTACCACCCCAGATCAGCGGGACAATCGCCGAGCCGACGAGCGCTTTGCCATCATAGGGGGTCTCTTGCATCGTAAATCTCTCAGTGGAGTATACCTCCTCTATCTCAACGAGACCGAATCTCGTGCGGTTGTCGAAGCTGCACATTCCGGTGAATGCGGTGGACATGTGAATGGCCGCATGCTTGCTCAGAAACTCCTTCGTCAATACTGTTGGCCTACCATGCATGAGGATTGTGCCCGGTATGTCCCCCATTGCGCCAAATGCCAACTCCATGCGGACAAGGTCCACGCTCCCTCATCTTCACTCCACCCTCTTATAGCTCCCTAGCCCTTTGCCATGTGGGCGTTTGACGTAGTCGACCCCTTGGAGGATAGAACCGGAGAAGTCTGAAGAAAATCCTTCATCCTCACCGCTACAGAATATTTCACGAAGTAGGCGGAAGCTGAGGCATTCTCAGAAGTCAAAGCATCAACGGTGGTGAAGTTCATCAAGCGCAACATCCTCGCCAGGATCGGCGTCCCTCGTGACATCGTCACCGACAACGGACCACTGTTCACATCCCAGGAGCTCCGCGACATGTGTGGTAAATATGATATTAATTTGCATCATTCATCTCCATACTACCCACAAGGAAATGGACAAGCTGAAGCTACAAACAAAACTCTCATAAGAATTATCAAGAAAACCTACAAATCTCACCATTATTCTGATTGGCCAGATCGCCTCATTGAGGCCCTCTAGGCTTACCGCACTTCTGTCCGTACTCCCATGGGTCAAACCCCGTACTCACTCACTTTTGGGACAGAAGCGGTACTCCCATATGAAATATTCGTTCCCTCACTAAGAGTGCAGCTAGATCCCGAGCTCGATCCTGAGCAACGCTGAGAAAACCTGTTCGCCCAGCTGGAACTATTAGATGAGAAACGAATGATTGCGGATGATCATGCTCAAGTATATCTCAAGAGAATTGCATGTTATTATGCCAAGAAGGTTCTGGAGAGAAAATTCAGAGTAGGGGAACTGGTTTTAAAGAGGAAAATTGCTAAAACCACCGGTCTTAAAGCAAAATTCTAAGAAAATTGGGAAGGCCCTTTTGTCATCAAAGAAGTCTACTCAGGTAACGCTTACAAATTAGTGGACTCTGAGGGAGTAGAGCTCACATATCCATGGAATGGGATATACCTTAAGAAGTTCTATTCATGAGACCTTGTACATAACCATTCACAAAAAAAGAGTGTCCTTTTGTTCCTTGTACAGAAAAAATTGCACACGCCTGGTGATCATCATGTAGTCCAAAGTTATTGCATCAACCCTTCATGCTAGATAGGAACCATCAAGATGTGGTAAATATCGGGTCTTGGTCTGTCAGAACTATGGAGATCCATGTCCGGCCATGTCGGCCTATGCTTATTAGAAGGAAAACAACATGCACACACTCACGTATTTTATCCTAAATAGGTGGCATCACCTACGATAAGGCCTCACCCGAAGGTCTCCAGAGAAGCCAGTACTCTTTTGTTCTTCTTCTCTTCGACCGAATGAGACATCCGGCGCCCTTAAAACGATGAGCATCTGAGGACCGAAGCACAAGATCCTTAGGCAAGAGTAGGATCCATCCCCTCAATCCCGGGTCAGAGCACAAGAAGAGGGCAGTGTCCCCGCAGGCATGAAAAGGGGAATTCAAAAACAAAAACAAAATGGCAATATTCTTTTCCCCAAGAAAGACAAAAAAGAAAAGAAAAGAAAAATTATGTATGCATGTATATGTGACAAAGTCACATGAAAAGTCTGGTCGTGACCGTGCCTGACTCCAGCAAACGAAACCCCTCCCAATCAAAAGTCAAAGTTTTTCCACAAAAGGGGCATCTAATGTCATAATGCTCGGGGTGTGGTCCGAAATTGCCTGAAAGGGGAAAGTCAAGTAGGCCCTCAACCAGCTCACCGGGTTAACGGCTTTGCCGGTCCTCTCGGGAGGTTTATCCCCTACATTCTTCCTTCCCCCATCAAAAGATGAAAACTCAATGGAGGTCCTAAAGGGTGAACCCTGTCAAGGTTGCAACCTTGTTTATCAAAAATACATATATGGTTGCCCACTTCAAAAAGTAGAAGCCATCGCTGCGAAGGGGTCTCTGTGTTTTTGGCGGGTCAAGACCTCTATTTACCACCCTTAACACTTTCTCATGTTGCCTCGGGCTTAGGTCAATCCAAGCGCGTCACCTATAGGTGCGACGGCGTCTGATTCCGGGTCAGCGTCGCACGGTTGACCGTTAGGGCTCCAAGGTGTTCCATCATATACCATCTGGAGTTTTGAGAAAATAGACCCGGGTCGGGCAAATCATTTACCTCGAACGCTTTTTGGGTGTATCCCTGTGGTCGGAAGCAACTGGGAGCCTAAGCTTGGCATGATGGTATTGTCATCAGGATAAGACTTAACCGTCGAGACTATCATTTGAGGAGTCTAGAGGCCTAAATCAACCTAGATGTGCGCTCAGGATACCTGAGAGGTAATTTAGAAGACCCCTATCTCCATACAGGTCAGGTGCCCCATGGGTGGTCACCAGGCGTTCATAAACAAAAAAACAAAAAACAATACAAAAATGCATAAAATCATAAAACACCAAAAAAACATATAAAAGCCAAAAGCCAAAAATATGTCTTGCTTCCGCATGTGCATTTCGCATGATCATATTTCCCTTTTGTTTGCATTTTGTTTACTTGCATGTGCATATCACGTTTACTTTTCTTTGTCTCGATCTTCTTAAATAAGATTTAGCCCTCTGAACCTGCACCAAGAAAGGTACTATCTGCTTTCGGCAGGGGGCTAAAATCATACTACACTAACCTTTTCCTTGTTAGTGTGGTTGAAACAGGTGAAAAGGAAGACGGCGTCAAAGGTCAAACCAAGTCAAGTATAGTGAAGAAAGCTCATTTCATTTCTAGACATGTCCATTACATTCCAACGATACAGCATTCTAGGGGCATACCCCCAGTGTACAAAAGGGGCAGCTACTATCCAGATGCGTCTCTCTCTCTATCTCTCCTCCTAATCCCTATCGGTGCGAGGTCGGCTACGCTGACTATCAGCCTCGTCTCCGTCTCTGCTTCACATGTCTCATAGCCTCGATGGCCGAGAAGCTCTCAAACCGATGCAGCTGGCTGGGTCGCTCCCTGCTCCGCAGGAGGCTACGTCATGACAATAAGCTCATCTATCGTGAAGTGCACGTCTCCTCTGGTCCGCAGCGACTCGGAAGGAGTCGCAGGTCTGGCTCCCTCTCCTGGGGCACCTCTGCCCTGATACCTTTGCAGCACTCGCCGTCTCAAAGCCTCTAGCTGATTGAGGGCTCGCTGCTCCCGAACTGCCATTGCCACCTCTCAGGCACGGGCCCCAGCCTCTCTCTCCTTGGCCTCGGCAAGGCGACCCTCGACTCTCTCAATGGAGCTCATCTCTCCAAGGCGTCGTGTCAACTCCTCTATATGGACATCCTGCTCCGGACGAACGGCAAGGGTAGCCGCTAACTCCTTCCTCTGTAGAAAATGAATCATCGGATAAGTTCAGACAAAGATGTCAAAAGATGGAATTGCTTTCAACTTGAGTGTAAGATTCTCACCACCTCGGCCAGCTCGGCCTCTCGCTCCTCGGCCCGTAAATGGCCCCCGCCAGGTGATCCTCCGGCTCCTCTCTAGCATTAGCTCGAGATGAAGGCCCGGCCTCTCCACCTGCTCCTGCCTTCACTCGCACATAGGCCAACTCCCCTCGCTGGCAAGTCCATGGGCAAGCGATTAGTCAAATGCAACAAATTCCAAGTTCAAAATCAATCAAGTTAACTTTGGCTCACCAACTCTCGAATCTCGTGTCACAAGTTCACGACCGTCTGGTTAAGGACGACCATCCGATCCTTGAGTATCTTCACGGCCTCAGTCTCAGACATCTGCACATCGAATCCACAAACTCACTTAGCCCCAGTGCTTAAATGAAAACATCACATTCGAAAGCTGAAGAGTAACTCACCGCTCGGGTGTTGAGACGGAGCCGTCCGGCATACCGGTCCTGGTAATCCGCCAAGTAAGTTTCACTGCTCCTCACGGTCCGATCATGCTCTAGTGAGGGTCCTCTTTGTAGTGCCTCTGCCTCTCTACGGTAGCGGGAGGCCCAGTCCTGATCGCTCGCCGAAGTCCATCAGCATCCCCGGTCTTACTCGTGCTCGGCTGGAACCACCATGGGCGGTTGATGCCACCCTAGCGTCCTCTGCACTAGGCGAAGGAAGAGCGGCTTCCTCATGTTCACGCAAAACAGCACTGTATCTCTGTGGAACCAAGGTCGCCCCTCCCTCACCCACGACTGGGGCGTAGTGTCCTCCATCACGTAGGGAGTCCAGATCACCTGCCACATAAAAGTTGAAAGTTTTGCTAATTTGAGTACGTATAACAACTGCTGAAAAAAAATCACACAACTCTTTAGCCAAAACACTCACCTGGTGGGGAGGGAACTCATCCAGGGCCGTCCTAAGCTCAGAGAGTCTAGTGGTTGCTAGGTGCCGGTCCCGAACCATCTCCCATCTAGCCATAAGAGGGACCGCCTGCATCAGGGCTCGCAGGATCTTACCGCGACCTAGAGGGAATCGAGGGTACCCCCAAATCTGGAAACACAAGAAAAGATTCATCAGTTAGTCAATCAAATTTAGAATCAACATGTGTAAAGGGGTAGACTTGTACCTGTAAGAAGGGTGTGAAACCACCAAGGTTACCCAAACCTGGGTGCACAGGATCCAAGTGGGCGAAGAGGTGCGCCAGCGTCGCTCTCCCCCACGCGAGTTGGGGTCTCCGCTCGAGATCTCGTACCAACAAGAGATACTTTAGATTCACCTTGTTCGAGGCCATAGCGAATAGTAGCCTCCCAAAGAAATATAAGAGGAACAGCCTCAGTTCCTCCTGGTCATTCCTCCCTCGGGCTAGGAGTCTCTGTCTCACTCACTCTAGGTATGCATCCAAGTCCTCTAGTGGTCCCCGTACCACTCTCACGAGCCCCATCACAGCACTGATCTTCCCAAGGGGAAGAGTGGTCAACGGTCTCTCGGATCCAGCCAACTGTGGCCCGAGCAGGCTCTCCACCTCCTCCCGATAATTCCTGAGCTCTTGGCCAATCACCGGGTTCCCTGCTACCGACAACCCCGTTAAGAAAGCCACATCCTCAAGGGTGGGGATCATATGTCCCCACGGCATCACGAAAGCTCTACAACTGTCCATCCATCTCTCTCGTAGCGCCACCAAAAATGTAGCATCAATAGGGAAAGGTTGGATCCTGAAGAACGGGCCAAAACCCATTCGATCCACCCTCCCCCGCTGCCCAGGAGGTAAGGCGTGGTACCAAGACCACACCAGGTCCCATGAAACCTTGGCTCTAATCCTTCTTGGACCCTGCACACAACAGGAAAAAACACAAGGAATTCATTAGATCTTCCAATCAATCCACCCTCGTTTCATATTTTTCAAATTCTACTGCCTTGAGAAGAGGGCGGCCAAAGGCCTGGCCGCCCACATCTAGGGGCGGCCAGAACACTGGCCACCCAGGACAGTGGACGGCCACTAACCTGGCCGCCCACTAGTTTCTCTCCCACGAACTCACACTCCAACGTCTCCATCTTTCCATCAAGCCTATACACACACCAAGTCTAATGAATGGAAGAGTAGGGCCATGGAACTTACCCTTTCACGTCGTCCTCCCTCCTCTTGGTCGGCTTCGCCCTCTTCCGGACCTTCTTCTTCCTCACCTTCATCTCCATCGGCGAGGTCGGTCGGCCCCTCATCGGGGGTAGCCACGCCTCCTTCGCCTCCATCTTCTCCGCTCTCCTCCAAATCAGCAGAAGCCGTCGCCGAAGAGGATGAGCCCGTCGGAGCTTGCACCTCCTCTTGCTCTTCACTCTCATTTGAGGATGAAAGATCGGCAACGATGTCAAGCCGAGCTCTCCTTCGCCCCATTGCCCAAATCTAGGGAGTCAGGTGGCTAGAACCTCACTCACAGAAAGAAAGATCAACTCCCTCAGCTCTTACTCCTGTAGACGTCCAAGACGAAGGCCGCCCAAATGAGGGGGCCAGCCACCTTTTTAAAACCCTCAAGATAGAGGGCGGCCAAGACCCTGGCCGCCCAGCCCCAAGTGGAGGCGGCCAGAACCCTGGCCGCCCTCCCTCATGTTCAGCCAAAAAAAATGAAGAAAAATAAGAAAAACAACAAACATTAATGCAATTCCATTCACATAAAGCCCCTTCATTACATCACTCCATCCACTCATTCTCACAACCATCAATCATCCATCCACTAGTTAAGAACAAAACAAACAAAAATTGTCAATTTTTTTTCACCCATTCACTAACTATAAAAAGAATGTTGAACAAACATCAACTAGGTGCGCCGCCTCATAAAGAAATCGTTCATAGCCAGTCTGAAACTCTGTAGGTAGCTCACATCATGCTTCAGATCATCCTTGTCCTCCTCAATGTCAACCTTGGCTTTCGTCACGGCTGCATGGCGTCTCCATGTCTTCATGATCCTCTGAAGTCGCTTTCGATCAGCGTCGATTCCCAGAAGGCGCTTTGTAATCAATGCTCCCTTGGAAGCAGCCCATGGGATCCGTCTGGGCAATCCCACCTGGCGATGGCAGCAGTGTGCCTGATACAACACTAAGTCCTCGGCGCTCACAAGCCATAACTCCTACTCTGGCAATCCTCGTACCCTAAATTCTTCATGTCGATACATCATCGGCATAAACATGAACTTGTCCTCAGGTAGGAAGTTTAGATAGTCACGCCAATCATCTCTGGTCTTCAGTAGTGCTGTGTTGCATATCACCTGATCCTCAGGACCAAAGAGAGCCCTCGCTAGGTAGATGGCGCTCTTCGCGAAGATCCGAGAAGTAGTTGTCGCCTCGTCGTCGAAGTCAAAACTCAAGTGGATCTCCATCCACATCTGCAGAAGGTAGACTCCCCATGGCGCTGCCACACAGGCTCATCTGAGTGAGTCCGCAGTACATATGAGCCAGCACCGCCTAGGAGAGAGAATGTCCTGTCCATAGGAGAGTCAGTGGTCCCACGTACTCTCATCTCAGCACGTCGCCATACGTAGGGAAGAGCAATGCCCCGCCCAAGCACAATGTCATACCGCGCATCAGTCGGTCTGCCTCCACTGTCTTGTCTTTCACATGACCCAAGAGTCAACCTGCTAGGTGGTCGACTAGGATCCCTCGCTGGTCTGTCATTCAATGAACTCCGCGCTTGTCTCGCACGATCTCTGCTAAGATCTCATCCCAGGGAGGAAGGTCGATCAGCTCGCCCACCTCCAAATCACTCCATTGGAAGATGAAATCCAGCTCTTCTACCAGCACTGAGGCCTCGAACTCGGGGAAGACAAAAGTGTGGCAATCTGGATGCCATAACTCAATCAGTGCTGCTAATGATTCCCAGTTCCACCTCATGCTGCTGAAGCGCTTCGCCATGATGACTAATCGGATCAGATGCCATTGGTGCATGAATACCCTCATGGTGGGTGTGATTGCTGCCATCAAATCATGGAGCCAGCCATAGTGGCAGACGTGCCTTGCCCCAGGAAAAGTAGGCACAGGCTGCACCGTTTAGAAGGAAGAAGAGAGAAGTAAAAACAAAAATCAATAAACAGGCAAAATCCTACCAAATATAAAAATACCAAAAAAGGAGAGCAAAGATAGAAAACAAAAACATTACATTTATGTCACACAAACCATACCTTGCCCTACTTCATGAGGTTGCTCAAGTGGCCGGGCACATCAGAAAGAACACTAAGTTTATGGCCTCCTGATGGGGTGGAAGAACACGCCATGCCCAATTCTCTCCTTAGAACGGCTCCTCTTGCTTCAAGTTGATGTTCAATGACGGAGTAGGAATGCCCCGGCGAGGACTTTTGAAAGCCAAGAGTCCTTCCCAGCTCAGACTCCCGCATGGGTTCGGGATAAGAGTAGGAGGGCGGCCAAGTCGCTGGCTGCCCATCCCAGGCCTGGGTGACCACAAGTCTGGCCGCCCTCATCCCCCACTTATGAATGATGCATCTTTGCTATGTATAGTCCAAATGTTCATTAAATGAAATGTGCTTATCGTTCCATCGTTATTATCATTTATGAACTTTGCTAACGTGTGCTAATGCAGCTGCAGATCTCCACAACTATGGGACCCGAGGGCGAGGTGGCCCCACTATCCTTTGCATTATAGGTAGAATGCTGGAGGCTAATAGCTTCGGGCGTATAAACTCTGAGTTCCTCTTTAATAAAAACTATGAAGAGTTTATACTCCTTAAGCTATTCGATGGCCGCTTTCTGCCTAGACCCGGGATGACGGACTTCCGAATTCTTGACTATGCTTAACTACAATGCCGAACGATGGACCCCCACCAGGATCCGGACCACGTCTGTCGCCAAGCATGGGATGACAGACTTCTTGAACTCTTGACCGATTGGTTCGGAGGTAGGCAAATAAACCCTCCGGCTTTGCATTAGATAGGTCTTTTCACTTTAAACCCAACATGCATCATATAGGCCCCTTTTTAGCCCCATTTGAAAAGCAATATATATATATATATATATATATATATATATCTGTGTGTGTGTGTGTGTGTGCATGAAAAGACAAAAAAAATGCATGCATCTCATCTTGGGAGCCATGAGGCAGAAGTGAGGAAGCTGTGTTACTTTGACCAACCCGTGGACCGTTGGCCCCCGCATTTGATTTTTTGAGTCCCTTGATTTTGCTAAGTTTGCACGAATGAGTCTACGTGATTCCACTCCGATTTGACCAGCGGAAGATGTGTTTTACGCAAGACCATTTTGAACATTTCGTGATTCAACGAGTCATTGAATTCCCATATCCTGATCCTTTTATTTACCCTTGTTTTAGGTCTTGTATCTCCTTGAGCACTGGATTGCGTTCGTCTCCTCAAGTCCTGCAGCACCATGCTAGGGGGTCCCATGCAACTGCAGATACAAGTCCTCTTAGATTAATTGTCCTTCCTCTCCTTTGCCAATGACTTACTTGATTACTTAATGCTCATGCGACCCTGCATGAAGCTTGTTTTCCGCTCAAGAATCTCTTTGAGCGTGTTGCCCTCATTACGCTTGTTTGTTTTCCAAAACACCAATTTATCAGTCGATCGGGCTCCCCTGCAAAACGGGCGTTCCGGAGGGACATTTGTAGACGCCTAATTTCGGACATCCCGCAGATCCCCAGTGGACCTTCGTGTGAATGACGCTCAATCGTTGTACTTGATTTTTCATTGTTCCAAGCTTTAAAGCCCAGCCCATGCCATAGAGCTATTGGGCCTCGTCCATTGGAGGGGTCCATGGACCATGGTCTGGGTGGCCAGAGAGCTGGTCGCCCTTGATCCTGGGCGGCCAGGTTGATGGCCGCCCTTCTCTGCTGGGTGGCTAGCGGTCTGGCCGCCCTCCCCTTCAAGAAGGCCAAGTGGATGGCCGCCCTCCTGTTTTTACTTGGTCAGAGAACGTGGCACATCACGTATGCACATTCTCCCCCCTGTTTTGCACGATTTCCCCCATGATTTCATGAACTTCGACCTCAATGACAAAACGACCAATCTCGTTAAGAGAGGGGGAGGGAAGAGAGATTCAGGAGGGGATTGGAGAGGAGTTTTGCCGAGGGAGATTCTCTCAGATGGTGAAGGGGGAGTTGCACCTAGTCTCCTTCCTGCTTTGTCCTCGATCCAGGTTTGAACTCTGGAACCCCCTATCCTTTGCTTCTCATATCATGGCTTCTTGGTAAGTGCATCTCACACATTAGAATCTTCCTAGCTCCTACACTTAAGAGATTTTTTCCCAAAACAAATGAGAAGGTGGGTGGTCAAAAGTCTCGGCTATCCCTCCTGCCCACCACCCCCAGGTAATCACGCCACCACTATTCTCGTTACATTGATTTTCATTAGAGTAGATACTACATTTTCCCGTTACTAATGGTTTTCTTCTATTTTCTTCTTTGAGCTTCACTATTTGCAAGACTTCAGCATCAAGGAACTACGCAGGGCTCCTTGCCCTTGGCTAGCCGAGGACGAGGAAGAGGGACCCTACCTTCTCCCTATTTTAACATCTCCCTACGATCATCATTTCTGTGAGGTTCAGGTAAATACCTCTGGCGATCTCGATTATTTAGTCTTTAATTTGTTCCTCTGTAGGTACTCATGGACTAGGAAGGTTGAGGAGACAACCATGCAGGGCACATCTCCAAAATCAACCCACTCCGAAAAATCCCGGAGCCTACACTAGCCTGTTGTGGCCTCCTTTTCCTGAATGTCTTACCTCTAGTTCTCAGGAACCTTTGAAACTGGCGAGTCAGCATGGCTTGTTGATCATCATCCAAATCAGAGAAAATTTCATATTCCTCACAACTCTTCCCACTACTTCGAGATACCTTAAGGGCTATGGTTTTGACCTTTTTGTTCTCTTCTACACTCTTCTTGAGGTTGATCTCGTATGCCATTAGAGATCCCATCAGCTCTGTGACAGTCATGGTGGACAGGTCCCTGGATTCTTTTATCACGGTGGCTTTCGTGTGCCACACAGGGGTTAGGGACCTAAGAATCTTCCTAACAAGATCACTCTCCTGGAATTGTTTTCTTAAAGCTGTAAGGTTGTTAGTGATCAGTGAAAGCCTTTCCTACATCTCAGATATATTTTCATCATGCTTCATTTTAAAGAGTTCATAATCTGAGGTGAGCATGTTTACCTTCGTCGCTCTCACTTGGGACGTTCCTTCATAGATTAGTTGCAACTCATCCCACATTTTCTTGGTAGTTTTGCATGCAGAAATCCTTTAATACTCATCTGGATGCACGGCACACTGCATGATGTTCATGGCTGTCCAGTTGACAGTTGATATTCGAATTTGCTGCCTAGTCCATGTACTTTCATCTTCGGGCAGTTCAAATGGACCGTCGGTGATCACTCTCTACAGCTTGTGACTTTACACTCGCAGGAATATCTCCATATTGTTTTTCCAATATAAGTAATTAGCACCATCGAACAATGGGGGTCGGTTTAGGGAATACCCTTCAGTTATAAAGCTGCGAGCATTGCTTGTTTTGGGTCTTCCCTGGTCATTGGACCACATTTTGGGAAACCTGCTCTGATACTAATTGATAGACTAGAATAACATATATAGAAGAGGGGATGAATATATATGTTCCCAAAAGTTAGCAAATAAAAACTCCAAAACCAATGCAAGCAGATACGTTGTCAATAACACTGATATAACCACAAGCACGGATCAGACAAGAAATCAACAATGTAGCGTGCAAAGAACGTTGCAAAGAACTTATCGTGCGTGATCAAGAAGCTCGGCAAAAACAACACTAATTTGAACCTACACACCAGATCAGACAAATTAACAACGATTATGTGTGCTAAGAGAAGTGATGTGAACACAACGTGTGCAAACAAGGAGATCGACAGATGCAGCTCACACTCAGCAGTCTAGCATGCTCGCAGTGACTGACATCAGTACGAGGTGGAGGTTTGATCCGAGAATCTCCTCATACAAGAGGCAACAATCCAGATAGGCCTGACCTATCCTTTTAGCTACATCTTTTATTATATTGATTAGTCAAGGTAGCGCACACTAAATTGCTAAGCAAGGTGGTTCGATTGCAAACCGCAATCTACATCCACCCCTCACTCTTCTAGAGTGAGGTTTTGATGGGGCATCGGAGCTAGGCCATTAAATGTGTGGAGTGTGTATTTGTATTAATGTATTTGGTTTGTAATGTGTGTTTGTTTTGGGTTTTATTTGGGTTACTTTGTAAGGCTAGTTATAAGTCATTGGGCTAAGTTCATTTAGAGTCCATTAGGGGGTTTATGTTCATATTGGGCCTTAAGGCCACTTAAAGCCCAATTGGGCCTCTCCCTCTCTCATGGGCTTCCTAGCTTGGAAGGCCCAATAGGGTGGTCAAGGGTCCATGGGCCCAATAGGTTGGTCTTTGGTCCAAGGTAGAACTTGGACCAAGTTGTCATTTTTGACCAAAGGGAGGAGGGTGCCCCCTCTTTTGTCCCATATGGGGGATTTTTATATTCCCCATCCCCCAAATGCCCCTCCCTAACCCTAGATCTGAGGGTAAGAGTGGTCATTTGTCTAGCGTTTCCATTTCATATAAAAGCATTGTATTTCTTATTTTCCATAGAATTAATTGAAGAAAAACCAGCATTTTTGCTCAAGAGCCCAAGGGCGCACCCCCACTCTCTCCTTCCCCTTTGCAGCTGAGAATGCAACCCAATCTGAGGTGTGAGGCCTTCTTATCAGTTCTTCCCTGAGTAAGAAGCTCAGCACCGCCGCCGTCGCCGCGATCGAGCCGCCGTCGCACCACCGCCGCCATACCGTATCGGTTCTGTCCACCTCTGGACAGCAGCCTAGTGTTTGAATTCTTCCTCCCAATCCACAGATCTGATCGATTTGTGATTTTGAGGGTGAGTTCCCCACGTAATCCCCCCTTTCCACAAAAATTTTCATGTCTTGAATCATTCGTTTGCCCCCTGTTCCATTTACATTTTCCCAGATCTACATAGTCTATCCTAGTGTAGATCTGTGTTCCAGCAACCCACCTCTTCATCTATTGGACCCTTTTACCAATTTCAGATTGATCTAAAATTTGGACTGTATTTTCTGTCCACCAAATCCCCTCTCCATAAATTTTTCGTGATTTTATGAATTTGTTTACCCCTCCTAAAATTCACTGCTAAATCTGGAATCTGTTCAGTCTCCTGCAGTACAGAGCCGACCACCCCCTGTCTTAAAATACTTCCCACCCTTCAAACCACCTCAAAAAAATACCAAACAATTCCTGCACGTCCCTCACTACGCCCTCTATCTCCCATAAAATTTCCAAATCCCAGATCCACAGTTTGAGCCTCGGTCAAACCTGATTACCAGGCAGATCCCAGTCTACCCAGTCGGTTCTCAGATAGGAAACCTTCCTGTTCCAAAATTCCCCACGAAGATTCCAGCAACCGAAAAATTTCTGTGATTCCAAGTGTTCGTAGATCTTCAAAAGAGCTTCGCAACGGCGCCAGTTTCACATCGATCCGACATCAGATCTGATCGTAGGATTTATTCTCGCCGGGTCACGCAGTTCTAAAACTTTAGAACAGGTTCGGGCCAGCAAGTAGCCACGTCCCCGAGTTAGGCCGCCTCGCCTTCCACAAGGTGATCCAGCATGATCCCCTGCAAGGGATTGCTCCTCCAGGAGTCCTCTTCGCGACATGACCATTTTTAGCCAGATCGGATGCCAGATCAGAGCGTGATCCTCTAGATCGCCAGCATGCGCCGTCCGGACAGCACCGACGGAGCGGTCCAAATCACTGCCCGTCAACCCAAGCTTGGTAGTCCCAGGTCGTTGTTGTCGCCCTTTATCTCCCTGCATGGAGTGAGCAATAAAATCACTGTAATTAAGTTTTACCATTGTACCGGGAATACGAGTCTTGGCCGGGGTCGTCTTCCCCACGCCCGGAGCGTGGAGGTATCGTGTCTGCTCCCCACTTTGGCATTTACTTTCCTCGTATATATTCATATGCTGCTGCTAGAGTGATAGGAAATTAGCTCGTTCAATTCTAATCACCTCTGCGACAGTGAGAGCGAGACCCGTCCCGTGACCCGATCCGGGCACGAAAGAGAGTTGACCACCCAAACTCATTGCCGGTTTCCCAACCGCGCAAGTCTGCGCGCCTCCCTCGCCAGGGACGAGTCGCGAGTTTGCCTAGAATCCAAGGTTCGCATTCAAATTAGAGTCGAGTCGCGTCCCGTCCCGCATCAAATTGGTATCAGAGCCAGTTGAGTCTAGGGTAGTCGGTCTAAGGTGTCACATGGCATCTCTATATCCGGTATATCAAAAGGTGACTCCGGAACGATAGGTTGCGCCTATTGAGAAGGCAACACACTTGCGTGAGTGCGATCTTCGGATCAAACCTCCGCCACGTACCGAATATTGGAGTCTAGGTCATCCTTCATTTCACCTTGGTCGGTGCATTCCAACCCCTTTTCCAGTGCTTGCCCACTCGTAGGGGTACCCAATACCCACCCCCACCACCACCTATGGCAGATCCCTGAGTCCATTGTCCTGATGAGCCATCCGTGGCCGACATGTTTCGAACTCTTATGGAAAAAATTGATGGGCTAAGCACGCGGGTAGATAAATTGGATGGGTTGAGTACACGTGTGGATGGCCTAGGCACACGCTTGGAAGAGAGGATGAAGGCCTTAGAGGATCGGGCCAAAGAGGAGGATCAGTCTTTTCATGGTCTGGTAGGGAGAGTCGTCGTCCTAGAGAGAGACCCAGTTGAGGCGCACCCCGCGCCAATAAATGGTCAATAGGAGCAGGTTCAGCAACCTGCTGCTCCAAGGGCTCAAGGGGTAGATGAAAGAAGGCGTCAAGTCCCTGAGGTGAATGACTATGAGTCCGATAACGAGAATAGAGGTTATGGTCATGACCGTCATGTCCCACGGCGGAATCATGATTTAGATAAGGACGAGTGGACCCTCAGGACCATTCGTGCGGACCCTCCCACTTTTGACGGGTCTTTGGACCAGAAGGTCTATTAAGATTGGGAGGCCGGGATGGATCGGTATTTCGATTGGTTCGATATGATGGACCGCCGAAGAGTCTGATTCGCGACCATGAAACTGATGGGATAGGCGCAGACCTATTGGAAGAATGTAGAGAGCCTGTTGTTTCATCATCAAGAGCCCCAGGTTGAGACATGGGGTGAGATGAAGGTCAAGCTTCGACAAAAGTACCTTCCTGCTGTAGATGTGGAAAATATGTAGCGTGGCGTCACAAGTCACATAGGCAAGCATATGTGCATAAGTGATAACATAATGTGCATATCAAGTGAACATCATGAGCATGTGACTATGTAAACATGGTAGCATGATCATACAACAAGACAAAAGTGATAAAAGATGTAAAAGAATGACGTGATCGCCACCAAGGAATGACAACGCCAAAAGAATATAAAATACTAAGTGCTTTGTGTACCTTGGAAAAAGAGGATGATCGCGCTCAATATCAAGATGCGGGGACTATGTGGATTACCTCTCCTTGCCTTCTAGCCGGCTAGAAGGTAAGGGCCTCACTTTCCATACTTTCCTGCGAAACAAACACAAAACAAGAGGCAAAACCCATTAGAAAATGCTAAGTGTAGAAATCTGCCCAAGTGCATAAAGTAGCATGAAAGATTGAGGGCAAACTTACCGGGGGAGGGTTTTTAACCCCTATGGAAGGGTGCAAACAATATGTGTGTATATTGTGATGAGATTAACATGAAGAAATTGATTTAATATGCCATGATGAACATAGATAAACAAGATGCAAAAGTGCATGCCACAAGAAAAATTATGCAAACAGTGTAAAGTGGGTGCAAAGACTGATGCAAACAGTAGGGCAAACGATGTCCAAATGAAAAGAAATTTGATATGACAGAAGACTTGAGTGTTGTAAAGAAGTAGGAATAAGAATCACTCAGAAAGGAGGTCGGGACAGAAAGTTATGACACCGGAGATTTGGGAAAAAATATGGACTGTGCAGAAAATTCAGAACAGTGCACAAAATGGACTCAAAGAATGATGAATATCTCACAAGATAGAACACCAAAAGAGGAAAGAGTGGATGCTATGGAAAGGTGGGAGTGTTGTGGTGAAACTAGGGTAGAAAGGAGAGTTTAAAACGGGGAAGAGACCAGTGAAAAATGGGGTGGAAAACACAAGAAAATAGAGCGGTGCAGAACATGGGAGAAAAATGACTAAGTATAAAAACGGAATGATCAAGCAAAACTCATGGACAAAATATGCATGAAGATGACACGGTAATGAGCCCAAAACCAAGGAACATAAAGATTATACTTCCCTCTAGAGCCTGGAGTTGAAAGGGAGGATAAAGAGTGCCCCACGGCCTCGCACCGGTGACTCAAACATGCCCCCGTCGCAAGAAATCTGAGTTTCAACAAAGTGCAGAACAGTGTGGTGAAACCACACAAGTAGGGGCTTGGAAAAGGGGGAAAAGATATGAGAAATAAGGAAAACATATAATCAACGTGAAGCTAATACTCCCCTCTTCAAGATGGAGTTGAGGGAGGACGAAAAGGATGAAGCATGACTCCGCACCGGCTTGATGAACAGGCCACCGTCGCGAAGTTGTAGCAGAAAATCAGCAAACTGTGATGATTTGCCAAAAGTAGGGGCGAAGTTAGGAGGGCAAACGATAATGAAATCGAGCAAAGAAGGAACCAAAACGAAGCTTATACTTCCCTCTTCAAGCTAGGGTCGAAGGAGGATGAAGAAAATTCGGCATGGCTTCGCCGTCGCCTTGAAAACACGCCCCCGTCGTACAGGAAATCTGGGCAGGTTTATATAGAAAAAGTGGTGAAACCCCCAACTTTCTCCCACGATTCCAGAAGATAGAGTCCACCAAATCTCGAGATCTCTGGATCATTCTCGAGATAATAGTCAAGATAAGGCGTAGGAACAAACAGGACTCTTTTTGGTTGAAGATTGTGGAAGTTATGGCTCTTGGAAGAAGCCTCTGGAACCTAATCTGCAGGGTTTTTTGGTTGCACGAAAAGCAGAAAAACCTGATATGACGGCCATGATTCCAAGAGATATAGCCCATCAAATTTTGATTTCCATGAACCAAATTAAAGATAATACAAAGGGCTAGAAGTAGGAAAAAACGGGGATCTATTTGGATAAATATTCTAGAAGTTATGGTCGCCGCAAGATAGCCACATCGCGCAGGTTCGTGGAGATAGAGTCCAGAGCAGGCTGGACTCTTATTGGATAAACGGTCGAATGACTGACCGTCAAGGGTTAAACGGTCGTCAACCAACCGTTTACAACAATGAACGGCCATTAACACGACCGTTTAAGGTAGACTTTGCGTGACTTTGGAAATTGGATTATATCTCCCAAACGGGGCAGAATTAGCAAAAGTGGTAGAAGATAAAATTATAGATAACTCAAAAATAAACAACTTTTATGAAGAAAGTAAGATGAGAAAATGATCGGAAGAGAGAGAAAGTGGGGCTAGAACAGAGAGAAAGAATACCGGGACATAGGTGAACAATGCAGTCTGCCAAAAAATTGTAAATAACTTGATATCGGTGCAGAACTGGCCAAAGACGTAGAAGAAGAAATTGTAGGGATTTGAAATATGAACAACTTTGGTGAAGGACATATTTTGAAAAGAGGAAAGGAATGGGGTGAAAAAGGACCATTTTCAAGACTACGCAACGAAAGGGGCCTGAATGCTTGAGGGAAGCCGGCCTAAATGGGCCGTAAGGTGACTTTGAAGGCCGGAAGGTGACAAGATAGGCTCCAGAGCTCTATGAAATAATGATCTCCAATGTTCAAAGGGAATGGAATAATGAAATGGGCTCAAAATCCATCCAAGAAAGGCTCCAAAATAATGGGTAATTCGGGGCATCAAAATGATGAATAAGAGAAATGACTCAACTCGTGGGCTAAAAACGGGTGTCAACAGATGCCCCTCCTTGATGTCTGCTTTGCAAGGGAATGAGCGAAAGTGATGCAGAGGCGAAATGGAAAGGAGATGGAGCGAAAGTGACAGCGACGTGAAATGGAGATGAAGCGGAGATGAAACGGAGAGAACTGATAAGCGGGCATCAAGGCAAAAGACACCCGTTTTAACAAACAAGCGATAGAAATTCTCTCAAAATCGCCGAACTAACCACCAGGACTGGATGACAAGAATGAGACATGTCTGGAGAACTAAACTAATAGGAAAAAAGGGAAGCACGATCAGTCTCATCGGGGACACAATCCACAGACAATGAGGTGGTCGGAAAGAGCACAACGCAAAAAGCAGAAGAAATATAACTGAGATAAAATCCAGACATGAATCACGCTGGCCAACCAGACCAAGCGGCAAGATCAGAGAAATCATTCAAATTCAGAGTGGAATTAGAATCTCTTATCCAAGTGAATTGAAGTGTAATTAACCATTATTGAGGAACAACCTTGAACGGATCACGAGGCATGCGTGCTCAAAATGACATGATGCATGCTGGGTTAAAATAAAGAAATCATCAAAACAAATATAAAGAAATCATAAAATAGAAAGTACTCGAGAATAGTATTGCTAGATTGGAACAATCAGGGTCAAGACACTATCCGCAACCACGGCGTGTGTGATAGAACCATCGCTCCCTAATTTTTCCAACCTAACGGCCTATCCGATGATTAAACATGTGCACCTAGATCATCATCGTTTTTGTTAGAGGGGAACGTCAGATCCTAGAACACATGAATGACCAACCGGTTCTCGAGATAATATAACAATATAGATACCATATAGGAATGCAGCAATGAGTAGGGATAGAAGGCCATACCTGACTTACCTGTGCAGGCGAAATGGCATTTTTTTGATTTTTATTTTCTAATTTTTTTTATTTTTTCATATATAAGACAAATATGATAAACAAGCAAGTGTAAACATAGACGAAATAACATAACTATCAACTGAACGACAAACAACACGACATAACATAACGGTCAAATGAAATGGGAGATAATGCAACATAACATAACAAAGGCACACGAGCACATATGCAATGGCATGAACGAACAACATGCATGCATGAACACGGTGTAACAAGACAACAACGCGGTGGGACAACACACGATTGGGACAAGAACATGGGATATAAAGGGGTGACTAACAACATGTGCAAGACAACTAACAACACTCGGTGAGAGATAAAACAACATGTGTGGGATAATACGGTGGGACATAAACATGTGACAAGGACACGGCGGGACAAAAGACATAAACAAATACGCCCTTCAATCAAAACCCAAGATCAGAATGAAGCAGAACCGCCAAGTTCATAATCGTGAGGCAAAGCCCTCTCATAAAGATATGATCATTGCAAACAATAGCTAAGAAGGACATGAGCTTCGGAACAGATCGAGAGATAAGATTGAAGGAGAGAACAGATCAAAGATGTGGACAGGAGGCAGAGCCCAAAGATATAGCAAGGAATGCCTGAGTACTTGCAACCTGCACACTTAGCAAACAGATTACGTATCTGTCCTTAAAACAAATGTAAATGTATGAAAAAGACACATTTTTTGGATTTTTATAATCTTTTTTATTTATTTTTTTTTGAAATTTTCAATAGTATTTCATTTTTCTGGATTTTTTGAAGTATTTGATTTTTAGGTTTTTTGAAATATTTGAATTTTTTTTGAAATTGTGAGGTATTTGATTTTTTTGGATTTTTGATAATATTTAATTTTTTGGATTTTTTGATTTTGACATAGCAATCTGCAGTACCTAAAGACGGGCTCAAACTACTGGCCAGGGATCGTCGTTCCGACCCCTCTCATTAAAGGCCTCCCTTAAGCAGGGCGTGCATATGAGGGTGGCTCGCCACAACCAACCGCTTCTAAAGAACGGTGCCCCTACTAAGGCCATACCCGAGATACAACCCAGCCTAAGAGGGAGAAGCAGAAGATAAATTGGAGACAAGCTTCGTGCAGGATGGGAGATATCAAGGCTCGAATTCCTTCCAGGGCACTACCCCTCAAAGAGATAACCTGTTGCGCCGGGGCTTTGTGTCTTTGATTTTTAGACCCATATTTATTAGGCACGCATGCGACCGGGCTCATGACGTCCCGCGGGGAACTGTACTGCCACTCTTGCCATGCCTTTGATTCATAACTTTGCATTGATTCATTTTCTCATTTTTGTAGCCCTTATTGGCTAGATATAGTATGAAAGCTCACTTTTGAGGGTCAAGACTGCCCCTATTTGAGACCTCTCTCATATTGGGGAGTGTCTAGGTTGGTCATTTTATCCATCCATCTCTTGCCCATACACTTGGTCGAGCAGAGAAAAGAAAAGACCTTTGTGCATACCCAAAGTATGGCCAAAGCAGCAACGGTGCGCCTCAGAGAGATCGGCTATGGCTTGCCGTGTAGTGTGTGAAAAACCCATGCCTAAAGGTCACCCTCAACAATCGGGGAAAGAAACTAGACTCCCAGCGCGGAGCTATTACCAGCCTAAGGATGCTGCAGAAAATAACTTTTTTTATTTGACACAAAGTTAAGATCTAATTAAACAAAGACTCCTAAAGCCACTCAATCATGTTAAGAAATTATGTGCAGGAATAATAGAAATAATGGAAATGAAAGCACGTTTCTTGCCCAAAATAAAGATACCTTTGCAAATCCATGGCGTGGAAACCAGCATCCTGAAGCGATCTCGATCATCGAGCTTTGAGGAGCGCGAACTTTGTTTTCCTTGCTTGTCAGGATAAAGGATGAAAGGATAGTAAAGGATTGGATTCCTCGACATAGAGGAGTGGCAGACATCATACTGGATAAAGAAGGGATAAAAAGGAAGAGAGACGAGGGCTAGAACTCCCTCGTTAAGGCACTGAGGCCCTGATAACACGGAACCAGATACATAATAAATAAGGATTAACTGAGATCAAGGCGGGCTAAAGTCTCGAAAACAGTAAGAAAAAGGGTGAGAACCCCGAAAGGGTGAGGAGGAAAGAATAGAAAGACGAGGAGAAGAATCATCCAACGTGGTCGGAGAAGGAGAGTAGCGATCACCCGCCAGAGGCGGGGAAGAAGAAGCATAAACACCCGACCAGGTTGGGGAGAAGAAATGAAAACCACCTGACAAAGTTGGAGGAGGATCAGAAAAACCACCTGACAAGGTCGGGGAACGAGTGCAAGGAATCCCCAATAGGGTCGGGGGAAAAGGATGAGAAGCGGAATCCGGATGTATCTGGGGAGAAAAACTAGAAGATGCCCCCGGATCAGGGGAAGAGGAGGACATAGGCCGAGACCTAGAATGGTGAGGATAGGAGAAGATGGTAGAAATATTATCAGGTGGTGGAAGGTACACCACCCAAGGATAAGAACTGAGCAAAAGAAAAGATGAATGGACGGAGGAAGGAGAGAAGGAAGTGGACCCTCGAATGCACAACTGACGGCCTTTATACTTATGTCGCTACCTCTTCTTGGCAGAAATCTTCTTGAAACAACTCTGCCTAGCACGGACTCGGGCCTTCGGGCTTCTTGTCTTGCAATACTTTCTTAAATAACGGGCCCACCTGGCAGACGACCTAGCCCGGTTATGAATATGCAGCTTCATCGGGGCGGTTGCCCCTAGACTCACGGTGCTAACATGCTGTGGACATTCTTGAGCAACTGACTCCTCATGATGATAAGTATCATGGAACCATGGAGTCTTGTCTCTTGGCACTAGAACATGGAGATTCGGCAACTTTACTCGACAACTGGGCACGAAGCATAACTCCCTTACCAGAAAAGTAGGACAGAACTGAGGGGGAGTAATGTGCGGCGTTGACGTGGCCGACATACCAATAAATCGAGGGAGATTGCATAACAGATGCAGAATGTCCTTAGAGAATGTAGAAAACACGGCCAACTGCCCCTTGCATATAGAATTCATCAGGCTCTTGGCGGCCGCATGAGTGAGCACCATCTGGGTAGAGAACCCCTCTTGGCCAGTGAACTGAATAGCCATGGAGCGAGGAGAAATAACAACATCGATAGTGAATCCTCCGGTGAGCAGTGAGATTGCCGCCGGCCTTGCTTGTGAAGAAACTGGCACTAGTGCAAGGGAACTCTTCTTTGCAAACATTTCTAAAAATGCAGGCTCTTTATCCCCAAAATAGCCAGGGACTAGGACCCGGATTGGCATGCGGCAAATGACATCTTGAATCTTAAAAAGCATAATCGGAACCTGGCTCGGCTCATTATCTCCCTGGGGACCAGACCCAAGGGGCACCAAAGATAACGCACACCTGCTCCGTGGGGTGGAAGGGGATGGAGAAGTGGAGGTAATAGGATTGGAAGGTGTGGGTAAAGGCTCGGAAGGCGTAAGTTGGGGTAAAGGCAAATGTGGAGGCGTAGGAGGGGGTAAAGGCGAAGGTGGAGGTGTAGGTATAGCTTGCTCAGGCTCGGGCAACAATGGCGAAGGGGATGGCAAAAGCGGTGAAGATGGTGGAAGTGATGGAATAGGGGTCGCTAGGAGAGGAGGTAGTGAGGGTGGTAGGGGTATTAGAGATGGTAGAGAGGGTGATGTGGACAATGAAGGTAATGGAGGTGAAGATGGTGAAAGTGGTGGTGAGGCAGAGGAATTGGAGGGTCATGGCACCCACCTTCGACTTATCGACACTACACGTCGAGCGTCGTCGGGAGTAAAAGCGATGGTGGAAATGGAGGAGGAAGAAGAGGTAGCACTAGCCTGAGCAGAGGCTTGGGATGGTGGAGGTTCTGGAGGTTGAATAGGAGATGGTGAAGGTGATGAGGTAGGTGGAGATGGAGGTGGTAACGGGGTAGGCGATGGCATAGGCAGGGAAGTGGATAAGGGGGTAGAAAACGGAGCGGGCGCTATGGTAAACGCAAAATCACAGGGGTGCCCCTGGCCTTGAGATGGAGACGGTTGCTTAGGCGACGCTCCCTGTTGTTGCTGCTTACTACGGAGATATAGAATGACCTCATGAATAGCAGTCCAATCAATCCTCTTCTTCGCTTCTAGATCATAAAGATAATCCTGGAACTCGGGGCAATCCTCAACTAAATGCCCCTGCTGGCGGTGAAATTCACAGAACTGAAGTATATTCCCAACCGCTGGTCGACAAGGCACAACCTGAGGGAGCGACAACGCGTGAGTGGCCATTAAAGCCCCAAAAATGTCGGTAAAACACTCTGGCAATGGAGAGCGAGGAGGAGCCTGCTTCGGGCTAGGGGGATGCCGAGGGATATGGGAAGGTGATAGAGAAGGTTGCGGGGATGGAAGCAGAGGTTGCGTAGGCAATGGCGCATGGCTAAGGGAAGGATTTTGTGAAGGCATATGCGGAGCAGGATGAGGGGGTATATAGACTGCATCCACCTGCTCGGGGTGTGGTGTTTCCTTGACCGGAGGTGGGGGTTCATGCCGGTATGAAGAGGCAGAAGGCTGACTCATGGAGGGTTGATATGTAGAGGTATATGGATATGTGGAGGTATATGGGTGTGGGGGAGCGGAAGGCCGACTCATGGAAGGATATGTGGTGGAGGGCTGACTCAGGGAAGGTGATGGATAGGAGGCGTATGTGGGCGTAGAAGGTGGAGAGGACTCGGGGTCAAGGGAACCTAAAAGTTGTTGGTGGATGAAGCGGGCTCGACTATAAAGCTGTTGCCAGGAGGTGATGTCATTCAAGGCTAAGATGAACCGATACTCGGGCGTTGCATTAGAAATGATCATTTTGATTTGCTCTCCCTCCGGAATATGCCCCGGGACTTGCGCAGCTAGGCGACGCCAGCGGTCGGTGAAGGTAGAGAACTCCTCGTCAGGCTTCATCTTCTCATGGACCAGATCAACTATAGAATACTTGGGCCCAACCTGGTCTTGATACTGCTGAACAAATTTCTGTTGAACGGCTTGAAAATTCACCACTTGGTCTTGCGGCAATGTAAAGAACCAATCCCGAGCTGAGCCCTCTAGAGATAGACCAAACAAATAAGCCATCAAGCATTGGTCATGTCGGAATTGGGCCGACTCACAAAGAAACTCCTTCAAGTGCACATAAGGGTCACCGGCTCCACCATAGCAGCGATAAGTAGGAATTTGTGAACGCGGTGGAAGTTGAAGACCTTGGAATGCGAATGGGACACTCAAAGAAGTATGGGGATCAATTCGGTGCTGAAGTTCATCAAGCCTGTGCTGAGTTTGAGCAATCATCTCCTCGATGGGGAGAGACTGAGAAGTATGCAAGCTAGCCTGAGCAAGAGAGTGTGAATTTGGACCAGCATTATGGTATTGGGCTGGATAAAGGGATCTGGATTGAGAAGAGGGGAAGCCCATTCCAGGAGTGGCATGATACATGGGCCTAGAAAAATCATGAACATGAGAATAAGGACCGATTGGGCCAGCAGCAACATGGGGCCCATTAAGAGAATAAGAGGGCCCGTTAAAGGAAGGGGCCCTACTAAGAGTAGAAGAGGGAGGCCCGTTATCAGAATAAGGCCCATTAAGATTAGCAATGAACTTTTGGGCCTGGACTGGGGCCGTTTGGCAGGCGACAAATGATAAGTGGGTCACATGATTTGCTTGGGGGTCAGAAGGGCCACGAGGAGATGGGCCCGCGTGGGAAGAGGAATCTACACGGGAATAAGAAGATGGGGAAGAAGAAGGGTAATATACAGGAGAAAAACGGCGCTCCATGAGGGCAAATGGAGACTTTATATAGGAAAATCAGGGAAATACAATGAGGGAAGTAAGGGCTCAAAGGAGGGGGACTGACTCAATAATGCAAAGAAAAAGAAAAGAAAAAGAAAAAGAAACCTAGGACAATGAGACTAGACAAATGGACACACAAAATGGACTACCCTAAATGGTCCTAACAATAAAACCTATATGGATGATGGGGGATGCAACACAAAATAACACAAGTGGGCTTGGACAAGCCCACACAACACAAACAATATGAAGGATTTCACCCAAGTCAAACAAGTTAATATGATGGGAAGTATTTTATTGTCAAAGTTTTGAGTGGGCCTTTAAATATTTTCAAATTAAGATTAATTCCCTCAAAATAGGTATCCTATAGAGAATAAGGTCCAAACTTTAGGTTGACTAGGGTTAACTCCTTCACAACGTATGTAAATGCAAGTCTATGGGGTGGAAAGGTACAACCGGCCCGACGTCCGTGTGGGAATCCACGGCTCGCGGGGACTTATGGAGGTCCCGGATAAGATCACCTAATCGAGCCCAAGGAATATGGGAGCGAGAGGATCACTTACCGAGAGGGAATGCAACTATAATATGGCAATATGCATGACCCTATGTGCACCGGAGTGCATGCAATTTCTAGCCTAAATCTAACAAATCAAGATATAATGAACATATGTGAACATAACAATATGGATGCAAACAAAGTGAACAATATGAGCATGAAACGCTATCTAAACATGGACATACACACCAAAATCGCAGCAAAGCATGAGACAAGTGATGGGCACTAGATGTCCCACCGTGATCGCCAAAAAAGGGTGTAGATGTGGAAAATATGTAGCGTGGCGTCACAAGTCACATAGGCAAGCATATGTGCATAAGTGATAACATAATGTGCATATCAAGTGAACATCATGAACATGTGACTATGTAAACATGGTAGCATGATCATACAATAAGACAAAAGTGATAAAAGATGTAAAAGAATGACTGTGATCGCCACCAAGGAATGACAACGCCAAAAGAATATAAAATACTAAGTGAGTTGTGTACCTTGGAAAAAGAGGATGATCGCGCTCAATATCAAGATGCGGGGATTATGTGGATTACCTCTCCTTGCCTTCTAGCCGACTAGAAGGTAAGGGCCTCACTTTCTATGCTTTCCTGCAAAACAAACACAAAACAAGAGGCAAAACCCATTAGAAAATGTTAAGTGTAGAAATCTGCCCAAGTGCATAAAGTAGCATGAAAGATTGAGGGCAAACTTACCGGGGGAGGGTTTTTAACCCCTATGGAAGGGTGCAAACAATAGGTGTGTATATTGTGATGAGATTAACATGAAGAAATTGATTTAATATGCCATGATGAACATAGATAAACAAGATGCAAAAGTGCATGCCACAAGAAAAACTGTGCAAACAGTGTAAAGTGGGTGCAAAGACTGATGCAAACAGTAGGGCAAACGATGTCCAAATGAAAAGAAATTTGATATGACAGAAGCCTTGAGTGTTGTAAAGAAGTAGGAATAAGAATCACTCAAAAAGGAGGTCGGGACAGAAAGTTATGACACCGGAGATTTGGGAAAAAATATGGACTGTGCAGAAAATTCAGAACAGTGCACAAAATGGACTCAAAGAATGATGAATATCTCACAAGATAGAACACCAAAAGAGGAAAGAGTGGATGCTATGGAAAGGTGGGAGTGTTGTGGTGAAACTAGGGTAGAGAGGAGAGTTTAAAACGGGGAAGAGACCAGTGAAAAATGGGGTGGAAAACATAAGAAAATAGAGCGGTGCAGAACATGGGAGAAAAATGACTAAGTATAAAAATGGAATGATCAAGCAAAACTCATGGACAAAATATGCATGGAGATGACAAGGTAATGAGCCCAAAACCAAGGAACATAAAGATTATACTTCCCTCTAGAGCTTGGAGTTGAAAGGGAGGATAAAGAGTGCCCCACGGCCTCGCACCGGCGACTCAAACATGCCCCCGTCGCAAGAAATCTAAGTTTCAACAAAGTGCAGAACAGTGTGGTGAAACCACAAAAGTAGGGGCTTGGAAAAGGGGGAAAAGATATGAGAAATAAGGAAAACATATAATCAACGTGAAGCTAATACTCCCCTCTTCAAGATGGAGTTGAGGGAGGACGAAAAGGATGAAGCATGACTCCGCATCGGCTTGATGAACAGGCCCCCGTCGCGAAGTTGTAGCAGAAAATCAGCAAACTGTGATGATTTGCCAAAAGTAGGGGCGAAGTTAGGAGGGCAAACGATAATGAAATCGAGCAAATAAGGAACCAAAACAAAGCTTATACTTCCCTCTTCAGGCTAGGGTCGAAGGAGGATGATGAAAATTCGGCATGGCTTCGCCGTCGCCTTGAAAACACGCCCCCGTCGCACAGGAAATCTGGGCAGGTTTATATAGAAAAAGTGGTGAAACCCCCAACTTTCTCCCACGATTCCAGAAGATAGAGTCCACCAAATCTCAAGATCTCTGGATCATTCTCGAGATAATAGTCAAGATAAGGCGTAGGAACAAACATGACTCTTTTTGGTTGAAGATTGTGGAAGTTATGGCTCTTGGAAGAAGCCTCTAGAACCTAATCTGTAGGGTTTTTTGGTTGCACGAAAAGTAGAAAAACCTGATATGACGGCCACGATTTCAAGAGATATAGCCCATCAAATTTTGATTTCCATGAACCAAATTAAAGATAATACAAAGGGCTAGAAGTAGGAAAAAATGGGGATCCATTTGGATAAATATTCTAGAAGTTATAGCCGCCGCAAGATAGCCACATCGCGCAGGTTCGTGGAGATAGAGTCCAGAGCAGGCTGGACTCTTATTGGATAAACGGTCGGACGACTGGCCGTTAAGGGTTAAACGGTCGTCAACCGACCGTTTACAACAATGAACGGCCATTAACACGACCGTTTAAGGTAGACTTTGTGTGACTTTGGAAATTGGATTATATCTCCCAAACGGTGCAGAATTAGCAAAAGTGGTAGAAGATAAAATTATAGATAACTCAAAAATGAACAACTTTTATGATGAAAGTAAGATGAGAAAATGATCGGAAGAGAGAGAAAGTGGGGCTAGAACAGAGAGAAAGAATATCGGGACATAGGTGAACAATGCAGTCTGCCAAAAAATTGTAAATAACTTGAAATCGGTGCAGAACTGGCCAAAGACGTAGAAGAAGAAATTGTAGGGATTTGAAATATGAACAACTTTGGTGAAGGACACATTTTGAAAAGAGGAAAGGAAGGGGGTGAAAAAGGACCATTTTCAAGACTACGCAACGAAAGGGGGCTGAATGCTTGAGGGAAGCCGGCCTAAATGGGCCGTAAGGTGACTTTGAAGGCCGGAAGGTGACAAGATAGGCTCCAGGGCTCTATGAAATAATGATCTCCAAGGTTCAAAGGGAATGGAATAATGAAATGGGCTCAAAATCCATCTAAGAAGGCTCCAAAATAATGAGTAATTCGGGGCATCAAAATGATGAATAAGAGAAATGACTCAACTCGTGGGCTAAAAACGGGTGTCAACACCTGCCACTTACCGCCAGCGTCTCATAGATAAATGGCAAAGTCTCTCCCAAGGAGTTCGGTCCGTCTCCGAGTACATCGTCGAATTCGATGAATATTTCCTGTGATGTGGGGTCACTGAGGAAAGCTCCATGCCTATTTCCCGCTTCCGACGTGGTTTACGGCCGCACTACCAATATGAGGTTTTTCGCCGCGATACCAAGACTTTGGAAGAGGCGTACCAAGTTGCTCTAGAGTTGGAGAAGTTTGAGGTAGAGTTTGAGCCTACCCAACAATTGGGACCCTTTCCTTATCATGGGGTTGAGCCTCGTAGCTCGTCGGGCCCATATCAGAGGGCTCCCATGGCTCGACCCTCGAAGTCCGCCAGTCAGGAGCCATCCACCCCAAGGCCTCGCCATCCCCCACCGAGGGACGTTCCCCCTCAACCCTAACCATCTGCACCCATTGCCCGACCCAAGGCACCCACACCTTCTACTCATCCTCTGTTGCCTGCACCCCCTGTCCGTCGGGAGGATAAGAGAAAGGGACAACTTATCGGGGAGACTAGTGGCTCACGTCAGCAATGTTATCGCTGCCAAGGGTTTGGCCACTTTGCAGGCTAGTGTCCCACCCGTACATCTCTAGTCATTAGAGACACACGAGTCGGAGAACTCTCAACTTCTGGGCTTGTGCCTGTCAACTATGAGGTTGAGCAGGAATTAGCTGACGAATTCTATGGAGATGATCGGGAGGAACCTATCGACACCCAGGATGCAGTACCCGGATGATGTACACCCAGGGGTAATGTCATTGTATTAGGTATGAGTCTAGGGTCATGTGTGAGTCTTTTCTTTTCTTTTGTTGTCATCCCATCTGTTGGGAGTCTGCATGTGTCCTGTTGGGAGTCTGCATGTGTCAAGTCAAGTTGGTCTATTGTAAGCTCGTGATGTCCGTCCCTTTCGAGTGTGAGACAAGTCGGATCTCATGCATACGTTGTGGACTTGCCTGACGACAATGGGATCAACTCTACCTTTCAATGTCTCGGATCCAGTCACCTACAGGTGATGGGAATCAACACCGGACACTAACATTTTGTTTTTACATTTGTGTCCTTTTGTTTACATTTATATCCCTGGCTAATTGGGTTTACAATTGTAAGGCATTATAAGCCAAAGGGTTAGTCATTAGAAATCTTTGGGTTTCTTTGCAAAAAGGCCTTTGGGTTTCTATGTAAAATGTCAGTAGGTCCAGCAGGGCCCCCACCCTCTTTCCCATTGGTCCACCTAGGATCTAGGGCCCATGTGGGGCTAGTTCAAAGTCCAAGATTGGACTTGGACCAAGGGGGGGAAAAGGTGGAAGAAAATTCAAACTTGGACCAAGCAAAGTCTAAGATGCTCCCCCCTTTAATATAGTTTGTTCATGTTATATTTTATTTAATTTGATCATTTTACCACATGGGGGATTAATTATCCTATCCCTAGTTTACCCCTCCTTAACCCTAGATCTGAGGGTAGTTTATGTCTTTTTTCCATTTCAATATAATCCATGTATTTTGTGAATTCCTTAGCATATAATGTAGAAAAATTCCATTTGTTGCTCAATTTGCCCAAGGTCACCCTCTCTCCCCCTTGGAGCTGTGATAGCTCCGAATTTCATAGGTGTGAAGCCTCTCAATTACCCCCTTATCTGAGTGAGAAGCTCAGCACCGCCGCAGCCATCAGCCGCCATCGCACCGCCGCCGCTGCCTCGTCGGAGTTCTGTCCACCCCTAGATAGAAACTTGAAGCCAAAATTTTATCTCCCAATCAGGACATCTGTTCGAGCTCCAACTTTGAGGTTTTGTTCCACTTATCATCCCCCAATCCCAGTTCAAATTTCGTGTCATTTCGCCTTCGTTTAGTAGTTTTCCCATAATTTTAGTTCCACCCCTGACAGTCTGCCCATCAGCGAATCTGCGGGATAGTGTCTTGTTGTTGTATTTTTCCTGCTCCCTTAGCCTTCTCCAAAAATTCCCAAAAAAATCATATGTGTTCCTCACATCCCCCTCTTCCACCCATAATTTTCTCAGAGTCTAGATCCATCATTTTTAGGTCGGTCAAAATTTAGTCTCAGGCAGATCTTGTTTTGTCTTGACTGTCTGTAATCTGAGTCAGTAAAAAAACTTTGGGAACAGTCATTTTCATTTCTAATCCATCTACTGGATGGATATGAAATAATTATATGTTGTAGCCCTTTGAGTCCTCTATCCATCGGTACGAGTTTCGCCTTGATCCGACACTGGATCTGGGCATAAAAATTCTTTTCATGGAGGCGCGCAGAACTGATCGGTGAACAGGCCAGCAAAGACAGCAGCAAGTTAATTCCTATAAAATTACTTCAACGTCGATTCAGCCACCGCCGACTTCGGGGATCGAAGAGCAGTCGTCCACCAGCATCCCAGCCAGTCGCCGCAACAAGGATTCGACCGAAAGCCGCCATCCCAGTTGCTGAGTTCCCTTGCTGTACCGAGTTGGAACAGTACCGAGTCGAAATCGAGTCTTTTTTTAAATAAAAAAAAAACCGTACCTAGGGTTTGATGGGAGAGTGCACCCTTTACCAAAGGTAAAGAGAAAGCCACTCCACCAGTCGAACACTAGGGGGTAAATTTTATTACTGATCAAAGGAATTACATTTACATCAAACGAATATTGGGCATACCCAGTTTATCTAATCGAGCTGCTCCCTTTATAGATGTAGGAAGCTCATCATAAGAAAAGAAAACATTACATTTGGAAATGCAAGCCAAAGAGGCTAAGGAATCAGCAACTTTATTTCATGCTCTGTAGATATGATCAACTGCATCATTCTGAGTAAGTAAGCTCCAGATCTCTCTCACATAAGATAGAATGGACCATGGGCAGTGAATTTCCTTTTTGATAATTCGAACTAGTGTGTTCGAGTCACATTCAATATGGACTGGCTTGACATCAACAATATGCAGATATTTAATGCCATCAAGTAAAGCACGTGCCTCTGCAATAAGACTATTTGACTTACCATAGTAATGAGAAAATGCAAGAAGAGTATTGCCTCTGCTGTCTCTAATAATACCACCACCACCTGAGTCACCATTAATTTTGCATGCACCGTCAGTGCTGAGCTTAAGAAAAGGCCAGGGAGGGCAAATCCACTTTATAATTTTCAGCTGAGAGCAACCGGCCGGCTGAACATTGATACCAAACTGCTCCAAAAATTTCCTCTTGATGTTATCTGACTCCTTAAGGTTTACAGCAGCACAAGTATTTTTAACTTGAAAAATAATGTGGTGGAGGAGGTTTTGCTTGGGGATGACTTTGCCATCATATTTCGCAGCATTTCTTGCTTTCCAAATCTCCCATAGACCATAGCCAATGATAGCAAGAAGGAAAAGGCCGTAAGCAGATTTTTGGTGGAGATTAATAGCATTTTGAAAGATGAAATATCTCATTGAATTATTTTCCAAATGCAGTCCAAAGGTTGTAAAATAAGACCAAACTTGAGTTGCCAATTCACTGTGCAAGAAAATATGATTAAGACTTTCCTCATTTTGCAAACTACAGCAGTAGCATTTGGAGCACAGTCGCACCCCCACTCGCTGAATATTTGTATCAGTAGGCAGAGCATTATGAGTAATTTTCCAAATATGAACATATATTTTTGTGGGGAGCCAGTTAGACCATAGCCGGGTCCAAGGGAAGATATATTGGATGGGCATTCTGTTAGAAATAATCTGATAGGTTGATGAGACCGTGCATTTACCAGATGAAGATATAAGCTCTAGACCTGAACATCAGGATTCTGAGTCAGCTGAAAATTCTCAATGGCAGATTTGATATCCTCTGGAACCAGTCTATCCAAGAGATCAGCATTTTCACTAGTAGGATGCAACAAGAAGTCATTGACTGTGATGCTAGTATTTGGGATGAGAGAAGCAGGGACAAAATCAGTCAATTTTTGATTCCCAATCTAGCTATCCAACCAAAAGTATGTGCTGTTACCATCTCCAACTACAACCTTTTTATATTGTAGAATGAGATCTTTAGCCTTGATCCAACTTCTTCTTGCAAAACCATTCATAGTTTTGAAGTGAACCTCACTTAGGTGTTTCTGCCCGATGTGCTTAGCTCTAAAAAAGATTGCCCACAGGGAATTTGAGTGCATGGCTTGCCACAGCATCTTCACCCTTAAAGCAGTTTTCATATGTCTGAGAGACATAATGCCAAGGCCACCCTGGGAGATAGGCCTACAGATTGTCTGCCAGGCTCCCCAGTGCCTTTTGTTTCCATTTACTGAGGATCCCCAGAAAAAATTTGCGAAGGACTTATCAAGAAGGGAGTGAGTACCTGAATGCAGTGGTGAAGATGACAAAGAGTAAATTGGGATAGAGGACAAAACATGTTTGATCAGAATCAATTTAGCTCCTTATGATAATAAAGTTGATTTATAGCCTGCAATTCTTTTGTGGATGGAACTAATTATACCAGCGAAGTAGACTTTTTTTCTTCTGCCAAGCATCAAAGGAAAGCCAAGATACTTATGAGGGAATGCATGGTGAGAGTAACCTGTGTAGTTCTGAATCCGATTGGCAACTGTCATATGGATCTTGGGGTGAATAAAAAACCCACTTTTGCTGACATTTATTGACTGACCCGAGGCTCTTTCATAAATTTTTAGGACATTGATCAGATTCCTGACTGAAGTAATGCTTGCTTTACTGAAAAGCAGGGTGTCATCAGCAAACAATAGGTGTGAAATTGGAGGACATCTGCTGGGCCCTGAAAACCATTCCACACTGCCATTTGAATAGGCCTCTTTTAGATATCTACTTAAAGATTCCTCAGCAATGATAAATAGAGAAGGGGCAACTGGATCTCCTTGCCTTACACCACTAGTTGACTTAAAAAAACCTGATGAATCCCCATTTAATAAAACTGAAAACCTGTCACGCCCCGAGCCTTTATGACAGCGGAAGACTCGCTCGAGAAACGTGAACAGCCGGCATGGTAAGCCTCTTGCAAGTAAGAATGATCAGAGCGCAAGACAATCACACATATAAATACAAGTGCACAATATTTTCATCAAACCTCCAACTTATTTCATTGATAATCAATATTCAAATACAATAACTTTCAACTTCTTTCAATCTATCAGACTCAAGAAATAGGAAAATTACATAGACTCAATCTAAACAATATAGACTTTCCTAAGTCTTCACTCTCATCTTGACAACACTTTCATTCGCTCTCGAACCCGCTACTTGTATAAACCGAATCTGAATTCGAATCACTTTCATTTTCTGAAAAGAATGGAAATAGGTAATGAGCACACTTGCCTAGTAGGTATCTTCGCATCAACATGAAGGCATCATTAAAGTAATTAACATTTTTGCTCTAAAGAAATAAGGTAAAATCGTGCGAATGCGATCAATCATGCGAATACCCAAAGTAACAAAGATGATCGTTTAAGATAGAATGAGAGCAAGTATGAACTAGTAAGAATGTAACAAGAATATGTTATGGCCTTTCAAGAACAAGAATGTAACGAGAATGTACTAGCAAGCCACATAATCATCACTCTAGTATCTTTTGCTTATGAGCAAGTACTTCGTGAATTTCTGTGGAATATCAAGTCATGTACAAGAAAGTCATGTCGTGCCGTGGATCTTCACTTATTTATAGAGAAAGTACTCCCAGCGCAATGCGACGCCAGTAGCATCATACCCCATGGTTTATTACAATCAGCCGAGGGGACTAGCATAGAGCCCTTGAACACAATCAGTGCTCGATCGCATCTTCAAGTATAAATCAAGTTACTTCCACGCATGTAACAATAAAGTATGGCCAAGAATGTACAATTCAATAAGTTCATGATAACACTATTCAATGAATGAACGCTTCAATTTAATAATGCGAGAGTGAAGAATGACTTAAACAAGGTTATGCTTAGGGAAATAAATCGACAGCATAACTGTACATTTCTTTAACTTTTATTTCATTATACTAAACCTCTTTGGATAATATGGCAAATTCTAGATCATCAATAATCCATCTAGAAACTTTAGAACATCAACCCTTGGGTCAAACCTCGGGTTAAGGACTCAAACAATGTGACGGTCAAGGACTGGGCCGTTACATGATGTGACGCTCCAGTATTCAGCCGTTACATTAGTCTGAATCCAAAATTAGTAAAATAGACTTAGTGAAATGTGACGGTCGTATATTGGGCCGTTAGATGCTCCTGACGGTCCAGTATAGATTCGTTACATTGCTAGAACCAAAAACATCGATAGTGTAATCTACTAAATGGGCTTTAATGGTACAACCAACTCGGCGTCCTAGTGAGAATCCCAGGCTCGCAGAGAATTACGGAGGCCTTGAAACAAGATTTCCTAATCCATTGGAAGGAATATCCAATAGAGAGGTACTCAAGTCCAAGAATAATATTTCTATAGTGCAAAGTGTGAACTAATGGACAACATACCGTAATATGTGCCATGTACTTAAAGAATGACTCTATAGATAGAGAGAGAATGTGTGAAACCAAGATAAACTCCGTCAATACATCATTTCAAAATCATGGAGTTAATACAAACTATAGTGCTTTGGCATGAAATTAACATATCCTTAAAATAATTCAAGATGCTTTTAACATGCGATAGTTATCATGAATCAATTAATAAATTTAAAGTCATATCAACAGGTCAAAACTTAGATAACTAGGCATATTTATAAGTTAATGTGACTGTTCTTCAATTCTGTCTACAATTACTCTGACGGTCGAGAATGGGGGCGTCACAGTGATTGTGACGGTTTATCGTGGGACCATTACAATATTTTAACACACTGAGTCTAGGACGTCATAGAAATTTAAAAACAACAGAAAGTCGTAAGGCCGTTAGATAACTGTGACGGTCTTACCTTGATGCGTCAGATAGTCTGCTGGCAGGAAAGATATAAAAAAATCTAAGGTTTCATCTTATATCATGTCTGGAAATCATATATAAACTTCTACATGATAGAATGAAGGCTAACCTACTAGTATGCATGGGTTTTCTATGAATTTGACAAGAGAGTTCCTTTTTAACTTAGTTAAGGTTAAGAGTATACATGTATGCATGTCCTACTCAAACATGAAATTCATGATCTATGATGCATGAAATCAATCAAAACCAGAGGGCTTTTATCCCTAACAAGATGTTTTTGCCAATCATAAGATGACCTACCTCTTAACTAGGCTTTATGCTTCTAATTTGAGTCTGAAAAACTGTGCCCTAGTTCTCCTTTTTTAGTGATTTTCTAGCAATTTTCTGCTGCTCTAACTCCACGACCTCTTGACCTAAAGATGTGAAATTTTGAGGATAAAAATATGAAACTAAGGTGAACAAAAAGTTCTAAAGGATTGAGCTATAATTATCGCGTTTAGACGTCCTAATCTCTTGATCTTCAGGGGTCTTGCGTTCAGTTTCCTGAGTTATTATGGTCGAACCAGCAACTTTGGAAGCTTCAATCTCCTTGGTTGCTTGATCTCCTAGCATGAAATTTGGAGAACTATTAGTCTAAAGTATACTAAACAAAGTCTTCTAAAGAACTTACCTGAAATTATGACTCCTTACCTTGATTCTTCACGAGCCAAAAGTAAGGGTCGCTCAGTTCAGAACTAGGTCCTATTTATAGGGTTTTGGCTAGGGTTTGAAGATTAGATCGATTCTAGAGTCCTTAAATTGCCAGAATCTACTTTCTAAGAGTCCTTAATAATGTTATAAGCTCTCCCAAGTTGATCTCTTGCAGATAGAATCCCAAAGTTCCAATCTTTTTGCTCGTTCTTCCATTCACGGAACTATCAGGGTGTAACGCATCAGTCTAGGTGCGTTAGGTGCATGTGGCGGTCGCACGATAGACCGCTACATCCAACGTGCACAGAATTCAACATAAATCAAACTCTTTTGTTAATTATCTATATTATTATCCATAAAAATGGTATTTATCCTTAAAATACGTAAATAGGCTAAATAACCTTCTAGACTATGGGCCAAACTTGATGGGCTTGGTCCTTAAACCTTTTGGATTTTATTTAAATAGGCTAGGTTAATTATTTAACACAATTGGACCTTATAATGACTTATTATTTTAATAATCCATTTATTAATCTATTTAGACTTTATAAATTCCTAATAAATTTTAGAAAATTCTATAAATAATCCAGAAATTATTATATAAATTCTGGGGCACTACACCCTCCCCCACTTAGAAGAATTTGGTCCCCAAATTCAATACATGGATTATGGAGAGTGTACTTATAGTTAAAATAATTCTGGGAATCTTTTCCGCATGGCTGCTTCGGTTTCCCACGTTGCTTCATATGGCCATATTTTCTTCCATTGAATCTTGACCATAGGAATAACTTTATTTCTTAGTTGACGCACTTCCCGTTCCAGAATCTTTATTGGCGTTTGCTCGTACGTCATATCCTTCTGAATCTCCAGATTGTCATAAGTGATAATATGGTCAGGATCATATACATACTTCTTCAGCATAGAGACGTGAAATACGTCATGAACTCCTGCTAATTGTGGAGGTAAAGCCAGTTTGTAGGCCACTTCATCGACCCTTTCAAGAATTTCAAACAGGCCAATGAATCTTGGAGTTAGCTTGCCCTTAATGCCAAATCTTCGAATACCACAACCTGGAGAAACCTTGACATACACATGGTCGCCTACTTGAAATTCCAAATCACGTCTTCTATTATCAGCATAAGATTTCTACCTATCTTGTGCCATCTTTATTCTCTCTTGAATGAGCCTGATCTTCTCTGTAGAATCTCTGATAATATCGGGGCCTAGGAATTGTCTTTCCCCTATTTCATTCTAACATATTGGTGATCGATAACTTTTTCCATATAGAGCTTCAAAAGGTGCCATTTGTATGCTGGCCTGATAACTGTTGTTATATGTAAATTCTACTAGAGGTAAGTGATCATGCCAACTACCTCCAAAATCAATAACATAAGCCCTGAGCATGTCTTCTACCACTTGATTCGTTCTTTCTGTCTGACCATCAGTTTGTGGATGAAAGGCTGTGCTGAAATTCAATTTAGTCCCTAGTGACTGTTGTAGACCCTTCCAAAATTATGATGTGAATCGAGGATCTCTATCAGATATAATAGTGACTAGGACACCATGTAATTTAACAATTTCCCTTATGTATAATGCTGCCAGGATATCCACAGACCATCGACTTTTGATTGGTATGAAATGTGTAGATTTAGTTAATCGGTCTATGATTACCCATATACCATCGTGTCCACCTCTTGTCTTAGGTAACCCCATAATGAAATCCATCCATATACTCTCCCACTTCCATTCGGGAATATTCAAGGGATGCAACTTACCTGCGGGTCTAAAATGCTCTGCCTTTACTTGTTGACAAGTGAGACAGCGAGACACGAAATCAGCTATTTCCCTCTTCATGTTGGGCCACCAGAAATTTCTTTTGAGATCCTGATACATTTTTATACTACCTGGGTGAATGGTATACCTGGATTTATGTGCTTCTTCTAGAATCAATTTCTTCGTATCCTCATGATCCGGTACACATACTCGGTCTTTAAATAGCAATCTTCCATCCTTAATAGAAAAATCCGGCCTTTGTTCAACATTGGCCTTGATCTCCAATAATATAGGATCATCATTTTGTAGCTTGACCAGATCTTCTATTATTGTAGGTTGAGCTTGAATATTAGCTAGGAAACAATCTTCCTTCCTGTTAATATCTAAGTTCAAATGAACAAATTGAGGAATAAGATTAGTCATACTAATCATGAGACTTGATAGTATACCCATTGGTTTTCTACTGAGTGCATCTGCTACAGCATTAGCCTTGTTAGGATGATATTGAATAGCAAAATCAAAGTCTTTGAGATATTCTAACCACCTCCTCTGCCTCATATTTAGCTCTTTTTGAGAAAATAAGTACTTCAAGCTTTTGTGGTCCAAGTAGACCGTAAACTTTTCTCCATAGAGATAATGACGTCAAATTTTCAAGGCGAAAATGACACTTGCTAATTTCAAATCATGCACAGGATAATTTTCCTCGTGACGCTTCAATTGTCTTGAAGAATAACATATTACTTTTCCATTTTGCATGAGGACACACCCTAGGCCAATGCCAGATGCATCCGTATATACTTCGAATCCACCACCTTCCATCGATAGTGTTAGAATATGAGCTGTAGTAAGATGATTCTTAAGAGTTTGGAAACTCTTTTCACATTCCTCTGACCAGACAAAAGGATTTTCTTTTCTCGTGAGTCTAGTTAAAGGAATTGTAATCTTTGAGAAATCCTTCATGAATCTTCTATAATAACTAGCTAGACCCAGAAAACTTCATACTTCCGATACGGTCGTTGGCCGGCTCCAATTCTTAATGGCTTCTACCTTAGAAGGATCCACGGCGATACCTTCTTTTGAAATAATATGGCCTAGGAATGAAACTTCCTTGAGCTAGAATTCACACTTATTAAGCTTGGCATAAAGTTTATGTTCTCTAAGTGTTTGCAAAGCTATCTTCAGATGTTCTTCATGTTCTTCCCTTATCTTGGAATATATCAAGATGTCATCGATGAAGATGATGATGAATTGGTCCAGATATGACTAGAAAACACTGTTCATAAGTTGCATAAATGATGCTGGGGCATTAGTTAACCCGAACGGCATTACCACGAATTCATAGTGGCCATAACGACTTCGAAAAGCCAATTTATAAATGTCTTCTTCTTTAATTCTAAGCTGATGATAACCTGATATGAGGTCATCTTGGAGACATATTCTGCTCCTGAAAGCTGATCAAAGAGCTCATCAATACGAGGCAACAGATACTTGTTTTTGATTGTAAGTTGATTCAATCGCCGGTAATCGATGCATAGCCTGAGAGAACCATCCTTCTTTTTGACAAATAGAACCGGCGCACCCTAAGGGGATGTGCTAAGTCTGATAAAGCCCTTATCCAGTAGTTCCTGCAACTGCTCCTTTAGTTCTTTGAGTTCTGTGGGGGACATCCTGTAAGGGGCTATAGAAACAGGTGCTGCTCTTGGAATGAGTTCAATAGTCTAGTTTACTTCCCTCTCGAGTGGTAAACTGGGTAATTCTGATGGGAATACATCGGGGAACTCATTTACAATAGGAATGTCAGCTAAGATAATCTCCTTGGATTCGGTAACAATGACAGAAGCAAGAAAAGCTTCACATCCTTGCGAGATAAGTTTGCAAGCGTGAAGAGAAGATATGATAGTAGGATGCTTCTTGTACTTGATGCCAAGGAAGAAAAATCTTGGAAGATCGGACTTTCGAAAGGATATAATCCTATTTCGGTAATTGATATAAGCATCATGATCTACAAGCCAATCTACCCCTAAAATGGTATCATAACCCTTCATGTCAAGGCATACTAAGTTTGCGGGGAGATTATGACCTTCTACTATCACTTCGCTATCAGGATAATAGTCGGTAAGCTTTGTTCCAGAACCTAAGGGTGTGGTAATAGAGAGATCTGAAGGTAAGGGGACTGATGCAATTGATAATATTTTTACAAAAGTAGTGGAGATAAAAGAATGACAGGCACCAGTGTCAAATAGCACAAATACGGGATGAGAACAAATTTGAAGAGTACCTTCCATAAGCCCACCATCCTTGGGCGCTTCCTCTTCTTCTAAGATGGCATTGAGGCGAGCCTGCCTCCTACGTCCTCCACCAGACGATTGGTCTTTCATAAGGGGGCAATCTAGCATGCGATGCTCCCAGCTTCCACAATGTAAACAAGTGCCGAGACGCTTCCAGCATTCCTCAGCCGAATGGCCAAATTTTTCGCAAAACGTGCAAGATGTAGCAACTTGCTCCTTCTCTTCCTTGACTTTCTTTTGCTTATGGGAACTTCCACCATTCCCATTCCTAGATCTTTTCTTACTATCACGGCTTTTGTAGGGCTCCGTGATGCTGAACTTTTTTTTCTTATAACGCCAATCTGAGCGTCGACTGGATTCTTCTCCTTTCCCTTTTAATTTTTTGACCTTCTCTAAGGTCCTTTCACACAAATACGCTCGTTGAACCATTTTCGCATAAGTTCTGATGTTTTGGGTCCCGAGCTACTGAATGAAACCGGGCCGTAACCCATCCATGAGCCGATTTGCCTTCAATAAATCGGTGCTGATAAGATGCGGTGCGTAAGGTGCAAGCCTTGAGAATTACAGTTCATATTCGGCAACCGTCATCATTCCTTGCCGAAGAGCGGCGAACTCCATAGCCTTTCTCTCTTTTACGTGCTCAAAAAATTACTTGGCACGGAATAGGGTAAGAAAACCATCCCAGGTATGAGGGCATCGGTCGGAGGTGCCGGAACCGACTTCCACCATGTGCGGGCATCTTTGTTGAGTTGAAAAGTTACGAGATGCACCTTCTCTTGATCGGTGCATTGGATAACATCAAAGATACGATTCATTTCGTCTATCCAGTTCTTTGCCTCGTCAGGATTAGAAGAACCGTAGAAATGCGGAGGGTTTAAGCTCCGAAAGTTGCGATGCAAATCACCAGCCCTTGCTCCTGCGCCAGCTTGTGCCATGATTTGTAATGCCTATGTAAGGCCAGCAACAGTTTGTTGCATACCATTCCAATCTACGCGATGAGCCATGGTAATAATAGGGTACCTGAGAGAAAAATAACAACTTGTTATTTCTCGTGAAACTGGAAGGAAAATCAATCTTAAAACTAATTAACAATCTTATCCCGGGTTCTACCCAATTCTCACATGGGTGTGGAAATTTCTTCCTTAGTCCAAAGGTAGGGGTCCTTAAACATTGGACGTATCCTATGACATGACTCTTCTTCCTAAGTCCTGAGACTTAGGCTCTGATACCAACTTAACTGTCACGTCCCGAGTCTTTATGACAGCGAAAGACTCGGTCGAGAAACGTGAACAGCCATCATGGTAAACCTCTTGCAAGCAAGAATGATCAGAGCGCAAGACAATCACACACATAAATACAATTGCACAATATTTTCATCAAACCTCCAACTTACTTCATTGATAATCAATATTCAAATACAATAACTTTCAACTTCTTTCAATCTATCAGACTCAAGAAATAGAAAAATTACATAGACTCAATCTAAACAATATAGACTTTCCTAAGTCTTCACTCTCATCTTGACAACACTTTCATTCGCTCTCGGACCCGCTACTTGTATAACCCGAATCCGAATTCGAATCACTTTCATTTCCTGAAAAGAATGGAAATAGGTAATGAGCACACTTGTCCAGTAGGTATCTTCGCATCAACATGAAGGCATCATTAAAGTAATTAACATTTTTGCTCTAAAGAAATAAGGTGAAATCGTACGAATGCGATCAATCATGCGAATACCCAAAGTAACAAAGATGATCGTTTAAGATAGAATGAGAGCAAGTATGAACTAGCAAGAATGTAACAAGAACATGTTATGGCCTTTCAAGAACAAGAATGTAACGAGAATGTACTATCAAGCCACGTAATCATCACTCCGGTATCTTTTGCTTATGAGCAAGTACTTCGTGAATTTCTATGGAATATCAAGTCATGTATAAGAAAGTCATGTCGTGCCGTGGATCTTCACTTATTTATATAGAAAGTACTCCCAGTGCAATGCGACGCCAGTAGCATCATACCCCATGGTTTATAATAGTATGTTTCCGATAATCAGCCGAGGGGACTAGCATAGAGCCCTTGAACACAATCAGTGCTCGATCGCATCTTCAAGTATAAATCAAGCTACTTCCACGCATGTAACAATAAAGTATGGCCAAGAATGTACAATTCAATAAGTTCATGATAACACTATTCAATGAATGAACGCTTCAATTTAATAATGTGAAAGTCAAGAATGACTTAAACAAGGTTATGCTTATGGAAATAAATCGGCAGTATAACGGTACATTTCTTTAACTTTTATTTCATTATATTAAGCCTCTTTGGATAATATGGCAAGTTTTAGATCATCAATAATCCATCTATAAACTTTAGAACATCAACCCTTGGGTCAAACCTCGGGTTAAGCACTCAAACAATGTGACGGTCAAGGACTGCGCCGTTACATGATATGACGCTCCAGTATTCAGCAGTTACATTAGTCTGAATCTAGAATTAGTAAAATAGACTTAGTGAAATGTGACGGTCGTATATTGGGCCGTTAGATGCTCCTGACGGTCCAGTATAGATCTGTTACATTGCTAGAACCAGAAACATCGATAGTGTAATCTACTAAATGGGCTTTAATGGTACAACCAACTAAGCGTCCTAGTGGGAATCCCAGGCTCGCAGAGAATTACGGAGGCCTTGAAATAAGATTTCCTAGTCCATTGGAAGGAATATCCAATAGAGAGGTACTCAAGTCCAAGAATAATATTCCTATAGTGCAAAGTGTGAACTAATGGACAACATACCGGAATATGTGCCATGTACTTAAAGAATGACTCTATAGATAGAGAGAGAATGTGTGAAACCAAGATAAACTCCGCCAATACATCATTTAAAAATCATGGAGTTAATACAAACTATAGTGCTTTGGCATGAAATTAACATATCCTTAAAATAATTCAAGATGTTTTTAACATGTGATAGTTATCATGAACCAATTAATAAGTTTAAAGTCATATCAACGATCAAAACTTAGATAACTAGGCATATTTATAAGTTAATGTGACTGTTCTTCAATTCTGTCTACAATTACTCTGACGGTCGAGAATGGGGGCGTCACAGTGATTGTAACAGTTTATCGTGGGACCGTTACAGTGTTTTAACGCACTGAGTCTGGGCCGTCAGAGAAATTTAAAAACAACAGAATGTGTGACGGCTTGTCGTAAGGCCGTTAGATAACTGTGACAGTCTTACCTTGATGCGTCAGATAGTCTGCTGGCAGAAAAGATATAAAAAAATCTAAGGTTTCAACTTACATCATGTCTGGAAATCATATATAAACTTCCACATGATAGAATGAAGGCTAACCTACTAGTCTGCATTGGTTTTCTATGAATTTGACAAGAGAGTTCATTTTTAACTTAGTTAGGGTTAAGAGTATACATGTATGCATGTCCTACTAAAACATGAAATTCATGATCTATGATGCATGAAATCAATCAAAAGCAGAGGGATTTTATCCCTAACAAGATGTTTTTGCCAATCATGAGATGACCTACCTCTTAACTAGGCTTTATGCTTCTAATTTGAGTCTGAAAAACTGTGCCCTAGTTCTCTTTTTCCAATGATTTTTCAGTAATTTCCTGCTGCTCCAACTCCATGACCTCTTGACCTAAAGATGTGAAATTTTGAGGGTAAAAAGATGAAACTAAGGTGAACAAAAAGTTCTAAAGGATTGAGCTCTAATTACCTCGTTTAGACGTCCTAATCTCTTGATCTTCAAGGGTCTTGCGTTCAGTTTCCTGAGTTATTATGGTCGAGCCAGCAACTTTGGAAGCTTCAATCTCCTTGGTTGCTTGATTTCCTCGCATGAAATTTGGAGAACTATTAGTCTAAAGTATACTAAACAAAGTCTTCTAAAGAACTTACCTGAAATTATGACTCCTTACCTTGATTCTTCACGAGCCAAAAGTAAGGGTCGCTCAGTTCAGAACTAGGTCCTATTTATAGGGTTTTAGCTAGGGTTTGAAGATTAGATCGATTCTAGAGTCCTTAATTTGCCAGAACCTAATCCCTAAGAGTCCTTAGTAATGTTATAAGCTCTCCCAAGTTGATCTCTTGCAGATAGGATCCCAAAGTTCTAATCTTTTTGCTCGTTCTTCCATTCACGGAACTATCAGGGTGTAACGCATCAGTCTAGGTGCGTTATGTGCATGTGGCGGTCGCACGATAGACCGCTACATCCAACGTGCACAGAATTCAACATAAATCCAACTCTTTTGTTAATTATCCATATTATTATCTATAAAAATAGTATTTATCCTTAAAATACGTAAATAGGCTAAATAACCTTCTAGACTATGGGCCAAACTTAATGGGCTTGGTCCTTAAACCTTTTTAGATTTTATTTAAATAGGCTAGGTTAATTATTTAACACAATTGGGCCTTATAATGACTTATTATTTCAATAATCTATTTATTAATCTATTTAGCCTCTATACATTCCTAATGAATTCTAGAAATTTCTATAAATAATCCAGAAATTATTATATAAATTATGGGGCACTACAAAACCAGCAATTATTTACCATCTTCTCAATCAAATTAATGAAAGACAAGCTAAATCCAAATTTGTGGAGGACAACAAATAGAAAATCCCACTCTAGTTTATCATAAGCCTTTGCCATGTCTAGCTTGAACATTATATTATTGCCCCTTATTTTCCTTCCCAGTTCATTTGTTAATTCTTGTGCTAAGGCAATGTTCTCTATGATATGCCTTCCTTTCACAAATGCAGTCTGCTCCATGGAAATTATCTTGGGTTGGATTGAAGCCAACCTTTTGTTAACAATGAAGGAGATGATTTTATAGAAAAAATTACATAAGCTAATTGGCCTAAAATCTCACATTTCTGTTGAATTTGATTTCTTGGGGATGAGAGCTATTAAGGTACACTCACCACCCGTCTCCGACCCGATAGCCCTTCCGGATCACTGCCCATCAACCCAAGATCATTATTCCCGGGTCCCATTGTAGCCCTTTACATCCCTGCGTAGAGTGGGCAATAAAATTCACGGCTATAAATTATTGATAATTACTGTACAGGGAGTTACGGTTCTTGGCCGGGGTCGTCTTTCCCACGCCCGGAGTGTGGAGGTACACTCACCACCCTCCTCTTTTGGCATTTGCTTTACTCGTATATTTTCATATGCCGCTACTAGAGTGATAGGTTAATTAGCTCGTTATATTATTTCAATCACCACTGCGAGAGTGAGTGAGTGGAACCCGTCCCGTGACTCGATCCGAGTATGCGAAAAAGCCTATACTAGAGGCTCAATGCCGATTTCTCAACCGCGCAGATCCCGCGTTTCCCTCGCTTAGGGACGTCCGTGAGCTAGAGTCCCAGGTTCGCGTCCCATCCCGCATCAATAGGGACCTAGCGGTGATTCCTAGTGAGTCTTTGCGCCGTCTCCCCCCCTTGTGAGTGACCCCACCCCGGAGTGTCCACCACTAGCCTCATTCTCACAGCAGCGTGAGCATATAGAACATATATGGGATGAGCAGGTGACTATTACTCGTAGTGGAGCATACCCGCGCTACCTGGTATGGTGGAGTGCATGACCCACATCTGATGACACGAGGATCACCTGGGCGGAGCTACGGAGGATGGATCGAGATCCGCAGGAGCGAGCAGCCGCACCCCTTACTCGACGGGGTCGAGTTCTTTCCACCCGGGGAGAATTAATGGGGCATCGGAGCTAGGCCATTAAATGTGTGGAGTGTGTATTTGTATTAATGTATTTGGTTTGTAATGTGTGTTTGTTTTAGGTTTTATTTGGGTTACTTTGTAAGGCTAGTTATAAGCCATTGGGCTAAGTTCATTTAGAGTCCATTAGGGGGTTTATGTTCATATTGGGCGTTAAGGCCACTTAAAGCCCAATTGGGCCTCTCCCTCTCTCATGGACTTCCTAGCTTGGAAGGCCCAATAGGCTGGTCAAGGGTCCATGGGCCCAATAGGTTGGTCTTTGGTCCAAGGTAGAACTTGGACCAAGTTGTCATTTTTGACCAAAGGGAGGAGGGTGCCCCCTCTTTTGTCCCATATGGGGGATTTTTATATTCCCCATCCCATAAATGCCCCTCCCTAACCCTAGATTTAAGGGCAAGAGTAGTCATTTGTCTAGGTTTCCATTTCATATAAAAGTATTGTATTTCTTATTTTCCATAGAATTAATTGAAGAAAAACCAGCATTTTTGCTCAAGAGCCCAAGGGCGCACCCCCTCTCTCTCCTTCCCCTTTGCAGCTGAGAAAGCAGCCCAATCTGAGGTGTGAGGCCTCCTTATTAGTTCTTCCCTGAGTGAGAAGCTCCGCACTGCCGCCGCCGTCGCACCACCGCCGCCATACCGTATCGGTTCTGTCCACCTCTGGACAGCAGCCCAGTGTTCAAATTCTTCCTCTCAATCCACAGATTTGATCAATCTAAGATTTTGAGGGTGAGTTTCCCACGTAATCTCCCCTTTCCACAAACATTTTCATGCCTTGAATCATTCGTTTGCCCCCCGTTCCATTTACGTTTTCCCATATCTACACAGTCTGTCCCAGTGCAGATCTGTGTTCCAGCAACCCACCTCTTCATCTATTGGACCCCCTTACCAATTTCAGATTGATCTCAAATTTTGACTGTATTTTCTATCCACTAAATCCCCTCTCCATAAATTTTTTCGTGATTTTATGAATTTGTTTACCCCTCTTAAAATTCACTGCTAAATCCGGAATCTATTCAGTCTCCTACAGTCCAGATCCGACCACCCATGTCTTAAAATACTTCCCACCCTTCAAACCACCTCAGAAAAATACCAAAAAATTCTTGCACGTCCCTCACTACTGCCCTCTATCTCCCATAAAATTTTCAAATCCCAGAGCCACAGTTTGAGCCTCCGTCAAACCTGATTACCAGGCAGATCCCAGTCTACCCAGTCGGTTCTGAGACAGGAAACCTTCCTGTTCCAAAATTCCCCACGAAGATTCCAACAACATGAAAATTTCTGTGATTCCAGGTGTTCGTAGATCTTCAAAAGAGCTTCGCAACAGCGCCAGTGTTGCATCGATCCAACATCGGATCTGATCGCAGGATTTATTCTCGCCAGGTCGCGCAGTTCTGAAACTACAGAACAGGTTCGGGCCAGCAAGCAGCCACGTCCCCGAGCAGGCCACCTCGCCTTCCATAAGACGATCCAGCATGATTCCCTGCAAGGGATTGCTCCCCTAGGAGTCCTCTTTGTGATGGGACAATTCCCAGCCAGATCGGACGCCGGATCAGAGCGTGATCCTCCGGATCGCCAGCACGCGCCGTCCAGACAGCACCGACGGAGCGGTCCAAATCACTGCCCGTCAACCCAAGCTTGGTATTCCCGGGTCGTTGTTGTCACCCTTTACGTCCCTGCATGGAGTGGGCAATAAAATCGTTGTAAATAAGTTTTACCATTGTATCGGGAATACGAGTCTTGGCCGGGGTTGTCTTCCCCACGCCTGGAGCGTGGAGGTATAGTGTTCGCTCCCCACTTTGGCATTTGCTTTCCTCATATATATTCATATGCCGCTGCTAGAGTGATAGGAAATTATCTCGTTCAATTCTAATCACCGCTATGAGAGTGAGAGCGAGACCCGTCCCGTGACCCGATCCGGGCACGAAAGAGAGTTGACCACCCGACTCATTGCCAGTTTCCCAACCGCATACGTCCGCACGCTTCCCTCGCCTAGGATGAGTCGTGAGTTTGCCTAGAGTCCAAGGTTCGCATTCAAATTGGCATCGAGTCACGTCCCGTCTCGCATCAGGTTTCCTTGCTCAAGGAAAATGTACCAGCAGACTCAGTCTGCAACAACGGCTGAACACAGCTTCACCTCGATGAACACTTTCCTCGCTTCTTCTGGGAATCTAGAAGGAACCCAGAGGATCAACCTTCCTTCCTCTGCAACTGCAGAAGGAACCCCGTGAACTACTCCCAGTAATTCACGCAACCAGAGATCGGAGATCTCTCTTCCTCTGAACCTCCAGAGGGGATTCCGGAGATTGCTTTCCCTTCCTCTGAACACACTCAGAGGGAACAAACAAAAAAAATAGAAATGTAGAATTCAATCCATGAAAACCAATAAGAACAATGTAGCTTCCGAAGAAGCAATCTCCTGCGGAGATAGGCTGGCTGCTATCAAATCTCTCTTCTTCTCAAGGTAGTTCACTCTTTCTTATTCTTCTGGAAGAGCTCTCTCTGAAGTTTCTATCTCAACGATGCCAGTAGGCTTAGCGCCTTTCTTGGACGGAGCGGCTTAATACTTATAGCAGAGAGCAGAAGATCATCTTCATATTTCTTCCACTCGAGCTTTCGATCAGCCAATGATCTATTGGTCCACATGGAAAGGAATATTCTAATTATTATCTGAACTTTCCGGCGTTTAGCCACGTGTGATGAAGTTTTCGAGCCAACATTTCCACTGAAGAGCCGTCACGTGATTCGCCTAGGTTCATCACGAGCTCAGGATGAAATTCTGACTTTTGGTGCAGTTCTTACATAAGTACCCTCCATTGACTTCAACTGATCTTAATTAATCTTTAAGACCCCTTTTAACACACTTGACTTATCAGAAAATGATGTTTCCTTAAGTGCATTAAAAAGTGGATGAGAAGTGTCGAGGCATATCATCACCAAGTGGAGGCTGAACGTAACAAACCATATCTTGAACGCTGATGCGTCGGATCAGCTGCTTGCGGCTTCGACCTGCCCTGTGACTACTCTAATTTCTCCTTCTGGTACTTTGACCTTGTTGTCTTCAATTTTTCTAGTTCTGAGCTAAGTGCGTCGATGCACTCCTCAGATTCATCGAGGCAGTGTGAGAATAGAACCTATGGACATCTAACTTCATGTATGGGCTTCTAACTTGATGCATTAATGCGGCTTCTGATGCTTTGACACAGTTGCATTTTGAAACTCAAACCTTGACTGGTGCATCGGTGCACCATTCTAGTGCTTCGACGTAATGTGACTTGTTGGTTGTTATTGCGCTTGAAGCATCGGTGCACTTCTTTGATGCGTCGATGCAATTCTTCTGAAGCATACCGCTGTGGTCGTGACTGCATCGAGGTAGTGAACATCCTACTTCGACATTCCCAGCTTCCATCTGTACTTCTAAAAGTTTATTCTTGACTTAAAATGAATTTTCTCTGTTCCAGAGCACCTGCAATCAAAAACTGTTGTTATTAGCAAGTAAACCATATTTCATTGACATCATCAAAACATAGAATTCAACACGTGTAACTTGACAATTTTTTTTTTTGGAAAACCCGGCCTAGGGGTAAATGGGAGAGTGCACCCTTTACCAGGGGTAAAGGGGATAGCCACTCCACCATCGGACCACTAAGAGGTAAATTTTATTCATAAAGAGAAAGAATAACAATTACATCAATCGAATGCTGGGCAAACCTAGCTTGTCTAATCGAGCCGCACCCTTTATAGTAGAAGGTAGCTCATTGTAAGAAAAGAAAGCATTACATTTAGAATTGCAGGCTAGAGAAGCTAAAGAGTCCGCGACCTTGTTGCCTTCTCTGTATATATGACCAATGGTATCGTGCTGAGTAAGTAAGCTCCAGATGTGTCTAACCTATGAAAGAATGGACCAAGGACATTGTATATCTTTTTGGATAATCCGAACAAGAATGTTTGAGTCACATTCAATATGGGCTGGATTGGCATTGACTGTATGGAGATACCTGATGCCATCCAGAAGAGCCCGGGCTTCAGCTATAAGGCTGTTAGACCGGCCATAAAAGTGAGAGTAAGCAAGTAGGATGTTCCCTTCAAAATCTCTTATAACACCACCTCCTCCAGATTCACCAGACGACTTGCATGCACCATCAGTGTTTAGTTTAAGAAATGGCCAAGGAGGACAGATCCACTTGATAAGCTTCAGCTGAGGACAACCTGCGATTTGAATTGTGATGCCATTCTTCTCCATTATATTCTTCTTGTTATTGTCAGATTCTTTTAGATTTGCAGCAGCACGAGTATGTTTCACTTGGGTAGTAATGAGGTGAAGAAAACTGTGCTTAGAGGCAATTTTATCCTCATATTTTGCAATATTTCTAGCTCTCCAAATTTCCCATAGACCATAGCCAAGGACAGCAAGGAGGAGAAGGCCAAAAGCTGATTTTTGATGAATATTACTATCAACATTTCGAATGAAGGCCCTTACAGTGTTCCCTTCAAACTGCAGCCCGATTGATCTGAAATGTGACCAAACCTGAACAGCAATTTCACTATGCAGGAAAAGATGATTTAAATCTTCCTCTTGGTGAGTCTTGCAGCAATGGCATCTGGAGCAAAGAGGCACACCCAGTCTCTAGACATTTGTATCTATGGGAAGGTAGTTATTCCAAATCTTGCACAGGTGGACAGAAATTTTAATGGGAAGCCAATTAGACCAAAGCCGAGCCCAAGGAATAATATATTGCTGTGAGTTACTGGTAGAAAGAACTGAGTATGTAGAAGCAACCGAGTAATTACCAGATGAGGACAAGCTCCAGGCCTGAAAGTCAGGTTCTTGAGTCAGGGTTAAATTCCCTATTGCTGTTCTGATATTAGAAGGAACCAATCTGTCCAGCAAATCTGCTTCCTCACTGAGAGGGTGCAGAATGAAATCTTTAACAGATATATTAGTATTCAGAATAAGGGGAGAAGGAACATATTCTGTCAAACTGTGATTCCCGATCTAGTTATCAAACCAAAAATTGGTGCTGCTACCATCCCCAACCACAACCTTCTTGTGTTGAAGGATAAGGTTTTTTGCCTTGATCCAGCTTCTTCAAGCAAAGCCATTCATAATTTTGAATTGAACATCTCTTACGTGATTCTGACCAATATACTTACCTTTGAAATAAGTAACCCATAATGAATTAGAATGCAAAGCTTGACATAACATTTTAACCCTCAAAGCAATGTCCATGTGCCTAAGAGACATGATACCAAGGCCACCCTGTGATATTGGCCTGCATATGTTCTGCCAAGATCTCCAATGCCATTTATTTCCATTTGGAGAAGAGCCCCAAAAAAAATTAGCAAATGACTTCTCAAGGAGCTGGTGGGTTCCTGAATGCAAGGGAGATGACGACAGGGAATAAATAGGCACAGAGGACAAGACATGCTTGATCAATATCAATTTGGCACCCTGGGAAAGAAGTATAGATTTCCATCCATCAATACATTTCTGAATGGAATTTATTATACCAGCAAAATGTACCTTTTTGTTCCTGCCTAGCACCAAAGGAAAACCAAGGTATTTGTGAGGAAAAGAGTGCCGAGAGAAACCTGTTAGACTGTGAATCCGATTGGCAACAGATATGTGAAGCTTGGGATGTATAAAGAAACCACTTTTGTTAACATTGATAAGCTGACCTGAAGCTCTTTCATAACTTGTCAACCCCTTGAGCAAGTTCCTGACAGAGATAATATTGGTTTTGCTAAAGAGCAATGTGTCATCTGCAAACAGTAAGTGAGAAATTGAGGGACATCCCCTAGGTCCTGAGAACCACTCAACCCGGCCATTGGAATAAGCTTCCCTTAATGATCTGCTCAAAGATTCCTCTGCAATGATGAAAAGAGAAGGGGCAACTGGATCACCTTGCCGAACTCCTCTTGTTGACTTGAAGAAACCAGCTGAGTCCCCATTCAATAAAATAGAAAACCAACAATTTTTAACCATCTTTTCCAACAGGTTAATGAATGTAATACAAAAACCAAATTTGTGAAGGACTGCAAACAAAAAATCCCACTCTAATCTATCATAAGCCTTGGCCATGTCAAGTTTAAACATAACATTATTGCCTCTAGTTTTTCTGCCCAGTTCATTAGTCATTTCCTGTGCAAGGGCAATGTTCTCTGTAATGTGTCTCCCCTTCACAAAAGTAGTGTAACACCCTCGAATATAGCTAAGTTGTACTCTATATCATCGAGGCGCCTTTTGAAGTATCAGCTCAGTTCTTGAAAAGAACTCCGAAGTTAAGCGTGCTTAATGGGGAGTAGTACTGGGATGGGTGACCTGCCCGCGAAGTCCTCCATTCTGGAGCCGATCACTGTTAGAAAGGGACAAAACCGTGAGGTCGGTAGGCCAAAGCGGACAATACCTCGATGGTATAGAGTACGGGACGTGACAGAATGGCATCAGAGCCATACCTCAGCCGGAAGTGTGGGAACTAAGTGCCATGCAGGGTAAAGTGCTACGCTATGGGAGCCACCTCTTGAGTCCGTAATGGAGCAAAGTGCTACATAGTGGGAGCCACCTCTTGAGCCTATAGGGGCCACCTCTAAAGTCCTACCTGCCTGGGGGCTTGATTGCGTGATTGCGTGCTATATGTGCTCAGCGACGAGGACGTCGCCTATATTAGAGGGGTAGATTGTAACACCCTCGAATATAGCTAAGTTGTACTCTATATCATCAAGACGTCTTTTAAAGTATCGGCTCAGTTCTTGAAAAGAACTCCAAAGTTAAGCGTGCTTAATGGGGAGTAGTACAGGGATGGGTGACCTGCCCGGGAAATCCTCCATTCCGGAGCCGATCACTGTTAGAAAGGGACAAAACTGTGAGGTCGGTAGGCCAAAGCGGACAATACCTTGATGGTATAGAGTACGGGGCGTGACAAGTAGACTGCTCCATTTATATAATCTTAGGGAGAATAGTAGCCAGCCTTCTATTAACAATGGAAAAAATGATTTTGTAGAAAAAATTGCACAAGCTTATAGGCCTGAAATCTGATATATCAATTGCATTAGACTTTTTGGGAATGAGAGCTATTAAAGTAGAAGTCACACATCTAGGTAAAGCTTGCTGCGAATTGAATGCTTCTTGAACAGCATTGACAACCAAGCCACCAATGATATGCCAGGCTTTTTGATAGAAGGAACCAGTGAAACCATTGGGCCCCGGAGCACTATCTGAAGACAAAGTAAAAACAGCAACATGTACTTCCACTTCAGATGGAATTACACAGAGCATGTCATTATCTTCTTGATTAATCAAGCTAGGAATGCAATTCAGAGAGTATTCATCTATATAATGGTCTTAAGAACTGAAGGCTTTTTAAAAGTGGGAAACATCAATTTCTTTCATTTCTTCATGGTCAGAGGTTAGCAAACCAGCAGAGTTTCGGAGTTGAGTGATGCCATGTTTGTGTCTCTTGGCTATAGTGGACATATGGAAGAACTTTGTGTTTCTATCACCCTCAAGCAGCCATCGAATCCCTGACTTTTGCTTCCAAAAACATTCTTGCTGAAGAAGTCTGTCGGACTGAGTAGACTTAGCCTCTTCAAGAAAGTTGTAATTATCCTCTGAGGGGTCAGAATCATATGAATGTTCAGCCCTAATTACTGCATATTCTGCTTCCATCATGTTCAAGTGAACATTACCAAAAGTTTGCTTGTTCCAAATCCGAAGCATTTTCCTCAAGGATTTTAATTTCAGATATAAGGTTGTCATGGGTGAAGTTGCCAGAGGACTGGTGTGCCAGCAAGCTTGGACATCCCCAAGGAATTTGTCATGCAATGTCCACATATTATGGAAACAAAACCTGGTCTTAAATCTGACCTGAGAAAGTTGCCTCACCAACAGAGGGGCATGATCTGATGCTTCTCTGGACAAGTGTTCTATAGAAATGGGGAAAAAGGACAACCACTTTGCATTTGTGAACACCCTATCCAGCCTTGCCCAGATGCCTCTGCACCCAGATTGATTGTTATGCCATGTGTATTTGGAGCCCAAGTGTCCAGCATCTACAAGAGCACAATCAGAAACACATTTATTGAAATCCGAAAGAGCACCAAGGTTAGGGGGGTTGCCTCCTAATTTTTCATCCACCTTGAGAATACAATTGAAATCGCATGCAACTAGCCAAGGTCCAGAGAGCTGAGAGTGAAGGGAAGATAAAGAAGCCCACAGAGGTTGTCTCTCTGAAGCAGAATATTTTGCATAAACAAATGACAGGTGAAACACAGGTAATATAGCATTTGATTGGAGAAGAGATATTTGCTTATCATCTCTACACACAACAGAAAAATCCAACAGATCTTTCCATAGCACCCAAATATGTGCTAAATCATCATTATTAGCCACAGCTTTGTTCATACCCAATCTTCTACAAATACCATCCAACTTGCTGACCTTTATTTTTGGCTCCAATAAAACAATGCAATCTATCTTATAGGTTTTGATCAGAAATTTAACCCATCCTATAGATAAATCATTCCCTATACCTCTTATGTTCCAGATAATGAAATTCATGAGGAATGTAATAAGTCTGTAACTTGACCATTTCTTTCATGTATAGCATCGACTTTTGATAGGTAGAAAGTGTGCAGATTTAGTCAATCGGTCTATGATTACCCATATACCATCATGTCCACCTCTTATCTTTGACAGACCCATGATGAAATCCATCCCTATACTCTCCCACTTCCATTCAGGAATTTCTAAGGGATGTAGTTTACCAGTGGGTTTTAGATGTTCCGCCTCAACTTGCTGACAAGTGAGGCAGCAAGATACAAAATCCGCTCTCTCTCTCTCTTCATATTGGGCCACCAGAAATTCCTTTTTAAGTCTTAGTACATCTTGATAGCACCAGGGTGAATGGCATATATTGATTTATGAGCTTCTTCCATGATCAGCTTCTTAGTGTCGTCATGATCTGGCACACAGATTCGATCTTTGAGCAATAGCCTTCCATCAGGTGAGATAGAAAATTTCGGCCGTTGATCAATATTAGTTTTATCTCCATCAGTGTAGGGTCATTATCTTGCAACTTGACTAGGTCTTCAATTAACGTAGGTTGCAACCGGATATTAGTAATAATACCCTTTTCTTCATCTGTATCAACATCTAGATTCAATTATTAAAAATCCTCCATAAGATAGGTCATACCTTTCCTGGGGCTTGCTAGAGTTGCCAACGGTCTCCTGTTAAGAGCATCAACTACACCATTTGCTTTGACTGGATGACATTGGATAGAAAAGTTGAAGTCCTTGAGATACTCCAACCATCTTCGTTGCCTCATGTTTAACTCCTTTTGGGTGAAAAGATATTTCAGACTTTTGTGATCTAAAAATATGGTGAACTTCTCCCCATAAAGGTAATGCCGCCATATCTTCAAGGCGAAAATAACAGCAGCCAGCTTCAGATCATGCACGGGGTAATTTTCTTCATGACACTTTAGTTGTCTCGAGGCATAACAGATCACCTTACCATGTTGCATAAGGACGCAACCAAGGCCAATGTCGGATGCATCTGTGTAAACTTCAAAGCCACCCCCTTCAAAGGGCAATGCCAATATAGGGGCCGTAGTAAGATGTTTTTTAAGAATTAGGAAACTCTCTTCATAGTCCTTGGACCAAATAAAGGGGTTCTCCTTTTTTGTAAGCCTAGTCAAAGGAACAACGATCTTGGAAAAATCTTTGATGAAACGCCTATAGTAACCAGCCAGACCGATAAAACTCTTGACTTCGGATACGGTCGTTGGTCGACTCCAGTTCTTGACAGCTTCAACTTTAGAAGGATCTATTGTGATACCTTCCTTAGAAATAATATGGCCAAAGAAAGAGACCTCCTTTAGCCAGAACTCGCACTTGCTAAGCTTCGCATAGAGTTGATGTTCCCTTAGTGTTTGTAAAGCTATTCTTAGATGTTCTTCATGTTCCTCCTTGGTCTTAGAATAAATGAATATATCATCAATAAATATGACCACAAATCGGTCGAGATGGGGCCTGAAGACATTGTTCATAAGTTGCATACATGCTGCAGGGGCATTGGTTAACCCGAACGGCATCACAACGAACTCATAATGCCCATATCGGCTCCAGAAAGCTGTCTTGTAGATGTCTTCATCTTAGATTCTAAGTTGATGATAACTAGACCTGATGTCGATCTTTGAGAAGTATCCAGCTCCAGACATCTAGTCAAATAGCTCATCGATACGTGGCAAGGGGTATTTATTTTTGATGGTGAGTTGATTTAACCGCCGGTAGTCGATGCACAGCCTAAGAGATCTATCCTTCTTCCTGACAAATAGGACCGGCGCACCCCAAGGAGATGCACTGGGCCGAATGAAGCCCTTGTCTAATAATTCCTGAAGTTGCTTCTTCAATTCTTTGAGTTCTGTGGGGGACATCTTGTAAGGAGCTATTGAAACAGGTGCTGCTCCAGGAGTGAGTTCGATAGAGAAGTTTACTTCCCTTTCATGTAGTAAATCGGGTAATTCAGATGGGAAGACATCGAGAAACTCATTGACAATGGGGATCTCTTCAAGGATGATTTACTTGGACTCGGTAATGATCACAAATGCAAGGAAAGCTTCACAACCTTGCGAGATGAGTTTGGAGGCGTGAAGAGAAGAAATGATAATAGGATGCTTCCTATACTTGATGTCGAGAAAATAAAATCGGGGAAGACCCGATTTACGGAAAGAAATCCATCTATTGCAACAATTTATATAGGCATAGTAATCAACAAGCCAATCTACACCTAGAATGGTATCATAACCTTCCTATGTCAAGGCATACTAAGTTAGCGGGAGATTATGACCTTCTATAGTTCCCTCACTATCTAGGTAGTGGGTTGTAAGTTTAGTTCCGGGACCTAAGGGTGTAGTGATAGCTAGGTCCGAAGGTAGAGGAATAGGTGAAACTGGCAAGGTTTTTGCAAAAGCAATAGATATAAAAGAATGAGAAGCATCAGTATCAAATAGTACAAAAGCATGATGGGAATAAATTTGAATGGTACCTTCCATCAACCCATCATCTTTTGGTGCTTCTTCGTCATCCAAAAAGGCATTAAGACAAGATTGCCGCTTGCGTCCGCCGTTAGAAGGTTGCTCCTTTATGAGGGGGCAATCGGGCATCCAATGCTCTCGGCTTCCACAACGTAAGCATGCCCCTAGGCGTTTCCAGCATTCCTTAACCGAGTGGCCGAACTTCTCACAGAATGAGCAAGCAGTCATGACTTGCTTTTCCTCTTCTTTAATCTTCTTGTTCTTACCATTCTCATTGCCATTATGGGATCACTTCATGTTATCACGAGGCTTGTAGCTACCTATGATGCTGAACTTGTCTTATTTTCATCCGCGCTTGTCAAACTTGTGGCTAGACTCCTCGCCCTTACCTTTAAATTTCTCGACCTTCTCCAAGGTCTTCTCACATAAATGAGCCCGTTGGACCATCTTCATATATGTGCGGATATTTTGAGGCCCAAGTTGACTTATAAAGATGGGCCTTAATCCGTCCATGAATCGGTTAGCCTTTAATAGGTCTGTGTTAACCAGATGGGGAGCATATGGTGCCAGTCTCAAAAATTGGAGCTCGTATTCTGCCACGAACATCATGCCTTAGCGAAGAGAGGTGAATTCCGCCGCTTTCCTCTCCTTGACATGGTCGGAGAAGTATTTTGCATGGAATAGTTCAAGAAATTCCGCCCAAGTAAGTTGTCTATTTTGGAGAGGGGCCGAAGCAGCTTTCCACCATGTGCGTGCATCTTTAGTGAGTTGAAAAGTGGCCAGATGGACCTTCTCCTGGTCCGCGCATTGCATGACATTGAAGATCCTATCCATTTTGTCCATCCAATTTTTAGCTTCATCAGGATTAGAGGATCCAGATAATCACAGAGGGTTCAAACTTTGGAAGTTTCGGTGTAGTTCACCCGCGCCTGCCCGAGCGCCAGCTTGGGCCACGATTTGGAGGGCCTAGGTGAGACCCGCAACGGTTTGTTGCATCTTATCCCAGTTAACATGGTGAGCCATTGTGAGCGAAGGTACCTGAGAAAAGGCACAATTTGTTAATTCCTACGAAACTGAGGGGAGTTATCCTATAGATAGTTTCTAAATAACTATCTCATCCCAGGCTCTACCCGATCTCACATGGGTTCAAAAATTTCTTTTCTAGTTCATAGGTATGGGTCCTTAATACTTCGACTTAGCCTATGACATGACATTTTCCTAGGACTTACTTATGCCCAGACTCTAATACCAACTTAACTGTCACGCCCCAAGACATATGTACAGCGGAAGATATTTGGGAACGTCAGCAGTCGACAAGATAAGCTTCAAACAAGCAATATAATCAGAGCGCTAATCATTCACACATAAAAGAGGAATGCAAAAGGTCATATACTCAAAATTTTCTCTTTATTGAATAATAAAAATCAAATTACATTGACAATTGACTCCCTTCACTAGACTCAATAAAAGAAAAATTACATCATGACCATAACTAAGACACTACTAGGCTTCGCTCCATTCTTCATTCACTCTCGGACTCGCCATTGGAATAGTCTGAATCCGACCCACTATCATTTCATAAAAAGATTGGAAAAGTAGGGAATGAGCACACTTGTCCAGTAGGTATCTTCGTACCAACATGAAGGTAATATTTAAGTGATTAGCATTTTAGCTCGAGAATGTAAGGTAAATGACAATGTGATAAATCATACGCATAAAACCAAAGTAACAACGCAGGTGCCAAGAGATAACTATAGAGATAAGAGAATTTATGTAAAATGAGATCATGGTCTAGCAAGAATATAATGTGGCCTTTCATGTAACAAGAATATACTTGCATGTAACGAGAATGTACTTTTCATAACCATAAAGGCTATGCACTAGAAAGTCATGTAACAAGAATGTAATAATTTCATGAGAGCCTCGTGGTTTTCACCCGTTTATAAAAAAAGTACTCCCGGCGCAATGCGACGCCAGTGTTCATCATACCCCATGGTTTATAGCATATTTCTGGCTATCTGCTGAGGGGGTTAGTGTTGAGCCCATGGACACTGTCCGTGCCCGCTCTTGCATCTTCAAGTTATAAATCAAGCTACTTCCACGAGAAATAATAAAGTAGGCCACTAATGTAAAGTTCAAACAATAGTTTTATGATAACAATACCAAGGTAAGAATGTACCAATTAAGAATATGCGAGTTCAAGAATGAATTAATGACAAGGTCATGCTACGGTAGGAATCCGGTAGTATTACGGTACAATTTCATAGTTCCATAACTTATTAATGTCTTATGAAACAAGATGTTGGGTTCCAGATAATCAAAAGATCATCTAGGAATAGAGTATAACCAATCCTTGGGTCAAACCTCGGGTTAGGGCACAAGATAGAAGAACGCGGTCAAGAAAGAACCACTATTATCAAACTACGGTCAAGAAGGAACCGCTATTTGACGGAGTTGATGCCAGAGAGGAAAGAGTCGACACAGTGAATGTTGGATCCAGAACGCGGTTGCGCCAGAACCGCTATCATGAAGTAGCAGTCTCAGTAAAGCCGCGTCAAGGCCAGTTCACAGAAAATGTCAAAAACTCAAGTGCTTTCTAACACATTGGGTTTTTAGGGTACAACCAGCTCGACGTCCTAGTGGGAATCCCAGGCTCGCGGAGACTTACGGAGGCCTTAAAACAAGATCACCTTGTCCGGTGGAAGGAATATCCAACGGAGAGGATCACAAGTCCAAGAAGATGATCCTATTATGTGCAAGTGTAACTAATAGCATCGCACCAAAATACGTGCTATGTACTTAAGAAAGATAAGAGAGAAGGGTGTGAATCGTGTAAAACAGTGATCAACATCAATAAAACAAGTCCCATAAACCATGGGACATTAACTTTAATACAAAACTATATGGTTTTGGCATGAAATTAGCATAGGATTAAAATAAGCTTATGAATTCATGAGGGTATGAAATCTATCATGATTGATGTATAATATAACCAAAATCATGAATATGAAGTCATAACTAGGGATAAGACCTAATTACCTAGGCTTATCATATATTTAATGGGCTAATCTGTGTTCTGTTTAGAGTTAACAGGAGGCAGAATACAGGAATATGAAAGCGGTCTATTTGGAATCGCTATTATACAGTCGTGGTCAGTCTGGAACCGCTACTAGGCAGTAGCGGTGTAAGACCCCAGAATTTTTATAAATTATTTTTGGTATATTTAATTATTTTCTGAGAATTTTAAAGACCCAAAATGGATTAATAAATAAATGTTGAATTTATAAGTCATTATAAGGCCCAATTGTGTTAAATAATTAACCTAGCCTATTTAAATAAAATCCAAAATGGTTAAGGACCAAGTCCATTAAGTTTGGCCCATATTCTAGAAGGTTATTTATCCTATTTACGTATTTTAAGGATAAATACCATTTTTATGGATAATGATATGGATAATTAACAAAAGAGTTTGATTTATGTTGAAACTCTGTACACGTTTGGTGTAACGGTCTATCGGGCGACCGCTACAGACATGTAACGCACCAGTCCTGATGCGTTACACTCTGTAAATTTCGTGAAGTGAATAACAAGCCAAAAGATTAGATTTTTGCTAGCTTATCTCTTAGGGATCGAGATGGGAAGACTAATAGAGGTGTTAAGGACTCTTAGAAGTTGATCTAAGCTTTAACAAGGACTCTAGAATCGATCTAATCCTCAAACCCTAGGCAAAACCCTATAAATAGGACCTAGTTCTGAACTGAGCAACCCTTACTTTTGGCTCGTGAAGAAATAAGGTAAGGAGTCACAATTTCGAGTAAGTTCTTTAGAAGATTTTGTTTATAATACATTAGACTAATAGCTCTCCAAATTTCATGCTAGGAGATCAACCAACCAAGGAGATTGAAGCTTTCAAAGTTGCTGGCTCGACCATAGTAACCCAGAAATCTGAACGAAAGTCCCCTGAAGATCAAGAGATTAGGACGTCTAAACAAGGTAGTTAGAGTTCGGTTATTTAGAACTTTTTGTTCACCTTAGTTTCATCTTATTACCCTCAAAATTTCACATCCTTAGGTCAAGAGGCTGAGGAGCTAGAGCAGCGTGAAGTTGCTGGAAACTCACTAGAAAGGGAGAACTAGGGCACGTCTTTCAGACTTAAATTAGAGGTTTAAGGCCTAGTTAAGCGGTAGGTTATCTCATGATTGGCAAAAATATCTTGTTAGGGATAAAAGTCATCTGGTTTTGATTGATTTCATATATCATAGATCATGAATTTCATATTTTAGTAGGTCATGCATACATGAATACCCTTAACCCTAACTAAGTTGAAAAGGAACTCTCTTGTCAAATTCACTGAAAGTCTATGCATACTAGTAGCTTAGCCTTCATTCTATCATGTGGAAGTTTATATATGATTTCCAGACATGATGTAAGTTGAGACCTTAGATTTTTATATCTTTTCTGCTAGCAGACGATCTGACGCATCAAGGTAAGACCGTCACAATTATATAACGGCCTTACGATAAGCCGTCACACCTTCTTTGGTGTTTGAAGTTCTCTGATGTCTCTGACGCACCATCGATGGAGCATTACATTACTGTAACGGCCTCACGATAAATCGTCACAGTCACTGTGACGCACCCATTCTAGACCGTCAGGGTAACTGTAGACAAAATGGGAAACTAGTTAATTTAACTTATAAATAAGCCTAGTTATCTAAGTTTTTACCTGATTTCATGTCTTTAAGATTATTTATTGATTCATGGTAGAAATTGCATAATTTAGGTATCTTAAGTTATTTTAAGTTATGTTAATTTCATGTGCCAAAATTCTATAGTTTTGTATCTAAATCATGATTTTCCAAAGATGTGTTGACGGAGTTTTATCATGATTTCCTATTGTTACACATCCTCTCTATCAATAGAATCATTTCTTTAAGTACATGGCACATATTCCGGTATGTTGTCAATTAGTTCACTTTGCACTATAGGAATATTATTCTTGGACATGAGGACCTCTCTATTGGATATTCATTCCAATGGATTAGGAAATCTTGTTGCAAGGCCTCTGTAATTCTCTGCGACCCTGGGATTCCCACTAGGATGCCGAGTTGGTTGTACCATTAAAACCCAATTGATTAGAAAGCACTATCGATGTTTTCTGGTTCTGGCAGTCTAACGGACCTATATTGGACCGTCAGGCCCATATAACGGCCCAATATACAACCGTCACATTTAACTGAGTCCAATTATTGTTTCTGGATTAAAGTCGTTATAACGGATCAAGGCTCGACCGTCACGTGAATGTAACGGCCCAGTACAAGACCATCACAATGCTTGAGCTAGTTAACCCGAGGTTTGACCAAAGGGTTGATATTCTAAGGTTCCTAGATGGCTTGATAATGGTCTAGGACTTATCATATTGATCAAGAAATTTAATATAATGAATGAAAGTTAAAGAAATGTACCGTTATGCTATCGATTTGTTTCCATAAGCATAACATTGTCTTAATTCATTCTTGATCTCTCATATTCTAAAATTGAAGCATTCATTCAATTGAATTATTGTTATCATGAACTTGTTGAACTTGTTACATTTGTGGCCATACTTTATTGTTACACTCATGGAAGTAGCTTGATTTATACGTGAAGATACAGTTCGGGCGCTGATTGTGTCCAAGGGCTCTATGCTAGTCCCCTCGGCTGATTGTCGGAAACATACTATTATAAACCATGGGGTATGATGCTACTGGCGTCGCATTGTGCTGGGAGTACTTTCTTTATAAATAAGTGAAATCTATGAGCACTCGTGAAAATCTAGTGAATTGCTAGATGATTGACGTTCTCATGCGTAACCTTTATGGTTATGAAAGTGAAAAGTGAAAGTGCATTCTCGTTACATTCTTGTTCATGAAAGGTCATGCTACATTCTTGATCACACTTATTACATTCTTGCTAGTTCATTCTTGCTCTCATTCTATCTTATATGATCATCTTGTTATTTTGGTTTAATCGCATGATTGATCGCATTCGCATGATTTTACCTTATTTCTTTAGAGCTAAAATGTTAATCACTTTAATAGTGCTAATCATGTTGATGTGAAGATACCTACTGGGCAAGTGTGCTCATTACCTATTTCTAATCTTTTTCAGGAGATAGAAGTGATACGAATTCAGATTCGGGTTATACAAGTAGCGGGTCTGAGAGCGAATGAAAGTCATATCAAATTGAGAGTGAAGACTTAGGAAGTCAATCTTGTCTAGATTGAGTCTATGTAATTTTCCTATTTCTTAAGTCTGATGGATTGGAAGAAGATGAGAGTTATTGTATTTGAATATTTGATTATCAATGAAATAAAGTTGGAGTTTGACTAAATTATTGTGCAATTACATTTATGTGTGTGATTGTCTTGCGCTCTGATTATTCTTGCATGCAAGAGACTTACCATGCCGGCTGTTCACGTTCCTCGAGCGAGTCTTCCGCTGTCATAAAGGCTCGGGGCGTGACAAGCGGTTTCTGTGAAACCGCGTTCTGCCTGCAACAGGCAGAAGCTAATTGGTACATGCAAGGCCTATCCAAGGGCAAATAAATGCATAGGAGGTATGAGAATCAAAGGAATAACATGTAGAAGCATGTTTACAATGAAGAGGGTTCATTAAAGACATGAATCATACCAAAGGTTCTTATCTTTAATTAAAGGTGCAGGGTTATGCATGCAGAAATAACCTAGATGCGCAGTCGTGATAAAACATAAAATACGTCGTGTATGGAGCATGAAATTGCATGAAAATAGAGGGCTTTTATTCCTAACACGTTATTTTAGCCATCCATGAGATAACCTACCTTAGGGTTGTTCCCTAGACTTGGAATTTATTGCGGGAAGGAGATCCAAGTTCTTACGCGTCCTGCGTAGAACCTTCAACTTCTAGATGCTCTAACTTTTTATCCTCTTGTCCTAAATTCGTGAAATTTGGAGGGTGATGAGAAGATATAAAGAGGAACAGCTTATTCTAAAGGATGAACTTAAAAATACCTCGATTTGAGTCCATAACCTCCTGATCTTCACCAGCCAAACGTGTCCGTTCCTGCGCAGTCTGCGTAGAAACTACCACTTCTGATCCTCCTAACTCTTTGGATGCTGGACCTCCTATCATGAAATTTTGTAGAGGGTTAGATAATACTAACAGGAACAATAAAGTCTAAAGGACCAACATAAAATACTTATGCCTTACCGTCGAACAACGTGAGCCAAAGCAAGGGTTCGCGCGGGTCGATCTTGGACCCTATTTATAGAGTTTGGCTAGAGTTTGAGGATTAGATCGATCTAGGAGTCATTAATTAGAGTAGGATCAATCCCTAAGATTCCCTTCCAGGTAGCTTTGAATCATAGGGATTGGAAGGGGAAAAATCCCATTTTTCTACGCCTCTTCCACTCTCGTTGACGGAACTTAGCCGCGATTACGTGTCAACCACCTCAGTGAGAATGCGGTTGCTCGATAAACCGTGTTCCTGCGGTAAAATCTGAAATTTTAAGATTTTCTAATTATCTCCTATTTATCCCTTTTAATTAGCCTATTTATCCCTTTAAATTCTGTAAATAGCCCTAATTACGTCTCTAGTAGTGGGATTGGGTCTAAAGGTCTAAGAAATTGGTCTTTGGGCTTAACTTAAGTGGGCTAAAGCCCTTTGGTTAATATAGGGCTCCTAAATTAATTTAATTAATCCATTATTCATTAAAGAGCCCATTAAGCCTTTTTAAATGATAAACCATTCTATTTAATTTCAAAAAATTCCTAGAAAATTCCAAGGTGTTGCAAAGCCACTTTTCTACTTTCGGCCTAGACCTACCATCGAAACCGCTCTTCTGTTTTTGTCCTAGACCTTCCGTTGAAGCCGCTCTTCTGCCTTCAGCCTATACCATCCGTCGAAGCCGCTCTTCTGCCTTCGGCCTAGACCTTCCGTCGAAGCCGCTCTTCTGCTTTCGGCCTCGGCATGCCATCGATGCCCGCTCTTCTACTTTCAGCCTCGACATTCTGTCAAAGCCGCTCTTCTACTTTCGGTCTTGACATGCCGTCGATGCCCACTCTTCTGCTTTCGGCCTTGCATTCTATCAAAGCCACTCTTATGCTTTCGACCTAGACATGCCATCGATGTCTGCTCTTCTACTTTTGGCCTCGACATTCTATCAAAGCCACTCTTCTGCTTTCAGCCTTGACATGTCGTCGATGTCCGCTCTTCTGCTTTCGGCCTCGACATGTCGTCGATGTCTGCACTTTTACTTTCGGCCTAAACCTTCCGTCGATGATCGCTCTTCGACTTTTGGCCTCGACATTCTATCAAAGCCGCTCTTCTACTTTCGGCCTCGACATGACGTCGACGCTCGCTCTTCTACTTTTGGACTCGACGTGTCGTCGATGCCCTCTCTTATGCTTTGGGCCTCGACTTTACGTCGAAGTCAATCTTCTACTTTTCGGCCTAGACCTATCGTCGAAGCCACTTTTCTGCTTTGGGTCTCGACCTTTTGTCGAAGCCGCACTTTTGCTTTCAGCCTAGACCTTCCGTCAAAGCTGCTTTTCTACTTTCGGCCTAGACCTGCTGTCGAAGCCGCTCTTCTGCTTTAGGCCTAGACCTTCCGTCGAAGCCACTCTTCTACTTTCGGCCTAGACCATCCGTCGAAGCCGCCCTTCTGCTTTCGGCCTAGACCATCCGTCGAAGCTACTCTTCTACTTTTCGGCCAAGACCTACCGTCGAAGCTACTTTTTTGCTTTGGGCCTCGACATTCCATCGAAGCCGCTCTTTTGCTTTCGGCCTAGACCTTCCGTCAAAGCTACTCTTCTGCTTTCGGCCTAGACCTACCGTCGAAGCCACTCTTTTGCTTTGGGCCTTGACTTCCCATCGAAGCCGCTCTTTTGGCTTTCGGCCTAAACCTTCTATCGAAGTCGCTCTTTTGCTTTCGACCTAGACCTATCGTCGAAGCTGCTCTTCTGCTTTGGGCCTCGACATTCGGTCGAAGTCGATTTTCTAATTTCGGCCTCGACATGTCGTCGATGTCTACTCTTCTACTTTCCGTCTAGACATGCCGTCGAAGCCCGCTATTCTACCTTTGGCCTAGAAATTCCATCGACGCCCGCTATTCTACCTTCGACATCACGACAGTCCGTCGAAGCCGATCTCTATTCTGCCTTTGGCATCACGACATTTCGTCGAAGCCGACAACTAATCTACCCTTGGTGTCAAGACCCTCCGTCTAATCCAAGTAGTTCGGCATCACGACATTCCGTCGAAGTTGATATTCATCCTACCCTTGGCATCAAGACCCTCTATCTAAGCCAAGTGGTAATTGATGGGAATCAACACCGGGCACTAACCTTTTTAGTTTAAATTTGTGTCCTTTTATTTGCTTTTATATCCTTGGGAAAATGACTTTGCAATTGTAAGGCTTTATAAGCCAATTTGTTATTCTTTAAGGATGTTTGGGTTTATTTGTAAAAGTCCAGTAGCTCCAGCAGGGGGGGCCCACCTTCTTCTCCATTGGTCCACCTAGATTCTAGGGCCCATGTGGGGCTGGTCTAATGTCCAAGGTGGGCTTCTAGAAGGCTTGACCATTCAATGGGACAAAGGATAAAAAAACTTCAAATTTGGATCCCATTTAATCAAGGGGGCGCCCCCCTTATATTATTGTATATTACATGTTGTAATTTTATTTAATGTGGCCATTTGACCACATGAGGAACTAATATGTTATACCCCATTTGTCCCTCCCAAATCCTAGATCTAGAGATAGTTAATATCATTTTGTATTTCATATAAATACCTTATATTTCTTATTTTGATGGAATTAATGAAAGAATTTGTTGGAAATTGCCAAGAGAGCCCAAGGGCGCCCTCCTCCTCTCTCCACTCTCCCCCTTGCAGAGTTGAAGGCTCCTTCTTCTGAGGTGTAATGCCTCTCTTCTACCCCCTTCCTGAGTGAGAAGCTCAGCACCGCCGCCGCCATCGAGCCGCCATCGCACCGCCACCGCCGCTTCTTTGGTGTTCTGTCCACCCCTGGACAGAATAGTAAAGCACGAATTTTAGCTCTCCATCAGGAGCTCAGGTCGTGCCCAAAATTGGAGGGTGAATCCCCCACGTTCCCCCCATCCTCCACAAAAACATCCAAGTCATTTAACCCACGTTAGCTATTTTTCCTAATTCTATCTTTCCACGCCTAGCAACCTGCCTTCTGTGCAGATATTGTTAAAGCAGCCATGTTCTTCCTTTGTTAGACCCCCTTAACCATTTCTGATTGAGCTCAAATTTGTGCTGGGTGTTCTACCCACCAAAACCCACCTCCACAAATTTTTTTCACGAATTTAGAAGTTATTTTTCTCCGCTGAAAAATTAAAACTCAGGCCAAAATCTGTTCTGTTCTGTGCAGTCCAGATCCGACCCATGTGCAGTCCAAAATCCATTTCCCCTGTCAAACCACCTTTAGAAAATCCACAAAAAATATTGGCGTCTTCCTTACTTCCTCCTCTATAGCTTTCATGAAGGGCCCAACTCCTAGATCGGGAGTTTTAGTCACGGTCAATGCCCATTCTCAGGCATATCCAAATCTTTCCTGCCAAATCTGAACCTGAGAGCTCGCCTGTTGTAAAATCATCCATGAAAAATACGGTCCCCTCAAAATTACTGTGATACTAGGTGGTTGAAGATCTCTGACAGAGCTTTCCAACGGCGCTTGTCTCGCGTCAATCAGAGGTCGGGACTGACCGCAGCAGCCGTTCTCGCCGGGTCACGCGTTGCAGGAACAGAAAAACATCTCGTGGATAGCAAGCAACAACCACCCCCGGGCCGGCCGCCTCGCCTTCCACAAGGCGAACCAGCACGTCGCCTTCCCAGGGAACGTCCCTCCAGGAGCCACCATCGCAACAGTACCATCCCCGGCCCACTCGGCCTACCAGCCAGGACGTGGACCCCACAGTTGTCGGCACGCGCTACCACCGGAGCTATCCAAGTTGCTCCCCGTCAACCCAAGATCGGTCCTCCCGGACCCCTTTTGTAGCCCTTTACCTCCCTGCGTGGAGTGGGCAATAATATCACTGCTGTAATTATTGTAATTATTTTTACCAGGAGTTACCGCACTTGGCCGGGGTCGTCTTCCCCACGCCCAGAGCGTAGAGGTAAATTCGCCACTCTCTTATCACATTTACTTATCTTGTATAATTTTGAATGCCACTGCTAGAGTGATAGGTTACTTAGCTCTATATATATATTTATCACCGCTGCGAGAGTGAGTGAGTGAACCCGTCCCGTGACTCAATCCGAGTACACACGGAAAAGTCGATACCCTCGACTCATTGCCAGTTCCTCAACCGCGCACGATCTCGTGTTTCCCTCGCATAGGGACGTCTGCGAGCTAGAGTCCCAGGTTCGCTGTCCGTCCCGCATCAAATTGGTATCAAAGCGGAAGGTTGAGTCTAGGATAGTATTTGTTTAAAAATAACAAAAAAAAAAGAGTCATTTAAGTCGGTCCAAGTTTGCATTTGCATTCCTTTATTCGGTATATCAAAAGCTGTTGCCCGAATGTTAGGTTACGCCTATTGGGAAGGTCGCACACTTGTGTGAGAGGATCTTCAGATCCCGAAACTCCGCCTAGTACCAGATATGGCTTGAGTCTAGGTTTGTAGTCGAGTCGGCATTCCAACTTTGCAACGTATTTTAGAGTCGTGTCTAGTGTCTTGTCCAAGTGTCGACATGCCATCTTGTAGTTCCCCATTTCCAATGAACTCTCGGTCGCCCAAGCGATATGACCGTTGGCACACCCATGGGTTTGGAAACCATCCCATCTCCTTCATTAGGCCCGAGGCCTTGAACTTTCATGGCTCCAAGGTCTCGAGCGACTACCGACATTGGGAAGCCGCTATGGACAAATACTTTGATTATTACCGCATGTACGAGGCCGCAAAATTCACTTTTGCTAAGGAGCGGCTTCTTCATGAAGCTGTCAAAAAATGGGATGACATTGAGCGCTTAAGGGAAGTTAGGAGACAATGGCCCATCGAGTCATGGTGGGACATGAAGAGAGAGCTTAGGAGGGTCTACCTTCCCCACCATGTTCCCTCCAACCCGTCCCACCCAGTCACCTCTAGCCGACCCCACCAAATCACCTCCAATCAAGTGGGTCACACCCCCAGCCGACCCCACCCAATCATCTCCAGCCAAGTGGGTTCTAGCTGGAGGCAACAAGCCCCTTATGTAGCCGAGCCTAGGAGGCCGAGAGGCGATGAGCAAGTCCACCACGATGCCCCTACTCCAACCCACACCTTTGTCGAACTCTTGAAAATGTTTTCAGACCGGTTGGATAGGATGGATAGGACACGTACTCATAGTGACGAACTCCTACCCGAGTCTAAGGAGGTCATAGCCGATAGTCTTGATCCGACACCATCTACGGAGTCCCCAAATCCTCTCCTCATCATTGAGGCCCCTCCTTTCCCACCCGTGAGTGCTCCGTTGCCATCCTCACCATCCGATCTTCATTTGGAGCCACATCAGCCGGAGCTACCCGCGTTTCTAACAGGAAAGCTACTCATAGCCGAGCCACTTCTTAGCTGGCTTAGGACAGGCTTGGTCCCTACCCCACCTTGCTATCCACTCATGGACCATGCACTACCATTAGTGCCCGTCAACTCATTCCACACGACTTTCCAGTCTTGTCACCATGTCGATACATTGGACGACCTTCTTAAGGGGTTAGACCAGTAGTAACAGTTGACGCACTTATTGGCCTCAGGCTTCAACCAGCCCACGAGTCATAGCTTCACGCATCTCGCGTTGGGGTTCATTATCTCCGTGTACACCGTGGGTCATGTCACCACGGAGGTTCTTTTGTTCCTCCCCATGCCGGCCGAGCCACACTTTAGTCCATTTGTCCCAAGGGAGGAACCATATATCCTCTACACTGTCGCATCTACCACGATGGATGAAGGTGACCATTTACACCTTCATGGATTTCAAACATGGGACTATGTAATGGATGAACCTGCCACTAGGGGTCACACGTTCTTTGACCCATTCGACCCCTTCCACAGTGAGCCTTATGCCCCACCACTCCCCTTCTACCTTGCCGGAGAAGTCCTGTACCACACCCCTCCCACTTGGGCCAAGCAACCTCCACATAGCAATGGGTCCGAACCATCATATGGGGGTAATGAAGACTTCGGCTCTCCTGGCCCACCCGAACCTCTCGAACTTCCCACACCCAAGCCCAATAGGAGCTCAATGCATGACTGGTTTAAACTTGGGTGTCTAGGAGTTCCCCATGATGTCAATCTCAGGATACGTCAAGTGCATGATAGTCACACGTTCGGATGTCCTGGTCCACCTTTGCTTAGGTCTGCATAGCATTAGAACTGACTAGGATATAGAGTGTGCTTTTCCCTTTAATTGCCCCGTTTGTTTAGAGTCTGCATGCATCTCTCGAGTCAGTCGTAAGCTCGCGATGTCAGTCCCTTTCGAGTGCGAGGCAAGTCGGATCTAATGCGTACATTGGAGACTTGCCGGAATTTGGGATCGATTCTACCTCAGCGATCTAGTCACATATAGGGACCCAGCAGTGATTTTTAGTGAGTCTTCGAGCCGCCTCCTCCCCTTTGAGAGTGACCCCACCTCAGAGTGTCCACCTCTAGCCTCATTCCCACAGCAGCGTGAGCATATCGAATCTATATGGGATGAGCAGGTGACGATTACTTGGAGTGGAGCGTACTCTGCGCTTCCAGGTTCAGTCACGAATCTGCAGTAGCCACACCAGCAGCCACACCCCTTACTCGACGGGGTCGAGTTCTTCCCACCCGGGGAGAATTGATGGGAATCAACACCGGGCACTAACCTTTTTAGTTTACATTTGTGTCCTTTTGTTTGCTTTTATATCCTTGGGAAAATGAGTTTGCAATAGTAAGACTTTATAAGCCAATTTGTTATTCCTTAAGGATGTTTGGGTTTATTTATAAAAGTCTAGTAGGTCCAGCAGGGGACCCCCATCTACTTCCCCATTGGTCCACCTAGATTCTAGGGCCCATGTGGGGCTGGTCAAATGTCCAAGGTGGGCTTCTAGAAGGCTTGACCATTCAAGGGGACAAAGGATAAAACAAATTCAAATTTGGATCCCATTTAGTCAAGGGGGCGCCCCCCCTTATATTATTGTATATTACATGTTGTAACTTTATTTAATGTGGCCATTTGACCACATGAGGAACTAATATGTTATACCCCATTTGCCCCTCCCAAATCCTAGATCTAGGAATAGTTTAGGTCATTTTGTATTTCATATAAATACCTTGTATTTCTCATTTTGATGGAATTAATGAAAGAATTTGTTGGAAATTGCCAAGAGAGCCCAAGGGCGCCCTCCTCCTCTCTCCACTCTCCCCCTTGCAGAGCTGAAGGCTCCTTCTTCTGAGGTGTGAAGCCTCTCTTCTACCCCCTTCCTGAGTGAGAAGCTCAGCACTGCCGCCGCCGCCGCCATCGAGCCGCCATCGCACTGCCACCGCCGCTTCTTCGGTGTTCTATCCACCCCGGGATAGAACAGTAAAGCACGAATTTGAGCTCTCCATCAGGAGCTCAGGTCATTCCCAAAATTGGAGGGTGAGTCCCCCACGTTCCCCCCATCCTCCACAAAAACATCCAGGTCATTTAACCCACATTAGCTATTTTTTCCAATTCTATCTTTCCACCCCTAGCAACCTGCCTTCTGTGCAGATCTTGTTACAGCAGCCCTATTCTTCCTTTGTTCGACCCCCTTAACCATTTCTGATTGAGCTCAAATTTGGACTGGGTGTTTTACCCACCAAAACCCACCTCCACAAATTTTTTTCATGAATTTATAAGTTATTTTTCCCCTCTGAATAATTAAAACTCAGGCCAAAATCTGTTCTGTCCTGTGCAGTCCAGATCCGACCCATGTCCAGTCAAAAATCCATTTCTCCTGTCAAACCACCTTTAGAAAATCCACAAAAAAATATTGGCGTCTTCCTTACTTCCCCCTCTATAGCTTTCATGAAGGGCCCAACTCCCAGATCTGAAGTTTTAGTCGCGCTCATCGTCCATTCTCAGGCAAATCCAAATCTGTCCTGCCAAATCTGAACCTGAGAGCTCGCATGTTGTAAAATCATCCATGAAAAATACGGTCCCCTCAAAATTACAGTGATACCAGAGGGTTGAACATCTCTGAGAGAGCTTTCCAACGGCACCAGTCTTGCGTCAATCAGAGGTTAGGGCTGATCGCAGCAGCTATTCTCGCCGAGTCACACGCAGCAGGAACAGAAGAACAGCTCGTGGACAGCAAGCAACAACCACCCCCGGGCCGGCCACTGCGCCTTCCACAAGGTGAACCAGCATGTCGCCTTCCCAAGGAACGTCCCTCCAGGAGCCACCGTTGCAGCAGTACCATCCCCGGCCCACTCGGCCCACCAGCCAAGACATGGACCCCACGGTTGCCAGCACGCGCTACCACCAGAGTTGTCCAAGTTGCTGCCTGTCAACCCAAAATCGGTCCTCCCGGACCCCTTTTGTAACTCCCCGAGATCCGATTCCCAGATTTATGGGCATAATTTTTTTTTCTCTTTATCGGACCCCGAAGTATTACTCGTACGTATCGCGGAAGCACAAACATATAACATGCATATACACGTATGAGAGAGAGAAAGAGAGAAACCATAATTACAAGTAATGTAAATATTGTTTCAACCATTCATAATTTTAAAAGAGAGTACATGTCCTTTGTTCCAGAATAAATATGAGTCCTCATAGGCTCACCTACCCATGACCATACATATAAGAGAGATAGTCCACCGTAACCTACTCAGCTGAAGTGAGGACCAACACTACTCCTCAGCCGCAGCCACCTCCTCAACTTCTTCTATGTCCCCTGAAAACGTGTCACAAAAGGGGGTGAGTGTGACGCTCGGTAGGCAGCCTAAACAAACCGGGGTTAACTTGCATCTATATAACCAATTTATATACATAATTCAGCTGTTAATAATAGCATGATTCATTCACTATCATTTACTTAAAATAACTCATATGCAGAAAATACATATTCTTTATCTAATATATAAAGTACACATGCATGCGCTAAAGCCATGGTGAATGAGCAATTAAACATTATCACATTTTCGTTAATCATGGAACTGAACAGCTGCCGCAAACATAGGAGGCCCACACACACACAAACGAACGGAAGGAGTACTGCGCAGACCCGAGAGTGAACTCCCACCTAGACTCCTACTGCATAGGGCGTTACGTCTCGTTGTCCCCCGGGTTCTGTGGCATTACGTCTCGCCATCCCACAGAACGAACCAGCCGAATCGATAGGTTTCTAAACCAGGGCGTTACGTCACGATGTCCCCTGGGATCTTTTACTTTCGCGGCATTACGTCTCACTATCCCGCAGAAGGGACCAAAGTCCAACCTCACCGAATGCAGTTGTTTTCCATTCATAACATTCACATTGTATTCGTATCCACATTCATACTCATTTTACAATTTTAGTATGATACTTTATCATAACAAGCATGCTTTCATTGATTTAAGTGGGCTAAACATACTCACAATCGTGCTTCTAATATTCTAAACATGCTCACAGATGTGCTTCTAATATTTTAAACATGCTCACATAAGTGCTTCTAATAGTTTAAGAGGGCTAAACATACTTGCAGTCATGTTCAGGTTAGTATAGGTTTATCCTTCTGGGCTACACATGCACATAATATGATTTATATATGAGAGTACGGAATTTCTGGGTGCTTGAAATTTTTACAGGTAGGTTCTGCCTTGGTTCCCCATCATTTCCTATTTTTTCAAATTTTTACGAATTAAAATGCCCTTTCAAAATTCTTTTTTTTTCTCGGTTTCTGGAAATTGGGTCAATACATCATGTGCACCGACCCCACTAGAATATGCATAGACCTCACTGAAACATGCACAGACCTCACTTGTGATTTGAACTAAACCTGCACCGACCTCACTAGAACATGCACCGACCTCACTGAAACACACACAGACCTCACTTATGATTTGAACTAAACCTGCACCGACCTCACTAGAACATGCACCAACCTCACTGAAACATGCACAGACCTCACTTATGGTTTGAACTAAACCTGCATCGACCTCACTAGAACATGCACAGACATTACTGAAACATGCACAGACCTCACTTATGATTTGAACTAAACCTGCACCGACCTCACTAGAACATGCGCAGACCTTACTGAAACATGCACAGACCTCACTTATGATTTGAACTAAACCTGCACCGACCCTGCACAGACCTTACTTAAACATGCACAAACCTCACTTATGATTTAAACTAAACATGCACCGACCTCACTTATGATTTGAACTAAACATGCACAGACCTTACTATAAAACGTGCACAGACCTTACAAAACATGCACAGACCTTACCATTACTAGAACATGCACAGACCTTACAAAACATGCACAGACCTTACCATTACTAGAACATGCACAGACTTTATTATAAAATATGCACAGACTTTACAAACATGCACAGACCTTATCATTACTAGAACATGCACAGACTTTACTATAAAACATGCACATACCTTACAAAACATGCACAGACCTTACAAAACATGCACAGACCTTACCATTACTAGAACATGCACAGACTTTATTATAAAACATGCACAGACTTTACAAACATGCACAGACCTTACCATTACTAGAACATGCACAGACTTTATTATAAAACATGCACAGACTTTACAAACATGCATAGACCTTACCATTACTAGAACATGCACAGACTTTACTATAAAACATGCATAGACCTTACAAAACATCCACGGACCTTACCATTACTAGAACATGCACATACTCTATTATAAAACATGCACAGACTTTACAAACATGCATAGACCTTACCATTACTAGAACATGCACATACTTTACTATAAAACACGCACAGACTTTACAAACATGCATAGACCTTACCATTACTAGAACATGCACAGACCTTACTATAAAACATGCACAGACTTTACAAACATGCACAGACTCTGCTATGACCCATATGAAATATGTATAGATCTTGTCCCAAAGGCTGACCTTCCTAGGGACTGTACTATTCCTTAGAGACTCAGAGGTAACTCATGGAAGCCCGAAACCCGATGAAACCAAAACCAAAAATGATCATGGTGGTGGTCCCCACATGCCCTGAATCCCTCTTTGAAGTGTATAAAATATATTTAAAAATTATTCTAATGCAGTATTGACCCCTAAAGCTTGAGGTTAGGTGCCTATCTTTGAGATGTTAACCAACGATCCGGGGATAATATCCACACCCCAGATCCACCTTAGCTTTACCCTTCGATCCAGGGATGAGATCCACACCCCAGACCCACCAAGACTTCACTGCAGGTCCACCCTCCTACGTAAGGGCCAAGGTCCCTCACCTCTCTTCCTTTCACAAGAGGACCCGTAGGTGGCAAAAAAAAATGGAAGATAAGTGTTGCCAAAGGTTGACCACCCATGAAACCCACCTCTTTATATAGCCTTCAAGCCTCCCAGGGTCCTATCTATGATTCACAAGCCTCCAACCCGCTCCCAAAGGTCGCTGGTTTAAAGAGGGGTTAATGCTAAGCATCCCTTTGGTTGAACAGAGGTGACCCTTCGTCTACCCGGTCATCGATGCGAGTGGGCACATTTTTATGTTGGGAATTAGGTTGAGATGTTTTCATATGAAATGAGGATGACTTCGAGATCTAACTCTGGGTTGTGGTTTCATCAAATTTCATGAACTCTAGCATGAGATATGAGTTTCGCAATATTAACATTCATTTCGCATGTTCCAGTCGTGACCCTTCATCTACCTGATCATAAATGCGAGTGAGCGTATTTTTATGTTGGGATTTGGGTTGGGGTGTCTTCCGATGAAATCAAGAGGACTTCCTGATCTAAATTTTGGTGGTGGTTGCATCGAATTTCATGAACTCTAGCATGAGATATGATTTTTGCAATATTAACATTCATTTCCCATGTTCCAGTCACGGCCCTTCATCTATCTGATCATAAATGCAAGTGAGCGCATTTTCTGTTGGGATTTGGGTTGGGGTGTCTTCAGATGAAATCAAGAGGACTTCGTGATTTAAACTTTGGTGGTGGTTTCATCGAATTTCATTATCTCTATCAGGAGTTATGATTTTTCCATTAATTACATGCAAATTCACCCAATAGTCACACCTCCTCATGATAGCTGGTAGAAAAGGGCTCAGAACCATGGGTTCTGGTACGAATTGGGTTTCCACTTCAGCATAAGAGTTTGGGCTAAGGGCCCAAACTTTCTGATGAGCCTAGTTTTATCCCATTCTGATCTTCCTACGTTGAGTTACGAATTTTCTAAGGGTTCTTAGATAATCTGTCCAGATTTTTGGCCCGTTTAGTTCATGGGTCTGAATTGTGCCCGATTGGGCTACGCCCAATCAGTGGTCATAACATCCTCCCCCCCTTAAAATAATTTCATCCTTGAAATTGACTTGAACAAATCTCTTTAAAAAGAAAAGGTTGTACTCACCGAATAGTTGAGGGTATTCCCGGCACATCTTGTCCTCCGGCTCTCAAGTTGCTTCCTCGAAATGAGAATTTCCCCATAACACCTTTACCAACCGGATGGTTTTATTTCTCAATGCCTGTTCTTTCCAATCAACGATCTTGCTGGGCTGCTCCACATAAGACATGTCTGCTCGAACCTCCAGGAGCTCATACTTTATAACATGTGAGGCATCCGGAACATACTTCCTGAGCATGGAGACATGAAAGACCGGATGAACATGCGACAGAGCAGGCGGAAGTGTAAGTCGATAAGCCACCTCGGCGACTCTTTGTAAAATTTCAAAAGGCCCGATATATCTGGGGCTGAGCTTGCCCTTCTTTCCGAATCGCATGACCCCCTTGGTAGGAGACACCTTTAAGAACACATGGTCCCCTTCGACAAACGTCAACTCTCTCCGCCCCTGGTCGGCATAACTTTTCTGACGGCTCTGGGCTGTGAGGAGTCGCTGTCGGATCATGGATATCTTCTCTGAGCAGTCCTGTACCAGTTGTGGCCCGAACAGTTGCTTCTCGCCAGTTTTATACCAGCACACCGGTGACCTACAAGGCCGCCCATAGAGTGCCTCATAAGGTGCCATTCCAATGACAGAATGGTAACTATTGTTGTATGCAAACTCTATTAGGGGTAAGTGATCGTCCAAGTTTCCCCTCCATTCTATACTGCATGCCCTCAGCATATCTTCTAGAGTTTGGATGGCACGCCCATATTGCCCATCGGTCTGAGGGTGAAAGGCCGAGCTGAGCCGCAACTCTATCCCCATAGCTTGCTGCAAACTCCTCCAGAACCTTGCAGTGAATTGAGGGTCCTGGTTGAAAATGATGGACAAGGGTGCACCATGCAACCTAATAATCTCAGCGATGAATAGTTTTGCTAAGGATTCGATTGGGGTCTGCTTGTTGATGGGCAGGAAGTGTGCAGTCTTTGTGAACATGTCCACAATTAACCAGATCGTGTCATGCCTCCTCCTGGTCATGGGTAGACCCGACACAAAGTCCATGGTGATTTGTTCCCATTTCTATTGTGCCATCTCAATGGTCTGGAGAGGACCGCCTGGTCTTTGGTGCTCTATCTTCACCTGCCGACATGTGAGACATTTGGACACGAACTCCACAATGTCTCGCTTCATTCCTGGCCACCAGTACATTCTCTTCATATCTTGGAACATCTTGGTGCTTCCGGGATGGATGGAGAATTTTGACCTATGCGCTTCCTGCATTAAGTCCTTTTTCAACTCCACATTGTCTGGTACACAAATCCTTCCTCGGAATACAATCAATCCATCAATTCCCATTTGGAAGTCCTCATTGTTCAGCTACTTCTGCAACACTATGTCTTGCCTTTGTGCTTCAGCAATTCTATCCAAGTGTGCAGGTCTTGCCGACAACCCAGCTAGGAGACCGAACTGCTTCTTTTTTTCGGGTCGTGAGTCAATCACACCCTCCATCATATCCCACTCCCGATGCAAGCTTAACGCCATCAATTTACGGCTGAGAGCATCCGCCACCACATTCACCTTGCCTGGATGGTACTGTAAGGTGAAGTCGTAGTACTTCAGCAGTTCAACCCATCTCATTTGCCTCAGGTTGAGTTCCTTCTGAGTGAATATGTATTTGAGGCTCTGATGGTCGGTGAAGACCTCAAACCGAACCCCATATAAGTAGTGTCTCCAGATGCGCAAGGCATGGACAACTGCTACCATTTCTAGGTCATGAGTGGAGTAGTTCCTTTCATGGTCCTTTAACTGCCTTGAAGCATAGGCGATCACACGGCCATTTTGCATTAGTACACAACCAAGGCCGATCCTGGAGGCATCTGTATATACCGTGAAGCCATCATTCCCTTGGGGGAGCGCCAATACTGGGGCTGACGTCAACTTCTCCTTAAGCCTATGAAAACTATCTTCGCATTCCTCTGACCAGATAAATTTGGCTCCCTTCTTGGTCAACTTGGTCATGGGGGCTGCAATGGTGGAGAAGCCTTCAATGAACCGGCGATAATACCCGGCCAATCTAAGGAAGCTCCTAATCTCCATGATTATCTTCGGTGCTTCCCATTTTGTCACTGCTTCCACTTTGCTAGGGTCCACCGATATGCCATTCTCGGATATAACATGCCTGAGAAACATAACCCAATCCAGCCAGAATTCACATTTGTTGAACTTGGCGAAGAATTTGTTCTCCCTGAGGGTCTGCAGAACAATTCTCAAGTGATGCTGATGCTCCTTTTGACTGGCGGAATATATCAGGATGTCGTCTATAAAGACTACGACAAACTGATCTAGATGGGGGCGGAAAATCTGATTCATATGTTCCATGAATACAGCCGGTGCATTAGTCAACCCGAATGGTACTGCTAAGAACCCGTAGTGACCATACCGAGTCCTAAAGGCTGACTTCGGCACATCCTTGGGCTTGATCCTGATCTGGTGATAACCTGTCCTCAGATCAATCTTGGAGAAGACTTTGGCAAATGATAATTGGTCGAACAGTTCTTCACTCCTTGGCAGAGGGTACTTGTTCTTTATGGTGACCTGGTTGAGCTTGCGATAATCAATGCACAGCCGCATGGTCCCATCCTTCTTTCGCACGAACAAGACTGGTGCTCCCCACGGGGACACACTGGGCCGGATGAAGCCTTTGTCTAGCAACTCTTGCAATTGCTTCCTGAGTTCCGCAAGTTCTGCCGGAGCCATTCGGTATGGTGGAACAGAGATGGGTGCTGTGCCTGGTACTAGCTCAATAGATAACTCTGTCTCTCGAGTTGGCGGTAGTCCCGGAAGGTCCTCGGGAAACACATCAGGAAATTCTCGGACTACGTCCAAGTCTTCCAAAATCTTGATGGAGCCTTTTTCAAGCACCACACTAGACAAGAAATAGCTACACCCCTTGATAATAAGCTTGGAAGCCCTAATGGTTGACACCATCATTCTACCCGACTTGTTTTTCGGGCATTAGAAGGAGAATGCCTCCTTTCCCGGTTTCTGAAAGATCACTCTCTTCCGGTGGCAGTCTAAGAGAGCACAGTGTTTGTCTAGCCAATCCATTCCCAGAATGAGGTCAAAGTCATTCATGTCTAGGATGTATGCTTCCCCTAATAATATCCTCCCATTGATGTTGACTTCTATGGTGGGGATCACGAGCTTGGTGTGGACTTGTTTCCCGGTTGGTGTGCTAACGATCATTTCTCTGAAGAATGTAGCTTAGGGTCGGTTCGTTAGTTGTTTGGCAAAACTAGTGGATATGAATGTGTGTGTAGCCTCTGGGTCAAACAAGACTTTTGCATAAACATTATCTACGAGGAGTGTACCTTCTGCCACAGTACGGGCATTGTCTGCCTCTTCTTGCATCAGTGCATAGACTCATCCTCTGTATTAGATCTTCTCCTGTCAGGGGCACTGGCTTTTGCTGAGTCTTCTTAGGGTAGTCCCTCACAAAGTTTTCGGCCTCGCCGCATTCGTAGAATTTGCTTTTTACCCTCCAACATTCCTGTCCCGGATGGTTGCGACCACACTGGATACAGGATGGAGCCCCCGATCCGCCCTACGGGGCTGGTCCCTGGCGGGCCACCTTTTCCTTGTCCCGCCTCTCTCCTGTCTGCATAGGCCTTTTGCCCGACAACTTCTGCTCCTCGGAGAACCTATACATGAACATTTGTTAGAACTTAACCTTATATGTTCCCCAAATCTTTATGGCCTCAGCTCTTACCTTGCAATTTCTCGTTCGGCTAGATGAGCAAGCCTTGATGCCGTTGTGTAGGTGTCAGGGTCTTGCATTGCAACATAGCGTCGGACACTGCTACGTAGACCGTTGACGAAGTTCTTCACCTTCCGACGAGCGTCATCGAATATGTGTGGAGCATATTGACCTAGAGCGGAGAATTTGGCCTCATAGTCGGCTACCGACTTGGTTCCTTGCTCGAGGCTCAAAAATTCCTACTCCTTAGCATCTCTCACATGTTCGGGGAAGTATTTTTCTTGGAAGACGGCTAGGAACTCTTCCCATAATATGTCCCCATCATCGTGGTCTGCGAAGGTGGTCCTCATCTTGGCCTTCCACCACAGGTCAGCTTGATCTTGTAATACATAAGCCACTAGATTCACCTTCTCTTCCCCGGGACAACGCATTGCACGAAATTTCTTCTCCATTTCGCTGAGCCACGACTCAGCCACCTCCGGATGGCTCTCCCCCTTAAAAATAGGAGGCGCCAATCTTAGGAACCGATCAAGCGTCGGCAGGTCGTGACGTGGTGCAGCTGCGGGCTGCTGTAGCATTTGTTGTTGCATGGCATGCATCATCCCTTGGAAGCTATGCAGAAACCCCTCCAGGTTGACTCCCACATTGGGCACCTGCCCGCCGCCAACCGCAGGAGCATGGACAGCTCCGTCATTTGCCCCATTTGGGTCATCTACCCTCGATCCCCTTTCGTCTGCCTGGGGAAGTTCTCTTTGCCTTCTTGGTGGCATGGTTCTGAAAAAGAACATACACTTGTTTAGGTGAGAGGGTTTAAATGGCTCCAAACATACTCTACCCTTTCCCCACTCTATCTTATCACTTCCTCTACTATGGATGTCACGCCCCGACGTGGAATATGGGGACGCGAACTAGTCGTAAACAAGCGTGTCGATCAGAACATGTACAATTTTATTTCTAAAGATAGAAATGAATGGGAAAATGATACTTTTATTTCATCAAAATGAAGTTTACATCACTAATTCATAAGCCATAAAGGCAAATTACAACTTCCAATCCCAAAGTACATCATTCTTGTAAAAACACTAATGATCTACATAAACCTAGGTAAAAGGAAAATCACTCTCTCACTCTTGTCCATTCCCTTGTTCATTTTCATTTCCTGTAACAATTAACCAAAACGTAGGGTGAGCTAAAATCTCAGTAGGATTTTGTATCTCTATAATCAGGTAATCTTTAAATATTTATCATTTTGGACATTATTCCAAGTAAATCAGGAAGTGTTTAAATCATGAATAAAATTTTCAAGTAATTGAGATAATATGATATCAAGAGGAATTTGTAAGTAATAACTTTGAACAATTAAAGAATTTCATGTAATTGGCCATTTCACGCAAGTCAAGTAATTCATGTAATTTTTAAGTAATCATGTAAACAAGTAACAAGTACGAATAGTGGAATGCCGTAAAATCTAGCAAGTCATGCACTTCGGTGTAATGCCACACCGTGGTCAATCAACTCCCACGGGCACAAGTACTTTCGGGCGATCCTCTCAGGACCAGACTGGGTCCCATTAATGCCAGGCATTGGGTCGGTGGATCATAAGATCCCAAGTACGTTTAGACATCCACTTTATATAATTATGGCCAACGAATTTCAAGAAAGAAGCTAATTGTAATTAAGTACAGATCTGACAAAATTTTGAAATTTCAAGAAGAGTGGATAATAGATTTAAGGCATCATGTTTAACGATATTAAGTCGTGGAATTCAATGAACGAACGGTAACTAGGAAGAAAATGCAAGTAAATAGAACTTATAGAATTATTTTAATTCCATAATTTAATCTGGTGTTCAATTGGTTTAACAAGTGTTTAGACATGTTTTTAGAAAGTTTTTATATCCTGGTGATATTTTAGTTTAGCCAAAATACAGATTTTATAGCCATTTGTAATTCTGTTATGAACGTGGTGTAGGTGAGTGCCACGTTCTGAACGTGGTCACCGCCTGAGCCACGTTCATGAAATATTTTTAGAAATTATCTATTTTGTGGTTTCCAATTTTCACAGGTTCTGACCATTGTTTTTAACATACTGGTAAAGCCTCAATTTAATTAGACATCAGAATAATTTTATTTTAAATTTTTAAACATGCTATTATGAACGTGGTGGTTACCTGCGCCACATTTTTATTAAGAACGTGGTGTAGGTGAGCGCCACGTTCATGAAATTACATATTAAATTTCTGAGAAAGTAATAGGACCAGGGAATATTAAGTTTTAAGTAAGAATCATATACTTTTGAATTAAAATCATGATTCTCATATTTATTTACTAATTATTCAATATTATACTATTTAATTACTAAGAAAATAGATTTAATACACAGAAAATAATCTTATCATGCTGAAGATAACTTTAACATGCTGAAAATAATTTTTATGTTTTACTTTACTGATAAGATGATAGAAATAGATTTTTCATGCTGGAATTGATTTTTTAACATGTTGAAAATAAATATTTAACATGCTGAAATTTACTACTTAATATGCTAAAATAACTTTCCTACATTAATTTACTGATAAGTTGATAAAATTACGTTTACCATTCTGAATACATAATTCTTTGATAACAAGAAAAAAAATTATCATGCTGAGAATACTTTTTCTATACTATTTTACTAATTATTTGATAGGAAAATAGAATTATCATGCTGAAAAATAATTTTAAATAGCTTTAGTAAGATGAAAATACTTCTATCATGCTAAAATAATTCTAACATCCTGGAAAGAATTTTATCATGCTGGAATAAGTTTTTTTTACATGCTTGAAATAGTTTTCATGCATTTATTTACTAATAATATAGTGAAAATAGATTTTTATATGCTAAAAATATCTTTAACCCGTAGAAAAATAAATTTTTAACATGATGTTAATATTTAAACATATTTACATGGATTTCAAACATTTTTGGTTTCTGTCTGTTAATGCGGTACCCCCTTAGGGCGCGTTCTTAAACTTATATATATAAATATAAATTTTCAGAAATTTTTCTGTTTGACCCCAGGGGTGTTCCGAGGTGATTTATGAACGCGACGCAGGCTTTGGGCACGTTCTCATGAACGCGTTGCAGGGCTTGGGCGCGTTCTTATTATTAGTATATATATATACATTTTTTTTCATTTGAGCCCCGGTCTTTCCGGGGTTCTTACTGAAGACGCGATCGCCTGGGCGACCGCGTTCTTCAGATCGCGGTCTCCTGGGCGACCGCGTTCAAGAAAATTATATATATATATATATTTGAAATTTAGGTGGCATGAATAGGGTATGTAAGAACGCGGTATATCGTGGCAACGCGTTTATTAACGCGGCCCTGTCCTACTGCGCGTTCTTAACAGAAGTAGAAAATGGGCATACCCTTCACTAAAAAGGCCATAACTTGCTCAATTCATAACGGAATTTAATAAATGAGCTATCAATGGAAAGAGGATAGAAAAACGAATAAGATGGCATACCTTAATTAGAGTTCAGCCTGAGAGACACCTACCTTTAGTCGGATCTAAAGAAATATCCCCAAATATAAGAAAACCCTTTTGATCTTCCAAATCCTCCTTCAAATCTCCACCAAACTTCGCAGCAGCATAACCTTACCCTCCAGGGATAGTTTAAGGGTCGAATGGGGTTCTATTTATAAGAAAAACTTGGCCAAAATTGTCAAGATTCCTTGCCTAATATTTCCAAACTCTCCACCCACGAATTAGAAGAAAAATTAGATTTTTCTTCTTAATCTAGCCTCATTTTGGTGTGAAAATAAGGTAATTTCAGCTGGTCTAAAGTTATAAGTTAGGTACGGGTTGATTCTTAAGTCAATCTTCTAGAAATGAGGTTATTTTAATCCCTTAAATGCCATATTAAACACATGTTATGAATTTTGGTCTAATTATCCTTTAATAAATCTTTTAATCCATTAATCCAACCCATTATGGATTATCCAATGGATCAATTGTGATCCTAGTCTATTATATGGACTTTTATTGGGCTTTCTATGGTTTATCTAATGTTTAAAGCATTTAATCTCTATTTACTTCTAGTTAATTCAAGTAAATTCAATAAACTAGCTTATTGCATATAGTACAAATGTAATTTAATTATTTCATGAAATTTTAATTACATAATGAAATTGAAAATTTTATTTCTCTTTTTTAATTATCGGGTTTCTACATCCTCCCCCACTTAAAAGAATTTGGTCCTCCAAATTCACATTATATAACTAAAAGTCAAAGATTCGAATAGAACGGTCGAATTTCTAACCTGAGATTAAATCCGGGTATTTCTTCTTGATGGATTCTTCCAATTCCCAGGTTGCTTCCTCGAATCCACGCTTGCTCCATTGGACTTTCACCATCGGTATGGCCCGATTTCTCAGTTGGTGTAATTTCCGATCCAATATTTTGATCGGTCTTTCTTCATATGATAAGTCCTTTTGGAGTTTCAATTCTTCAAATTGAATCACATGTGAAGGATCATAGATGTATTTCCTTAGCATGGATACATGGAATACGTCGTGTACACCGGCCAGTTGAGGAGGCAAAGTCAGCTTGTACGCCACCTCGCTGATTTTCTCCAGAATCTCGAAAGGGTCGATAAATCTCGGACTTAGCTTTCCTTTGATGCCGAATCTTCTAATTCCTCGTGTGGGTGAGATCTTTAACAAGACATGCTCCCCCACTTGGAATTCAAGGTCTCTCCTTCGGTTGTCGGTGTATCTCTTTTGCCGTGATTGAGCGACCTTTAGCCTTTCTCGTATCAACTGGATTTTGTCAGTTGTGTCTTGTACAATGTCGGGACCAATCAATCCTTTGTCACCAACCTCGCTCCAGCATAGAGGCGATCTGCAACTTCGGCCTTATAATGCTTCGAATGGTGCCATTTGAATACTCAACTGATAGCTATTGTTATAAGCGAATTCAGTCAGCGGTAAATGTTCATGCCAACTTCCACCGAAGTCTATCATGCATGCTCTTAACATATCTTCAATAATTTGATTCATCCTCTTAGTTTATCCATCAGTCTGAGGGTGAAAAACAGTACTAAACCTTAGTCTAGTACCCATAGACGATTGTAAACCCTTCCAGAAATGAGAGGTGAATCTCGGATCTCGATCCGAAATAATAGAACTTGAAATACCATGCAGCCTTACGATCTCTTTGATATATAAGGCGGCTAGAACACCCACGGTCCATTTAGTCTTGATAGGTAAAAAGTGAGCGGACTTGGTTAACCGGTCCACAATTACCCATATAGCATCAAAACCACTTCGAGTCTTCGACAATCCCACAATGAAGTCCATACCGATACTATCACATTTCCATTCCGGTATTTCGAGAGGCTTGAGTTTACCAGCCGATTTGAGGTGCTCGGTTTTAACTTGTTGACATACCAAGCATCGACTTACGAACTCGGCTACCTCTCTTTTCATGTTAGGCCACCAGAAAGTTCTCTTGAGGTCTTGGTACATTTTTGTAGCACCGGGTGAATAGTATACCTTGACCGATGTGCTTCCTCTAAGATTTTACCCTTGATAGTAGAATAATCAGGTATACAAGTTCTTCCTTTGAACAATAGCCTTCCATCATCAGCCAAAAGGAAATCCGGTCGTTGATCTAATTTCTCTTTGATTTCAACGATCATCGGATCATCACCCTGTCGTTCCTTAATTTCCTAGAGTAACTCGGGTTGGAGTCGAATATTAGCAATAAAGACTCCGCCTTCCTTCTCCTCCATATTGAGGTTTAAGTTGGCCATTTGCTCAAGTAGATGCCATTCTTTAACCATCATGCTCGATAATAAAGCCATCGACTTCCGGCTAAGTGCATCAGCTACGACATTGCCTTTTCCGGGGTGATATTGTATAGAGAAGTCGAAATCCTTTAAATATTCCAACCACCGTCTTTGTCTCATATTGAGCTCCTTTTGAGAGAATAAATATTTGAGACTCTTGTGATCAGAATACACCGTAAATGCTTCGCCATAGAGGTAATGTCGCCAGATCTTCAAAGCAAAGACCACAGCTACCAGTTCTAGGTCATGTACAGGATAATTTTCCTCGTGTTTCTTCAATTGCCGTGAAGAGTAGGCTATAACCTTGCCATGTTGCATTAATACGCAACCTAGGCCAATCCCGGATGCATCAGCATAAACTTCAAATCCACCTCCTTCCGTAGGTAATGTGAGAATAGGAGCAGTCGTCAGACAATCCGTTAAAGTTTGAAAGCTTTTCTCCCATTCCTCGGACCATATAAAAGGATTCTCCTTTCTTGTCAATCTTGTTAAAGATACTTCGATCTTTGAGAAATCCTTGATAAATCTTCGATAATATCCAGCCAATCCCAAGAAGCTTCGAATTTCCATTACACTAGTAGGTCTTTCCCAGTTCTTTGGCCTCGACCTTTGAAGGATCGATGGCGACACCGTTCCGGGAAATTTTGTGACCGAGAAAAGAAACTTCCTCCAACCAGAAATCACATTTGCTTAATTTGGCATAAAGCTTGTGATCTCTTAATAATTGAAGGGCCTTCTTGAGATGTTCTTCATGTTCTTCCTTAGATTTGGAGTAGATCAAAATGTCGTCGATGAAGACAACCACAAATTGATCGAGGTATGGCCTGAATACGCTGTTCAGTAATTGCATGAATGCGGCAGGCGCATTTGTTAAGTCAAAGGGCATAACGGTGAACTCGTAATGTCCATATCTACTCCGGAATGTAGTCTTGTGAATATCACTTTCCTTGATTTTCAACTGATGATAACCAGATCGAAGATCGATCTTTGAAAAATATTGAGCTCCAGAAATCTGGTCGAATAATTCATCAATCCTCGGTAATGGATATTTATTCTTGATGGTGAGTTGATTCAATTTCCGATAATCAACACATAACCTCATCGAACCATCCTTCTTTTTAACAAAGAGGACCGGGACTCCCCAAGGTGAAGTACTTAGTCAGATAAACCCCTTCTCCGATAACTCCAGTAATTGTTCCTTTAATTCCTTCATTTCAACAGCAGACATCCGATACGGAGCTTTAGAAACTGGTGCAGCTCCCGGAATTAAATCAATAGAGAAAATCACTTCTCTCTCGGGAGGAATACCAGGCAACTCGTTCGAAAATATATCAGAATAATCTCGAACGATAGGAATGTCCTTTAGAACGGGTTCCGTGTGCTCGGTCATAGTGATAGAAACTAAGAAACCGGCACAACCCTTCCTTAACAATTTCTCGGCTTTGAGGGCCGAAATAAGAAGTATGTGCTTGGAATGCCTGGTGCCAGAAAATAGAAGGTCGGGGTAACCCATAAAAGTTACCGTACCCAACTTGCAGTTGACACTAGCACCATGTGTAGATAGCCAATCGGCACCCAATATAATATCATATCCGTCCATCTCCATGCATACCAAATCAGCGGGTAAGTTATAACCGCTAATTAGAACTTCACTAGCAGGATAGAAATGTTTAATCTCCGTTCCCGTTCCAATAGGGATAGTAATAGTGAGTGTAGAATCTAATGGAACAGGCTTCATAGGTAAAAGATCAGCAAATCTTCTAGATATAAATGAATGCATAGCTCCGGTGTCAAATAAGACAGAGGCAGGCTTGGAGTATATGAAAAGAGTACCTTCCACGACGCATCCTTCCTCGGTAGGTTCCGTATCCATCAGAGCTTGAAGCCTTCCTTACTTTTTGGCAATAATAGAAAGCTTTGCCGGTGGTGGAGCTTGCTCGTTGAGAAGAGGGCAATTCGGGATCCTACGCTCCCGACTCTCACATCGAAGACATGCGCCGAGTTTTCTCCAGCATTCCTCGGCTTTATGCCTGGGCTTCTCGCAATATTTGCATAATTCCTTTGATGACATAGAGAAAGGAACAATTTGCTTGTCGAACATCCTCGGCTTCTTGTCCACTTGAAAATTACGTCCACCTTTGTTGAAATTACGCCCGTCTTTGATGAAGTTACGCCCGTCATTGAGCCTTTTCTTCCCGAAGGAAGGTTTGAAGCTTCCGGCTCCCGTAACTTGCCCTCTCTTGGCTTCTCTTCCCCGGATGCGATCCGATAACTCCGTTGCATCTTCTAGGAGTTGTGCCCTTCGTACTGCATCACTATATATTTGAATATCCATCGGGGCCAGTTGAGTAATATATTGTGGCTTAAGGCCGTTAAGAAATCTTTGTGCCTTCATTTTGTCGGTACCCATGAAATGTGGAGCGTACCGAGATAACCTCGAAAATTGTGTTCATATTCCGCAACCGATAAACCCCTTTGCTTCAAACTGGCAAACTTGGCGGCCTTCCTTTCTTGTACTCGGTCGGAGAAGTATTTACTATTGAAGTGTTCCACGAACTCTTCCCATAATACTTGGTCGTGCAGTAAAGTAGCTTCGACCGATTCCCATCAGGCACGTGCATCCCTTTCTAGTTGAAAAGTAGCGAGTATGACTTTTTCCTCGTCGGCACATTGCATGACTCAGAAAATCCTCTCAATTTCCTTAATCCAATATTCGGCTTCATCCGGATCCGTAGATCCACTGAACTTGGGAGGGTTCATGCTTCAGAAATTCCTATACAAGTCGCCAGCTCCTCGGTTTGCTCCTCCCTGAGCAACCTGTTGGAGGGCTTGGGTTAAGCCTTGAACGGTGTGCTGCATCTCGCGCCATTGAGCACTCTCGGCGGCCATTTGCGAGAATTAGCCGGAAACCATAATTACAAGGTTTAATTATTGTATTCATTTGTTTTTTATATAAATCTTTTTCTTTAAAACTTAACCCGTGTTTCTATCCATGCTTACCGGGAATGTTTAAGTCCCTATCCAAGTTTCTAGATATTGATCCTATACCAAGGGAAACCTAACCTAAGTTTAAGAATGAACCTAAAATTGTGAAACCTAGGATTTTATGTAACATAGGCTCTGATACCACAAAGACTGTCACACCCCGACGCGGAATATCGGGACGCGAACTAGTCGTAAACAAGTGTGTCGATCAGAGCGTGTACAATTTTATTTCTAAAGACGGAAATGAATGGGAAAAATGATACTTTTATTCCATCAAAATGAAGTTTACATCACTAATTCATAAGCCATAAAGGCAAATTACAACTTCCAATCCCAAAGTACATCATTCTTGTAAAAACACTAATGATCTACATAAACCTAGGTAAAAGGAAAATCACTCTCTCATTCCCTTGTTCATTTTCATTTCCTGCAATAATTAACCAAAACGTAGGGTGAGCTAAAAGTTCAGTAGGATTTTATATCTCTATAATCATGCAATCTTTAAATATTTATCATTTTGGACATTATTCCAAGTAAATCGGGAAGTGTTTAAATCATGAATAAAATTTCTAAGTAATTGAGATAATATGATATCAAGAGGAATTTTTAAGTAATAACTTTGAACAAGTAAAGAATTTCATGTAATTGTCCATTTCACGCAAGTTAAGTAATTCATGTAATTTTTAAGTAATCATGTAAATAAGTAACAAGTACGAATAGTGGAATGCCGTAAAATCTAGCAAGTCATGCACTTCGGTGCAATGTCACACCGTGGTCAATCAACTCCCATGGGCACAAGTACTTTCGGGCGCTCCTCCCAGGACCAGACCGGGCCCCATTAATACCAGACATTGGGTCGGTGGATCATAAGATCCCAAGTATGTTTAGACATCCACTTTATATAATTATGGCCAACGAATTTTAAGAAAGAAGCTAATTGTAATTAAGTACAGATCTGACAAAATTCAAAAATTTCAAGAAGAGTGGATAATAGCTTTAAGGCATCATGTTTAACGACATTAAGTCATAGAATTCAATGAACGAACGGTAACTAGGAAGAAAATACAAGTAAATAGAACTTATAAAATTATTTTAATTCCATTATTTAATCTGGTGTTCAATTGGTTTAACAAGTGTTTAGACATGTTTTTAAGAAGTTTTTATATCCTGGTGATATTTTAGTTTAGCCAAAATACAGATTTTATAGTCCTTTGTAATTCTGTTATGAACGTGGTGTAGGCGAGCGCCACGTTCTGAACGTGGTCACCGCCAGCGCCACGTTCATGAAATATTTCTAGAAATTATCTATTTTATGGTTTCCAATTTTCACAGGTTCTGACCATTGTTTTTAACATACTGGTAAAGCCTTAATTTAATTAGACCTCAGAATAATTTTATTTTAAATTTTTAAACATGCTGTTATGAAGGTGGTGGTTGCCTGCGCTACGTTTTTATTAAGAACGTAGTGTAGGTGAGCGCCACGTTCATGAAATTACTTATTAAATTTTTGAGAAAGTAACAGGACCAGGGAATATTAAGTTTTAAGTAAGAATCATATACTTTGGAATTAAAATCATGATTATGATATTTATTTACTAATTATTCAATATTATACTATTTAATTACTAAGAAAATAGATTTAATACACAAAAAATAATCTTATCATGTTGAAGATAACTTTAACATGCTGAAAATAATTTTTATGTTTTACTTTACTGATAAGATGACAGAAATAGATTTATCATGTTGGAATTGATTTTTTAACATGTTGAAAATCAATATTTAACATGCTAAAATTTACTACTTAATATGCTAAAATAACTTTCCTACATTAATTTACTGATAAGTTAATAGAATTACGTTTACCATTCTGAATACATAATTATCTGATAACAAGAAATTTTTTTATCATGCTGAGAATAATTTTTCTACATTTATTTACTAATTAATTGGTGAGAAAATAGATTTATCATGCTAAAAAATAGTTTCTAAATAGCTTTAACACGATGAAAATACTTCTATCATGCTAAAATAATTCTAACATGCTGGAATAATTTTATCATGCTGTAAGTAATTTTTTTAACATGTTGGAAATATTTTTCGTGCATCATTTGCTAATAATATAGTGAAAATAAATTTTTATATGCTAAAAATATCTTTAATCCGCAGAAAAATAAAATTTAACATGATGTTAATATTTAAACATATTTACATAGGTTTCAAACATTTTTGATTTCTGTCTGTTAACGCGGTACCCCTTTAGGGCGCATTCTTAAACTTATATACATTAATATATATTTTTAGAAAATTTTCTGTCTGAACGTCGGGGTGTTCCGGGGTAATTTATGAACGCGACGTAGGCTCTGGGCACGTTTTCAAGAACGCGTTGCAGGGCTTGGGCGCGTTCTTATTATTATTATTATATATATATAGTTTTTTTCCTTTTGAGCCCTGATCTTTCCGGGGTTCTTACTGAAGACGCGGTCGCCTTGGCGACCGCGTTCTTCAGATCGTGGTCTCCTAGGCGACCGCGTTCAAGAAAATTATATATATATATATATATTTTGAAATTTAGCTGACGGTAATAGGGTATGTAAGAACGCGGTATATCATGGCAACGCGTTTATTAACGCGGCCCTGTCCTACGGCGCGTTCTTAACAGAAGCAGAAAATGGGCATACCCTTCACTAAAAAGGCCATAACTTGCTCAATTCATAACGGAATTTAATAAATGAGCTATCAATGGAAAGAGGACAGAAAAATGAATAAGATGGCATACTTTAATTAGAGTTCAGCCTGAGAGACACCTACCTTTATTCAGATCTAAAGAAATATCCCCAAATATAATAAAACCCTTTTGATCTTCCAAATCCTCCTTCAAATCGCCACCAAACTTCGCAGCAACATAACCTTAGCCTCCAGGGATGGTTTAAGGGTCGAGTGGGGTTCTATTTATAAGGAAAACTTGGCCAAAATTGTCAAGATTTCTTTCCTAATATTTTCAAACTCTCCACCCACGAATTAGAAGAAAAATTAGATTTTTCTTCTTAATCTAGCCTCATTTTGGTGTGAAAACAAGGTAATTTCGGCTGGTCTAAAGTTATAAGTTAGGTATGGGTTGATTCTTGAGTCAATCTTCTAGAAATGGGGTTATTTTGATCCCTTAAATGTCATATTAAACACATGTTACAAATTTTGGTCTAATTATCCTTTAATAAATCCATTAATCCAACCCATTATGGATTATCCAATGGGTCAATTGTGATCCTAATCCATTATATGGACTTTTATTGGGCTTTCTATGATTTATCTAAGGTTTAAAGCATTTAATCTCTATTTACTTCTAGTTAATTCAAGTAAATTCAATAAACTAGCTTATTTCATATAGTAAAATTATAATTTAATTATTTCATGAAAATTTTAATTACATAATGAAATTAAAATTTTTATTTCTCATTTTTAATTATCGGGTTTCTACAATGGAACATCTAGAATGGTTGTAATCGTGGTCTATCTCTCGTGCTCTGATACCACTCTGTAACGCCCCGAGATCTGATTCCCAGATTTATGGGCATAATTTTTTTTTCTCTTTATCGGACCCCGAAGCATTACTCGTACGTATCGCGGAAGCACAAACATATAACATGCATATACACGCATGAGAGAGAGAAAGGGAGAAACCACAATTACAAGTAATGTAAATATTGTTTCAACCATTCATAATTCCAAAAGAGAGTACATGTCCTTTGTTCCAGAATAAACATGAGTCCTCATAGGCTCACCTACCCATGACCATACATACATATAAGAGAGATAGTCCACCGTAACCTACTCAGCTGAAGTGAGGACCAACACTACTCCTCAGCCGCAGCCTCCTCCTCAACTTCTTCTATGTCCCCCGAAAACGTGTGTCACAAGGGAGGGTGAGTGTGACGCTCAGTAGGCAGCCTAAACAAACCGGGGTTAACTTGCATCTATATAACCAATTTATATACATAATTTAGCTGTTAATAATAGGAAGATTCATTCACAATCGTTTACTTAAAATAACTCATATGCAGAAAATACGTATTCTTTATCTAATATATAAAGTACCCATGCATGCGCTGAAGCCATGGTGAATGAGCAATTAAACATTATCACATTTTTGTTAATCATGGAACTGAACAGCTGCCGCAAACATAGGAGGCCCACACACACACAAACGAACGGAAGGAGTACTGTGCAGACTCGGGAGCGAACTCCCACCTAGACTCCTGCTGCACGGGGCGTTACGTCTCGCTGTCCCCCAGGTTCTGTGGCGTTACGTCTCGCCGTCCCACAGAACGAACCAGCCGAATCTATAGGTTTCTAAACTAGGGCGTTACGTCACGCTATCCCCTGGGATCTTTTACTTCCACGGTGTTATGTCTCGCTGTCCCGCAGAAGGGACCGAAGTCCAACCTCACTGAATGCTACTGTTTTCCATTCATAACATTCACATTGTATTCGTATCCACATTCATACTCATTTTATAATTTTAGTATGATACTTTATCATAACAAGCATGCTTTCAATGATTTAAGTGGGCTAAACATACTCACAGTCGTGCTTCTAATATTCTAAACATGCTCACATATGTGCTTCTAATAGTTTAAGAGGGCTAAACATACTTGCAGTCATGTTCAGGTTAGTATAGGTTTATCCTTCTAGGCTACACATGCACAGAAAATGATTTATATGAGAGTATAGAATTTCTGGGTGCATGAAATTTTTACATGAAGGTTCTGCCTTGGTTCCCCATCATTTCCTATTTTTCCAGATTTTTACGAATTAAAATGCCCTTTCAAAATCCCCTTTTTCTCGATTTCTAAAATTTGGGTCAGTGCAGCATGTGCACCGACCCCACTAGAACATGCACAGATCTCACTGAAACATGCACAGACCTTACTGGAACATGCATAGACCCTGCTTGTGGCCAGGGCCAGACATGCACTGACCTCACTGGAGACGTGCTATGGCGGCCAGCTAGATTCAGATGTGGCCAGAGACTGGCTTGATAAGATGGAGAGAGTGTTCAGTTCCATGAACTGCGCCGAGGAGGATAAGGTGATGTTGGCTTGCAACCAGTTGCAGGGTTCAGCTCGAGCTTGGTGGTCTTCAGAGTCGAAGACGTCCTTTCAGTCTCGTTCACTTCAGCAGACTATGTGGAGGGACTTCGTCAAGGTCTTCGAGCATACTTACTACCCATCCTATGTCGGTACGCAGAAGATGCGTCAGTTTCTGGAGCTAATCCAGGGCGACATGTCAGTGTTGCAGTATAGGGCTCGGTTTGTTGAGTTAGGCTGATATGCTCCCCATATCATGGAGAATGAGGAGCTGAAGATCGAGTAGTTTATCCAAGGTTTGAGGCAGGATCTGAGGCACCTCTTGATGGTGAACGTTGCGACTGATTTGGAGACAGCTTTCCGTGTAGCAGCATCATTGAACTGGATATGCAGAGGAACAGAGGACCCGGGGCCAGGGGCAATCCCAGCCAGGCCGCAGCCAGCAGACTGCAACCCAGTAGCAAAGCACTTTTCAGCCTTCTTCAGGTAGTTCGGGAGCATCGGCACCGGCGGCGTCAGCGGCAGGATCTGCGTCTTTTGGCTCAAAAATCAAGATGTTCTTCAGGAAAGGTTTTGGTAAGAAGCGCAAGGAGGGTAGAGATCAGAAGAAGGCATCTGTGGGTAGTGTTCAGCAGCCGATGCCTTATCAGCATCAGGGATCAGTTGGAGATTCGTGGGGGTCTTGTCCCCAGTGTGGAGACTCGCATCCAAGCAGACAGTGCACGGCGCCGGTGCTTTGTTTCAGATGTGATTAGCCAGGGCATATGGCGCGTGACTGTCCTCAGAGGTCACGTCAGCCACCCCAATACCCTCAGCAGTGGCAATAGTAGTACCCTCCGTAGCAGCAGTTTCAGCCCCAGCAGTATCCTCAGCAGCAGCAGCAGGGGCAGTATCCGCCACTACCCCGGTCAGTGAGTGTGGGCAGGCAGAGGTCCCGAGGCCAGATTACGCACATGACCAGGGCGGAGGTAGAGTCGTCGCAGCTCGTGTAAGGTACTATCGTGATTTTGGGTTGTGCAGCTCGAGTTTTGTTTGATTCTGGCGCGTCACATTCGTTTATTTTGGAGTATTTCGCATTGAGTATTGAGGAGCCGGTGATCCAGATGTCATGTGATTTGGCCGTGGAGTTACCTTCCGGTGATTACATGTTCACCACGTATTGTTTCGAGAAGGTTCCTGTGTGGATTGAGGGGCAGAACATGCCAGGCAGGCTTTATGCGATGCACCTTCGGGACTATGATGTGATTTTTGGCATGGATTGACTTGAGGCCCATAGAGCGATGGTAGATTGCGGATCGAAGAGGGTCTATTTTCAGCTTCCCCATAGACCCGTGTTTTCTTTCCAAGGTATCCGATCTACCTCCCCTCATTTTCTTATCTCCGCTATTAGGGCCCGTAGGTTGCTTGATGCAGGATGTCAAGGTTTGGTCGTAGTAGACCAGTCGGAGCCGGATGTGGAGGACATTCCAGTGGTGAGCGAGTTTCCCGATATTTTTCTCGAGGATTTACCTAGATTACCTCTACAGTGGGAGATCGATTTTGTTATTGAGGTTGTGCCTGGTATGGGGCCTCTGTCTAAGGCTCCTTATCGCATGGCTTCCGCTGAGTTGAGGGAGTTGAGGGCGTAGTTGCAGGAGTTGCTGGCCAAGGGGTACATTCATCCTAGCTTTTCCCCTTGGGGTGCGCCAGTATTGTTTGTGAAGAAGAATGATGGTAGTCTAAGGTTGTGTATTGACTACCGACAGCTGAACGAGGTGACCATTAAGAACAAGTATCCATTGCCACGGATTGATGACTTGTTCAACCAGCTTCAGTCCGCGCGAGTGTTCTCGCAGATTGATTTACGGTCTAGTTATTATCAGCTGTGGATTCGTGAGTCTGATGTGGAGAAGGCTGCGTTCAGCACGAGGTATGGGCATTATGAGTTCTTGGTGATGTCATTTGGGCTCACCAATTCCCCCGCAGCGTTCATGGATTTGATGCATAGGGTATTTTGTCTCTACTTGGATCAGTTCGTGGTCATGTTTATGGACGACATCCTTATTTATTCGCAGTCTACAGAGGAGCACGCATATCATTTGAGGGTTGTATTACAGACTTTGCGAAATCACCAGTTGTATGCCAAGCTCAGCAAGTGCGAGTTTTGGCTTTGCGAGGTACACTTTTGGGGGCACGTGATTTCTGGTGATGACATTTCCGTGGATCCAGCCAAGGTCGAGGCAGTGGTGCAGTGACCGAGGTCGAGGTCCGTGACGGAGATTCGGAGTTTCTTGGGGCTTACAGGTTATTGTAGGAGGTTCATTCAGAACTTAGCTCGCATTGCGGCCCCGATGACTAGACTTACGCGGAAGGATGTGCCATTCGTGTGGACGGATCAGTGTGAGCAGAGCTTTATGGAGCTGAAGAGGTTGCTCACTTCGGCACGAGTGTTGGTGTTACCTTCTGGATCAGGAGGTTTTGTATTGTGTACAGATGCTTCTGGGGTTGGTTTGGGTGTTGTGTTGATGCAGCATGGTAGAGTGGTGGCTTATGCATCTCGGCAACTAAAGCCACATGAGGAGAACTACCCTACCCATGACCTCGAGTTGGCTGCTGTGATTTTTGCATTGAAAATTTAGAGGCATTATCCGTACGGTGAGAAGTTCAATGTGTTCACTGACTATCAGAGTCTGAGGTATGTGTTTACTTAGAAGGACCTTAACCTCAGGCAGAGGAGATGGATGGAGTATATGAAGGATTATGACTTCACCCTGTCTTATCAGCCGGGCAAGATGAATGTCGTTGCCGATGCCTTGAGCAGAAAGATCATGGTCAGTGCGATGATGTTGAGGAAGTGGATGCTCTGGGAACAAGTGCCAGTCGTGACATTTCGGCTTAAGGTTCCCCAAGACCCAGAATCAGCTGTACTTGCGAGCTTGACTATCACGCCAGTCATCCATCGTCAGGTGACAGAGGCTCAACATGCAGACCATGAGTTTCCCCGAATTCTGGCTATGGCCGATATGGAGCTCGACGAGGATGGAGCGGCGAGATTCTGAGGTAGGCTATACATCCCGGTCGAGGAGCAGGTGAGGCGTGCGGTGTTGCTAGAGGCTCGTGAGAGTAGGTACACCATACATCCAGGTGCGACGAAGATGTATCGGAATATGAGGAGGCAGTTCTGGTGGCCTGGCATGAAGCGAGATATTGCTGAGTTTGTGGCTAGGTGCCTGATCTGTTAGCAGGTGAAGGAGGAACATCAGTGACCTAGTGGTACGCTTCAGCCCTTGGGGGTTCCCGTGTGAAAATGGGACCACGAGACCACTGACTTTGTGGTAGGATTACCGAGGACTCCGAGTGGGCATGATAGCATTTGGTTGCTAGTGGATAGGCTGATGAAGACAGCTCAGTTATTATCGATCAGAGTCAGCTGGAGTGTGCCCAAGCTGGCACACTTATATGTGGAGCGGATCGTACCTTTGCATGGGATTCCCATTTCCATTATGTCAGATCGATATCCACGTTTCACTTCTGGATTCTGGAGGAGTTTCTAGAGAGCTCTAGACACTGAGTTAACATTTAGCTCAACTTATCATCCTCAGTCGGATGGTCAATCGGAGAGGACCATTAAGACATTAGAGGATATATTGAGGTCATGTTGCCTAGAATTGCAGGGGAGTTGGATTCACCATCTGCCATTGGTGGAGTTTGTCTACAACAACAGCTATTATTCGAGCATTGGTATGGCTCCCTATGAGGCGTTGTCCGGGCGACCATGTCGCACTCCACTCGATTGGTTGGAGGTTGGTGAGCGTGGTATGACGGGACCGGAGATGGTGCAGCAGTGCATAGATGTGCTGCATTTGGTCCGTCAAAACATGTTGGTGGCGCAGAGTCGGCAGAAGAGCTATGCCGATCGGAGAAGGCAACCCCTCAGTTTCGCAGTCGATGACCGAGTATTTTTTAGGGTTTCTCCTATGAAGGGGGTGATGTGCTTTGCCCGACGTGGGAAGTTGAGTCCCCGCTATGTTGGCCATTTTCCCATTATTGAGCGCATTGGCGAGGTTGCTTATCGGTTGCAGCTACCCCCGGAGTTAGCGGTGGTGCATGATGTGTTCCATGTCTCGATGTTGAGGAAATATATGCCTGACGACTCTCATATTTTGGAGGATGTTGTTTGGCCCGAGGTAACTCCCGATCTGTCTCCTCTGGTGTACCCCATACGTATCAAGGATTGGCAAGAGCAGTGCCTGCAGAACAAGGTTATTCGCCTGGTTAAGGTGGTGTGGCAGCGGCACTCTGGCGGCGAGACGTCTTGGGAGCGTGAGGACGAGATGCGTTAGCAGTTCCCTTATTTATTCGAGTAAGTTCCTCTCCTTTTCCCCCGTGCTTTATTTTAAATTTTGAGGACAAAATTTATTTAAGGGGGGAGGGCTGTAATGTCCTGGGTTTTTCGGTCATTTTTCGGATCTGGATCCGTGGGTTTCGGATCACTTTTGGGGGTCCCGGAGCGCGTTTTGTGGTTTACGCGTATTTTTCCCTGTCGGACCTTCGGAACCCTGTGTAGGGCAAACTGTTGCGTTCTCCTACTCCGGGACGGTACCAGTGCGTAGAGCGTGTTCCGAGGATCAAGAAAATGATTTTTCCTAATTTTCCATATTTTCCTAATTTTTTGGATTTTCTATATATAACCTTTTTTTTCTTTTTTCTTTTTTCTTTTTTCTTTTTCCCTTCTTCTTTCTTCTTCTTTTCCTCCTCCCCCTCTCCAACGAGCCGATCGTTGGCCTCCCCCTCATCCGGCGACAACCGCGGTGACCGCCCCTCCGGTTGCAGACGGGGGCGAGGTGAAGGCACGGTGACGACGGCGGTGGCGCGGTGGTGAAGGTGGCGTATGTGGTTCATGGAGAGCTCGTGAGGATCATGGGTTTTGAACAAGATTTGAGGACCGGTGGTGATCCGTCGCGTTTCGGGCTTCCCCGAGGTAGGGTGACGGATCCTTAGCTCGTTTATCACCTTTCCCGCGATTTCTAGGCCGAGGAGAGGTCGAGAGAGGGTTATTTTGAGCCGGGAAGGGAAATCCATGTTTTGGGAAACGAGCACCGGATCTAGCGTTTTATCGCGTTATTTTGTGGTTTGATGGCACCATTGGATGCCTTGGGGCATGGGGAAGGGTTTCCCCTTTGTTTCCCCTTCACCTGGGGGTGAATGGGGCGTGGAAATGGTGATTTCCGCCATGTTCACTGTTCTTGGTTTCACGGATTGAAGGCGGTCCTACCAGGAACCGTTTCTAGGTGAAACGGCCCACCTGGTGACCGCTAGCTGACCAGGAGCGTCGGTAGGGTTTGCGGTCGCATGACTGGCCGCTATTACCAACGGCGGCCGAGCGGCTGACCGTTTTTCCTCGTGGGGCCGGTGCGACCCCCCATGGCGAGTTTTGACCGTTGTGAGATTCTTTTCATTTCTACGGTCATTGGGTGACCGCCTCGTTCCCGGTTGCGGTCCCAGGGTGACCATTTTTACTATGAAATGGCCAAGAGGTGACTGTTTTTGCCTTTTCATAGCCCCGTGGTGTGGCGGTCCTGTGGTGGCCGCTTCTACCTTCGGGCGGTCTGGCGTTGGACCGCCAATTCCTCTTGCGGTCTGGCAGGAGACCATTTTTCTATGGAGGTTGTGGCCCTTGTAGGATCGTATCTCCTGTCCTGGTGGCCCAAGGTTGACCGCCTCTTCTTGGGACGGTCCAGAGAGGACCGCCTCATGTCTTCTGTCCGATCGGAGCTTGTTTCTTGCCGATTCTAGTACCGGGTGAGTAGGTCTTTACCCCGTTCTGACCTTCGGCTCGACTGATGCCATGCATCATGTGGGAGCCGTGTGTGGGTGCCGTGGGGTCCCGGGAAGTGGTATGTTTTCGGCTTGTGTCTCTGTGAGTCGGTGTCGGTACAGGGAGTTATCCTTGTACCTTGTCCGGTTCAGGCGTTGTTTTCCGTTAACTAGAGAGTCTACTCCTTCAGCGACCCTCCACTAGTCATAGCCTTCTGACACGCGTGTGGTCCCACCAAGGAGTGGTGGCGAGGCTATACCAAGAGAGAAGATTTTTAGGCTGGTTGCTGTAGGGCCCCACGTCTTGCAGCCAGAGTCCGGCTGAGGGGAAAACCAATCAGAGGGCCTAACCTAGGATGCATGGTCTGTGTGTGCACACGTGGTCGGGGGCGGTGGACCCGCGCTGACGAGCGTGACCCCGACCAGTCATTGTTCAGTGGTTACTTGTACGGTGTCCCCGTTCCGCCGGGGGCGACGAGGGGGACACCTGAGGCGCGGTCTAAGACGCCAGGGGGCGCATCCGGCCTTACTTCTAGTGGGAGGCACTCCTGTCTTTGTCAGGAAGTAACTCTTGGTTTTCTGCTACGTTGTCTCGATTCTCATGCCGGGTGGTCGATACTAGACATAGTTGAGCTTTTTCGTTTATTTATTCTTGTTGCTCCCCGCTCTACGTCTTGGTAGTTCCCGCTTTAGCTGCCTCCTGTGCAGTTTCTCGTTTTGCGAGGTAGGGGTCCAAGTGATCCCTATTGAGCCTTTTGTTATGAGGCTCATTCCCTACGTTTTTCATGGTTTCAGGCGAGGCGAGGCTTCTGAGGAGCATTTCTGAGGCCCCGTGTGGTCCTACTGCCCAGTTTTAGTTGCCAGTTGTCAGATCCGGAGTATGCCCCATGTAGTTGTACTTTTCTTTCTGGACTGTACTAGTTGTGGACTACTGTTATGTTTTGGACAGTTGTTATGTTGTAGACCATGTAATTTGCTTAATATTAATTATTATTTTCTGCATATTCATATAAATTGCATAGTTCTGCAATTATTTTCGATTCTTGTATATTTCCACACCATCCCTTTAACCCTTCCGAGTCTTCGGGCTCGTGGGTGGCGGTTCGAGATTCAGGTTATCGGCCCTTCCCCGGTATTCGGATCTCCGGTCGTCACACAAGTAGTTCGGCATCATGACATTCCGTTAAAGCCGATATTCATCCTACCCTTGGCGTCAAGACCCTCCGTCTAAGCCAAGTAGCCCAAGGTCACGACATCTCGTCGAAGCTGACATCTATTTTGCCCCGGCGTCACGAAATTTTGTCTAAGCCAATAACTATCCTACATTTGGTCCAGACCTCCTGTCTGAGTCAATGAACAAAATGACTCCTCTTCAGTTAACACCAACCCTTACTCCCACCGGGATTCACCCCAATACATAAAACCCTTCCTTCCTTACTTCGGCATTGATCCTATACCTTCGAATAATCAATATGCAGATATTTTTATCAAACCCTTAAATAAAAGATAAAAGAAGAGAGAAATAAAGAAAATATTAATTCTCAAATATCAGAATTGAACGTGGAATCTGTAGAATAAATGATCAATAAGTCGCATACTTTGTATATACGAATAAAATTCCATATATATTGCATACCTTGTGAATAAATGGTTTTAATAAATTAAAAAAATAAGAAAAAGAAAAATAAGGGCTCTTGTATGACCTTGGATTTGAATGTCTGCTCATTCTACTTGCATGCTTGCCGGTAATGTAGTTTAATACACTTCCCTTGAATTTTTGAGGACCATACCTCCTTGTTAAATAATGATGTCTTGATTTCGGATAGGTTTGCATCATGACATATCCTAAGGGGGAGAAACCAATTTTGGTGAGTGCATACGTTAAGGGGAAGAGTCATAGCTATGTCTCTAGCATAACTTACGGAATACACTCGAAACAAAACTCCCACACTTTGCACATAATGTGATCAATGATTTCTAACCATAGGTATTCCAGAAATTCTTCCTAACACTTTATGGATGCTCGAATTCTTACACGAACACGAAGGGTAATCGTGAGGAAAAAGTTGCATGCCCCCTTGTAAAAAAAATGATGAATAAGTGGAATATGGATACTAGTAACCGGGTCTCCTCACTGAACAAGTGAGGAGTCTCGCGTAAAATGATGAAGTAAATCTCCATAGTCAAAAAAAGAAGTGGCGGATCCTAGTAAACGGGTCTCTTCATTCAACAAATGATGAGCCTCACGTCAAATGGTAAAGTCTAAAATTTAAGATAAACAAGGGGATTGTGTGAAGCTACAAAAAGTCAAGAACTCGAAATGTATGTGTAGGCAATAGAGTTGTCCTCTAGTGTCACCTAGAAAGGCTGCATATCCCTATGTTTGGGGTTCATTGCTCACATACCTGCACTTCCACATCATGGAGAAATTGTATTGGGTGTAGGTCATGACTTTACCTATACACCTAGACTATGCGGTGTCCTCTTTACGAATGCACACCCTCTTTAGTTATGCTTCGTATGTTGCACTCCGCCTGTGCATCATGGGCATTCTTCTTATCCCACTCCTAATAAAGGGGAATTATGCTACATATCCACTCTATGCTTGTTCTTGATGAATGCTTGCATGCTTGGGTGAAATTTCATAAAATAATCAACAATTGAACTAATATATATGTAAGATAATGTAAAAAAATATAATATATATCGAAAAAATAAGATAATAAATAAAAAGATAAATAAAACCCCATCAAGGAGAATAGGTCTACAAACAGAGAGGGTCGTTGTAAGCTCCGAAACCCCTTGTGAGCAGGAAATGATGGCAAAAAGGAGGGGAAGCTACACCCGCAGGCCCCGCTCATTCGTCCCTCATTCGCGACACTAGTAGATGGGGGGCATTTGTTGACACCTAAAATTTGTCATCTATAGCAGCAACCTCCGACCGGCAGCCCCGGCACTAGCAAAGAAGAATAAAAGATTAAGAATGAAAGAAAAAGAAGAGGAGAGAAGTGGGAGCCCCATCCGGTACCCCTGCTCAAGTCTGTGTTAAGGCACGACATCTGAACACCACAATATACCACAATATGACGGAAATTGTGGAAAAGTAAGGTGTTCCGAAGGTATACTGTCGTGGGCTCGACTATAAGAACCCGATGGCGAAAGGTGAAATATCAAAGATACTTGAGTCGGTGTAGTTAAGCGTGATCTACAGAACGATCCGATGCCACTTCGGCACCGGAATGGATTGGTGTAGATTTAGGAATTAATCCACAAAGAAGATTAAAATTTAATTAATTAAAGAGTGGGAAAAGGGAGAAAATGGTGCATACGTGGATGCTAGATGGAATCGTGATCGCCAAAGACACGCGGGCCTCGAAGGAATATAACAATAAGAAACAAGGAGGGATCGCGAAGAATACCTTTTAAAGCGGGGGAGATTCTGAGGTCCACCTTCTCTTCCAATCGGCTGGCTGATGAAAAGAGTTCTTCTTGATTGATTACTTTTGCAAAACACAAACAACAACCAACAAAGAAAGATATTGATTAGAATACAAAGGTGTGTAGCATCAAATTCTTAGGATAAACAACATGAAAAGCATGGGTATGAGCACACCTTGTTGGTGTTGGCTTTAAACCCCTTAGGCAAAGGGTAGAGAAAAATATGATGAATGAAGATAGGAGGGTGCAAGTGTTGCACATGTCATGCCCCGAGCGCGGAAGGAACCCGAGAAATGCGCGACAAGTTTATATCAATCATGTCAATCGGAGCACGAGGAAACTCGACACATAAGATAGAGTGTGTAAAGCAAGATAATACCAAGTCCAATTTATTCCTTAAGAAATCCAACACTTGATTACTTAATTCCTTTAAAAGAAAGAGTGCTTTAATGACACTCTAGACTCAATAAAGAGAAAAGTACAATAATAGACTCAAGAAAATGTAAAAGACTCGATGCAGATATCTCGGACATCCAGGTATAGTGCTACGCTCATCACTCTTGGTCATCCCCGTCCGAATGAGTCTTGCTATCGAAATTACCTGAAAAATAGGGAAAAATACTAGGTGAGCAAACACTCAGTAGGGATTACATCTCAAGATCAAGCTTGCTTTAAGCAAATTATATGTTACTTGAAATGCAAGTATAGCTAAGCATGAACGTAAAAAAATGTAGAGAGTGAAATGGCAAGAATTATCAAGGATGAGCTAGTACGTTTCAATATGAATCATGTAAAGTTATCAAGGAATATTAAGCATGTAATATCAAGTCATGTCATGAGAATTGGCTATTTAGGCAAGTAAATACCCATTCTGGGCAACGCAAGTCATGTCACGTAAATATCATGTCAAGTCAAGCACGAGATCGTAGAATGTCATAATCTAGAAAGTCATGCACTCTGGTGCAATGTCACACCGTGGTCAATATAGCTCCCACGGGTACAAGTACTTTCGGGTGCTCCTCTCAGGACTAGACCGGGCCCCATTAATGCCAAGCATTGAGTCATGTAAATATCTCGACATCCACTATAATTTATAGCCAATAGAATTCCAAAGGAATAAGCCATTGTAGGATAATAAGGTAGATTCACGGAATAGAGATTTCAAGGACAGAACATTGAGTAAAGGTGACATAGCGATAAATCTCGCATCAAAACCAAGATAATCGTGAAACTGGGTAATTGGCGTCCACTCAGACCACCGTCAATTACAGAATTTATGTCCACTACGGTGGTCGCCAATTTTATGAACAGTACAGGCACGAAAAATTAGCGTCCACTGGGACGGCCGCTAATTCAGTTTTGGCATCCACTGGCCTGGCTGCCAATTCCAGGTAGGGACAGACTCTCACAGAACACCACAAATAGCGCTCCGTGATGTCTAGGGTGTCATGTTTCTTCAGAGTGACATGGCAATCAGAGATTCCATGGTTTTGAGGGTACAACTTGCTCGACTGTCTTGAGGGAATCCAAGGCTAGCGTAGACTTACGGAGGCCTTAGAGAAAGAAATTCCAGTCCGGTAGAAGGAATATACGGCGGAGGGTCTTTCAATCTCCAAGAATTTGGGTGTGAATGTGAAACAGTGTGAAACAGGGACACTATCTTCGGACTTAAGATAGAAGTGCCATAAGACCCGCGGTATGGGTCAAAACTCGATATAACATGAGAAAGCAAGAAATCGCGTCCATTCAGACAAACGCTATATCATGAATTAGCGTCTGTTTAGAAGGTCGCTAAATCAATATTTTATAGAATTTTAATAATATTACAATAAATTGGCGTCTTTCTAAAGAGGCGCCAAATCAATAATTTAAAGAATTTCAATAATTTTTACAACAATTAGCGTCCATGTAAGAGGGCGGCATATCTTTAAATAGCATCCAAGTTATGGACGTCAATTCATAATTTTTTGAATTATTACAATTTTTAACTAATTAACAAGAATCTGTGTCTCTGTAAAGAGGTGCTATTTCAAGAATGAACGTCTGTTCACATAGACGCCAAATCTTCTATGTATACAATATGAAAAGCTTCGGGTAAATACGTTTCAAGGTACAAACCACTATTCATTTCTTTCAATTTTGCATGAACAGTATCTGATGCGGGACGAGACCATGGACATGACAAGCTCGTGACTGTCCCTTAACGAGGGAAGCGTCGGACGTGCGCGGTTGAGAAACCGGCAATGAGCTAGGGTGATCGGCTCTCTCGTGTGCCCGGATCGGGTCACGGGACGGTGTCGCACTCTCTCGCAGCAGCGGTAATGAATAGATAAAGCGAGCTAGATATCCCTACACATGCTCTCTAGCAGCGGCATAAACAAATATATATGAAGTAAGCAAAATGCCAAGTAAGGGAGCGAATGCGATACCTCCACGCGCTCGGCGTGGGGAAGACGGACCCGGCCGAAACTCGTACTCCCGGGATAAATATTACACAATGATGACAGCAATGAAATATCACCCACTCCACGCAGGGAGGTAAAGGGCTACACAACTGGGTCTGGGAGGACCGAATTCGGGTTGACGGGTGGCTTCTCGCGTTGATTTGGAAGCACCCGAACACGTGACGGTGGGGCCCACGTGTTGTCCGGAGGGACCGTGCGGGACCCGGTGTCACCACTGTGGTGGGGACACTTGTGGAAGTGTTCCCTGGGCTGGCGGCATGCTGGTTCGCCGGCCGGAGGCCAGGCGGCTCCGTTCGGCACCGGTCGGAATGACCGGCCACGGATCTGCCGGTTCTATTTTTCGGCGCGCGCTCCGGCGAGAACAGATGCTGCGATCAGCCCCGACGTCAGAATGCGACGAAACTGGCTCCGTTGGAAAGATGCTTCGAAGGGCTTCAACCCAAGGTGATTATAGAAAAATAATCAAGCATGTACTTCTGATTGGCAAATTTTGAAGGTTGTTGTTGTACACTTCCTGAAATCTCAGGTCAGCAGAGAACTTTCATGTGGATTGCCTTTGACCGCGAACTAAACATCCGAATCTGGGGTTGTGTTCTTCAGAAAAGTTGTGGGAACTCAAGTTACAAAACCAGGACTATTTTTGGATCTAGATTTGGAGGTGGTGGTGATTTTTTATGATTTTGTAAGTGGAGGGTGGTCGGATCTAGGATCTGATTGACAATACTGTAGCTGAGGAAGAAAATGAATTTCTAAAAATAGATAGAAGGCTGATAAAAAATTAAGAAAATTTTTGGATGTAGAGGGTGATGGACAGAACTCCCAGTAAAATTAGGAGGGTTTGGACAAATCAAAAAGATAGCCAGAGGTGGGAAACACAGAGCTGCTATCACTGTAAACAGAGATAAAACAGAACTAGGAATGAAAGATGCACGAAAATGGGAAAATACTAAACGATGGAATTTTGGCATGAAAATTTAGGTGGAGCTTGGGATACAAGGGAAGAACACACCATAAACATTTTAGACCATGAAGAGGCCATGGCTAATAGAAGGAATTTCAGGAAGAGACCTCTATCCAGCAGGACAGAACACCGAGAATGGTTTCGCGGCGGCTCGAAGGCGGCACGAACGGCGGCGGCGGCGGCACAAATGATCACCGGAGGTGAAGAGGGGATGATAGAAGATGAAATCACTCTAGAATTGGAGGTTGGAGGAGGAAGAACACCAGGAGAGAGGAAGGGGCGCAATATGCTCCAAGCTTCAACACAATTTTCTGATTTTTTCATTGCTTTTCTCATAAAAATACAAGCTTATATATGTTTCCAATCAAATCAATTGTGCACCCTTGGATCTAGGGGTGGGGGATGAAAGGCTGGGATTAAGTGTGATAAACACACATAAAATATAAACTAATCCTAGTGGAATGGGGCGCCCCCTTGACCATATGTAAGGTTGAATGGGTAGGTGGCCAACCATTGGAATATTGACCCATTTTAACCCCATGTGTCCATATGACTAGTCCACCCTTCTAGATGTCCACCTAGGAAGGTTGACCAGCCCCACAAAGTGACATGGACCAATGGGAAAGGGCTGAGGGCCCCCTTGCTGGTCCTATTACATAATTGCATAAAAACCCACACAATCCATGGGAATGACTCCTTGGCTTATAAAGCCTTACATTTGCGTACATACTTTCCCAAGGATATAAGCACAAACTAAAAGGACATAAATGTAATAAAAAAGGTACATGCTCGGTGTCGATTCCCATCAGTATCATAATGATGTTTATGGGGTATTTCAGGAAACTAAAGACATGGAAGTGTAGAGAAAAATATGAGGAGTCCATAAACATGCTCATTCAGAAATAATATAATCAAGTTCCATAGTTAATAAATTTTTAAACATATGTTATTTATTAAATATGCTATAGGAAATAGCATCATGGTATTGGTCGCTAATTAATTAGTGCCCAGAGGACAGTCGCCAATTCCAAAAATTAGCACCTTTGTACATGGGTGCTCATTAATCAACGGCCACTGCTCTGGTCGCTATTTTCATATGAATCAGAAAATCTACAATCTACGTAAAACTTAGAGAATAGTAATCATGCAAACATGATATGAAGATTGTAACAGAGCTTTCTAGGCACGCAATACTACTTATTATCGTCTTGTGCTTTAACTCTTCAGATAACCTACCTTGTTGGGTTGACGACGAAGGAAGCAGAGGGTAGTAGAGAGAGACAGGGAAGAAGAGGAAGTAGCTACGGCAGCAACTGCAGCAAGAACAACGAAGAAATATGCTCCTCCCTTCACGTTTGTAGACGAGGGAAGAAGAATAGAAGAGGAAGTCGTCTGCCCCAATCGGCCGCAGCAGCAACAGGAAGAAGAGGAAGCAGGGCAGCCTCTTCTCGTACGGCAGCAGGAGGAAGCAGAGGACGTCGACATACGAACAGCAACAACAACAACGGATTCTGCTGGCCGCAGGGTCTATATTTATAAGGTCTTGGCTTCGACGAGTTCATGGTATCCTAATGGGATTTAAATTCCTACGTAAGAATCCTTGAAGGGTTTATATTTTCCATGCTAATCCTCCTCTTACTATACCCGCAGCCATTTTCTTCATTTTGAACAAAACCCTAACTCTCATGCAGGTATCCTTCGAACGTGATAAGCCTTATGTGTAAACCAAAAAGGCCAATATATGTATCCTTAGGCCCTACCGTAAGGCCCATTTGGCTAAGCCCATTTAATTGTGTGGGTTGGGCCATGTGGTTTTGGGTTATTGACTATGGCCAAAGGTTTGGGTTGTACTAGGCTTTTATAAAGGCTTTTTGTTATTGGGCGTATAGTTTGGGTTTTATTATTTCAACTTATTTACAGTCTATTAAGTATTATACATAAATATGCATATTTTATTCGGGGTGCTACATCCTCCCCCACTTAAAAGAATTTGATCCCCAAATTTAATTACATATAAACATGGAGGGTCTAGAGTACTTACAATTAGAATAACTTGGGGAATCTCCTTCGCATAGACTCTTCAGTTTCCCATGTTGCCTCATGTTCAAAATTTTTGTTCCATTGAACCTTCACCATGGGAATAATCTTGTTCCGCAATACCCGAACTTCACGATCAAAAATCTTTCATGACTTTTGTTTATATGTGAGATCCTTTTGTAACACCAGATTGTCATGTTCTATGATGTGGAACGGATCGTGAACATACTTCTTGAGCATGGAGACGTGAAATACATTGTGGACTTTCGATAATTGAGGTGGCAAGGTGATCCGGTAGGCAACCTCGCCAACTCTTTCTAGAACTTCAAAGGGACTGATATATCTCAATGTAAGTTTACCCTTAACACCAAATCTTTGGATGCCTCGACTTAGGGAAACCTTAAGGAATACATGGTCTCCTACTTGGAACTCGAGGTCTCTCCTTCTAGTGTCGGCATAAGTCTTTTGTCTAGACTGTGCCATCTGAAGTCTTTCTCAAATGATGTGAATCTTCTCGGTGGTATCCCTTACCATTTTCGGTCTTAGAAGTTGTCTTTCTCCAACTTCATCCCAGCATATAGGTGAGCGGCAACTCCTTCAAAATAGTGCCTCGAAAGGTGCCATTTGGATGCTTTCTTGATAGTTATTATTGTAGGAAAATTCTTCTAGAGGAAGATGATCGTGCTAGCTTCCACCAAAATCGATGACACAGGCCCTTAGCATGTCTTCTACAACTTGATTTGTTCGTTCCATCTGACCATCTGTTTGGGGATGAAATGTGTTGGACACGCATATAACATGTGTAACTCCATTGTTTTGATAATGGCTGACTATGTATGTTGGGCTTATGTATAATATTCTTTTGTTTCAATGATGTCTGACTATGATTCATTAATATAGTTTGACCTACATTTGATAGAGATAAACACTCATGCACTTCAGGTCAAGCCCACACCGGCAAGAAAGTGTGTCTGCAAAGATAGAAAGAAATCAAGTAAGTCACACAGATAAGGCATCAGGCTGCACAAGAAAGAAGGACCAAGGTCGATGCAAGAAGGCCAAGGAAAATGACTAAGGTCCGTGCATGTCTTTATTGCGATGCAGCAAAGGAAGATTGGTGCACATCCAAGGCTAATCAATATCAGGTTTACCTTATGGCAAGACAAAGTCTGTGCATGTTGCTCAAGGTCCAAACATCAAGGTCTGAGCATACTCCAATCAAGGACTGAATTAGAAAGAAAATATCTCGACACCTTCGGATGACAACTTTGCACATAAAGCATGTGTTGACACATCTGACAAATGTCTCGACACCTCAAGAAGAAATCAGCTCAAGCAGAAGCCGTCCTCAAGACCGATCAAAGGAATGTCTCGACACATTGACAAGAAAGTGTCGACACATCAAGGTTCAACCAGAACGGATATGAAACTGACAGAAGCCGTCCTCAAGACCATTCAAAGGAATGTCTCAACACATTGACAGGAATGTGTCGACACATCTAGGTTCAACCAGAACGTGTATGAAATCAAGCCAAAGCTGTTCTGTCTAAGACTCTGGACTCACTAATGTCTCGACACACTGAGTGAAAAGTGTCGACACACTCGTGTGAAAATCTCTGCACATTGGCACTTCTGTCTAGACACCCTCATGCGAGAACTCTGCTCACGGCTCACATGTTCCGACACCGTTTGGTGTTGTCTCAACACATCCACGTTCAACCAGAATGATACCTCAAGGCTTTTAATGGGATGTCTCGACACACTGCTAGGAAAGTGTCGACACACCTTTGTTCTTCCAAAAGTCCTCAAGTCAATAAACTGTCAGATCAGTGGGCCATCCAGAGAGAGAAAAAGGAACCGCAAATCATTAAAATTAAGGATTCTGGGGTCTGGACCACGTCCCAAGGTCTGACCCTTGCTCTACCATCATATCACTCATTTTTCTACCTTATGGAGATAGTTTTGTCAGAAATCCAGCTGGAAGAGCCACTTCAGTCTGTTGCGATGTCAGTCTTATCTGTCTGCCTGTCCAGACTGTCTACTATTGGAATAGGACACTCCGTAGTCTGCCACTATCTCGCTGTCGATCAATGGGCTGCCCAACCAGCCACTGTTCACAGAAGAGTACACTTGAGCAGAATGAGAAGACTGCATTTCTGAGGGAGAGTTATTGTAAGTATCTGATGCTGTCTAAAGGAAGATCTAGTCTGCTTCTTCCCACTGTCTGCCAACGTACCTTCCTTGTACTAAAAGCTGGTCTCAGCCAATGGAAGACAGCCAGCATGTAGGAGCATTTAATGAAAAGATCTCCAAGCATCCAAATAAGAAGACTCAGTCACTTCTTCCAGGTGCTGCCACCTTCGAACATGGAACTTACCTGGAAGACTACATGCTCTCACTTCACCCTGGCGCATGCTTCAAGGGAAATTATGGAGGGAAAATACAACCGGTACAATGGTCCATCAGAGACTTCTTGGCGTCATTTTTTCCCTGGCTTTACAACTAGTTTTTACCTATTTATACCAAGCTTCCTCAACTGAAGAAGCTGCTACTGCTGTCGTCCACATAGTGCCACGCTCTAGACCATCCACCAAAAACATTCCTAAAAAAGCGTGAGAGCAGCCCCAACACTTGGTTGACATAGTCCAGTGCTGTGAGTAGTAGAAGAAGAAGAGAGAGCAGCCTTGAGAGAGAAGACAAACCCTACAGTCTACCGGTGTTTGAAGAAAAGGATCCTTGGATCCAATCTTGTAGCTGCACCCACCAGCTCCGTTGTCTTGATCCATTCTCTTAGCTGGTGTCTAAAAAATCTCTATTCCTTCTCCACTTCACTTGCAGTATTCAACTTCTATTTGTTACGGCTCGTCTATCACCAATGCATCTAGTTTTTCCGATCCCCTATTTTAGGGACCGGGTTCCCTCTGTGATTTCATAGGAAGAGAGGATCAGATCCTCTGGGTGATTTAAGCTATTTGTCAGGAGAAAGCAAACTATGTTGCTTAGCTGTGTAAGGAAGCTGTGTTGCTCAGCTGTGTAAGGAAGCTGTGCTGCTCAGCGGATCAAGCTGTGTGTCAGCCGAAAAGTCACACCAAGTTTGGTGTGGGGTGGACGTAGGTTGTGGGCTAACAACCGAACCACCTTAAAATCTTTGTGTTGTGGGTTGTATACATTGTGAGCTTGTTCTATAACTTCTATCCCCATTTCATAGGTTTGTGTGCTACTTACGCTATTTAATTTCTCTGCACACTCAAGCGTTCTTCTTGCACAACAGTCTCATCTTGATCCTCTTGCTATCGTTGCTAACGTGCATCTTCTCAGGTGTCTGCAGCACTCTTGCTTACAGACACTTTGAAGCATCTCCCTAGCAGAGGAAGGTATCACGATGGGTGAGCAGCTTTCTCTCCTGTGTCTTTAAACGATTTAGCTCCTTGGGTTGCCTGTTGCACCATTGCACACAGGTATCAAGGTGAAAGCTTTTCCAAGGGAATTCACCTTGTTTGACACTCATGCACCTTAGTGATCACCTCAGTTCTCACACACTAAGCAAGTCATTTCACACTCAGCAACTTTGATCTAAGATCTCTGTGGTTCGGATCCGTAGAAGGTGTGTCGACCTGCCCGCTGGGAGTGTCGACCTGTGTTGTTCATATACCCAGGATCCATAGAAGGTGTGTCGACCTACCCGCTGGGAGTGTCAACCTGTTTGAACTGAGCATCGTGATTTAACATTATTACTTTCTCCATTTCTATCTATTCCGCTGCGCTGTGTGTCTAAGTGTTTTATTGGTTATAGGAGTGATTCATGTGTATAGGGGTCAAGATTTAAATATGCCATAGTTATCAATAGGATCTATTCAACCCCCCTTTTTAGATCTGATTGCACTCCGTGGGACCCAACAATTGGTATCAGAGCCTAGCTCTGCTATTCCTAGATCCTACGATCTGCAGGGATAGATCCCAGTGCTTTTTGAGAAAATGGCTTCATCTGCTAAAGATGCTTCGAAGGTTTCTCTACCTATGTTTGATGGTTCAGATTTTTCGATATGGCTGAGAGAAATGTACATCTATGTCAAATTCACAGATCCATAATTGTGGAACCTTATATACATTGTTCCAAATGAGCTGCCATCAGATTCAAATGTATGGTCAGCTGAACATAAGAACAAACATGACAATAACCTTGCTGCACTCAACTTAATCAAAGCTGCGGTTGATGACAGATTACTTGATCTTGTGTTCAGCAGTAGCACAGCTAAGCAAGTTCTGGAAGTATTGATGAACATCCATGAGAAAGAAGATCAAGAGCATCAATGCCTTATGGCTGACCGATCAGAGCAGTCAAGCAATCCATCCTCATCTCAGGTAAGCTTTGATTATGAAGACTTTACTTTTGAAGAGCTTATGGGTGCATATGATCAGTTGATCGAGCAGTACAAAAAGATGAAATCTGAAAACAAAAGCTTGAAAAAGGATTTGAAGAAAAGTAGTCAAGGTAAGAGTCATGCTTGTGAAAATTATTCCAACCTTGAAGATCTCAACAATACTCTTGCTTTTGACTTGGATCTAAACAAACAAACCATCGTATGTCTAAGTGATGAAATCAAAATCCTTCAAGAAGAAATCATAAGGTTGGAAGAGACTGTTCGAAAACTTAAAATCCAACCAATCCGTTAGAATGAAAGCCCTTTCTGTAACAATTGTTCAGCTTTTGAAGAGCTAAACGACACTCTTGCCTCTGACTTGGATGTGAGTAAGCAAACCATTACATGCCTAACAGATGAAAATGGAATCCTTCAAGCTGAAATCACTAGGTTGGAAGAAATCATAAGGCAACTTCAAAACCAACCTAAATCAATCTCTAATGAACAAATCATGACGGACAAGCAAATCCCTAATACAAGGCTGATTGAAGAAATAAACATGGTAAAAGAACAAAATGACATGTTGCTTGAAAAACTGTCCATTTATGAGAAGGGCAAGGGTATTGTCCATGACAGTTCTGAAAAATTGAATGAACTTCAAATGGAGATTGAAAATTACAAGGGGGTTAATGCTATGCTCAATGAGCAATTGGTTGTATGTGAGGAGGACCTCGTTGAAACCGAGCTATACGTCTCCTCATTGGATAATGAAATCAAAGATATAAATGACTCTCTGTCTAAGTGTATGCAGGATAAGGAAAGCATGAACATACTCTTAGAAACAAGAGTAAGTCATCATGAAGGAGATTTGGGTAAGAATGAAGCCAGCACTTCTTACCGCCTCCCAATACCGCATGCAGATCAGAAAAACCAAAAATGCATTGGTAAGCAGAAAGGGAAGGCTCTCATGCAACAACAGAACCCTAAGTCTGCTAGTCTTGGCATGCACAATAGGAAAAGCCATGATGACTACCATGCCCCTCATAAAATGAATGTTTATTGCTTTCATTGTGACATGCTTGGTCACACTGTACATGACTATCTCACCTTGAATAATGATGAACTAAGAGTAGGAAAGAATTCAAGAATTACTGCTAAAATCAAGGGCAAAAGATAGGTCAACCCTGGCAGTGGTCGTATGCAGCAGAACTCTGCACAGAACCGCATGGGGAATCAGAAGAGTCGACACTTCCATTCGGACAGGTCGACACTCCTCGTGGCTTTCAACAGAAATCACCCTCCTTGTTGCTGCCACTGTGGAAAGATTGGCCACACAGTCCATGACTGCTAGCGACTAAGAGGTAGGAGCTACTCTCATAATCAACATGATAGTACATATGCTCACTCGCAATGGAACAATACACATGTGCACACAAAAAATGATAAATACCCTGTGCGTTGCTTCTATTGTGGTAAATATGGGCATACATCCATTAATTGTCCCTGGACGAGAGTGGGTGAACAAGGCAGCAAAGAAAAGAAGATCAATTGCTAGAATTACTACTAACCAACAAGGACCCAAGCAAGCTTGGGTACCAAAGAATTTCAAATAAGAATTTCTGGTGTAGGGTGCCTTGGGGCTAAACATAGGATGCTCACGGAAATAAAAGCTCAAGACACAGATATGTAGATAATGTCATTTGTTTAATTGCTGCATGATAGGCGTGCATTGTAAGTCACTGCATATCAGGGGTGTTATGTGTCAATAAATCATGCAAGAAGCTATCTCCCTGAACTGCTGAATTATCCTCTTGGTGTAAGATGAGTTTCTAGATTAGATTAATTGCTTGCACCTTGCATGACCTTTGGTATTTCAAATGGTCTAGAGCAGAAAGACAAGTCAAGCTTGCCCGGAGCTCTCACTATGCGTGAGCAAGATCTCAGATCCCACACCTCCGCCTTGTACCAAAGATCAATTGGTTTAGTTTCGTAATTCATGAAAAATTTGTCATGTTGATGAGATTGTTATGATAATTGAGTTGCTATTTAAATCATGTCTACCATTTAACAACCATGTGAGCTTCTTCCTTAGCATTGATGATCATTATTTTGATGATGTCTTGCATGGCTGCACATATCCCAACTCATCATCCCTGTGGACAAATAAGATGTTGATTGTCTGTCCTAACTTCCAAGAGCACTGGACAGAGGGGGTGTTCAAGAGTTTGCACCTAAGGGAAGAAATGCATTACATCTGGGTGTATTGTAGTCCATGAGCATCTACTTGAAATTTCATCCCACCTCACGCATGATCAAGGGACCCAACTCTGCATGACCTCTTGGTATATAAAATGGTAAGTTGGAAGAAGGACAGATCACTTCTATCTGGAAACCCACATCACACGTGAGGTGGTCTTATGACTTCAGTTCTCCACCAGGTACCAAAGGTCAACCCATCATTAGAACAATCTAGATGTTCATATGAATAACTCATCAAATTCCATACCTTGATCCCACTACATGTGAGGCACTCAGTATTCAGACACTCAATGCACATAGTCAGGGGGAGTTCTTGCATTTCATGGTTTACCAACTTGCATGTCTATTCAGAATGCATTTCAGAAAATCCATGATTGCATAATATTGTGGTCTCATACACTCCATTGCATACATGATTGCTCGTGGGTTCCCCTCTGAGGATTCAGAGGAAGGGGGTTGGACCTCCGGTTCTAGCTCTATGGGTAGCGGAGCTAGGTGTATGGTTCTGTGGGTTACAGAACTAGGTTGAGGGATTTGTCTCCCTAGGGTAGTCAAGCTGTTAGGCAACGTCCTATTGTAGACTAAGTCTGCGTCTTGCTTTAACAAGGGAATCCTCACTCGGGTTAGAGTGAGGGGTGGATGTAGGCAGACTGGTGTCTGGCCGAACCACCTAAAAAATCCAATGTGCAGTGGTTTACTTTGTGTGATTGTTCCTTATCTTCTTCCTCCTTCACAAGATCTTCTGATTACGTGGCGTATTGGTTTATGTTCGTTGTTTGGTCAGACTGAACTCCATTACCTTCAATTTGTAGCTAGCTCTTCATTGATATGTTCTTCATGCACTAAGTGTTTGTTTGAGTGTCTAATTGAAACACTCTCTTAGGTTGTTTTCTAGGTTAAGCATCCTTGAAATCTAAGTTTTATATCTTGTCTCTCGATGATTCAGTGTTAGCAAGATAAATGTTTGTCCACTGGTCCAGTAGAAGCTTTCATTTCTAAGTGTCTTCCGTGGAGCAGTTTCTCATTTGTTTCTTAGAGTGGCATTTTTGTTTTAATTGGGCGAAACTTTCAAAAAGACCCCCCCCCTCTGGATCTATTTCTGTGTACCACCTGTTCTAACTGAGGAGTTTAGGAGATGGTGCAAGCCCAGATTCAGAGGGGGGGATGAATGAATGCCCTTTTAAAACTTCACCCAATTAAAAATTGTAACTAGACCATGTAGTGGAATTTGACTCACAGGAAACATAAACGACTATAACTGTTCTCCAGTAACAGTTAGAGGATCGGACAGACTAAGCTACTGATTGACTAAACTGAGAGATGCTCTAATGAAGCATACAGCTGAACACTTAACCTGCACTCCCAGCAGACTCAGAAAATCTATGCACTTAAGTTGAGTCAATAGATAAGGAATTAGAATGAGATCCTAGGCATGCATCTAGCGATGAACACACAACAATGCAAACCACACAGTGCACAAGAATTTTTAGATGGTTCAGTCAGCTGCCAGCAGACCTACGTCCATCCCCCACTCAAACCAGAGTGAGGCTTCCCGCTGATACACAGCTTAAATTGCTGGGCATTACAGCTTGCCTACAACCGCTGAGCAACATAGCTTGCTGTCTAGAGGAACCAATCCTCTGCAACGCTGAGTTTTACAGCTTAACCTGTCCTGAGGAATCCTCCTCTGCTGAGAAACACAGCTTGCTCCGCTGACTTGCAGCTTGAAACAAAGGTTTAAAATAAAATAAAAGATAGAAAAATTACAGCACCGGAAAGCTGAAAGAAATTGTAAATCAAATGTGGCTCTCGCAGAAGCTGACTGGTTTGGATCTGATCCAAAGTCTAGAAGATTCAAATATTCAACCAGGATTACTATTTCCTCCCCTCGAGTTCCCAATCTCTCTCTTTCTTCTTCTTACTCTTTCTTTCTCACAGATTTCTGATCTCTCTCTCTCAGCTCTGCTCTTCTTCTTCTGTTCTTTTCTCTGCTATACTCTTCTTCCTCTCTTTAGTTCTCTTCACATATATCTTCTATTTTTCTCTTGGTCGTCTTTCTTTGATCGCAGAAGAGGTGTTTATATAGCTTCAGCCTGGGACCCACGAGCTCACGCACTGGGCGTTTGAAGGGAACACTCCCGCCAAGAAGCTTCAAGATTGTCTTAGCCACGTGTCAGAATCTTGGCACTGTAGCTTTCCACATGGAAGCTCTTTTCAGAGACGATCCGTCTTAGATCACGTGCCCTCCTTAGGGTCACAAACAGTTGTCCTGTCGAAATGTCAGACACTTATACTGTTAGACAAGAATAAAGAGTTGCACAGAGTCAATATGACTATGAGACTAAGAGGTGCACAGACGTCATGTGTTCACAAGCAAAGAGTGCACTGACTTTGTGTGTGCAAAATACGAGTACTGCACTTATCAAACATGCCAAACCCTATCTTGCACAGACCTTGCATGTGCACAGAAAAGGATTGCACAGACTCAGTCATGCACAAGACGAGACATGCACTGGCTCCTCTGTGTGCCTAAGAAGCATGTGCACCTATCATGAAGAGCGTTCAGCAATGCATGCACAGACTTCGTATGCAGCACACCTCAATATGCACAGACTCTAGACCCATGCACATACTAGCCAATGAGATATGCACGAACTTGATGTGCACGGTGCGAGAGTTGCACCGACATGGCTACAGTGAATTTCATCAACTGGCTCGCTTGCAATGCAGGACTTGCACCGAGGTTGCATGAATGAAAAGCAAGAGATGCACCGACTCTGTTCGAGGTACAACAATGTGTTGCACCGACTCAATATGCGGTTGCATGAGTGAAAAGCAAGAGATGCACCGACTCTGTTCGAGGTACAACAATGTGTTGCACCGACTCAATATGCCTAAAGCCAATATGCACAGACTTGCCTTCGTGCATGCAAGACCAATTGCACCGACTTATCGTTCCTAGAACACAGCATGCACCGACTCATTTTGCATGCAACAACAACAGTTGCACCGGCCTTGTGTATGCACAAGTCTAAATGAAGGACTGCATCGGCCTCAATAATGAAGTGCACAAATCTTAGTATGATGATTAGCAAAGATATGCACCGAACAAGGCAGATATGCACGGACCCTGGACCCTAAGTATGCACCGACTTAATGCGTGGTCACACAAGATGTGTACCGACTTGCCTAGCAAGAATAGAGACTGCACCGACTTTAACTCTCTATATGCACTGACAACAATAGTGAGTATGCACAGACTTAGTTCAGACCATCAAGAAATGCATTGACCAAAAAGTGAATTGCACAGACTTTTACATGCATTCTATAGTGATGTGCATGAAGATGAACCGTGAGTTGCACCGACCTTTATGAACAAGGAAATCTGGTAGATTTTAACAAATGACCATGCATGCAACCTGGCAATGGCCTCAGCATAAAGCAATGTCAGCACAAAAACATATGCATAGTAAACAGATGCAGAATCAAAACACATGGTGACTCATAGTGTTTGTTATCATCAAAATCACAGGGGCACAATAATCTCCCCCTTTTTGATGATGGCAACACTATGAGTCACACTGCACACTGCACATTAAGACTCATCAAACTATTCTCCCCCTTTGACTTCATCAAAAAGAAAATAGTTTGAGAGAGAAATATAAGCAGGCATGAAATGATTGGTATAAAATATCCCCCTTTTGACTACATCATTATGGCAAAGAAGATCTATACTCCCCCTGAATAAATGAGTGAAATCAGCAAACACAGGGGCAGATAAGCAATCAAACACCAATCCTCCCCCTTTAAACAGCAATAAATCCAGTCTAGTCAACATCTATCCTCTCCTGAAGACAAGACAATGCTCCTTGTTCAGAATGAACCAAAGCTTTCAAGAAGGTATGTAAGGAGTGTGAGGAAGAGTCTCAAAGCAACAAGTAGAGCACAGGATCTTTCAAGAACAATTCAGCCGAGAGAGTGAGCAGGTTCCAATAAAGATCAGAAAGCAGATATGCTAGTTGATGAAGGAGAAAATGTAACTGATCAGAAGAAGTTTTATAGCAGGTACCATAGTTATAAATCCAAGTACTGATAGACTCTCTTATCATAAGGGGTTATGAATTAAACTACATGATAAAGCAAGTTTAAGCATGATGTATACCAAATTTGTCAATCAAATTCCATACTCATATCCGAAACTAAGTTTTAATAAAGAAAAACCAATTATTCATATAACACTCCAGTTCAATCATCTTCCATCTTACTCAAATAATTTCAATGACTCCTTTGAGAGTTACACAGTGTAGTATTGAGATTAAACACCTTTAATGGTATGTGAAGTTAACTATTTTGCAGAAATTTTCTGAATTTTAATTTTGTTCAGTAATTTATTTTCCTGAGCAATCTTAGTTAATCAACACCTTTTTACATGAGGCACAACACGTCTTAGGTGAAGTGATCGAGTTGCTCAATATGATAATTGTATTGCCTCTCAATTATGAGAACAGAGTTAGCAATAGAAGTATCTTTTTACATGAGGAGACACCTTGATTAGAGGCCGGAATCCCCAGTTACTCAACATAATTATGCCATTGCTCTGTCAGATTTTTCAATTATTTTTACACCAGAGATAACTATGGCACTTCATGACATGGGTTTACTCCATTTCTTTGAAAGAGGACCTTGTTTCTCAGTGATCAAAGTCATTACTCTGATTTTTGTTTTTCTTTAGTCAACTTCAGACAGATTTATGTTTAAGAACAATACTAGCAACATGTAACTCAACCAAAGAAGCCTTGATTTCAAATTTTTAGATTTCAGATAATTTAGTCCAGAGATTACATGAAACGGTTAGTTAAGATATATTAAAACTTGTGATTCAGATATTTTCAAGAATTTCAAATTCAAATTCAAGAATACATTAGACTTATACCAGTCTAGATCAGTAGACATTCTTAATCCTATATGATAGGAGTGTCCCAAAAAAAATTGGATTCATAAGGAAGGTACAACTATTCAAGTAATCATCAAGATCAGTTAAATAAGCAGCTTCAATCAACTACCATCAACAGTAACAGTAAAGAGTGGCAATGAAAGCACTTATGCGATTTAATGTTCACAGCAGAGAACAAAGTCATTCCAACCAGCTTGACAGAATTAGAGGTATGTGAATGATGGGAACAAGCTGGCAATGGAATTCACAGCAGACAGGAGGTGAGCATCAATGCAGTTCAGAATTCAACAGCTGAGTCTGGAATACAGACAGATCAGCTTGAAGGTAGTGACAACAAAGAATTCGAGTAAAATTCTCCTTCAGCAACATAGGGAATGGCAGTCAGAGATTTCATTTTCAAGAAAGATATGAATTCAGATGATGGCTAGTTCAGAAGCCAATTAACACACAGGAGTAGTATAAGTGACTGGACAGGAAGGGTTCAGTTTGAAAAGGACTAATGAGTCTAAAATGCTCCCCCTGTCTAGATGCAATGAGTCATTTCTTTTTGGATTTTTCAAATTTGATGATATGCAATACACTACACTACATGTATGCATATGTAGTGACAGTCATGACCAAATTATGCATCTACTCCCCCTGATTAAATGCAAAGATTCTCAAACCCACAAGTGCATAACAGTTTATGCATGTACCCCCTTTAATTAAATGCAATGGATGAAGTTTCTAAATGCAATATGTGCAATACTCAACATGCAGGGAGTTTAACAAATCATGCATCATGACATAGATGTGCAATGCATTCAGAGACAAACTACGACTATTTCCATGTGCATTTCAAGCTTTCAAAGAGATTCAATTCAACAATGCACAAGAGACTTGACATGATGTGTAGACATTTAAAGCAAACAAATTCAGATGACAGAATTTAAAAAGAATTTTTGAACTGACCTGAAGAGCGCAATCATGGAGTTTTCATTCTTGAGTGCCTTGGTTTATTAACCCCTTTATTCCTTTCCAAGGCACACCTACAACAATTAGATTATTTTGATCCAGCAGGAACCCAAGCAGCCTTGGGTCCTGTATTACTCCCAACATGTGTTTTAAACAATTGTTGAGCATGAAGGTCATTAGATCTCTTCAAGTAGCAGTTATTCATTGAATGACCTATCTGATCACAGTAATGGGAGGATACAACAGATTTCAACTTCTTTTTATGCACATTCTTGTTGTTATAAAATCGATGAGCAGAGTAAAAATTCTGTTTAATGAAGCCAGCCACCCAACAATCAGCAGCTTTGTGGCCTGGCTTTCCACAATTAAAGCATAAGGAATTTGCTCTTATAGGGCTCCTAACAAAAGCATGTCTGTTTACAGGGAATTTAGATGTGTTTCCCTGAGCATGCCAATAGTCCTTGACTGTATGGCCATGTTTTCCACATTCGAAGCACCAGATATGCTTACCTTTAGAACCAGCATTATTCCTATGAGATCCTGACCAGCATTCAATAGCCTTGTGACCATGCTTGTTACAATTAAAGCATATGATGTGTTGGTTTGAAGCAGGTTTGTTTCTATAAGGGCCATGATGATTTGCAGAGAATTTAACATGCATCCTATCATCTTGTTTCATGACAAAGCATTCATTCATGAAGTGACCATGCCTACCACAGTAATGACAAGAATCATTAGATTTCCTAGTAGCATGGTTTCTACCGAATGAGTTCTTAGAATGCATTGTTCCACAAATATGCTCATCCTCCATCATCAATTCGCAATCATGCATTACATGGCCTAGCTTATCATAGTAATGGCATGAAACATTCTTTTTATGTGCATGCGAATGAGTAATAGACTTATGAATAGCATGCATTTACCCATCAGATTCCACAGAACTAGCAGAGTTAACAACACAAGCAGGGACAACCTTGACTTTATTTATATGAGCATTCTTTTTCAATTGTTTACCCTTTTTCAAAGCTTTTGTTTATTTTTCATTTCTCTGAGCCTTAAATTGAAAGACTGATGATAAAGGTGTTTTAAATGACTCAGAACAAATAACAAAGGAGGTGGATGAATTATTTTCAAGTTTCTTCTTGTCGGCCACATTGTAACCCAGTTCTTCCTTCTGAACATTATCCTTAGTTCCAGGAATCTTATCAAGGTTGCTCTTTCCTCCAACAAATTTTGACAGTGAGCTTTTAAGTTCCTGGATTTTAGAGTTTAAGGAAGCAAAGTTATCTTCATAGCCAATAATCTCAGTTTCACAAGAAATAACCTACTGATGCATTTCATTATTCAAATTTTTTAAAGTTGCAATTTCTTGTGTGTGATCTTGCTCTCTGTTAATCTCATCCTCCTTCATCACACATTTTCCCTTTTCAATTGTCATAAGTCTTTCAGAAATAACAACATTTAGGGCCATGAGTTTCTTGTTTTGTTCTTTCAAATCTTTATTCTCCTCAGTCAACTTCTCAATTTATTCAACACATTTTTTACTACTGGATATTGACTCCAATCTTTCAATCAGTTTCTCTTCCCTTTGTTCAACTTTAATTTTCTCAGCCAGCAAATCTTTGTGATCCTCTTTGAGTGAAGCACTTAACTTCATCTGCTATTCATTTTCAAGGTAGAGACCTTCATTACGTTCCTTTAGCAGAGAACATCTACTATAGGCTGACTTTATAGAACAAGTGTTTGCGGCTTCCTTGATTTCTTTTATTCTGGCTACAAGGTTTTCATTTTTCTTCTGAAATTCTACATTCTCAAGTTTTAATTAGTCCAATTCAGAATTAACCTTATTCAACTCTTGCAATTTCATGAGATGTTCATCATTCTTAGCATTCAACTTACCTTTCAATTTAGAGATCTTGTTCAGATGTTCTTGATTTTCATTTTTCAAGGACGACATTTGTTCCTTACTCTTTTGAACCTCTATCAAACACATATCATAAGATTGTTTCAGCTGTGAATAATTTTCACAAGAGAATTCAGATTTATTTTGTTCAATCTTTTTCTTCAACCTTTTATTCTCAGATTTCATTTTCCTGGATAGATCTAGCAACTCTTCATACATCACTACCAATTCATCAAATGAGGGTTCTTCTGATCCAGAGCTTACCTGAGATGATGAATCCTCATTCCTTTGATTACTGCTGTAATCACTCCGGTTGGCCATCAGACACATTCGTTCTTGCTCCTAATGAATGGTAGTTATCTTGTCCATGATCTCTTTTCCAGATGTACATCTTGCAATACATGGAAATAAATCAATGTTCACCGAGTCTCTCAAAGTGTTAAAGACTAGGCCATTCTCACGGTCTTTCATCCTATCCTTTTTAGACCATTTGGTCTGATTTTGAGGTAATTTGTGTGGACCTTTTGATATGAGACTCCATAATTTTGGATCAATGGAGTTCATGTATGTACAAAGGCCGCCAAGCCAATTGTTGAAGTTAGAACCATCGAAAATCAGAGGGCAAGCCATTGAGACAGATATCAAACAGTTTCAATGCACAGAGCAACCGATAAGTAATGCACCTAAAACTAGATAGCAGGATCCTCTGTAGATCGTTGGATCTGAACAGTCAGAGACCTGCTCTGATACCAAGTGAGGAGTTTAGGAGATGGTGCAAGCCCGGATTCAGAGGGGGGGATGAATGAATCCCCTTTTAAAACTTCACCCAATTAAAAATTGTAACTAGACCATGTAGTGGAATTTAACTCACAGGAAACATAAACGACTATAACTATTCTCCAGTAACAGTTAGAGGATCAGACAGACTAAGCTACTTATTGACTAAACTGAGAGATGCTCTAATGAAGCACACAGCTAAACACTTAACCTGCACTCCCAGCAGACGCAGAAAATCTATGCACTTAAGTTGAGTCAACAGATAAGGAATTAGAACGAGATCCTAAGCATGCATTTAGCGCTAAACACACAATAATGCAAACCACACAGTGCACAAGGATTTTTAAATGGTTCAGTCTACTGCAAGCAAACGTACGTCCATCCCCTACTCAAACCAGAGTGAGGCCTCCCGCTGATACACAGTTTAAACTGCTGGGCATTATAGCTTGCCTATAACCGCTGAGCAACACAGCTTGCTGTCCAAAGGAACCAATCCTCTGCAGCGCTGAGGTTTATAGCTTAACTTGTCCAGAGGAATCCTCCTCTGCAACGCTAAGTAACACAACTTGCTCTGCTGACTTACAGCTTGAAACAGAGGTTTAAAATAAAACAACATATGGAAAAATCACAGCATCGAAAAGCTGAAAGAAATTTTAAATCAAATGTGGCTCTCGCAGGAGCTGACTGGTTTGGATCTGATCCAAAGTCCAGTAGAGACAAATATTCAACTAGGACTACTCTTTCCTCTCCTCGAGTTCTCAATCTCTCTCTTTCTTCTTCTAGCTCTTTCTTTCTCATAGATTTCTGATCTCTCTCTCTCTCTCTCAGCTCTGCTCTTCTTCTTCTGTTCTTTTCTCTGCTATACTCTTCTTCCTCTCTTTAGTTCTCTTCATAGATATCTTCTATTTTTCTCTTGGTCGTCTTTCTTTGATCGTAGAAGAGGTGTTTATATAGCTTCAGCCTGGGACCCACGAGCTCACGCACTAGGCGTTTGAAGGGAACACTCCCGCCAAGAAGCTTCAGGATTGTCTTAGCCACATGTCAGAATCTTGGCACTGTAGCTTTCCACGTGGAAGCTCTTTTCAGAGACGATCTGTCTTGGATCACGTGCCCTACTTAGAGTCACGAACAGTTGTCCTGTCAAAATGTCAGACACTTATACAGTTAGATGAGAATAAAGAGTTGCACAGAGTTGACAAGGCACTAAAGCATGATTGCACAGACTCAATATGACTATGAGACTAAGAGGTGCACAGACATCATGTGTTCACAATCAAAGAGTGCACTGACTTTGTGTGTGCAAAATACGAGTACTGCACTTATCAAACATGCCAAACCCTATCTTGCATAGACCTTGCATGTGCAAAGAAAAGGATTGAACAGACTCAGTCATGCACAAGATGAGACATGCACTGGCTCCTCTGTGTGCCTAAGAAGGATGTGCACTGATCATGAAGAGCGTTCAACAATGCATGCACAGACTTAGTATGCAGCACACCTCAATATACATAGACTCTAGACCCATGCACAGACTAGCCAATGAGATATGCACGAACTTGATGTGCACGGTGCGAGAGTTGCACCAACATGGCTACAGTGAATTTCATCAATTGGCTTGCTTGCAATGTAGGACTTGCACTGAGGTTGCATGAGTGAAAAGCAAGAGATGCACCGACTCTGTTCGAGGTACAACAATGTGTTGCACCGACTCAATATGCGGTTGCATGAGTGAAAAGCAAGAGATGCACCGACTCTGTTCGAGGTACAACAATGTGTTGCACCGACTCAATATGCCTAAAGCCAATATGCACAGACTTGCCTTCGTGCATGCAAGACCAATTGCACTGACTTATCATTCCTAGAACACAGCATGCACCGACTCATTTTGCATGCAACAACAACGGTTACACCAGCCTTATGTATGCACAAGTCTAAATGAAGGACTGCACCGGCCTCAATAATGAAGTGCACAAATCTTATTATGATGATCAGCAAATATATGCACCGAACAAGGCAGATATGCACGGACCATGGACCCTAAGTATGCACCGACTTAATGTGTGGTCACACAAGATGTGTACCAACTTGCCTAGCAAGAATAGAGATTGCACCGACTTTAACTCTCTATATGCACTGACAACAATAGTGAGTATGCACAGACTTAGTTCAGACCATCAAGAAATGCATTGACCGAAAAGTGAATTGCACAGACTTTTACATGCATTCTATAGTGATGTGCATCAAGATGAACCGTGAGTTGCACCGACCTTTATGAACAAGGCAATATGGTAGATTTTAACAAATGACCATGCATGCAACTTGGCAATGGCCTCAGCATAAAGCAATGTCAGCACAAAAACATATGCATAGTAAACAGATGCAGAATCAAAACACATGGTGACTCATAGTGTTTGTTATCATCAAAATCACAGGGGCACAATATTAACACTGAACAGTGTAATCATGATGTTTGTGGGAAAGAACGGGACAACCTGATGGAGGTAAACTTCGATGGGCATCCTTTTTGGAATAAAAGGCGGTACTTAGCTTTCTCAAGGCTAGGCATAGGTGCAAGCAATCTCCTCTCTCCCCCCAACTTATTCTTTATTCACACCTATAAAATAAAAATAAAATCATAATAAAAACTTGGGTTGCCTCCCAAGAAGCCATTTATTAGCATACCAAAATTACTAAAACTTTGAGTTGCCTCCCAAGAAGCGCTAAGTTTGCCATCTTCAGCCAGACGCATGAAAGCTCAAGAATAGTTATTCCGGATCACACAAGGCAATGGATTCCTTTGGCATTAACTGAACGTTTTCCAAGTAAAGTTTTAGTCTTTGACCATTAAAAGTGAAAATTTGACCATTATGAGGATTCAAAATCTTAACTGCGCCATGGTCAAATGTCTTAACAATAATGAACGGTCCATCCCATCTGGACTTCAATTTACTGGGAAATAAGCGCAGCCTAGAGTTGAAAAGTTGAACTTTTTGATTGGGTTGGAAACTTTTTCTGTGAGTGTATTTATCATGGAAAGCTTTTGTCTTGGCTTTGTAAATTTTAGAATTTTCATAGGCTTCATTGTGTAATTCTTCAAGTTCATTCAATTGTAGAGCTCTTTGGGACCCAGCTTGAATGAGATCAAAGGTGACTTGTTTAATAGCCCAATATGCTCTATGTTCAAGTTCAACTGGGAGGTGGCAGGCTTTTTCAAAGATGAGAGGATAAGGTGACATACCAATAGGAGTCTTAAATGCAGTCCTATAGGCCCACAATGCATCATCTAGTTTATCATACCAGCCTTTTTTATCATGCCGAACTGTCTTATGCAAGATGTTATTTATCTCCCTATTGGAAACCTCCACTTGGCCACTCGTTTAGGGATGATAGGGGGTGGCGAGCTTATGAGTGCTGCCATACTTGCAGAGTAAAGTTTGGAATTGAGAATGTGTGAAATGAGAACCCCCATCACTTATAATAGCCCTAGGACAGCCAAATCTAGAGAAAATGTTTTTCTTCACAAACTTCATCACAACTTTATGATCATTGGTCCTCGTGGCTATTGCTTCAATCCACTTTGAGACATAGTCGACTGCCACCAAAATATATTCATTCCCAAAAGATGGTGGAAATGGTCCCATGAAATCAATACCCCAAACGTCAGAAATCTCTACAACCAGTATGGGACTCAGCAGCATCATATCTTTCTTCGAATTGTTTCCCACGGCTTGGCACCTCAAACAAGTTTTGGTAAATTTATAAGCATCCTTAAATAACATGGGCCAATAGAATCCACTCTGCAAAACCTTAGTCGCAGTCTTTTTACCTGAGAAGTGTCCCCCACACGCTAGATTGTGGTAGAAATTCAGCACAGATTGTTGTTCCTCTTCGGGGACACACCTTCGAATTATGTGATCAGGACCCATGTAAAATAGTTTCGGATCCTCCCAGAAATAATGTTTGACCTTTGAAAAGAAGTGATCCTTTTTCTATCTAGTCCACCCACCTGGAATTTGTCATGCTGCCAAGTAGTTAACAATGTGAGCATACCAGGGGGTTGAAGTGTGGGAAATGTGCATACCAGGGGGTTGAAGTGTGGGAAATGGCAAGAAGTTGCTCGTCAGAAAAGGAGTCAGACATAGGAGCACTAGTAGGTATGACAATGTGAGACAGATGGTCAGCTACAACATTCTCTAACCCCTTTTTGTCCTTGATTTCAAGGTCAAATTCTTGCAGCAAGAGAATCAGCGAATTAGACGGGGTTTCGCATCCTTCTTGGAGAGCAAATACTTCAGAGCTGCGTGATCGGAATACACAATAACCTTAGCCCCCAAAAGATATGAATGGAATTTTTCTAGGGCGAAAACGACAGCCAACAATTCTTTCTTTGTGGTGGTGTAGTGCAACTGAGCATTAGTGAGGGTGCGACTCGCATAATAGATCACCACGGGTTTTTTATCAATTCTCTGACCTAAGACAGCTCCTATAGCATAATCTGAGGCATCGCACATTATTTCAAAGGGTAGCGACCAATCTGGAGATTGAAGAATCGGAGCTTGGGTCAGGGCTGCCTTCAGGGAATGGAAAGCCTCAAGACAAGAATCATGTAGCTGGAATGGAGTGTCCTTAGCTAGAAGCTGAGTGAGTGGACGAGCTGTGGCAGAGAAGTTCTTAATGAATCTTCTATAAAATCGAGCATGGCCTAGGAAAGAATGAAATTGTTTGACAAAAGTAGGGGGAGGAAGATTAGAGATCCGATCCACCTTAACTTTGTCAACCTCTATCCTCCTCTCTGAGACAATGTAGCCTAGCACAATTCCTTATCTCACCATAAAGTGATTTTTCTCCCAACTAAGCACCAGATTAGATTCAATGCATCGTGCCAGCACCTTCTGTAAATTCTCCAAGCAGCAATCAAATGAGTCACCAAATACTGAAAAATCATCCATAAAGATTTCTAAAAATTCACACACCATTTCAGAAATGATTGCCAGCATACATCGCTGAAAAGTGGCAGGGGCATTACAAAGACCAAACGGCATTCTTCTAAATGCAAGCGTGTGATAAGGACACGTGAATGTTGTTTTTTCCTGATCTTCCGGGTAAATAGCAACCTGATTGTACCCGAAGTAGCAAAAATATCTTTGCCCAACCAATTTCTCCAAAATCTGATCTACAAAGGGGAGAGGAAAATGATTTTTCTTCGTCATTGAGTTTAATTTTCTATAATCAATACAGACTCTCCACCCCATTTATAGTCTCATTGGCACCTCTTCACCATTCTCATTTTGAATCACGATCAGCCCTGATTTCTTTGGAACTACTTGCTTGGGGCTGACCCATTTGCTATCTAAAATGGGATATATAATCCTGGCATCAAACCATTTTACCACTTCTTTCTTAACCACCTCTTTCATATTTGAATTTAAGATGCGTTGCATCTCCCTGCTCGGCTTGACATTATCCTCTAAGTAAATGTGGTGCATACAAACATCTGTACTAATCACTTTTAAATCTGCCACTAACCAGCCTATTGAATCCCTATGCTTCTTAGTAATAGTTAAGAGTTGAAATTTCGGAGCAGAAGTGAGGTTGGAGGCAATGATGACAGGTAGAGTGTGGTTAGGTCCTATATATGCATATTTAAGGGAGTCCGGGAGAGCCTTGAGTTCCAGATCAGGAGGATGTTCCGGAGATGGCAGGATTGGTTCGGATTGAAGTGCAGGAAGTGGCTCTACCCTAGACCAAGGTGCAGAGAGAGGAGAATCCTGAAGCATGATACCCTCCTCTAGGGTGTCCTCAATGTCATCTGGATTTTCATCAATCACATCCTCAAAGATATCAATAACATTGCATTCCTCTTCTTGATCTGGATACTGGGATGACTTAAAAACATTTAGTGACACTTTCTCACCTCCAAATGAAATGTCCATCATTCCTGTGGCGCAATTGATGTTGGCCTTAGCTGTAGCCAAAAATGGACGTCCCAAAATAATAGGTGTGTGCTTGAGTTCCTAAGACGATGCCATATCCAGGATTAGAAAATCCACATGAAAATAACATTCATGAACTTTAACTATAACATCCTCCAAAAGGCCCCTTGGAGTTTTCACTGATCGATCCGCCAATTGAAGGATTATTGATGTAGGCTTCAACTCTCCCAGATCAAACTGCTCATAAATAAAGGTGAGTAATAGATTCACACTGGCTTCCAAATCCAGTAATGCTCCATCAAAAGTAACTCCACCTATGTCACATGAGATTAATGGAGCTCCAGGATCCTTCAATTTCTTAGGCAAATGATTCATAACAACAGCACTCACATCCTCAGACAAGCGGATCTTCTGAGTTAATGCATTAGGTTCCCTCTTCGGTGTACATAGCTCCTTTAGAAATTCTGCATAGGCCGGTACGTGCTTGATTGCATCCAAAAGTGGAATATTGATGTTCACTTGTTTAAATAATTCTAACAATTATTCTTGCTGAATCGGTTGCTTTTTGTTGGCTTTTGACTTTAGTGCATCAGGGAAGGGGACCTTTGGCATGTATTCTTAGGGTCTTTCATCAATTTTATCCTTTCCTTTATCAAGCTCCTTCCTTTGCCCTTCATCTTCTGGCTTCTTTTTTTCTTTAACAATTATGGGCTCTTCATCCTCATCACTCTCCTCTTGGGCCTCTTGGCTCGAACTACTGCCAACTCCCCTAGCCCTATAAGGATCATCTAAAACCATCCCGCTCCTAAGAGAATAGATTGCCTTAGCATTTTCAAATTGGGGTCCTGCAGGAGGGGGAATCTTAGGAATCTAAGGAGGGTTTGGCTGAAGAAGACGAGGAGCTCTTTGAGGGAAGCCTGGAGGTTGATTTTTAGGATTAGCCACTGGTTGGCTAGGAAGCTAACCGACCTCTCTCCTTATACTATTCGTAGCTAATTACCCTATCTGACCTTCCAACTTAGCAATGGATTGTTGCTGAGTAAGAATCAGTTGTTGGAGTTGTTCAAATTTGTCATCAAAATTGGGCTGCGGAGGGGGATGAGATGGAGCTTGAGCTTGAGCTTGATTAGATCTGAATTGAGGATATTGATGATATTGGCCCTGAGAAAATTGAACCTAAGGGTATGGGGCCTGTGAAAGCTGAGCTTGAGGGTGATGAAATTGATTTTGAGGTGTATACAAATTTTAAAGGGACTGGAACAGAACTTGGAATGGTTGTTTTTGAACTGGATGATTGGAGGGATTGGGTGGCTGAGATGGTCCTTGTTGATTTTTCCAAGAAAAGTTTGGATGATTCTTCCAGCCTAGATTATAGGTGTTAGAATATGGATCGTATGTAGGTTTGGAGATAACTTGAGCAGCAAAGACTTGTTCTTGGATAAATGGAGAGAGTTGGGCCGCCGTGGGGCATTCAGAGACAATATGACTTGGGCTTGCACAAAGAACACAGGCTTCTTGATTGATGGGTTCGGAGAAAGACTGTGAACTAGATGGAAAGGTGGGCTCATGTCTATTCAATGCTAAAAATTGATCTAACTTTCTCCATCTTTTGAGCCATCAAATCAACCTTCTCCATCTTTTGAGCTAACATATCCACTTTATTCAACCTTTGTGTGAGGGCATTGACATCCATTCTATTCTCTGACTCACCTTGATTCTTTACTTCATAAAGCCCAACCCGCTTGGATGGTCCAATAATTCTTTCATATGATGAAAGTGAGGCATGACTAATAGAGTTCTCACTAAGCCTCTCAAAGAGGTCGTATGCCTCATCTTCACTCTTACTCATGAAGGCCCCTACACATGACGTATCCACCATTTGCCTATAGTTGTCGGTTAATCTCTCATAGAAAGCTTGAACAATTTGCCACCTTGATAATCCATGATGGGAAGTATTTCCTAAGTAAATCATTTAATCTCTCCCATGCCTCATGAATTTATTCTCCAGGATTTTATGCAAACCCCGTGATGGCCCACCTCATTGTATTGGTTTTACCTATGGGATAAAACTTCTTAAGAAATTCTTTTTGCATTTCTGCCCAAGTTTCTATAGGTTTATCCAAGGCTCCTAACCCTACTATGCTTTGTCCTTCAAAGAGAATGAAAATAGAGTCAATCGAATGGTATCATCAGAGAAGTTTTAGATGTTGACAGTTGAACAAATTTGGAGAAACTTGTCAAGGTGTTTGTAAGGATCTTCATCTGTATTGCCATAAAATGATGGCAACATTTTGATGGTGCTTGATTTTATTTCATATTGGATGGCCTATTTTTGTGGTGCTTGAACATAAAAGGACGGTTGATATTGATCAGGCATGAAATAGTCCTTCATTTGCTTTGGAGGCTCATTGTGGTTCGCCATGGAGTTTGATTGATTGATTTTTCTAGAGTGCATAAGCTATTCAATTTCAGCAATGGGTCCTATTAAAGTTAGATATAGGGATCTCCTACCCTGCATGCACTAGGACCAAGAGAGAAGAGAAGATTTTTTTTTAAGAACACTTGATCAACAACCTCACCTACAAGACCTAGGGTTCCTTGGACTTAGAAGCACAAATAGTGAGAATTCCCCAAAGTTCAATTGCAAGCTTACACACACCGACCTTCAGTTGACCATGTAAGAGGTAGGATCGTGGGAGGTTCCCCTTACTTTTGCAAGCTCCTAATTAATGAACCACGAGTCCACTTAGGCGTAGCCTTTTAACCCCTTGCCTAGACACCAACTTTAGATAGTGGTGCACACACAATTTCCCTTAGGTTCCAACCACTAAGTGGGCTCAATGTTAGCTTTCTCACAAATCAATTTAAATCCAGCCCAAGTCCACTATCAAATTTATCTACTAGCCAAGTAAGATGTGGGGTTGTGGGAGGCTCTCCCTACTTACGTAGGGTCCCAATTAAGAAATCACAATCCCGCTTAAAGCGTTTGCCATTGGACCTCTTTCCTAGACACCAATTTTTAAACTGATAATGGGTCTAAATAGACCCAAATCTCAATGTGAACCCTAGGGCCAATGTCTACTGAATTTTATTGGGCTTAGGAAATACAAGATGAACGGTTTGTGGTTTGTGGGCCAAGGAAGGGTGATCAAATCCCCATTTTATGTGATTATAGATTTTGCCCTTAAGATAATTTAAAATGAAATGCATATCACAAATTCAAACAAGGGGTTCTATGCAAATATGCATGAGCATGTGTTCAAGAAGAAGTTTGGAAGAACTCACCTTACCCCCGCAATCTTCAATAATGTAATTAACAAAAATTAAAAAACAAGAGAAATTCTATCCTAAATGATGCATGACCTAAGACATGAAAGTGTGGTTGCTAATCTTGAGATTAAGATTTTTATTAAAGTTCAAGTGATTTTTTTTTTACGTAATGAACCTATCTAACCACAAGATATGGAACATAAAAAAAATGAAACTCAAATTAAAGAGGAAAATTTTGGATACTTACTTGAAGTGTGTTCCCTCGTTCTCTTTCTTTCTTTCTTTCTTTCTTTTGAAATGAATGGCAAAAAGACTAGAGAAAAGGAGAACTTACCTCTGATTTTTTTTGAATTTTTTTTTCAGACCCTTTTTTAAGAGAGAGCAGGAGCTTTGTTGATAGATTTCTACTTCCTGCAATATATATTTTCTATAGATTTTTTTTTTACTTTCTGTCCTCTACACTTACGCTTCTGCTTTCTGCGACAGATTTCTTAACATATTTTTTTTATTTTCTAGTTTGCTTTTGTTTTCTTTTTTTATTTTCCTACAAAAATAAGAAAAATAAGAAAAATTAGTAAAAATATATACAAAATATATACAAAATGGTCAACTCAAAAACCATAAGTTTCCCCGATAATGGCACCAAAAATTGATAGAGTGAAATGCACGTCGTTAATACGCCCACTACTAAATTTAAATTTTCGGTCCATAAATTAAAGAGAACAGTTCAGTGGTGAAACCGAGTCGAATCCCCAGAGAGGTTTAGACTTTAGAGTTTAAGACCTTTAGTTTTTTTTAAATTAAAATAGAGAGAGAATAGAGTTGAAACTAATGATTCTAAACTTAAGATTGATCGAAATAACACTAACAATTAAAGAGAGAATGAGAGACAAAATGATATCAAAAATCACCACAATCACCAAACTTGTAAGGAAAGATATTAAGGGAGAAAAATAATCAAAGGAACACTTCAACTTAATTTAAACGACAAAATTACAAAACATGTTGCAATACAAATTAAATCAAAGATGATGAAAGAAGTAAGCCACTCAAATAAACAAAAAAATTAAAAGAACTGTAAACATAAAAAACAACAGCAACACCAATGGGCTTCATCCACCGACACTCAGAAACAACTCAAAATATCATAAACATAAGTTTCTCATAGCCCCAAAAACTCAGCACTCAGATAGAACCCAAACAAACTAAACAAAATCAACTCTCTTGAACTTAAAACTCTCTCCCCAAAAACTCCAAAACAGCACCCAAACACACTCTTCAAAGGAACTCCAAAATAACAACAGTTGAACCCCAAAAACTATCCACCCGGAACTTTCAAAAACTCTCCCAACCGAACCCAAATGCACTCTTCAAAAGAACTCAAAATAACAACAACCCAACCCCAAAAACAATCCATCGGAACTCTCAAAAACTCTCCCAACCGAACCCCCTCTCTTTCCATCCGGAGCCCCTTTTATAGGGCCAACCCACGCCCTCACCGTCCTCCCTCTCTCTCTCTTATCTTTCTTCTCTTTCTCCGTGTGAATGGGCCTGTTGCATGGAGAAGCTGCCATGTGAGACATGCTACCAGGAAGGTGTTTGGGGCGGTTGCATGGGGGCATTTGAAGACTGATGTGGCCGCATGAAGAATCCGCGAGAGAAGGCTTGCCTGAAGATCGGCCTCGCATGGTGTATGGGGAGAGGCCGCGCATGAAGGAGGCCTTGGCCTCGTTTGAAGACTTTGTATGCATGGGAGGCTTTGGCCGCCCATGTTGCATGCATGGAGCACTTTTTTGGCGTTGAAGATCTTATCTACGCTGTGGAAAATGCCAGCTGGTTGCGTGAAGAACTGTGGCTTGCATGAATGTGTGAAGATGACATCGTTCGCATGGGGAGGAGGGCGGCTGCTGCATTTGGCTGTGGTCACGTGAGACACGCCGCAAAGGAGGGTGGGTGGTTGGCGTTGAGAGACGTCAAGGCCCGCGTCTGTGTTGGCCACTGGGTTGTTGCCATGAGAAGGGCCCGCCGTATGTGTTGACACCGCCAACCTGCGTGAACCTATCGTCACCTGCTTTGAAGATGCGACTTGGCCCCGTGAAGATCGCATGCCCGCATGGGGAGGCCGCCTTGTTCGTTGTTGTTCCACGTGAAGGGGCCGCATTGAATGCAGCTGCTGCGCTGAGGACGTTGAAGAGGGGCCGCGCGTGTTGAATGCATGGGGCTTGGCTGCGTTGCATGCATGGTTTGAAGGGGGGGCTCGCGAGGATGCTCGCGGCTGTGCATGCGAAGGAGCCATAGGGGGGGCATGCTCATCACGTGCATGGGGGCGAAGGTGCCTGCGTGAGGGAGCCCACGCCTGTAGGAAGGTTGCACCGTGAACATGGGCCTTTGGCCCATTTGTATATTTTTTTGTTTTCATTTTGTTTTGTTTTTTCTTCTTTTTTTCTCATTTTATGCTAATGATATTTGGCCCATTTGTGTTGGACCTGTTGAGAGTTCATTCTTTCGTGCATGTAAAATAAAAGAGTTTCTGTATCAAAATGTAATTAGTTTCATCAAACTAAATATTTTGGTCAGAAATTGTGATTAAGTTTGATAAGTGCATATGTATGAATAATAAAGCTCATAAACAGTGTGTATATCGTAAGTTAACATGTAAAAATGCACACTCATCACCTTCTCACACAGGCGTTAATTCTTCAAGAATACGAAGTTGGCACAAACTCGGGGAAGAGAGGAATTCGCGTCGACTGTGGCTGACGCGAATTAGAATATGCATCTGGTTCAGCAGATGCGACTTTAGAAATTAGCGCCTTTTTAAAAAGGCATAATTCAAAAATTAATATGGATAAAGGAATACGCGTCCACCATCCAAGACGCGTTCAAAGAATGGGCGACTTTCTAGAAAGGCGTTAATTCATGATAATTCGAATTTTGGCACAAAAATGGGGAGAAAAAGAATACGCATCTGCCACCTCGGATGCGGATTTGAAGTTTCAGAATTGGCGTCCTTAGAGCTGATGTTGAATCAAGAATTGGCATCCACTGAGCCGGTCGTTAATTCTTTTGAAAAGAATTAGTGTCTAGGGGTCTGACACTAATTCAAAAAGGCCCCAAAAAATTGGAGAAAAACCCAGGAAAATAGGGGAAAATGTGAAAAATGGGGGAAAGCTAATTAATCAAGAAATAAGAGGAAAACCACTCAAATAAGTCGATTCGAGGGTCAAATTGGGGCATCGCAATGCGATAAGAGATGTTCTCAAAATGATGTCAATTTTGGCGTGTCTACAACTGCCCCGCCTTGGTGTCTGATTTGCAAGGGAGAGGCACGGAATGGAACGAAAGGGAATGAAATGAAATGGAGTATAATTGAGTGGAATGAAGTGGAAGCGAACTGAAAAGTAAATGCCATGGTCTGATGAGACACGCAATCAACACCATCTGATAAGAAATGGTTCCCAAGCTCGAGATGCGATAATCTTGAGGAGATTCAATGAAATCAACAATTGTTTGGATAAGGAAGGGAGTGTGTGCACGGGCATGAAGGAGAGATAAAAGAAGGTGATCAACTTCTAGCGCGGTGGAACTATCCCAGGTCACAAACCTATAGGTTTCACCATTGGAGAGCGGTTACCAGCCAATGTGGACGTGCTATAGCCAAGGTGGATCAAAGGGAAAAGTTGAATAAGATGATAGAAATCCAAACAAAGGAGTTTTCAAGGGAACAGCCTAAAATTGCAACAAGGTGAACTGAGGACTTAATTCGGCATAGAATATCTCTTATCTTAGAAATTAATGATCAATTGACTCTCCAATTGAGTTATAAGAATGATTTTCTAAAGTTAATTTAAAGACCTACATGAATGCATGCTGGGTTTAAAGAGAAAAGTTAAAACAAATTAAAATAGAAAATAATCAAGGATAATATTGTTATGCTGCCCAGACTGAGTCAAGATACCAATTTGTGAGTTGATACTAAGCTGAAGCCCATTTATTCGCGCACCAACTCACAAAAGGGAACCGTCATCTCCAATCTTGGACGGCCCAACGGCCTATCCGTGCGACTAAGATGCATCTTCATTTTTGATGAAGGGGAACTCAAATTTTAGAATTACCAAAGCCACAAGGTCCTTGATACAATCTAATAGCGTAGATAACATATAGTAGAAATGCATACAGGGAAGATGGTGGAGGCAATAAGCATGTGGGAACTAGGAAATGCAACGCAATCACCGTGGTACTTGGATGATGCCCGGACGGTGGGACCAAAAAACTTCTTTCCTATGCTCACAAATTGATTAGCCAAGATATCATGAAACATCAAGCAATGAATGAAAGCAATTAAGCATAGCATGAATAGCATTCAAGCATGGATAAAAGCATTTAATCAACATAGCATGAAAAGCATGGTATTGAATAACATAACATAGTATCGAAAGCATCATGGTGGGCATAGCATTGAAAGCATCATTGAAAAGCATCATCATTTGTTGTTAGGAGGATGACAAACTTGGCATATCATGAGATTTGTTTTTGAAAGATCAGACTGATGCCCAGAATAGTTAAGCAAAGCTACCATGAATAACCTTAGAAAGATTGGCTCTTGAATGATCAAAGTGATGCCCAGAGCGGCAAGAATAATCAGAGGAATTGAATGACATTATTTTGAGAACAAGGGAAAGAATCGAAGGATTGATGTGAATCGAAGAGAGGACTCATTCCATGGTCTTGGTTCTTCTTGCCAAAAAAATGTCCCTGTAAAACACCATCAGTTAATGGAATACAATGCAATTTTTTATGGATTTTTTATTTTTGAAAGTATTCAAATTTTTATGGGTTTTTAGAAGTATTCAAATTTCTATGAATTTTTGGGAAAATATTCAATTATTTTTATTTTGAAGTATGTGATTTTTTTGGATTTTGGAAATATTCATTTTTTTAGATTTTTAGAAATATCTAATCTTTTGGATTTTGGTTTAGGCATTGCCAATTGCAGCACCAAAGGGTGTTCAAACCACAAGCTAGGGCCCCTTGTTCCTTCCCCTCTCGCTAAGAACTGCCCAAAGCAGGGCATGCATAAAAGGTGGCACCCTATAGTCGGCTGCCCTTGGTTATCAGTGCCCCTACTAAGGCCATACCTGAGGAACACTCGACCTTGGAGAGAGAAGAGAAGAGAAGAAAAATTGGGGATAAGCCTGATATGAGTTAAGAAAATATCGGGTTTGACTTCCTTCCATAACACAACCCCTAGAGATTCGGCCTGTTGCGCTGGGACTTTCTGTCATATCATCAAACCTTAAATTCTCTTATAGGCACGCATACGACCGAGCTCATGACGTTCCGTGGAGAAATTGTACTGCCCTCTTACCATGCCATATTCTTTGAATATTTTTCTTTTGATTTCTTTTGATCATCATCATTTTTGTTCCTTTGTTGTCCTTTGGACTTTGAAAGATATTGACATTGAGATTGAAATTTGAGAATAAGGTCTTAATAGACTGCCCCTATTTGAGACTTCCTCTTGTCGGGGTGTGCTTAGGTTGGTTGTCTTGCCCAGAATGTCTCTACCCTCATGTTTTAGCCGAGTAGAGAAGAAAAAGACCACGCGCCCTCGAGCATGGCCCAAGTAGCAACGGTGTTCACCAAGGGAGACGGCTAAGGAAGCCGTGAAGTGTGTACGGTGCCCAGCTAAGGGTTGTCTAATAAGCGGGGAAAGAATGGCGAATTCCTAACGTGGGGTTCTTATAACCAAAGGATGCTGCAAAAGCAAGCCTAGATATTTTTTTTTATTTTTGACATTAACTTTAATTAAATACCTAGGATAAAGGCCTAGACTGCCACTCTTGGTCAAGTTAAGAAGCACTTTGTGTTGAAAAACATGCGTAAAGATGAAAGAGATAATGACATCATAAAAATGTATACTCACGCAAACATGTTACCTTCCGACCTTGTTATGGAAGCAACTGTCGGTGGCGATGTTGATAAGCATGGGATTTGTTGTGGAAGCGGCTAAGGCCATACCTGGTTTTGAATGTCTGCTCATTCTACTTGCATGCTTGCCGGTAATGTAGTTTAATACACTTCCCTTGAATTTTCTAGGACCATACCTCCTTGTCAAATAATGTTGCCCTGATTCTGGACAGGTCTACATCATGACATATCCTAAGGGGGAGAAATCAATTTTGGTGAGTGCATACGTTAAGGGGAAGAGTCACAGCTATGTCTCTAGCATAACTCACGGAATACACTCGACACAAAACTCCCACACTTTACACATAATGTGATCAATGATTTATAACTATAGGGATTCCATAAATTCTTCCTAACACTTTATGGATGCTCGAATTCTTACATGAACACGAAGGGTAATCGTGAGAAAAAAGTTATCTGCCCCCTTGTAAAAAAAATGATGAATAAGTGGAATATGGATCCCAGTAACCGGGTCTCCTCACTGAACAAGTGAGGAGTCTCACGTAAAACGGTGAAGTAAATCTCCACAGTCAAAAAAAGAAGTGGCGGATCCTAGTAACCTGGTCTCCTCATTGAACAAATGATGAGCCTCGCGTCAAATGGTGAAGTCCAAAATTTAAAATAAACAAGGGGGTTGTGTGAAGCTACCAAAAGTCAAGAACCCAAAATGTATGTGTAGGCAATAGAGTAGTCCTCTAGTGTCACCTAGAAAGGCTGCATATCCCTATGTTTGGGGTTCATTGCTCACATACCTGCACTTCCCCATCATGGAGAAATTGTATTGGGTGTAGGTCGTGACTTTAGCTATACACCTAGACTATGCAGTGTCCTCTTTACGAATGCACACCCTCTTTAGTTATGCTTCGTGAGCTGCACTCTGCATGTGCATCATGGGCGATGTTCTTATCCCACTCCCAATAAGGGGGAATTATGCTACATATACACTCTATGCTTGTTCTTGATGAATGCTTGCATGCTTGGGTGAAATTTCATAAAATAATAAATAATTAAAGTAATATATATATAAGATAATGTAAAAAAATAAAAATATATATTTAAAAAAAAGATAATAAACAAAAAGATAAATAAAACCCCATCAAGGAGAATAGGTCTACAAATAGAGAGGGCTGTTGTAAGCTCCGGAACCCCTTGGGAGCAGGAAATGGTGGCAAAAAGGAGGGCAAGCTACACCCGCAGGCCCCGCTCATTCGTCCCTCATTCGCGACACCAGCAGATGGGGGGCATTTGTTGACACCTAAAATTTATCATCTATAGCAGCAAGCTCCGACTGGCAGTCTCGGCACCGATAGAGAAGAAGAAAAGAACAAGAATGAAAGAAAAAGAAGAGGAGAGAAGTGGGAGCCCCATCCAGTACCCCTGCTCAAGTCTGTGTTAATGCACAACATCTTAACACCATGATATATCACAATATGGCAGAAATTATGAAAAACTAAGGTGTTCTTGTAATGCTCGAGGATTTTCTAAAAAATTTTGGGATTAAAATTATAATTATTAAGCATTTAAATGGTCTATTGATTGAATTGTGGTTAATTAAAACTAATTATTTAGGCCTTATACTAATCCAAGAGGATTAGGCCCATTATGACAAATCAAATTGGCCCAAATTATAATTTTAAACTTTGGTCCATGTTCTAGAAGCTTGGAATGGATGTATTTACGGAATTAAGGAGATAAGTATGAATAGTTTAGGATAAAAAGATGGATAATAACACAAGAGTTTGAACTGGGTTCAAATTCAGCGCCCAAAACCGAAAACGGTCTATCGCAAGACCGCAAGCCACTGGAAAACGGTCTCCCAAATGACTGCTAAGCTCTGCAGATTCCGTAAGTAGAAGAAAACATAAAAAGGTTGGAGTTTTTGCGTCCAAACTCCCAAAAATCGAAGTGGATAGAAGTATAATCAGGCTTAGAACTCTTGAGGATCGATCTTACACCTAATAAGGACTCTAGGATCGTTCAAATCCAAGAAACCCTAGCTAAAACCCTATAAATAGACCCCAGAACCAACCTGTGCGACCCTTGCCTTAGGCTCACGTGGAACTAAGGTAAAGAGGTCGAATTAGAGGTAAGTTTCTTCTAGGAATTTGTTCATATTAGTTAGATCTAACTTTTCTCAAAATTTCGTTCTAGGAGATCAAGCTTACAGGGAAATAGAAGCCTACAAAGACATTGGTTCGGTGAAAGTAACTCAAGAAACTGTGCGACCAACCCACAAAGATCAGAAAAATAGAAGCCCCAAACGAGGTAATTAGATAGAGATTCTTTAGAATGATTTGTTCCTTTTAGTTTCCTCTTCTTACCCTCCAAATTTCACATATTTACGTCAAGAGAATCGGGATATAGAGGGGCAAGAAGTTACTACTTCGGTTCAGGACGAGCAAGAAATTAGGGTTAACTTCCAGCCCTAAATTCGAAGCCTAAAGCCCAAAACAGAGGTAGGTTATCTAATGAACAGCTTAAATATGACCTTATGAGTAAAAGCCCTCAAGCTGTAGTCGTTTTCATGCATTGTACTCAGAGTATTTCATGTTTTATTTTGATTGCGCATCTAGGGTTTACTTGGCATGCATAGTTCATGCCTTTAATAATGAAAGTAATAAACCATGATTACCCATGCGTCTCCATGTCCTAATATGATGTTATCAAGCCGTATTTACCTGATTGGCACATTTTACTATGCATCCATCTGCCTTAGATTAGCCATATCCCAGTTATTATTTCTGTTTGCAGTAGCCAGGAAGAAACGGTCTTCCACAAGACCGCATATGTTTACTTAGTGGCCCCGTGATAGACCGCTAAGCCCAGTGAAACAGTCATCACGAGACCGTTTGGTTTTCTGAATTCTGTATTTATGTTAACCAGAAACATAATGCAGAATACCCGTATTTATCATATGATAAGCCTAGCTATTTAAGTTTTACACATGTTTTAAGTATTGTATTCATATACTTGGTTATATTTGTCATTCATCCTAGTAGATTTCATGTTCTTTGTGCACTTGGAACTTATTTTAAAACTTAAGTTAATTTCATTCCAAAACCATATACTTTTACAATTACATTTAAAATTTTATATGGTTCATGACTTGTCTAGTTTTTATCGTTGTGTTATCACGATCTCTTCTATCTTATGAGTCATTTTCTTAAGTACATGGCATATACTCCGGTATGTGACCATTAGTTACACATTGCACATTAAGTACACATTCTTAGACTTGAAAACCTCTCCATTGGATATTCCTTCCAAAGGACTGGGTGATCTTGTTTCAAGGCCTCAATAAGTCTCCGCGAGCCTGGGATTCCCACTAGGACGCCGAGCTGGTTGTACCATAAAAGCCCAATTGTCTAGAAAGTACTTTACTGGTGTTTTAATGAGCTCTGGACCTTGGCGGCCTAATGTATGACCGCCAGAGTCTGTTAGCGGCCTATTGCTAGACTGCTAATGTCACCTAGCGGCCCTGCCCTAGACCGCATGGTTCCAACTTCTTTTTCAATGTTTAACCCATGGTTTTACCTTTGGGTTGAGTATTCCTATGTTCCAGATGGTCTATTGAATTATCTAGAACTTGTCACCTTATTCCAAATATGACTAAATAAATTATGGAAATTAATGAATGTACCGTTATGCTACCGAATTCTTTATAAAGCATGACCTAGTTATTAATGCATTCTTTGAATTCTTATATTCAGATTTGGTGCATTCTTCCATTGACGTTGTATCATAAAACTATTATTGAACTTGTTACCTTATTGGCCAACATTATTGTTGTACTCGTGGAAGTAGCTTGATTTATACTTGAAGATGCAGTTCGAGCATTGATTGTGTTCAAGGGCTCTATGCTAGTCCATTCGGCTGATTGTCAGAAATATACTATAAACCATGGGGTATGATGCTCCTGGCGTCGCATTACGCTGGGAGTACTTTCTTTATAAATAAGTGAAGATCCATGAATATCCATAAATATTCACGAAGTACGTGAAAAGCAAAAGTATATTCTTGCTTGTTACATGACTTTCTAGTGCATAGCCTTTATGGTTATGAAAAGTGCATTCTTGTTATATTCTTGTTCATGGAAAGGCCAAAATTACATTCTTGTTATATTCTTGTTATATACTTGCTCAGTCATATTATCATATCTTGTATTGACCATATCTTACTATTTTGGTTCTATTCACATGTTTTACCATATTCGCATGATTTAACTTTCTCTACAGCTAAAAATGTTAATCACTTTAAGATTACCGCCATGTTGATACGAAGATACCTACTGGGCAAGTGTGCTCATTACCTACTTTCTCAAATGTTTTAGGATGGACTAGTGAATCGGATTCGGATTATACAAGTAGCGGGTCCGAGAGCAATTGCAGGTTATATGGACGAGAGAAGCCTTAGTTTTCTAATGTCTAGCCAAGTCATTATGTAAATTTTTATTTTCTTGAGTCTATGGTGTAAGAATGTTAAGAGTCAAAGATCTTATGTATTTTGATGGTTATTTATATGAAATAAAGATGGAGGTTTAAATGAATTACTTGTGCAATTACTTTATGTGATTATCTTGCACTCTGATTGCATTGCTTGCAAGAGACTTACCATACCGACTATTCGCATTTTCAATTGTTTCCGCTACATAAATCTCAGGATGTGACAGTTAAGGTGGTATCAGAGTGTAAGTCTAAGGACTTACTTATTTATAGGATATATATATATATATCATGTCATAGGCTAAGTCCAAGGTTTAAGGACCCACACCTATGAATCTAGAAAGGAATCTCCAACTCATGTGAGAATTGGGTAGAACCCGGGATGAGCTAGCTGTTTAAGATATATCTTTAAGCTAACTTCCTTTAAATTCTATGAAGAATAACAAACCTATCACTTTTCTCAAGTACCTCATTCTTACAATGGCTCACCATGTTGATTGGGGTGGAATGCAATAGACCGTTGCGGGTCTCACCCAGGCATTGCAAAATATGGCTCAATCCGACGCAAGAGCTGGTGCTGGTGATCTTCACCGCAACTTCAGGAGCCTAAACCCTCCACAATTTTATGGTTCCTCTCATCCAGATGAAGTCAAGAATTGGATTGACGAAATGAATCGCATATTTGAGGTTATGCAATGTGCTGACCAAGAAAAGGTTTGACTTGTCACACTCCAACTCAATAAAGATGCCCGTACATGGTGGAAGTCAATTCCTGCACCGCCTCAAGATGCACCACATACTTGGGAGGGATTTCTCACCCTCTTCCGAGCTAAATACTTCTCCGAACATGTCAAGGAGAGGAAAGCTATGGAATTTACTTCATTACGCCAAGGCATGATGATAGTAGCGGAGTATGAACTCCAATTTTCTAGGATGGCGCCTTATGCTCCTCATCTGGTTAGTACCGACTTATTAAAAGCTAACCGATTTATGGACGGTTTAAGGCCTGGCTTTATCCAACAACTAGGGTCTCAGAACATCCGTACATATGCGGAGATGGTCCAACGGGCACATCTATGCGAAAGGACCTTGGAAAAGGTCAAAAAACTTAAAGGTAAAGGAGATGAGCCGAGCCGAAGGTGTGATCGACATGAAAAGAAGGGAAAGTTTAGTATCACGGAACCTTACAAATCCCGTGATAGCAAGAAGAGATCCTGGAACGGTGTAGTGGCTACCATAAGAACAAGAAGGCTAAAGAAGAAGAAAAGCAAGTCATGGTGGCTTGTACTTTCTGCGAGAAGTTCGGCCACTCAGCCGAAGAATGCTGGAAGCGTCTCGGCGCTTGTTTACGATGTGGCAGCCGGGAGCACCGCATGCTGGATTGGCCCCTCATGAAGGAGCAAATTTCCAATGGTGGACGCAAACGTCAGGCTCGTCTTAATGCTATTATAGATGATGAAGAAGCGTCCAAGGATGATGGGTTAATGGAAGGTACTATTCAAGTCTATTCCCATCATGCCTTCGTGTTATTTGATACTGGTGCTTCTCATTCCTTTATATCTACTACTTTTGCAAAAACCTTGCTAGTTTCATCAGTTCCTCTACCTTCAGACCTAGCAATCACTACACCATTAGGTCCTGGAACCAAACTTACAACTGTTGGGACGCTAAAGATGATCTAGAGGGGGGTGAATAGATCAGTCACCCTTTAAAAAAAACTACTGCAGCAGATTCAAATGCGGAATGAAAACTTCTGCTGAACAGATAGTGGGTGCAAAGCAAATACCAGCCAGAACAAATGAGGAACCGTCCTAAGCAAACATCTACTGTGCAAAGTACAGAAGTAAAGGAGCAATGCAAACCATAAGGCAATCACACAGTAGACAAGAGTTTTTAGGTGGTTCGGTCCTCCAGACCTACATCCACCCCACACTCAACCCGAGTGTGGATTACTGCTGACTCACAGTTTGAACCGCTGGGCCTCACAGCTTGCCTACAATCCGCTGAGCCTCACAGCTTGCTGTCCAGTGGAATCCTCCACTGCAACAGCTGGGGATTACAGCTTGACCCGTCCAGAGGCAACACCTCTGCAAACGCTAACTAATAGCTTGAAGAAATGAGTTCAAAAAACAAAATAGAAAACAAACGAAAAGGAAATGTATCCCTGCAGGGAATATAGCTCAAACAGGTGAGCAAACCTTAGATCTGGTTTTGAACCAAAGATCTAAGGAATAAAACTCTCAACACTTCTCTCTCTCAACTCTCTTTCTTTTCTCTCTTTCTTTTTCTCTTCTACTGGATCGAATGGCTCTCTGCTCTCTGCTTTTCCTTCAAGGCTTCTGCATTCGATCAGTCTTCTTCTGTGGAAGAAGGCTTCCTTATATAAGCAGTCACAGTAGGAGCACCCCTGGGCGCGTGTCTTCCACATTTCCCGCCCAGAAGTTTTGGCCACGTGTCATCTTCCTGTCAGCCCTTCTAGCCTCGGATCACGTGCCCTTCATAAGCTTCACGAACAGTACCTGTCAGACAGAGAGAAACTTATCAGTTTAATGTCGACACCTTGTACAGACTTCGTTCAAAGCAATGTATAGACTCTGTAATGCGAAGACAATGTATAGACTTTGCAGTGTGTTATGCAGAATGCATCAAGCGAAGTATGAACATCAAGAATGAATGCAGAATGTATAGACTTCGCAATGTGTGGACTTGCCAAAAGAAAGGCTGTACAGACTTGATGCAATGCAAGGCAACGAATGTATAGACTTCACGATGTGTGGACTTGTCAGAAGAAAGGCTGTACAGACTTGATACAATGCAAGGCAACGAATGTATAGACTTCACGATGTGAATGCAAAGCAAAGTATGTACATCAAGAACGAATGCACAATGGCTGTATGGACTTTACGTTCTGAACAATGTACATACTTACCACTTGAAGCGTGTACAGACTTCATGTTCACTATGCAAACTTTGTATAATGTATGGACTTAGTGTGTGCGAGCATGTTAACATGCAATGTGTAGACTTTGAATCAAAAGGATGCACAGGCTGTATAGACATTGGCTAATGCTGCAAGTGAACGATGTATAGACTTCAGCTCGTGCAAGCAAAGCCAATGTATAGACTTGGTGTTTGTACAAGTAGAACGATGTACAGACCTTGTGTTGTGAACACAGGCTGTACAGACTTGAATGATGCATGCACAAGACACTGATGTATAGACTTAGTCTATGCAGCACTGTATAGACTTCGTGTGTGTGCTACAGAACAATGTCTAGACTTTGAAAGCTTGAACACGAACAGGCTGATGTATAGACTTTAAGTGATAGCCCAATGTACAGACTTGCATGAGACGCCCGATGTATAGACTTGACGAATGAGACGCAACATGAGACGCTGGACGTATAGACTTGTACATACTTGCATGAACAAAGCATATGCATGATGAGACGATGAATGAGACGCAGGATGATGTATAGACTTTACTTGCATGTGCCTGCGCCAAATGCGATGTACAGACTTGGTCCGATGTACAGTGCAATGTGTAGACATTGATGATGTACAGACTTTGCAAGAGACGCTAGACGTTGTACATACTTGAAGATAATGCATAAGACGATGCATAAGATGATGGACTCTGTACAGACTTAAAGAATGCATGAACAGGCCGATGTACAGACTTGCCAATGAATAGACTTTAAGTCCAATACAAAAGGCTGTACAGACTTTGAGACTTAATGCATGGTGGCGAATGTACAGAGTTGAGTGCTCTGACTATGCTCATGCAATGTATAGACTTGATCGCGTGCTTGTGCCAAGAAGGTTGTACAGACCTTGCTAATTGATGCATGAACCGATGTGATGTACAGACTTGCCTTAAGCAAGGGCTGTACAGACTTGCTGCCTAGCCGATGTACAGACTTCTTATATGTTCAAGTTCAATGTATGGACTTGCTGAGATGATGCACCTGAAGAATGTACAGACTTCTTAACACACGCATGCAGCAACTGTTTGCACTGATGCAGTATATGCACAGAAGAAGCAATGCACCGATGCAATGTATGCACATAGCAGATATTGAACTGAAGCAATGGATTTATAGACTTGATATCTGACAGAATGCAATGCATCTACCAAGTGTTTGCATATGTAGTAACTAGCAGTAATGCATGTATACTAAACACAATTAATGGCTCACTGTGAAACTTTCAATGTGTTGCTATCATCAAAACAAAATATCATAAGCTTGTGCCTAAGGGGCACAACATTCTCCCCCTTTTTGATGATGGCAACAAAGTGACAGTGAGTCACCAACTAAAAATTTCTCCTCCTTTGACATGATCAAAAAGAAAGAAAAACATGAGTGCATCATGTAGATTTCCCTTAAAACATCTCAAACTCCCCCTGAATGAATAACTCCCCCTGAATTGATTCTCCCCCTTTGAGAAGGAATATGGACAGATGAAACAGATGATCAAAAGGTAGGGAAGGAACATGAATAAAGTAAGGGGTCACTACACAACAGCCGAAGCATTGGTTCAGAAAATGAGCATGATTATAGACAACTGTTAAAGTATAAGGATCAACAGTTTACTGTCTTGAAAGAGTTCAGGTTTAACAGTGATAAATATATAGTAAAGCAACTGACCACTGAAAAAGAGTTATAGACTCCATTTATAGCAATGAATCTAAGGCACATGGTTTTAATAGAAAAGTCAGAAATAATACCCTTTGTGATTAAACATGGAAGATCAAGAAAGGCAACTTGGATATGTATTGAGAAAAATAATTTTCACTCAATGACTTTTTGATTTCAAAGGGTTACAGCAGTTTATTTTTCATTTTTTTTAATTTTCAGAAACTGAGCTATGTGAATAGACCAGTGGCATTTATGCTGTTGACATTAGGTATACACCTTGATCAGAGGCATGTACCCCCAGTTACTAGGCATAAACTACTTGTTCTATTTCAGATCAAGACCCACAAGAAACAGTTTTCACCTTTGACATTAAGAGTACACCTTGATCAGAGGCCAGTACCCCCAGTTACTTGGTGACAACTCCCTCTATAGAGTTGACCCTATGAACAGAGGTAGTCTGAACCACTTCATGACTTATGAATTCTCATGCTTCTTTGGAGGAGATCACAGTTTCTCAGTGCAATTCAGCCATTGCTCTGTCACTATGTTCAGCTCATTACATTGATGATCTTATTTACTGCTGCCCTTATTTCTTTTAGAGTGATTATTTTTAAAAAAAATACACACTCTATTTACCTTTTCTAGACATTTCCAGATTAACACATTCAGGTATATAAAAAAAACTTTTTCTACTCTAACCATGAGACAGAGATTAAGAGCTATAAAAGTTTTCTTTTATCTCAAGTTCTGAAGTACAGACACTTAACTCTTCAATTTATAAAGGTTAAACCTTTAGTTCCTTCCAATTTGCAAGTGTAATTCTTATAAATGAACAATTGCAATAACCACAGCTCAATGTACTAAACCAGAAGCAATGCTGTTGTTCAGTGAAGGTTAGGGAAATGATGGCAATTGTTAAACAGTGATAGCAATAAGCAATAAGATCCAAGAGCATCTGATGTCAAAGACTATGAAGGAATTGAGTGGGGACTATAAGGAGTGAAAAGGATTCAATGTCGAGAACAGAACTCTCAGCTCCCCCTGACACCATGATGCAAGAAATATGCTATGCAATGATCATTTCTTTTCAGATTTCTTGAAATATGATGCAGTACACTATTCTACATGAGGACTTGACCCTTGGTACTTGTCGAAGAACCTGGTCTCAAGGACCATCTCACACATAGTAAGAACCTCCAGGCAGATTTCCCTGCCTTTTAGTAGCTTACCATTTAATATACCGAGGTTATGCAAATGATATATGCAGTGCAAAGCAGTCCTATATGCATTGAATAATTTTCTTGATGCAAATGATAAATGCAGACATTAGACACATGCATCAACTATATGCATTAAATGAACCATTCAAACTCAGTGCAATAGCTGGCAGAAGAAGAGCATCAAATTTATGCAGAATTAAATCAGTAGCTGAGTCTGGAATGCAGACTGATCAGCTAGACAAGAAGAGAAAATCAGAAATTAAGCAACCGAATCAACATGACTTTTTCAATTCAATTCTGAAGGTAAATCACTTACCTGCTTTACCTGACTGATTTATTTTTTTTTTACCCTTAGTGTTGCATCAGATTGTTGACAAGGCTTCCAATCTCTTTCAGCTTTTAGAACTTTTGGCCCTGCCTCTTGTCATATGCCTGGAGTAGCTATTCCTGTTTCAACATTTTTTTCCCGGCTACCAGGCATACCTGTAAACACACTTAGAGAGCAGATTTTGGAACCCAAGATAGTTTGGGCCCCAAGACAGAAATAGACATATGAGAGTGAAAACATGACAAAAGCTATTTAGGGATCCACATTTGTGTGAAAGTGGAAGGTTTGGTGGATTTTACAGCTTGAGAGTTCTTTTTGTTATTTTTCTTTTTCTCAGCACCAACAGGTTTAGTTTTCTTTTTTTGGTGCTTTGATGGTTGTTGTGTAGTCCTGGCATTCATTTTATTAAAAACATTATTGTTTTTCTACCAGTGCCTTGGCCAATGAGTGTACTAGAAGTTGTGGCCCAAATTAGTTCTAGGCTGACCATAGAACACCTGTTGACTAGGACTCCATGTCCTAAAGTGACTATCCCATCTCCTAGCTGGCTGAGATCTATAGGGCTGAGTGGGGAAATTCTGATACCTAGACCTCATGTACACAGGATTCCACCCAAACCTATTAAGTGGTTGTGAGTGAATGTTATGATAGACTTGGGTTCTAGGGAAATAGGGATGAGCAAACTGGTTCCTGGCTGCACTTGGTCTCCCTGCCACCTTTGACCCTCTAGGTTTCTGAACAGACTTATATTGGGTCTTTTTCTGAGCAGTTGATGGTGGTGGAGACTTAGCAGCCTTGGACTGGGGTTTTGATGTGCTAGCTGGCTGACCCCTAGCCTTGGACTTACCCTTGGAAGAAGAGCATGCAGCTCTAGGCTCTACAACTTTCTGCTTTCCCTTGTCCTTAGCACTGGACACTTTTGATTTTACATTATTGAAAGTAGATTTTTCATTGACCATTTTTATGAGCGGTCTTGTATTCTTTTCTCCCACAAATGAAATGGTTTTCAGTTCAAAACTCTTTTTAGCTGAGGGATTAAAACCGAGACCCTCTTTTCTGAAATTGACTTTTGACCCTAGCAAGGCATTAAGATTTTCTGTTCCTTGGGTCATGCTTTCAATGATTTTCTATTTGTCAGAATTTTCATTTTCTAAATTTTCAACAGTTTTCTTCAGTTCATCATTCACTGACAAAACAGCTTCATATTTTTCAGTTGAAATCTTTACTTGATTTTCAAATTTTTGAATTGACAATTTTAGCTCATCAATGACATTTTTCAGCAACTCATTTTCTTTCCTACAATCAATCACAACATGCTTTAATTCATCAAACTCAGAACATGCACTTTTCAATTTTTCATTCTCTGATTGTAAACATGCAACTTTATCAGTAAGTGTTTTATCATTAACCAGAGAATTCATTTTCTTCTTCAAGTGTCTGTTTTCCTTTTTAATATCATTCGCTTTATCTAACAGATCTCCATAAGCATCTTCCCAATCAGAAATAGTATAATGTTCGAAAGGGGATGATACCTGATCAGACTCTTCTTCTTCTTCTCTTCCATTCCTGGCCATCAAGCAGATGTCTTTTCTGATTTCTCACTATCTGAGGAAGTGCTCAGCGTGCCTTCTTCCTCATCACTCCATGTACTGACCATGGCCTTTCCCTTTGGTGCTTTCTTCCATGGTCTTCCTTTGATTTTCTGTAACTCTGGACAATCAGCCTTCATATGTCCAGTCTTCTTGCAATGATAACAAGTATTATCGTCAGATTTTTCAGCAGGGTTAAATTTATACCTGTTTTGCATCCTGCTGTGGTATTTTCTGTAGACATTTTTCCCTTCTGTTCTAAGAAATCTTCTGAACTCTTTTGTAATCATAGCTAGTTCATCCTTTTCAAAATCTGATCCCGATTGGCTCCGATCACTGGATGATCCATTGCATCTGAACTATTTTGAACAGCTATGCTTGGCCTTCAGAGCAATAGGCTTCTTGTATTCGAGCTCTTCAACTTGTAGAAGATTCATCTCGTACACCATCAAAGAGCCTATCAGCTCATTAGGTTTCATCTTTTGTAGATCTTTTGACTCCTCAATCACAGTTTCTTTGGTATGCCACATCGGAGTCAGCGATCGAAGAATCTTCCTCACAACATCATGATCGGTATAGCCTTTTCCCATATTTCTTAGACCATTTGTTATAATGGTCAGACGAGCATACATTTCGGTCACTGTCTCACCGGGCTTCATCCGAAATGCTTCATACTTTGTCACTAGCATATTAGCCCGTGTCTCTCTCACTTGAGACGTTCCCTCATAAATGACCTCAAGAGTATCCCACATCTCCTTCGCCGTCTTGCAGGATGACACTCTATCAAATTCAGTGGGATGGAGTGCACACTTAATGGCGTTGATGGCGCTCCAATTCAGAGTAGATTTCCTGATTTCTTCTCTGGTCCACACTTCCTCATTCTCATGTAGCTCATAGGGACCTTTGCTTATGATTTTCCAGATCTCGTAGTCTTTGGCTCTGAGGAAGACCTGCATCCGGTTCTTCCAATATGGGAAGTTGGATCCGTCAAAGAATGGTGGCTTCGTAGTAGACTGTCCCTCTGCTGTTAACCCTCTAGCATCCATGGCCGTTCCTCTTTAGGATGTTAGTCCTGCACAAAGAGTTAGGCTCTGATACCAATTGTTGGGACGCTAAAGATGATCTAGAGGGGGGTGAATAGATCAGTCACCCTTTAAAAAAAACTACTGCAGCAGATTCAAATGCGGAATGAAAACTTCTGCTGAACAGATAGTGGGCGCAAAGCAAATTCCAGCCAGAACAAATGAGGAACCGTCCTAAGCAAACATCTACTGCGCAAAGTATAGAAGTAAAGGAGTGATGCAAACCATAAGGCAATCACACAGTAGACAAGAGCTTTTAGGTGGTTCGGTCCTCGAGACCTACATCCACCCCACACTCAACCCGAGTGTGGATTACTGCTGACTCACAGCTGGAACCACTGGGCCTCACAGCTTGCCTACAATCCGCTGAGCCTCACAGCTTGCTGTCTAGTGGAATCCTCCACTGCAACCGCTGGGGATTACAGCTTGACCCGTCCAGAGGCAGCACCTCTGCAAACGCTGACTAACAGCTTGAAGAAATGAGTTCGAAAAATAAAACAGAAAATAAACGAAAAGGAAATGTATCCCTGCAGGGAATATAGCTCAAACAGGTGAGTAAACCTCAGATCTAGTTTTGAACCAAAGATCTGAGGAATAAAACTCTCAACACTTCTCTCTCTCAACTCTCTTTCTTTTCTCTCTTTCTTTTTCTCTTCTGCTGGATCGAAGGGCTCTCTGCTCTCTGCTTTTCCTTCAAGACTTCTGCATTCGATCAGTCTTCTTCTGTGGAAGAAGGCTTCCTTATATAAGCAGTCACAGTAGGAGTAGCCCTGGGCGCGTGTCTTCCACATTTCCCGCCCAGAAGTTTTGGCCACGTGTCATCTTCCTGTCAGCCCTTCCAGCCTTGGATCACGTGCCCTTCATAAGCTTCACGAACAGTACCTGTCAGATAGAGAGAAACTTATCAGTTTAATGTCGACACCTTGTACAGACTTCGTTCGAAGCAATGTATAGACTCTGTAATGCGAAGACAATGTATAAACTTTGCAGTGTGTTATGCAGAATGCATCAAGCGAAGTATGAACATCAAGAATGAATGCAGAATGTATAGACTTCGTAATGTGTGGACTTGCCAAAAGAAAGGTCGTACAGACTTGATGCAATGCAAGGCAACGAATGTATAGACTTCACGATGTGTGGACTTGCCAGAAGAAAGGCTGTACAGACTTGATGCAATGCAAGGCAACGAATGTATAAACTTCATGATGTGAATGCAAAGCAAAGTATGTACATCAAGAACGAATGCACAATGGCTGTATGGACTTTGCGTTCTGAACAATGTACATACTTACCACTTGAAGCGTGTACAGACTTCATGTTCACTATGCAAACTTTGTATAATGTATGGACTTAGTGTGTGCGAGCATGCTAACATGCAATGTGTAGACTTTGAATCAAAAGGATGCACAAGCTATACAGACATTGGCTAATGCTGCAAGTGAACGATGTATAGACTTCAGCTCGTGCAAGCAAAGCCAATGTATAGACTTGGCGTTTGTGCAAGCAGAACGATGTACAAACCTTGTGTTACGAACACATGCTGTACAGACTTGAATGATGCATGCACAAGACACTGATGTATAGACTTAGTCTATGCAGCACTGTATATACTTCGTGTGTGTGCTACAGAACAATGTCTAGACTTTGAAAGCTTGAACACGAACAGGCTGATGTATAGACTTTAAGTGATAGCCCAATGTACAGACTTGCATGAGACGCCCGATGTATAGACTTGACGAATGAGACGCAACATGAGACGCTAGACGTATAGACTTGTACATACTTGCATGAACAAAGCATATGCATGATGAGACGATGAATGAGACGCAGGATGATGTATAGACTTTACTTGCATGTGCCTGCGCCAAATGCGATGTACAGACTTGGTCCGATGTACAGTGCAATGTGTAGACATTGACGATGTACAGACTTTGCAAGAGACGCTAGACGTTGTACATACTTGAAGATAATGCATAAGACGATGCATAAGACGATGGACTCTGTACAGACTTGAAGAATGCATGAACAGGCCGATGTACAGACTTGCCAATGAATAGACTTTAAGTCCAATGCAAAAGGTTGTACAGACTTTGAGACTTAATGCATGGTGGCGAATGTACAGAGTTGAGTGCTCTGACTATGCTCATGCAATGTATAGACTTGATCGCGTGCCTGTGCCAAGATGGTTGTACAGACCTTGCTAATTGATGCATGAACCGATGCGATGTACAGACTTGCCTTAAGCAAGGGTTGTACAGACTTGCTGCCTAGCCGATGTACAGACTTCCTATATGTTCAAGTTCAATGTATGGACTTGCTGAGATGATGCACCTGAAGAATGTACAGACTTCTTAACAGACGCATGCAGCAACTGTTTGCACTGATACAGTATATGCACAGAAGAAGCAATGTACCGATGCAATGTATGCACATAGCAGATATTGAACTGAAGCAATGGATGTATAGACTTGATATCTGACAGAATGCAATGCATCTACCAAGTGTTTGCATATGCAGTAACTAGCAGTAATGCATGTATACTAAACACAATGAATGGCTCACTGTGAAACTTTCACTGTGTTGCTATCATCAAAACAAAATATCATAAGCTTGTGCCTAAGGGGCACAACAACAACCTACTACCCCGATAGTAAGGTAATGGTAGAAGGTCATAATCTTCCAGCAAACCTCGTATGTCTTGACATGGAAGACTATGATGCTATCTTAGGTGTAGATTGGCTTGTGGACCACGACGCCTATATAAACTGTCGCAATAGGATTATCTCTTTTCAGAAACCAGGTCTTCCAAGGTTTTCCTTCCTTGGTATCAAATATTGAAAACATCATGCTATTATTTCATCTCTTCACGCTTGCAAACTCATTTCACAAGGATGTGAAGCTTTCTTTGCTTCCGTAATCATTACCGAGTCCAAGGAGATCGTCTTAGAAGATATTCCCGTTGTGAATGAGTTTCCCGATGTATTCCCATCAGATTTATCCGGTTTACCACCCGAAAGGGGAGTAAACTTTTCCATTGAACTTCTACCTGGAGCAGCACCCGTTTCAATAGCTCCCTACAGGATGTCTCCCACAGAACTCAAGGAATTGAAGAGACAACTTCTTGAGTTATTAGATAAGGGTTTCATTCAACCTAGCACATCCCCTTGGGGTGCGCCAGTTTTGTTTGTCAAAAAGAAGGATGGATCTCTCAGGCTATGCATCGATTACCAGCAACTGAATCAACTCACTCTCAAGAACAAATATCCGTTGCCACGTATCGATGTGCTATTGATTAAATTTTGGGAGTAGAGTACTTCTCCAAAATAGACCTCAGGTCAGGTTATCATCAGCTCCGAATCAAGAATGAAGACATACACAAGACAGCTTTCTGAAGCCGATATGGCCACTATGAGTTCGCTGTAATGTCGTTCGGGTTAACCAATGCCCCGGTAGCATTTATGCAACTTATGAATAATGTCTTCAGACCTTATCTCGACCGATTTGTGGTCGCCTTCATTGATGATATTCTTATATACTCCAGAACTAAAGAGGAACATGAAGAGCACTTAAGAATAGCCTTGCAAACACTAAGAGAGCACAAACTGTATGCAAAGTTTAACAAGTACGAGTTCTGGCTAAAGAAGGTCTCTTTCCTTGGCCATATTATTTCAAGAGAGGGTATCGCTGTCGATCCTTCTAAAGTTGAAGCTGTTAAGAATTGGAGCTAACCGACAACCGTGACAGAAGTTAGAAGTTTTCTTGGTCTGGCTGGCTATTATAGAAGATTTATTAAAGACTTCTCTAAGATCGCCGTCCCTTTGACTAGACTCACTAGAAAGGAGAACCCTTTTATATGGTCGAAGGAGTGCGAAGAGAGTTTTCTAACTCTTAAAGATCACCTAACTACAGCCCCTATTTTGGCATTGCCCATTGAAGGTGGTGGTTTTGAAGTCTATACGGATGTATCTGGCATTGGCCTAGGATGCGTTCTTATGCAAAATGGAAAGGTGATTTGCTATTCATCAAGACAGTTGAAGCGTCATGAAGAAAACTACCATGTGCATGATCTTGAATTGGCAGCTGTTATATTCGCCTCAAAACTTTGGCGGCATTACCTTTGTGGGGAGAAATTCACTATATTTTCAGATCATAAAAGTCTGAAATATCTCTTCACCCAGAAGAAATTAAATATGCGACAACGCAGATGGTTGGAGTATCTCAAAGACTTCGATTTTACTATCCAGTATCATCTAGGCAAAGCCAATGCAGTAACTGACGCTCTTAGCAGAAGACCAATGGCAACATTAGCAAGCCTCAAAAAAGGTATGATATGTCTTATTGAGGATTTTTCTCACTTAAATCTTGATATTGATAGAGAAGGAGAAGGATGTATGATTGTCAATATAAGATCTCAACCTACATTGATTGAAGATATAGTCAAATTGCAAGGAAATGATCCTACATTGATGGAAATCAAGGATAATATTGATCTCAAGACGGAATTCTCTATCACAAATGTTGGAAGACTATTATTTAAGGATCGAATATGTGTGCCGAATCATGCCGACACCAAGAAATTGATCCTAGAAGAAGCTCATAAGTCAAAGTATGTTATTCACCTTGGTGCTAACAAGATGTATCAAGATTTGAAGAGAAGCTTCTGGTGGCCCAACATGAAAAGAGAAGTAGCAGACTTTGTATCTCGCTGTCTTACTTGTCAGCAAGTAAAGGCAGAACATTTAAAGCCTGCTGGGAAATTACACCCCTTAAATATTCCCGAATGGAAATAGGAAAGTATAGGGATGGATTTCATCATGGGTTTACCTAAGACAAGAGGTGGACACGATGGCATATGGGTGATCATAGACCAATTGACTAAATCTGCACATTTTCTACCAATTAAAAGTTGATGGTCTGTGGATGTATTAGCAGCACTATACATAAGGGAAGTTGTCAAATTACATGGTGTCCCTATCACCATTATATATGACCGAGACCCTCGGTTCACATCACAGTTCTGGAAGGGTCTTCAACATTCATTAGAAACCCGGCTTAACTTTAGCACTGCGTTCCATCCACAAACTGATGGTCAAACTGAAAGGACAAATCAGGTGGTGGAAGATATGCTCAGGGCTTGTGCTATTGATTTTGGAGGGAGTTAGCACGACCATTTATCTCTAGTGAAATTTTCATACAATAATAGCTATCAAGCTAACATACAAATGGCACCATTCAAGGCTCTATATGGAAGAAGATGTCGTTTACCTATCTGTTGGAGTGAAGTGGGAGAAAGGTAATTTCTCGGTCCCGATATCATCAGGGATACTACCGAGAAGATTAAACTTATTCGGGAAAGACTCCAGATGGCTCAAGATAGACAGAAATCATATGCTGATAATCGAAGGCGCGACCTAGAATTTCAAGTATGAGACCATGTATTCCTTAAGGTTTCTCCAGGTTGAGGTATTCGAAGATTCGGTATCAAAGGCAAGCTTACTCCGAGATTCATTGGCCCCTTTGAAATTCTCGAAAGGGTTGGTGAAGTCGCGTATCGAATAGCTTTGCCCCCTCAATTATCAGGAGTTCATGATATATTTTACGTCTCAATGCTCAAAAAATATGTTCCTGATCCTTTCCATGTCATAACTTACGACAACTTGGAAATTCAAAAGGACATGACATACGAGCAAAAGCCAATCAAGATCATTGAACGAGAAGTGCGTCAACTTCAAAATAAAAGTATTCCTATGGTCAAGATCCAATGGACCAAGTCATGGCCACATGAAGCAACATGGGAAACTGAAGAAGCCATGCGTAAAAGATTTCCAGAGATATTTAAATGTAAGTACACTCTCCTTAGCAAATCTTATTACAAGGAATTTGGGGACCAAATTCTTTTTAAGTGGGGGAGGGTGTAACGCCCGAGGATTTTCTAAAAAAATTTTGAGATTAGAAATATAACTATTAAGCATTTAAATGGGCTATTGATTGAATTGTTGTTAATTAAAACTAATTATTTAGGTCCTATACTAATCCAAGAGGATTAGGCCCATTATGACAAATCAAATTGGCCCAAATTATAATTTTAAACTTTGGCCCATGTTCTAGAAGCTTGGAATGGATGTATTTACGGAATTAAGGAGATAAGTAGGAATAGTTTAGGATAAAAAGATGGATAATAACACAAGAGTTTGAACTGGGTTCAAATCCGGGGCCCAAAATCAAAAACGGTCTATCGCAAGACCGTAAACCATTGGAAAACGGTCTCCCAAATGACCGCTAAGCTCTGCAGATTCCGTAAGTAGAAGAAAATATAAAAAGGTTGGAGTTTTTGCGTCCAAACTCTCAAAAATCGAAGTGGATAGATGTAGCAACCCTGATAAATGAATATTTGAAATAAATTAAAATATATATATATTACAGTAGTAATACAGATAATAAGAATAGGGTTAATTAGATGAAGTAAAACAAAATTAAAATAACGCCTCTTATTAGGGCGTTAATTCAAAAAGAAACGCCTCTACCAAAGGCGTGACTAAAGAAAGGACGCCCACACGTGCGGTCGTCAACTCTCACGACCAAATAGGCAAGTAAAAGAAACGCCCATATATGGGGCGTGTTTCAAAAACAAGGAACGCCCTTATCCAAGACGTTTCTTAAGAAACGACCTGAACTAGGTCGTTAATTAAAGAATCGACGCCCTTACCTAAGGCGTTAATTCCATTCGGACCCGTTCGACCCAGAGCTTATCAGGGGAAGGATCAACCTGATTCAGTAAGTGTCTACTAGGGTAAGGACTCTATTAGGGAAACATTACTTCCACACAATCACTAACCCTAATAGGATTTCCAAAATCTTATAAATAAGCCTTGATCGAACAACCCTAAACCTATTTGATACCTCCGACTGCAGAGGTACGTGAAGAACAAACCGTTCTTCTTAATTTCCCTTTTTGTTCTCTGCTTCAGTTGCATGAAGAATTAACAATTCTTCATCTTCTTCTCTATACATGTTAAGGGAGCTCGGTGGCCGTACGTTGAGAGCTGGTAAAGATCTTTTCTTCACTTTTGACGTGATGATCAGATTTCAAAGAAACTAATACAGTTTCTTCTCTCATAGGAAAGCTGTTGTAGAAGCCTCTTCATCAGAGCCATCATCTTCTGCTAGCCAAAAACCCCTCACGGTCATCTCCAAATCAACTCTTAAAGGTAGGTTTTCTCAAGTTATTGTAGCCCAAATGAAATTAATGCAAGATATATATATATAAGCATGTCATGCATACGGTTATTATAGTTTCCATGCGTTTTCTGCAATATTTTGAAAGAGACGCCCCTGTCAAGGGCGCTAATTCACATGAAACGACTCTTCCCAGGTCGTTAATTTCATGTTTAACGCCCCGTACTCAGGCGTTAATTTCTTTAAACCATTAATCACCCATCTTAAGAATTGATTATCTATGAAATCATGATTATAAAATAATGCATGATCCTCTGTCTTCAACCTGCTAACTTTACTGTCATGATATTACATTCGTTCCTCTGAAATTGTTACTGTCCTTAAAGTTTCTGAAGGAACTTGAATTAACGACTTGGACAAAGTCATTTTCCACATATTAACGCCCCCTCATAGGGCGTGAATCTGAAAGGTAACACCCCTTCCTAGGGCGTGTATCGGTTAAAATCCTGAAATTTATATATTCTGAAAAATAGAATTAAATAGTAACGCCCCTGCCCAGGGCGCGTTTTTTGATAATTCCTGAAAATTAATTATATTCTGTCAAATATGTAAACAATAAGACGCCTTCTGGTGTAGTCGTCAGATCTTGAAGAAACGACCCTGACCAAGGCGTGTTTTAGACAATTCATGAAATTATTGATATTCTGTCAAATATATAAATAAGGAGACGCCTGCTACTGTAGTCGTCAACTCTTGAAGAAACGCCCCTTCCAAAGGCGCGTTTTAGATAAATTATTGAATTATTGAAAATTCTGCAAAACGGACCATATGTAAACGCCCTTCTGTTAGGCGTTAATTACTTGAGAAACGACTTGACCTAAGTCGTTATTTTATTATAAACTGATTTTCATCTGATTTGCTAACCGATGGTTTTATATATTATAATATATATATATATCGGCACTATTCTCCACTCCGTGAGTATAGTCCCACTTTTTACGTTGATTTATCGATCACACTCAACTCTCATTGACATACAAGCTCTCCATTGGACATTCCGTTCCTTTGGACTAGTGAGTTAGTCATAGAGACCTCCGTAAGACTCCTCGTAGCCTTGGATTCCCTCAAGGCCGACTGAGCTGGTTGTACCCTAAAAACCCATTACACCATTGATGCCATGTCACTCTGAAGAAACATGGGATACCGGCCCTTATGATTATACAAAGAGTATATCATAAGAAATTCTTAATGGGATGATGACATCATGCCATATCATGCCATTCTTGTAAACCTCAATTCTATGATAAGAATGAGGGTATCTTACCTTTGATATACTGTTCATGTGGACCTCAATTCTATATAAAGAATGTCCATACTGATTTGTCATGGTACCCAAGTTAAGGGAATCATGTTCTACCTAGTTTTATCGATATCGTGATTATACCGTTATTATCGCCATTCTATGTCCTTTGTCATATTTTGGACTCTATTCTATCAAAGTTGTCATACGTGTCTACAAGCTTGATTATTGAAATTCTATGTTGGCTATAAACAAGAGTGGATGTCAAAACACATGATAAATGCCTGCGCATATAGGGCCCGATCTGGTCCTGGGAGGAGCACCCGAAAGTACTTGTGCCCATGGGAGTTAAAATGATAAGGTATCTGGCATTATACCGAGTACTTGACTTGCTTGATTGGACATTCCACACACATCTTGTACTTGACTCGTACTTGACATGAAATGAAATGCGTGGCCCGAAAAAGGGTAATTTACTTGCTTGCTTGATACATGATAGCCAAAGTTCTTGACATGATTTGTTAAATGTACTTGCTTGAATATCTCGAATAAACTTGTTATCTTATTGAAAGTTCATGATAAGTTCATCTTATTTCCTTGATACTACATTCTATCTATCCTGTCGTTTTATGCGAGCATGCATAGCTTTATTGCATTCATAAAAATGTAATTACTTAAACCCCTCGCTAGTACTTGAGATATAATTTCCTACTGAGCGTTCGCTCATTCCGTTTGTCCCTTTGTACTTTTCAGGTAAGTCCGACGACGATGGAAGTCAATCGGATGGGAATTGTCAAGAGTGAAGAGATAGAGATTCTCCAAGTGTCATCTAGTCTTTTCTATAGTTTCTTGAGTCAACTATGTATTCTTTTCCTTTTTTTTAAACAGAGTATTGGATTTGTAATAGTCTATCCATTATGAAATAAAGGATTGGGTTATCTTGCTATTTTGCGCATCTCTGTCTTTGTGTCGAATACACGACCACTCTGATTGACATGATTGATATAGACACGTCGCGCATCTCCGGGTATCTTCCGCGCTCGGGGCGTGACAGTCTTTGTGGTATCAGAGCCTAAGGTATTCAATTCCTAGGAAACCCAAGTCCAAGGATAGGTTTCAAAACCTTTAACCAAGTGAGAGTGGGTAGAACCAAGGGTTAAATGATCAATGAGTCCTTTACAAGATCATAGTGATATAATACTAACATAGCTATTGTAATTGTAGGATAATGGCTGTCGAACGTGCTCAATGGCGCAACATGCAGCGTACCCTTCAAGGGATGACCCAAGTGCTACAACAGGTAGCACAAGGTGGTGCTCCACGAGCTGGAAGCTTACACCAAGCATTCAAGAATATGAATCCCCCGAAGTTCATGGGATCGACCGATCCAGACGATGCCGAGCATTGGGTTCGGGAGATTGAACGTATATTCCGTGTCATGCAATGCACGGATCAGGACAAAGTCTTATTAGCTACTTTCCAGTTAGAAAAGGATGCTAGATGCTGGTGGGAGTCGATTGAAGCTACAATTGACCCAACTCAAGTTACATGGGGAGAATTCGTTGAATATTTCAACGCCAAATATTTCTCTGATAGGGTCCAGGAAAAGAAGGCCGCCGAATTTGCCGCATTAAAGTAAAGATCTTTATCGGTGGCTGATTATGAAGCACAGTTCTCTAGACTGTCTAGATATGCTAAGCATTTAATTAGCACGGAAAAGATGAAAGCCCGTAGATTTCTTAATGGGCTTAGGCCCCACTACATTACTCAACTGGCGCCTATGGATATTCAAGTTTATACTGAAATAGTGCGCCGAGCTCAGTTGCTTGAAGATGCCACGGAACTATCTGATAGGATCCGTGGGAAAGACAAAAAGGAGCAAGTCACAAGTTCGGGTTCTTTTAAACCCAACTTTAAGAAGAGGCCCAATAATGGAGGTTCTTCCTCTCAAGATCAGATGTTCAAGAAATCCAAGCCTTTCTCTATCACCACTACACCTTCAAACGTAGTATGCAAGCATTGTGACAAGGCTGGTCACAAAACAGAAGAATGCTGGAGGAAATTAGGAGCATGTCTCCGTTGTGGGAGTCGTGAACATCGGATTCCCGATTGTCCATTAATGAATGACCAAGACGGTGAGGGTAAACGCCCAGTGACAAGGAACGCGCGTCTTCATGCAATCCAAGAGACCGAACCAGAAGAAGAAGGCGGATTGGTGGAAGGTACATTAAAAATTTGTTCCAAATATGCACATGTCTTATTTGATACGGGTGCATCGCATTCCATTATTTCCAAGAAGTTTGCTGACCCATTACCTCTAGAACCAGAATGGATGAAGTTAATATTGTCTACTCCTCTCGGAAACGAGACGGATATCACACATCATTACCAAAACTGTGAGGTATTGGTTCGAGGAAAGAATTTTCCTATTGATCTTATCTGCTTAGATCTAAAAGAGTATGATGTTATACTAGGAGCAGATTGGTTATCCAAATACCAGGCAACGGTTGATTGCCGTGATAGCAAGATTGTTTTCAAGGAATTTCCGGAACTGACTTATACTAGTCCTAAGAGTCGAAGCAAATCCCCTCTTATTTCGGCTCTTCGAGCAAGCAAGCTCGTCAAGAAAGGATGTGTATCCTTCCTTGCTTTTGTCACTATTAAAGAAGCTAAGGAAACCAAGATAGAAGACGTTCAAGTAGTACGAGAATTTCCAGACGTATTTCCAGAAGATTTGCCGGGATTACCCCCTCAAAGAGAAGTGGCCTTCACCATTGACTTAGTCCCTGGTGCTGGTCCTGTTTCAAAGGCACCATATAGAATGTCCCCTGCTGAACTCAAGGAGTTGAAGGAGCAGTTGATGGAACTAATCCGAAAAGGGTTTATTAGACCAAGTACTTCCCCGTGGGGAGCACCAGTCTTATTTGTAAAGAAGAAGGATGGATCCATGAGATTGTGTATCGACTATCGACAGTTGAATCATCTTACTATCAAGAACAAGTATCCACTGCCGAGAATCGATGAATTATTTGATCAGATTTCAGGATCCAAATATTTCTCCAAGATTGATCTCAGGTCGGGATATCATCAATTAAGAATCAAGGATGATGACATTCACAAGACCGCATTCAGAAGCAGGTATGGCCATTACGAATTTGTTGTTATGCCTTTTGGACTAACAAATGCCCCTGCTGCCTTTATGCAGTTAATGAATAGCATATTCAGGCCTTACTTGGATCAATTCATAGTAGTCTTCATTGATGATATATTGATATATTCTAAGACTAAGGAAGAACATGAAGAGCATTTGAGGATTGCATTGCAAGTCTTGAGGACAAATCAATTATATGCTAAACTCAGCAAATGCGAGTTCTGGCTTGAAGAAGTGGCTTTTCTCGGACATGTCATATCCAAGGACGGTTTATCTGTAGATCCGTCAAAGGTTGAAGCTGTAAGAAACTGGGAAAGACCCACTAATGCAAGCGAGATCAGAAGTTTCTTAGGTCTTGCAGGCTATTATCGGCGATTCATCAAAGATTTCTCTAAGATCGCCGTGCCCCTTACAAGGTTAACTCGCAAGGAGATCCGATACGAATGGAGTGAGGAATGTGAAAGAAGTTTTCAAACTCTCAAGGATCATCTCACCACAGCTCCGGTCTTAGCTCTACCGATAGAAGGAGAGAAATTCGAGGTCTACACTGATGCTTCTGGCATTGGCCTCGGATGTGTCCTAATGCAACAAGGAAAGGTCATAGCATACTCTTCACGTCAACTGAAGAAGCATGAGGAGAATTACCCCGTCCATGACTTAGAACTGGCCGCGGTAGTATTTGCCCTAAAGATATGGAGACACTACTTATATGGAGCACAGTTTACTGTATACTCCGATCACAAAAGTCTCAAATATCTATTTTCACAAAAGGAGCTAAACATGAGACAAAGACGCTGGCTAGAATATCTCAAGGACTTCGACTTCAATATACAATACCATCCCGGAAAGGGTAATTATGTTGCTGACGCCCTTAGTCGAAAGCCGAGAGCAATGATAGCAAATTGTATGATGCAAGAATGGAGGTTACTTGAACAATTCTCCGAGCTCAATATAAGCTTGGACACGGAATCCAAAATTGTCACACTATCTCATGTAAGCATACAGTCAGATTTGTTATCTGAGATACAAACACTTCAGGATGATGATCCTATATTAGTAGAAATCAAAGGCAGATTAGAAGGACAATCTGATTTTCAACTAACTTCTGATGGAAGATTATCGTTCAAAGATAGAACTTGTATACCCGATTGTCCGGAATTAAAGAAGAAGATCTTAGATGAAGCTCACAGATCAAGATACACTATTCATCCTGGATCAACTAAAATGTACCAAGATGTAAAGAGGAACTTTTGGTGGCCCAATATGAAAAGAGAAATAGCAGACTATGTATCACGCTGTCTCACATGCCAACAGGTCAAGGCGGAACACCAAAAGCCTGCGAGAAAACTACATCCTCTAGATATTCCTAAGTGGAAATGGGAGGATATTGGTATGGACTTCATCATGGGTTTGTCTAAATCTAAAGGAGGACATGATGGAATCTGGGTTATCATTGACCGATTGACTAAATCGGCACATTTCTTGCCAATCAAAAGCCGATGGTCAATTGATGTGCTAGCTGCACTATACATCAAAGAAATAGTCAGGATACATGGAATTCCTGTCTCAATCGTGTCTGATAGAGATCCCCGTTTTACTTCTCATTTTTGGAAGGGATTACAACATTCGTTGGGAACAAGGCTCAACTTTAGTACTGCTTTTCACCCACAAACGGATGGTCAGACCGAGCGAACTAATCAAGTTGTTGAAGATATGCTGAGAGCATGCATTATTGACTTTGGAGGGAACTGGCATGACCACTTACCTTTAGTTGAATTTGCATATAATAATAGCTACCAAGCTAGTATCCAAATGGCACCTTTCGAAGCCTTATACGGAAGGAGTTGCCGATCTCCCATATGTTGGAACGAAGTTGGAGAGAAACAACTATTAGGTCCAGACATGGTAAGGGATACGACCGAGAAGATACAAGTAATCAGAGAAAGATTACAAGTTGCTCAGACAAGGCAAAAGGCTTATGCAGATACAAGAAGAAGAGATCTTGAATTCCAAATCGGAGATCATGTATTTCTCAAGATATCGCCTGGACGTGGTATACGAAGATTTGGTGTTAAGGGTAAGCTTACGCCAAGATTCATCGGACCATTTGAGATACTCGAAAGAGTTGGCGAGGTTGCTTATCGCATCGCGTTGCCTCCTCAGTTGTCCGAGGTACACAATGTATTTCACATATCTATGTTGAAGAAGTATGTGCACGATCCGTCACATATTATTGAGCATGGAGATCTGGTGATCCAGAAAGATCTCACATATGAACAGAGGCCTTTAAAGATATTAGATCGAGAAATACGAGCTCTAAGGAATAAGGTCATTCCCATGCTCAAGGTGCAATGGAATAAGAATCCCGAACGCGAAGCGACATGGGAGACCGAAGAATCTATAAAGAAACGATTTCCCGAGTTATTCTAAGAGGTATATGTTCTACGCTCTCCACATGTATAATTATATATATAATGAATTTGGGGACCAAATTCTTTTTAAGTGGGGGAGGGTGTAGCAACCCTGATAAATGAATATTTGAAATAAATTAATATATATATATTACAGTAGTAATACAGATAATAAGAATAGGGTTAATTAGATGAAGTAAAACAAAATTAAAATAACGCCTCTTATTAGGGCGTTAATTCAAAAAGAAACGCCTCTACCAAAGGCGTGACTAAAGAAAGGACGCCCACACGTGCGGTCGTCAACTCTCACGACCAAATAGGCAAGTAAAAGAAACGCCCATATATGGGGCGTGTTTCAAAAACAAGGAACGCCCTTATCCAAGACGTTTCTTAAGAAACGACCTGAACTAGGTCGTTAATTAAAGAATCGACGCCCTTACCTAAGGCGTTAATTCCATTCGGACCCGTTCGACCCAGAGCTTATCAGGGGAAGGATCAACCTGATTCAGTAAGTGTCTACTAGGGTAAGGACTCTATTAGGGAAACATTACTTCCACACAATCACTAACCCTAATAGGATTTCCAAAATCTTATAAATAAGCCTTGATCGAACAACCCTAAACCTATTTGATACCTCCGACTGCAGAGGTACGTGAAGAACAAACCGTTCTTCTTAATTTCCCTTTTTGTTCTCTGCTTCAGTTGCATGAAGAATTAACAATTCTTCATCTTCTTCTCTATACAGGTTAAGGGAGCTCGGTGGCCGTACGTTGAGAGCTGGTAAAGATCTTTTCTTCACTTTTGACGTGATGATCAGATTTCAAAGAAACTGATACAGTTTCTTCTCTCATAGGAAAGCTGTTGTAGAAGCCTCTTCATCAGAGCCATCATCTTCTGCTAGCCAAAAACCCCTCACGGTCATCTCCAAATCAACTCTTAAAGGTAGGTTTTCTCAAGTTATTGTAGCCCAAATGAAATTAATGCAAGATATATATATATAAGCATGTCATGCATACGGTTATTATAGTTTCCATGCGTTTTCTGCAATATTTTGAAAGAGACGCCCCTGTCAAGGGCGCTAATTCACATGAAACGACTCTTCCCAGGTCGTTAATTTCATGTTTAACGCCCCGTACTCAGGCGTTAATTTCTTTCAACCGTTAATCACCCATCTTAAGAATTGATTATCTATGAAATCATGATTATAAAATAATGCATGATCCTCTGTCTTCAACCTGCTAACTTTACTGTCATGATATTACATTCGTTCCTCTGAAATTGTTACTGTCCTTAAAGTTTCTGAAGGAACTTGAATTAACGACTTGGACAAAGTCGTTTTCCACATATTAACGCCCCCTCATAGGGCGTGAATCTGAAAGGTAACGCCCCTTCCTAGGGCGTGTATCGGTTAAAATCCTAAAATTTATATATTCTGAAAAATAGAATTAAATAGTAACGCCCCTGCCCAGGGCGCGTTTTTTGATAATTCCTGAAAATTAATTGTATTCTGTCAAATATGTAAACAATAAGACGCCTTCTGGTGTAGTCGTCAGATCTTGAAGAAACGACCCTGACCAAGGCGTGTTTTAGACAATTCATGAAATTATTGATATTCTGTCAAATATATAAATAAGGAGACGCCTGCTACTGTAGTCGTCAACTCTTGAAGAAACGCCCCTTCCAAAGGCGCGTTTTAGATAAATTATTGAATTATTGAAAATTCTGCAAAACGGACCATATGTAAACGCCCTTCTGTTAGGCGTTAATTACTTGAGAAACGACTTGACCTAAGTCGTTATTTTATTATAAACTGATTTTCATCTGATTTGCTAACCGATGGTTTTATATATTATAATATATATATATATCGGCACTATTCTCCACTCCGTGAGTATAGTCCCACTTTTTACGTTGATTTATCGATCACACTCAACTCTCATTGACATACAAGCTCTCCATTGGACATTCCGTTCCTTTGGACTAGCGAGTTAGTCATAGAGACCTCCGTAAGACTCCTCGTAGCCTTGGATTCCCTCAAGGCCGACTGAGCTGGTTGTACCCTAAAAACCCATTACACCATTGATGCCATGTCACTCTGAAGAAACATGGGATACCGGCCCTTATGATTATACAAAGAGTATATCATAAGAAATTCTTAATGGGATGATGACATCATGCCATATCATGCCATTCTTGTAAACCTCAATTCTATGATAAGAATGAGGGTATCTTACCTTTGATATACTGTTCATGTGGACCTCAATTCTATATAAAGAATGTCCATACTGATTTGTCATGGTACCCAAGTTAAGGGAATCATGTTCTACCTAGTTTTATCGATATCGTGATTATACCGTTATTATCGCCATTCTATGTCCTTTGTCATATTTTGGACTCTATTCTATCAAAGTTGTCATACGTGTCTACAAGCTTGATTATTGAAATTCTATGTTGGCTATAAACAAGAGTGGATGTCAAAACACATGATAAATGCCTGCGCATATAGGGCCCGATCTGGTCCTGGGAGGAGCACCCGAAAGTACTTGTGCCCATGGGAGTTAAAATGATAAGGTATCTGGCATTATACCGAGTACTTGACTTGCTTGATTGGACATTCCACACACATCCTGTACTTGACTCGTACTTGACATGAAATGAAATGCGTGGCCCGAAAAAGGGTAATTTACTTGCTTGCTTGATACATGATAGCCAAAGTTCTTGACATGATTTGTTAAATGTACTTGCTTGAATATCTCGAATAAACTTGTTATCTTGTTGAAAGTTCATGATAAGTTCATCTTATTTCCTTGATACTACATTCTATCTATCCTGTCGTTTTATGCGAGCATGCATAGCTTTATTGCATTCATAAAAATGTAATTACTTAAACCCCTCGCTAGTACTTGAGATATAATTTCCTACTGAGCGTTCGCTCATTCCGTTTGTCCCTTTGTACTTTTCAGGTAAGTCCGACGACGATGGAAGTCAATCGGATGGGAATTGTCAAGAGTGAAGAGATAGAGATTCTCCAAGTGTCATCTAGTCTTTTCTATAGTTTCTTGAGTCAACTATGTATTCTTTTCCTTTTTTTTAAACAGAGTATTGGATTTGTAATAGTCTATCCATTATGAAATAAAGGATTGGGTTATCTTGCTATTTTGCGCATCTCTGTCTTTGTGTCGAATACACGACCACTCTGATTGACATGATTGATATAGACACGTCGCGCATCTCCGGGTATCTTCCGCGCTCGGGGCGTGACAATAGAAGTATAATCAGGCTTAGAACTCTTGAGGATAGATCTTACACCTAATAAGGACTCTAGGATCGTTTAAATCCAAGAAACCCTAACTAAAATCCTATAAATAGACCCCAGAACCAACCTGTGCGACCCTTACTTTTGGCTCACGTGGAACTAAGGTAAAGAGGTCGAATTAGAGGTACGTTTCTTCTAGGAATTTGTTCATATTAGTTAGATCTAACTTTTCTCAAAATTTCGTTCTAGGAGATCAAGCCTACAAGGAGATAGAAACCTGCAAAGACGTTGGTTCGGTGAAAGTAACTCAGGAAACTGTGCGACCGACCCACAAAGATCAGGAAAATAGAAGCCCCAAACGAGGTAATTAGATAGAGATTCTTTAGAACGATTTGTTCCTTTTAGTACCCTCTTCTTACCCTCCAAATTTTACATCTTTACGTCAAGAGAATCAGGAGATAGAGGGGCAAGAAGTTACTACTTCGGTTTAGGATGAGCAAGAAATTAGGGTTAACTTCCAGCCCTAAATTCGAAGCCTAAAGCCCAAAACAGAGTTAGGTTATCTCATGAACGGCTTAAACATGACCTTATGAGTAAAAGCCCTCAAGTTGCAGTCATTTTCATGCATTGTACTCAGAGTATTTCATGTTTTATTTTGATTACGCATCTAGGGTTAACTTGGCATGCATAGTGCATACCTTTAATAATGAAAGTAATAAATCATGATTACCCATGCGTCTCCATGTCCTAATATGATGTTATCAGGCCTTATTTACCTGATTGGCACATTTTACTATGCATCCGTCTGCCTTAGATTAGCCATATCTCGGTTATTATTTCTGTTTGCAGTAGCAAGGAAGAAACGGTCTTCCACAAGACCGCATATGTTTACTTAGCGGCCCCGCGATAGACCGCTAAGCCCAGTGAAACGGTCATCACGAGATCGTTTGATTTTCTGAATTCTGTATTTATGTTAACCCGAAACATAATGCAGAATACCCTTATTTATCATATGATAAGCCTAGCTATTTAAGTTTTACACATGTTTTAAGTATTGTATTCATATACTTGATTATATTTGTTGTTCATCCTAGTAGATTTCATGTTCTTTGTGCACTTGGAACTTATTTTAAAACTTAAGTTAATTTCATGCCAAAACCATATACTTTTACAATTACATTTAAAATTTTATATGGTTCATGACTTGTCTAGTTTTTATCGCTGTGTTATCACGATCTCTTCTATCTTATGAGTCATTTTCTTAAGTACATGGCATATACTCCGGTATGTGAACATTAGTTACACATTGCACATTAAGTACACATTCTTGGACTTGAAAACCTCTCCATTGGATATTCCTTCCAAAGGACTAGGTGATCTTGTTTCAAGGCCTCCATAAGTCTCCGCGAGCCTGGGATTCCCACTAGGATGCCGAGCTGGTTGTACCATAAAAGTCCAATTGTCTAGAAAGCACTTTACCGGTGTTTTAATGAGCTCTGGATCTTAGTGGCCTAATGTATGACCGCCAGAGTCTGTTAGTGGCCTATTGCTAGACCGCCAATGTCACCTAGCGGCCATGCCCTAGACCGCATGGTTCCAACTTCTTTTTCAATATTTAACCCATGGTTTTACCTTTGGGTTGAGTATTCCTATGTTCCAGATGGTCTATTAAATTATCTAGAACTTGTCACTTTATTCCAAAGATGTCTACATAAATTATGAAAATTAATGAATGTACTGTTATACTACCGAATTCTTTCCAAAGCATGACCTAGTTATTAATGCATTCTTTGAATTCTTATATTCAGATTTGGTGCATTCTTGTAACACCCGGTAATTTTTGGAACAGGAATAAAAATATACATAATGATGTACCTACTCTTATAAGTATAAAATGTTTATTCAAATAAATAAATGGTCAAGTGATATTCCCAAGGGGTTGCTCAGATCGAACCTGCCTCTGATACCTAGGACAAAGACTAATAAAAGTTAAAGAACTTATGAGCAATAAAATCTCTAAATAGAAGATTACTAAGATCTCAATGTAAGTGAGAACTAGCCACACCAAATCAATGAGGTATAGAACCTTAGAGATAGTCTTAAGAGCCTTATTTATGCATAAACGGAAATACATGCAAGTTATTAAAAGATATAAGTCGTATAAACAAGTAAGACTTCCAAACAAAGTAAACTTGTGTAAAGGAACAAATAGAAATAACTAGTTACAAATATAATTATTAGGCCTTGATAAAGGATTAACATTTTTAATGCTAAGCTCCATTGGCCCAAACTCAACCCCAAGCATTTTACGCTTAATGGGCTTTTTAACACGTTTTATTATCTTCTCCCATATAGGCAATATATATATATATATATATATATACACATAAGTACATAACATAAACCTGTATATATGTATAAATACCTAGAAATAAAAGGAAAGTATATATTATATACGAATGAACAAATAAAAGAGTGAAATGGAAATAACGCCTTGGATAAAGGCGCTATTTAAATTATAAACGCCTCTAGTTAAGGCGTGACTCAAGAAGTGACGCCCTTACCACACGGCGTCAAATTCCAACGTCAAAAATGGTAAGGCCAAGAAACGCCCCTATCTTGGGCGTGTTTTAAACAAAGGAACGCCCTAACTAAAGGCGCTTTTTAATAAACGACCTGAACCAGGTCGTCAATTTAAGAATCGACGCCCTGACCAAAGTCGTTAATTCCATTCGAGTTCCGTTCGACACGGGAGCTTATCCAGGGAAGGATTATGTTAATCTAGTAAGTGTTTACTAGGGCAAGGACTCTAATAGGGATATATTACTCCCAATATAACTCTAGCCCATTAGGATTTCCCTAGATCCTATAAATACCCTTGACAGTCAAACCCTAAACCTATTTGATCGATCGTCTGCTACGGTGAGTAAAGAACTGAACGTTCTTTTCTTTCTATCATATGAAGAGTTACTGACTCTTCATCTCTTTCTCTTCTATACAGGTTAGGGAAGCCTTCATCAGCATCAACTTTTCTTCTTCCGAGAAGACTCTGTTACAAATAGAGTATTGTTCCCTATCAAGTTCTTCACGTGTCCTTCATCCAGACAATACTAAGGTAGGATTTTCTCAAGTTACTGTAGCCCAAATGAAATTAATGCAAGATATATATATATATAAGCATGTCATGCATATGATTATTATAGTTTTCATGCGTTTTCTGAAATATTTTGAAAGAAACGCCCTTGATTAGGGCGCTAATTTAAAAGAAACGACCATACTAGTGGTCGTCAATTTAATATTTGACGCCCTCTACGCAGGCGTTAATTTCATAAGAATCGCATGTGATTAATAATTGATCCTGTTTAAAAATTACAATACATATGAAATATTGATTTTTAATATCTTGCATGACTCTGTGAATTCCTGTTAAATTTTACTGCCATGACATGTCTCCTGTCTCTCGAAATATTATTTATTAAAATATCGTAAATCCATTGAAATTCACGACTTGGACAAAGTCGTTTTCCATATTCTAACGCCCTAGTACAAGGCGTGAATCTGAAAAGTAACGCCCCTTCCTAGGGCGTGTATCTGCTAAAATCCTGAAATTCACATATTCTGTAAAATGGAATTTGAAAGTAACGCCCCTTCCAAGGGCGCGTTTTTGATAAATTTCTGAGAATAATTATATCCTGTCGAATATGTAAATGATGAGACGCCTGGCCCTGCAGTCGTCAACTTTTAAGAAACGCCCCCAGGAAAGGCGTGTTTTTGATAAATTAATGAAATAATGGAAATTCTGCAAATTGGCAATATATGTAAACGCCCTTTAGTTAGGCGTTAATTACTTGAGACACGACTTGACCTAAGTCGTTATTTTACTGTAAACTGATTTTTCCTCTGATTTGCTAACCGATGGTTTATATATTATACATATATATATATATCGGCACTATTCTCCACTCCGTGAGTATAGTCCCACGTTTCATGTTGATTTATCGATCACACTCAACTCTCATTGACATACAAGCTCTCCATTGGACATTCCGTTCCTTTGGACTAGCAAGTTAGTCATAGAGACCTCCGTAAGACTCCTCGTAGCCTTGGATTCCCTCAAGGCCGACTGAGCTGGTTGTACCCTAAAAACCCATTACACGGTTTTTGCCATGTCAATCTAAAGAAAACATGGTATACCGGCCCTTATGATTATACAAAGAGTATATCATAAGAAATTCTTAATGGGATGATGATATCATGCCATATCATGTCGTTCTTGTAAACCTCAATTATATGATAAGAATGAGGGTATCTTACCTTGATATACTGTTCATGTGGACCTCAACTCTATATAAAGAATGTCCATATTGATTTGTCATGGTACCTAAGTTAAGGGAACCATAATCTACCTAGTTTTACCGACATCGTGATTATACCGTTATTATCGCCATTCTATGTCCTTTGTCATATTTTGGACTCTATTCTATCAAAGTTGTCATACGTGTCTACAAGCTTGATTATTGAAATTCTATATTGGCTATATAAACAAGAGTGGATGTCAAAACACATGATAAATGCCTGCGCATATAGGGCCCGATCTGGTCCTGGGGGGAGCACCCGAAAGTACTTGTGCCCATGGGAGTTAAAATGATAAGGTATCTGGCATTATACCGAGTACTTTACTTTCTAGATTGGACATTCCACAATAATCTTGTGCTTGAAATCGTACTTGCCTTGACATGAAATGCGTGGCCCGAAAAAGGGTAATTTACTTGCTTGATACATGATAGCCAAAATTCTTGACATGACTTGTTAAATGTACTTGCTTGAATATCTTAAGTATCTTGTTGAAAGTTCACGATTAGTTCATCTTATTTCTCTGATATTACATTCTCTCTATCTTGTCGTTTCATGCGAGCATGCATAGCTTTATTGCATTCATGAAAATGTAATTACTTAAACCCCTCGCTAGTACTTGAGATATAATTTCCTACTGAGCGTTCGCTCACTCCGTTTTATTCCAACATTTTCAGGTAAGCAGGTAGCTAGCAAGACCGAGACCCACACGGGCGGGGCAAGTGTGCAAGCGAGCTGTGGAAACTAGTGAACCCGAGTCTTTTATTTTTTCTTGAGTCTAGATAGTATTGTCTAGCTAAGTTAACTTATCGCCTCTTATTCAGTTATCTGGTCTAAGTCTGTTAGTATGTCGTTATCTTCTTTTCCATTATGTTGAAGTCTCCAAGATGGACAACAAGTTCTTGTAAGAGATTCATATTAGAAATAAAATTTCTATTGTTGTTCAAAATTATCTTGGTCTTATGCGATTGCTCTTGATCATTCACGACTGTTTAACTGCCACGTTCCGAGCAAACGACACGTTCCGCTGCTATCGGCCCGGGGCGTGACAGAGGTGGTATCAGAGCTTCGGCTTTCGTATCCTCTAGATTAAGAATCCTTGTCTGCCATATCAGAGCTTCGGCTTTCGTATCCTCTAGATTAAGAATCCTTGTCTGCCATATCAGAGCTTCGACTTTCGTATCCTCTAGATTAAGAATCCTTGTCTGCCATATCAGAGCTTCGGCTTTCGTATCCTCTAGATTAAGAATCCTTGTCTGCCATATCAGAGCTTCGGCTTTCGTATCCTCTAGATCAAGAATCCTTGTCTGCCATATCAGAGCTTCGGCTTTCGTATCCTCCAGATTAAGAATCCTTGTCTGCCATATCAGAGCTTCGGCTTTCGTATCCTCCAGATTAAGAATCCTTGTCTGCCATATCAGAGCTTCGGCTTTCTTATCCTCAAGTTATTAGGTTTCAGTGATAGGTCAGATATCCTTGTTAGTCATATCATAGCTTTGGTTGTCGAAATCGTTAAGTTTCCGTGATAGGTCCGGTATCCCGGTCGGTCATATTTGGATTCAACTTTCCAAAATCCTTAGATTGTTGAAACCAGATTATAGGTTGAGTATCCTTGTCAGTCGTCCTATAGGAATTCCGTGAGAGATGGGTAGAACTTGGGGTTAAAGTTATAAAAGAAAGATAAAGTATTTACATTTCATTAACACTAAATCTTGAGTCAATAAATTATCCTTCCACTCATCCTTGCAGGAACCTAGATAAAATGGAAGCCTCTAAAGCCGAGCCTTGTTCATGAAATGATCTTGGTGGATGTCCAAGTTTACGCGAGCCTTGTCAGGAGAGTTCAAGAACTAGAGAAAGTAGTGGAAGAAAAAGAAAGAGTTGAAGGGAAAGATCAAACAAATAACTCCGAAAGTTTCACCATTACCAAGAAAAGAATAAATGAGGATGATATTTCACAAAGGTGTAAGAAATGTCAGAAATGTAAGAAGTGTAATAAGAAAGAAGCTTCGGTGGATCACTCGAAAGATAAGTGTAGATCTTGTGAGAGATATGGTCACCAATCGAAAGAGTGTTGGTGGTGTTCGGGTGCATGTCTGCGTTGCGGGAACTTAAATCACAAGATAGCAGAATGTCCCAAGAAGCCTCCAAGAGGAGTTCAAGATTTAACCCTGCTTGACAAAGGGAAAGATGCGAAAGGTATCCCTCACCCGTAATCCTAAACTAGCCCTTTTTCATTCTGAAGATTTCTTCTGTATAAGCTCATAATAAGTTCTCTATTAGGAATGAAAGGTGATGTGAATTTGGGGACCAAATTCTTTTAAGTGGGGGAGGGTGTAACACCCGGTAATTTTTGGAACAGGAATAAAAATATACATAATGATGTACCTACTCTTATAAGTATAAAATGTTTATTCAAATAAATAAATGGTCAAGTGATATTCCCAAGGGGTTGCTCAGATCGAACCTGCCTCTGATACCTAGGACAAAGACTAATAAAAGTTAAAGAACTTATGAGCAATAAAATCTCTAAATAGAAGATTACTAAGATCTCAATGTAAGTGAGAACTAGCCACACCAAATCAATGAGGTATAGAACCTTAGAGATAGTCTTAAGAGCCTTATTTATGCATAGACGGAAATACATGCAAGTTATTAAAAGATATAAGTCGTATAAACAAGTAAGACTTCCAAACAAAGTAAACTTGTGTAAAGGAACAAATAGAAATAACTAGTTACAAATATAATTATTAGGCCTTGATAAAGGATTAACATTTTTAATGCTAAGCTCCATTGGCCCAAACTCAACCCCAAGCATTTTACGCTTAATGGGCTTTTTAACACGTTTTATTATCTTCTCCCATATAGGCAATATATATATATATATATATATACACATAAGTACATAACATAAACCTGTATATATGTATAAATACCTAGAAATAAAAGGAAAGTATATATTATATACGAATGAACAAATAAAAGAGTGAAATGGAAATAACGCCTTGGATAAAGGCGCTATTTAAATTATAAACGCCTCTAGTTAAGGCGTGACTCAAGAAGTGACGCCCTTACCACACGGCGTCAAATTCCAACGTCAAAAATGGTAAGGCCAAGAAACGCCCCTATCTTGGGCGTGTTTTAAACAAAGGAACGCCCTAACTAAAGGCGCTTTTTAATAAACGACCTGAACCAGGTCGTCAATTTAAGAATCGACGCCCTGACCAAAGTCGTTAATTCCATTCGAGTTCCGTTCGACACGGGAGCTTATCCAGGGAAGGATTATGTTAATCTAGTAAGTGTTTACTAGGGCAAGGACTCTAATAGGGATATATTACTCCCAATATAACTCTAGCCCATTAGGATTTCCCTAGATCCTATAAATACCCTTGACAGTCAAACCCTAAACCTATTTGATCGATCGTCTGCTACGGTGAGTAAAGAACTGAACGTTCTTTTCTTTCTATCATATGAAGAGTTACTGACTCTTCATCTCTTTCTCTTCTATACAGGTTAGGGAAGCCTTCATCAGCATCAACTTTTCTTCTTCCGAGAAGACTCTGTTACAAATAGAGTATTGTTCCCTATCAAGTTCTTCACGTGTCCTTCATCCAGACAATACTAAGGTAGGATTTTCTCAAGTTACTGTAGCCCAAATGAAATTAATGCAAGATATATATATATATAAGCATGTCATGCATATGATTATTATAGTTTTCATGCGTTTTCTGAAATATTTTGAAAGAAACGCCCTTGATTAGGGCGCTAATTTAAAAGAAACGACCATACTAGTGGTCGTCAATTTAATATTTGACGCCCTCTACGCAGGCGTTAATTTCATAAGAATCGCATGTGATTAATAATTGATCCTGTTTAAAAATTACAATACATATGAAATATTGATTTTTAATATCTTGCATGACTCTGTGAATTCCTGTTAAATTTTACTGCCATGACATGTCTCCTGTCTCTCGAAATATTATTTATTAAAATATCGTAAATCCATTGAAATTCACGACTTGGACAAAGTCGTTTTCCATATTCTAACGCCCTAGTACAAGGCGTGAATCTGAAAAGTAACGCCCCTTCCTAGGGCGTGTATCTGCTAAAATCCTGAAATTCACATATTCTGTAAAATGGAATTTGAAAGTAACGCCCCTTCCAAGGGCGCATTTTTGATAAATTTCTGAGAATAATTATATCCTGTCGAATATGTAAATGATGAGACGCCTGGCCCTGCAGTCGTCAACTTTTAAGAAACGCCCCCAGGAAAGGCGTGTTTTTGATAAATTAATGAAATAATGGAAATTCTGCAAATTGGCAATATATGTAAACGCCCTTTAGTTAGGCGTTAATTACTTGAGACACGACTTGACCTAAGTCGTTATTTTACTGTAAACTGATTTTTCCTCTGATTTGCTAACCGATGGTTTATATATTATACATATATATATATATCGGCACTATTCTCCACTCCGTGAGTATAGTCCCACGTTTCATGTTGATTTATCGATCACACTCAACTCTCATTGACATACAAGCTCTCCATTGGACATTCCGTTCCTTTGGACTAGCAAGTTAGTCATAGAGACCTCCGTAAGACTCCTCGTAGCCTTGGATTCCCTCAAGGCCGACTGAGCTGGTTGTACCCTAAAAACCCATTACACGGTTTTTGCCATGTCAATCTAAAGAAAACATGGTATACCGGCCCTTATGATTATACAAAGAGTATATCATAAGAAATTCTTAATGGGATGATGATATCATGCCATATCATGTCGTTCTTGTAAACCTCAATTATATGATAAGAATGAGGGTATCTTACCTTGATATACTGTTCATGTGGACCTCAACTCTATATAAAGAATGTCCATATTGATTTGTCATGGTACCTAAGTTAAGGGAACCATAATCTACCTAGTTTTACCGACATCGTGATTATACCGTTATTATCGCCATTCTATGTCCTTTGTCATATTTTGGACTCTATTCTATCAAAGTTGTCATACGTGTCTACAAGCTTGATTATTGAAATTCTATATTGGCTATATAAACAAGAGTGGATGTCAAAACACATGATAAATGCCTGCGCATATAGGGCCCGATCTGGTCCTGGGGGGAGCACCCGAAAGTACTTGTGCCCATGGGAGTTAAAATGATAAGGTATCTGGCATTATACCGAGTACTTTACTTTCTAGATTGGACATTCCACAATAATCTTGTGCTTGAAATCGTACTTGCCTTGACATGAAATGCGTGGCCCGAAAAAGGGTAATTTACTTGCTTGATACATGATAGCCAAAATTCTTGACATGACTTGTTAAATGTACTTGCTTGAATATCTTAAGTATCTTGTTGAAAGTTCACGATTAGTTCATCTTATTTCTCTGATATTACATTCTCTCTATCTTGTCGTTTCATGCGAGCATGCATAGCTTTATTGCATTCATGAAAATGTAATTACTTAAACCCCTCGCTAGTACTTGAGATATAATTTCCTACTGAGCGTTCGCTCACTCCGTTTTATTCCAACATTTTCAGGTAAGCAGGTAGCTAGCAAGACCGAGACCCACACGGGCGGGGCAAGTGTGCAAGCGAGCTGTGGAAACTAGTGAACCCGAGTCTTTTATTTTTTCTTGAGTCTAGATAGTATTGTCTAGCTAAGTTAACTTATCGCCTCTTATTCAGTTATCTGGTCTAAGTCTGTTAGTATGTCGTTATCTTCTTTTCCATTATGTTGAAGTCTCCAAGATGGACAACAAGTTCTTGTAAGAGATTCATATTAGAAATAAAATTTCTATTGTTGTTCAAAATTATCTTGGTCTTATGCGATTGCTCTTGATCATTCACGACTGTTTAACTGCCACGTTCCGAGCAAACGACACGTTCCGCTGCTATCGGCCCGGCATTGACATTGTATCACAAAACTATTATTGAACTTGTTACCTTATTGGCCAACATTATTGTTGTACTCGTGGAAGTAGCTTGATTTATACTTGAAGATGCAGTTAAAGTACTAATTATGTTCAAGGACGCTATGCTAGTCCCCTCGGCTGATTGTCGGAAACATACTGTAAACCATGGGGTATGATGCTACTGGCGTCGCATTGCGCTGGGAGTACTTTCTTTATAAATAAATGAAGATCCACGAATATCCACAAATATTCACGAAGTACATTCTTGTGTGTTACATGACTTTCTAGTGCATAGCCTTTATGGTTATGAAAAGTGCATTCTTGTTATATTCTTGTTCATGGAAAGCCCAAAATTACATTCTTGTTATATTCTTGTTATATACTTGCTCAGTCATATTCTCATATCTTGTTTTGACCATATCTTGCTATTTTGGTTCTATTCGCATGTTTTACCATATTCGCATGATTTAACTTTCTCTAGAGCTAAAAATGTTAATCACTTTAAGATTACCGTCATATTGATACGAAGATACCTACTGGGCAAGAGTGCTCATTACCTACTTTCTCAAATATTTCAGGACGGACTAGTGAATCGGATTCGGATTATACAAGTAGCGGGTCCGAGAGGAATTGAAGGTCATATGGACGAGAGAAGCCTTAGTTTTCTAATGTCTAGCCAAGTCATTATGTAAATTTTTGTTTTATTGAGTCTATGGTGTAAGAATGTTAAGAGTAAAAGATCTTATGTATTTTGATGGTTATTTATATGAAATAAAGATGGAGGTTTAAATGAATTACTTGTGCAATTATTTTATGTGATTGTCTTGCGCTCTAATTGTATTACTTGCAAGAGGCTTACCATACCGGCTGTTCGCGTATCCAATTGTTTCCGCTGCATAAATCTCAGGGCGTGGCAGTTCCAAAGGTATACTGTCGTGGGCTCGATTATAAGAACCCAATGGCGAAAGGTGAAATATCAAAGATACTTGAGTCGGCGCAGTTAAGCGCGATCTATGGAACGATCCGACGCCACTTCGGCACCGGAACGGATTGGTGTAGATTTAGGAATTAATCCATAAAAAAGATTAAAAATTAATTAATAAAAGAATGGGAAAAGAGAGAAAAGGGAGCATGCGCAGATGCTAGATGGAATCGTGATCGCGAGAGACACGCGGGACTCAAAGGAAAATAACAATAAGAACCAAGGAGGGATCGCGCAGAATATCTTTTAAAGCGGGGGAGATTGTGAGGTCCACCTTCTCTTCCAATCGGCCGGCCAATGAAGAGAGTTCTTCTTGATTGATTAATTTTCACTACAGGAAAACTGGCATTTACCTACGTTTTAAAACGTAGGTATAGGTCCAAAAAATGTAGGTAAATCCTTTACCTAAGTTTACTTGCCACACTTTCAAAGCGTGGCGCTTGCTAGCATGACTATAGGGTATTCCTACGTTTCCATTCAACGTAGGTATAGATCGACCTATACCTACACTTTAGAAGCGTAGGAATAGTCTAACAAAGCGTAGGTAAAAGTCACCTACAGACATATATATAAAAGGATATCCCTACGTTTCTGAAAACATAAGTCTTACCTTTTACCACATAGTAAAAGAAACGTATGAATAAGTATTAACATCACTTTTTAAAAAATATAGGAAAATGATTTAACGTCGATTAATAAAAAATGTAGGAATAGGTTATCTTTTTTTTAAAAAAAATCTTATTAGTATATGTGCTCTCATCACCCATAATAGTGAACATGCGTTGCTTCTATAAATAGTAAGTAAATATTGCATTTCACAAACATGAAATATTTGCTCTCTTAACGTGAGATGAACTTGAGAGAAATAATAAGTAAAGGATAGCGGCATCTTGAGCCAGGAAGACGACAGCGTTGACCTAGTTCCCGGCGGCGCGTACGTGGGTTGGCCCCATGGCTGACCCTGGGGGGCCATCGGGGCCCCCTCTTGTTCCTCCTTCCTCCTCCACGAGAACCAGAACGTTTGCCGAAGTGATCTCCTCCTCCATGGCGCCGCCCGTCATCCAGGGCTCTGTCCATGACCCTGCTTTGACTGACGGTGGCGAACCCGCTGTGTTCTTCAGCCAGGACGAAATCAAAGCTTCGCTTCAGCCTTTCTTGTTTTCTCTGGTGGCTCGTACTTCGCAGGGCAGACCTTCTTTCTCAGACATTAGGGCACACCTATCCAGCAGATGCGGCTTTAAAGAAGACTTCTTGATCAGCGCATTGGACAATCGTCACCTCCTTCTGCGATTTAGAAACCATGAAGATTTCCTTCTCTTGCTGCTGAAGGAGACTTTGTATGTTCACGGTAGATTATTCCGCTTCTTCAAATGGACGATGGATTTCTCTCCGAATGCTGATTCGCCCATCCTTCCAGTCTGGATCGATTTACCTGGTCTCCCAGTAAATTTCTATGTTGAACCCCTGCTTCGCTCAATTGCCGGCAATGTTGGTCGAGTCTTGAAAATTGATCAATCGACTCTTAACCTGTCTCAAACCAATGCTGCCCGTGTATGCATTGAATTGGACATCTCAAAGTCAAGACATTCAAGGGTTTGGATTGCCTTTCCGGGTGGAGGAGCTTGGCAAAATATTTCCTATCCGGATCTCCCCCACTTTTGCACTCTTTGCTCACGGATTGGTCATAACGAAGACTCCTGCAAGATGTCTAAAACTCACGACCAGAGTGGGACTTTGCAACCTAAACCCCCCACTCAAGCAATTACTGGCTTTGACAATAAGTCTAAAGCCATTTGGAAACCTGTCACTAATAGGAAAGACATTGCTGATGTGAAGAAATATGCTGCTCAACTGCCACAGGAAGTTCCTGAAACTAGTCCTTGCTCAGAGAAGTCTGATATTGTCATTTTTAAGGAAAATTTTCCGGGAGAATGTTCAAAGGAAGCACCGGTGTTGCTAGGGACACATGATCCTTCAAATGTTGATCAAGAGGATTTTGAGAAAGCAGAGGATAATCCCATTAAACTAGCAGAGAACCAGCGGCCACCTAGCCCTCAAACCTTGGCACCTTCTCCTAATACATCTATCTGCTCTTTGGCTTGTTCAGGGGAGCCTGTGTCAAACTTTCAAAAGCAGAATCTTGTCTTACAGCAACCGTCTTCTACGCTTTCAGTGGGTTGTTTGAGCGAGTCCTCGGATTTTCCTCAAGTGGAGCTTCCTTCATTCCAAAAACTGGCACCCTCTCCAGGAGTGATTGCCTTGGTTCCTGAACTAGCTGCTGTGGGTCCAGATAAGGGCAATACTGATATAGCTAGTTCCCTCATGGGCACTGGAACTCGAATTCAATCAGAGAATGTCAAACAGATTTGCACTAAGATTGCTACTGCTGCTGAAATCAACAATCTCAGGGTTATGCTTACTGAACAGACTGGTGTCACTACTAGATCTATGCTCAGGACTATGTCTGCCGGAAATATTGCTGATAAATCCTCCTCCCAATGACTCTTCTTGTTTGGAATATCAGAGGTATTGGTAATGATGTATCCCAAGGCAGATTAAAATTTTTGCTGAAAACTTACAAGATTGATTGTGTTGCTATTTTAGAGCCGAAAATTAATACCTGTCACATGGAAAATATTTGTAAGAAATTGGGTATGAAACATGCTATTGCCAATAATGATATGCTAGCACACATCTGGATTTTGTGGAATGATACTCTTGACTTCACCCTCATTAATAGGGATGATCAGCAAATAACAATTTTGCAGGCTAATTCTTGTGTTCCAAATTTTTATATGACTATTGTTTATGCCAAGTGCTCCATTGCTGAAAGAAGGCTGTTATGGGCTTCTCTAACTGCCTTAAATATTCAGATTTCTGCCCCCTGGATTGTCTCAGGGGATTTATTGGAAATTGAGGAAAAACTTGGAGGCAACCCGCCTAATATGACAGCTATATCAAAATTTAAGGACTGTACCCTGGCATGTGGTCTAATGGATGCTGGCTTTACTGGCTCTCAGTTCACCTGGCATAACAACCAACTTGGAAGTAATGGAATATGGGCAAGATTGGACAGAGCCCTTATTAATCATGAACTAATGCTACATTTTCCAATCTCAGTAGAACATCTTTCAAGGGAAGCCTCAGATCATGCTCCTCTATTAATTAAACCTCTTCATACAAAGAAATTCCGAAATAGATTCTACTTTCAGAAGATGTGGACTTTGCATGATAACTTCCTAACGGCTGTTGACATCTGCTGGCGTACTAGCCCTCTTGCAACTTCTGCAATTACCACTCTTTATTTAAAATTGAAGCATTTAAGGAAAACTCTTAGCCTTTGGAACAGACAAGTCTTTGGTGATGTCCATAGGAACCTGGCTATAGCTGAAGATGCAGTAACTAAAGCAGAATTTAGTTATGACACAGACTCCTCTGAAGCTAATCATATCAAATTAGAGGAGGCTAAGTCTTCTCTATCTGCTAGATATATTCAGCAGGAATGCTTTTGGAGGCAAAAGTCTAGGATTCGCTGGCTAGTGGAAGGGGACAGAAATAATCAATTTTTCCACATGACAACACTGGCTAACAGAAGGAAAAATCAGATTACTCATTTCAGGAATTCAGATGGAAGCATAACCTCTGACCATGAAGAAATGAAGAGCATTGCTGTTTCACATTTCCAAAAAGCTTTTCAATCGCAGGATCACTATATTGATAACAGTATCATCTCTTGTATCCCAAGAATTCTTACCTCAGAAGACAATGCCCTCCTCTGTGCTGTCCCCTCGGATTCAGAAATACGTGAAGCTGTCTTTCATATGCCAATTGACAATGCCCCAGGGCCCGATGGGTTCACAGGTATTTTCTATCAAAAGGCATGGTCTATTATATCCAGTGTGGTGATCAGTGCTGTAAAGGAATTTTTTATCAATCAGCAACCTCTTCCAAGAATTGCTACAGCCACCCTTGTTGCTCTTATCCCCAAGAAGAACAATGCTATGAACATTTCTGACTACAGGCCTATTAGTCTGTGTAATTTTTTCTATAAAATCATCTCTACAATTCTCAATAGCAGGCTGGCGCCCATCCTTCCCAGAATCATATCCATGGAGCAATCTGCCTTTGTGAAAGGTCGTCAGATAGTGGAAAGTATTGCCCTTGCCCAAGAACTGGTTAATGAACTAGGCAGGAAAACTAGAGGGGGAAATGTGATGTTCAAATTAGACATGGCTAAAGCTTATGACAGATTGGAATGGGACTTTCTCCTTGCGGTTTTGAATAAATTTGGATTCAGCAACCAATTCATTGGTCTCATTGGTAACATGCTAAATAACTGCTGGTTTTCTGTGTTAGTCAATGGAGACATGGCATGCTTCTTTCATTCCTCAAGGGGTCTTCGCCAAGGAGACCCCATTGCTCCTTCTTTATTCATTATTGCTGAAGAAGCACTAAGCATATCCCTGACAGAGTCTTTCATTTCAAGTCAGATTGGTTGGTATGCAGGGCCAAGGGGCTGCCCTAACATTTCTCATCTGTTATTTGCTGATGACACAGTTATTTTCAGTAAAGCTACAGCCACTTCAGTCAGAAATCTTATCAAGGTGTTAAGACTTTATGAAAGATCTTCGGGCCAGCAAATTAATGTGGGGAAAAGTGGTTTTTTCACCCATCCGAAAACTGATTCTTCAAAAATTAGATGCATTGCAGACATCACTGGTTTCTCTCATCACTCCTTCCCACATAAATATTTGGGTTTCCCCTTAATTCTTGGCAGGAAAAAGAAAATCCATTTTGCTGGACTCATCTCTGCAATTCAAAACAGAATTCAAGGGTGGAATGCTAAGCTTCTATCTCAGGGAGCCAAGCTCATTCTTATCAAACATGTTCTTTCTTCAATTCCTATTTACACACTGGCTTCCTCTCCCCTGACAAATGTCTTGCAAATTTTTTCTGGGGTGAATCTTCTCATGGCAACAAACATCATTGGAAATCTTGGAAAACCATATGCAGGCCAGTCAGTCAAGGTGGTCTAGGCATCATGTCTCTTCGGCAAATGGAAATAGCACTCAGAGTCAAAATGCTTTGGAGGGCCATGCATACTAACTCTCTATGGGCTAATTACTTCAGAGCTAAATATTTCCGGGGCAACCATCTTATGGAGGTAAAATTCAGAAACATGAAAGGTCATGGCCGAAGGTCTTGGTCTCTTGCCAAAAATCTCATATTACAGCACAAAAGAATAATACTTGGGGATGGCAGTTCTGCCAATTTCTGGTATGATACTTGGCTCGGCAATAAGCCTCTGATTTCATTTGTACCTGTTGAACTTATAAACAATAAAAATGACATTGTTGAAGACTGCATACTGCACCCGGCTGCTGAAGTAAAACAACTCATTGACAGTTTCCTGCCACCTGAAGTGATTATAGCAATCAGGGCTACTACCTTATCCTCTTATGCTGATAAGGAAGCCTGGAGTATCTCACACTCAGGTCAATGTACGGTTTCTTCAATCTATAAATATGCTAGCAACCTGAACCAGATCCACTTAAATCTGCCATGGCAATCATTATGGTCCTCCTGGCTGCCCACAAAGATCTCTATTCTCCTGTGGAAAATCATTAACAACTGCCTCCCCACATACTGTAATGTACAGATGCTCGGAATAAACTTATGTTCCAAATGTTATTGCTGTCAACAGCCACAAGTGGAAACTATAAACCATCTATTCGTCAGCAATGACAAGGCTGCCTTTATTTGGTCATCTCTCCAATGCTCAGGCTTGATATTAGATGGCAATTCAGCAAAGTCAAGAATTCTGAATTCTATTTCACACAGTAGCTCAAAATCTCTATATGGCCTCTTTTCCCTGGCAGCTATTGGCTACACAATGTGGGAACTGTGGTCTACTAGGAATTTGGCCAAGTATGAAGGCCGGATCATCTCTAAAAACTGCTTGCTACATAAGATTAAAGCTCAAGCAAAGGAAATCTGTGATTTATCTGGTCTCAAAGAAACTCACTATAGCAAGAGGAAAATCCTCACTCAATTTGGCATTCAGATTGTCAACAAAAGAATTCCTCATCTTATGGCAGTTAAATGGTTATGTCCCCCATGGCCATCTCTCAAGCTTAACACTGATGGGGCATGTAAGCGATCAGGAATTTCTGGTGGGGGAGGAGTAATTAGAGATTTTAAAGGAAACACCCTTCTAGCTCATTCCCACTTCTATGGTTCTAGCTCAAGCATCATAACCGAAGCTAGAGCTCTTCTTGATGGCATTAAATACCTCTCCGCCGTCAATACACAGCCTGCATTGATTGAATGTGACTCCAAGATTCTGGTGCAAGTAGTTAGCAAACAGATTAATTGTCCATGGGCTATTCTTCCATATATCAGAGAAATTTGGGATCTTCTTTCAAATATGGACTCCTTGATTCACATATACAGAGAAGCCAACAACGTTGCAGATTCTTTAGCTTCTTTGGCTTGCATGAATAAATGTAATATTTTCTTTTCTTATCATGAGCTCCCCAAAATTGTTCAGGGTGCAGCCCGACTGGATAAGCTAGGCTTGCCTAGCGTCCGTATCTTGTAATTGTCCTTATCATTAATAAAATCGACCTCCTAGTGGTATATTGGGACATTCTCCAAAATACTCCTAGGTAGGGTTTTCTTAAAAAAAGAAAAGGATAGCGGCATCACTTGTCCCTAAAACTGTAGCTATGTTGAAACAAATTTATACACATCTCAGCAGTATCTATATCCATACTACATGTGAAGTAACAAAGCAAGTAGTTAAAAGGTCATCAAGAATGATCAGGTTCATGAACCAATTCCATGCTAAAATAGAGGTACACTATAAATTAGATAAATGGATGTCTGCTAAGAGGTACACTATAAATTGTAAACTGGGTTTATCATTTGAACTTGGGAACCCCTCTGCTCCTGCTTCACAAAGTACTTGATGCCAATCAGTATTGACCATAAATTTTTATAGCTTGGACTGAAAAATCTTCTATACACAATTCAGTGAGCCAATTCCATGCTAAAATATGAACTATCGCTCCTGCTGAACCAATTCCATGCTACAATACAGGAAATGAAAACTCATGTTAATATTCCAATAGCAACATAATTTCACGATAGTTAAAAAAATATAAATATACTACAAGAAGTGAGCATACCGAAGGACTAAATATAACCCTTGATCCATCTATAAAGACAAATCAGATACCTTGTTTCGATGTTACACTTCCATTAACCTGTTGCACAATGAAAGCATAGTCATCATCACCACCACTTAGCAGAAGGCAGGTACATGAGGCCCAAATGACGATGCCCGTGATAGTGATTTCTCAAGTCTGAGCACAAATGAGGGAGATTGCAAGCAAGATGGAATGCATTTTGGTAGGCCAGAGGCAAGGTGTCAAAATCACTTGGATGGGTCGGCAGTACATACCAGACAGTTTCTGTTATGGAAAGAAAGAGAAGACATCCCTCGCAGTAAATACTGTTCTCAACAGCTGCAAGTTAAGGTGGAAGATCTGAAGAATGGGTTCTGATAGGTTGTCAAACAGTGTACCAAAGATGTTCTATGGGAGTAAATTACACGTAATGCATTAACAGTATGGGTGAACAATGATTTGCAAAGGAGTGGGGTGATTGATGACATGCAACATGCACTTGGAGAGAGAATGTCATTGATCAACACGCTACGCATTTATTCTCCCCTTTCTTGTACAATATGTGACACTTTCGAAGGAAAAATATTGATATGTGTTACTCTTGCGTAAACTACTGTCTCATGTGTAGGAGACAAATAAATAAATAAATAATGAGACATCTCTAAGAGAACGTAAAAAAATGCAGAAACATATCTCAAGTTGGAGTAGCCTGAAACATGGATGTGGTGCCTAAAATTGATAACTGCAACATCATAAAGAAACTTTCAAGAACCCAGAATCTATGAACAAGAACTAATTAGAAACAGTCTGAATCATAAGATAAGTTTTCTTTACGTCAAGGTATCTGCTCTCAGTACATGAATACCACAGTGTACTCGATTGGCATTTCATCTGTTCTTGAGAGAAAAGAAAAAAGATCACAGGCCTATTAGAATTATGACAGTATCTCAAACCAATTGACTGGCCAAAGTTCCACTGAAAAGTGGTAGACAATGGAGAAGGCTAAGAATGAATTACGTTATACAATTTAGTTAAAGATCTTATCAAGCTACTCATCGGCTGCATCTCAGGCAGCATTCAGGAGGATGTTGCCCGGTCCTTTTGAATCTCAAAGTAGTAAGTGACATCCAAGTAGCATTTTCCATCATCGTCTACAAACTGAAATGGCAAAAGGTCTTGGTAAATTCTTCACAAGATTAAAGGAACCTGACCAAAAGACTTGGTGCATATGTGCAATAGGTTAAAGACCATGCATTAATTTTATGAACAACCATCTGTTTACTTTTGTCCTTGCAATATAAGAACCCCTTGCAAAAATACCACAAGGAGTGATTTCTTCTTCCAATTTGTATGTGTATGGCTCTGGACGAGGGTTGAATGTTCCCAGCATTACCTTTGTATTATCCACTGGAATAGAGGACAAATGAAAACCAGATATACTACAATTAAGGCGAAACAACTGAACAAGGAGAACATTTTTCCTTTCATAAGAAGAAACTACGAGAAAACAAATGTCTAATCACACTGGGAAATGAACATGTGAGGTTGACGGATCTCATCAAGTGCAGAAAGTAGTCGTGAATCATTAAGTGAGGACTATGATCAGTTCTACCTCTCATGCCTGTCTTCCATACGGTATTTGTGTATTTCAGCCCAGAATACAGTTAGAGTCCCCTCCCACCAACAAAGGATCAGTGCAAACATTTAATAAATCCCATAAGAGACTCCCACAAAGGTTCTCTTTCTCCCACAACACAACTGGCTTGAACAATTGTGATGAAAAGTTTGACCAGCATAGAAGGTCTTGAAGAGATAGTAATGAATTGCTCAGAGGTAGAAGCCAACCGAAAATCAAAATGATGGCACCACAGAAGCCATGTGTGAGCTTTGCCCGACGAGTTGACTAGACAACAATCCATCCTCAGCTTCCTCATATAAATCTGAATCTACTAGCAGTAATCATAGGCTCAATAATAGCAATAAAGTCAATATGATATTTTCTTGAAAGAAATTTTAACTAACTAATTGTTCTATCATTACCAATGCCTCTAAGATTCCAAATTAAATCAATCATTGATCACCAAGTTTTTTTTGAATTTATCAAATTGTTGAGATGTAGCATACCTCTCGTGACAACCCTATCATGATCATGAAGCACCAAAAAGTATATCCTAACAAAGTTAGTATGTCCTTAGAGCATGATTCACTGGCTACATCAGAAAGCCTGCATAGACAGGGAACCATCTGGGCATTAAACTATTGATTGTACCACCACAGCAAAGCAGCAACTTTCCAACATGTTCCATAGACGGACATCCCCCTTTACCATTCTCACATTTCATTTTGTCTCCAATTTAATAAATTTATATAAGAGTGGAAATAGAGCATAATACTAAAAGAGCCATAGACATAGATCCAATTACTGAGCTACATGAGAGAACTTCCTTCAGAAGCAAGAATTACATGATTGGATTAGAGTCAAAAGACCGCATGGAGCAGGGGCAGTTGGCAGAGCTTGAAGAGTAATCTATGATGAGAAGAATGTAGATTTGCATCAGATAAAGAATAGTTAGCCAACCTCAAACTCAGAAACTGTAATACAACTTTAACTTGCCACAAGCATCCACAAAATAATAAAAAACCTTAGCTCAGACAATCCAGGATTATGTATATTGGAAAATATAATACTTACCTATTAGTATAATGCATTTTTAGCATTGCTGGCATCGCAAAGGAAAAATATGCAACATAATGTCTCTTTCAAGGTGGTTTTGGCCTCAAAAATCACATTGAAAAGTTGGACAAAAAATAGAATGTACAGTTGGGTATATGTCATAGTTCAGTTTATACAAGTAATACAAATAGACAGTGCGCATAAGAACACAAAAATTGCATGCAGTGCTACACTAGCAATTTGAGAATCTTTGCAAGACACCTATCCTTCAAAAAAAATATCGAACAGTTTTCTTATGCATACGTATAGAATTCCAAAATTCTATGTATCCCTCCCTGAAGTAGTATATATGAATCATTTAACCATCCATAGGAGTATAGAGAGAGGGGAACAGGTTGAGAAAAGTAGATGGAATTTAGAGAACCCAAAGGCATAAATGAAATGCCAGTATAAATAACCAATCAAGGGTGTACATAAAAAGGCCAACATAAGTAACAGGTAGAAGTAACAGGTCATCTAAAAGCATTCAGATATGACAAATTCAATAATACTTATCAAATAAAAATAGATCCAAAACTTTAGATGTTTCATATGCGTGACCCATAGAAGAAACCTTCAGAAACCTTGACTAATGCTAAGAGTAACAGAATAAAATTCCAGCAAACAGAAGTAGAATAAAGAAAAATCTAAACACCAAAGTAAAACTAAAGATAGGCATCAAAATTTGTCTAAGCCTACAACAATGGCAAACCAAAATCAATCTTGAGAGTCATAGAAGGAAACAAGAATCAGTGTAATAAAAATGATCCAAGAAGAAGTTATTACAAAAATAATAAAAATTGGAAAGCAAAGCCTTCCTTTATACATTTCCTTTGGGAAAAATTATCATATGTGTGTAGTGGTCCACAAGCATACCTCAGCCTCCAAGTTCTCAAATTCTGCCATGACATCTTCTTCAACTTCTATAGACAGACGTTCTCCTAAGATAACATTTATTTCCTATAATAGAATAAAATAAATAAAAAGATTTAGTGGAGAAATAAAATCATAAAAAATATTATTATTAGAAAAACATTAGAGATAAAATTGAACAGAAGGGAAATAAAAGCACCAACCTAGCAAAAAACAAATGATTAAATTAATTACTGTAAAATCTGCCAGTAGAAAATCCAAATGCAATTGAACACCCAAAAAGAAAATAAGCTTGAGAGTGGTAATACCACATAATAAAATGAACCTGAAACACATGATAATGAATAGCAACAATATAAAATGACCAATGGAATCATCTTCAGACATGTAAGAATATAAAATGACCAGCTGCGATATAACTCTGGGTTATCTGTCATATATTAAATAGCACAAGATGTCTAAAAATCTATCCAAAGGTTTATTGTAGCTTCATAGATTGTCATAATAAAGAAAGCAAAAACACTATTGCATGTCTATTGATGAAATGATTACATTTTGAAAGTGATACATCCAGGTCATGTCCTTAGAGCTGAAAAGGTGTAACATCAATAAATGGGCTGCTTATAGACCACCAATGAGTACCAGCAATAGTAAAGATCGCCTACAGATTTTGTTTTCTAAAGGCATAATTGCCAGACAAGAATAAAAATGATTTTTCTGTCAAGCATATGCATGTAGTACTTACTAAGTGAACTGCTAAATTCCCCTAGAGATACAAAAAAAGTGAATGCATGAGTCTGTTGTATACCAATCCCTGTCACCTTCCAAATATATAAACAATATACAAAACTATATACACATGTAAAAGTCACATCTTGGTAGGCCTTTGCCTCAACCGTATCATCCATCAATTTCTGGACATCCTCCATATTGATCTCACTTTGAAGATCTTTAATAGCATTATTCCCTGCCTTTAAAACTTTCAAATACAGCCTTCTACTTGCTTGCCAATTCAATATCTGCCAACTAAAATGAAAGAAAATCTATGAGCACCACAAACTCCTTCCACAAAATATTAAGACACAAAAGATTTGAGACATGAGTATCCTTCTACATAAAGAAACCAAAGAAAGAATACAGAAGTAAAACAAGTGTTTCAAAAGAAGTTTTCTAGGATTAAAATACATACTTGCTGCTCTACATTAATTAGCCAGGTGTCAACTTGTTTTAGTAATTCTTCTTGGGCTTTTTTCTTTTTTAGGGCAAGCAAAGCCATGTCTTTCTTCTTTTCTCGAATCAAATCCTTAGCAGCTTTCTTCTCAGCTTCAATCACAGCATCAAGTTGAAAATAGAAAAGGGAAAGTAGAATTAATGCATGAAGTCAAATTTAGACTCAAAACAGGCAGTGTTATAATTTCTTCCAATACATTCTCTAGATGCCACATCCAAAACACATGGCACCTAAAAGAGTGAGAACTACTTAATAGAACACGTCACTTCGATGCAGCAGGCAACAATTTAAAAAACAGTCAGTTAGAAACTCACTCTTAGGAGATTACTTCCTCGACTCAGATTCATCTATTTTGTCAAATCATAAGTGTTATGTTACTAAAAATAAGATAATCTTATTGATGAACAACTTTGTTGCAATCTTTCCATCACAATAATGATTTACACTGAGTTAAAATGCACACACAAATGCACATCAAGAGGCATTAGGTTTGGCATAAATGAAGCTTGCAAAACAACTATTCTTTTAATAAAAGTTTTGTTTTTTTGAAGAAAAGTGGACTGAACCACCAATTTTATAAAATAAACAGAGGTAGTACAATCAAGAGGAGAGGTGACGTCCCTCTACCTCACCAAATAAAAATCCAAAACAGATTTCCGTAATCCAAAACATACTTGATTTCGGAATAGCAGATATCAAAATGATGTTTCTAAGTAAAAAAAAACTTAATAAAGAAATGGCTTTGACTCCATGTCCTTTAACCAAAAGTACATGCACTAAAATTATATATATGAATTCCATATTGCTTTAAACTTCCATACCTGCAAGCAAAAGTCCGGACACCATTATGGACCAGGTATTCACCAGAAGTCCTCTCTACCTCTGGAGGAGCACCAAGATAGTGGCTTGGAAGCTTCAGTTCACCATCATACTGAAGCATTCCAGCATAATGAATTTTTGGAACCCTAACATGATCAAATTTATCAAAGTTTTCGTATTCAAATGCTTTGGCAACCATGACCATACGATCAGCATGGAAGATATGGCAACAACGCATGAACAAAAAAAAAATACACTCATGAAAATATGGCAACAAAGCATCTGCCTACATTTTTTTCTGAAACAAGAGATTCCTCTTGATAAATAACAAGCTAAGTTGTAAACCTCACTGAATAATAAGATGTAAGTGGTTTCTCATTCTAGTATCAAGGTGAGTATTTTTCTACGGTTGATGCATTTACCAAGATTGTTAGGCTACATAATCTCCTCCATGACCTTGGTGTTGCTTCACTATCCCCTACCCTATCATATTGTGATAAACATAGTGCTCCATAGATAGCAACCAATCTGGTCTTCCATAAGCGGATGAAGTAAAACTATGATTACTATCATTTCATCTCCGGCACACTTAACTCTTATGTTTCTTCCTTTAAGGAGCTTGCTGGCCTCTCCAACAAATCTCAGGTCACTGTGCTCGTGCTCGTCAGGAAGTTGGTTACCAAACTCTGAAATTGTGATGCACCTCGCATTTGAGGGAGAGTGTTATATATAAGAGTGGTAAATATGCCCTTACAGGTGGTTCATTTACCCTATTGGTTAATTATATAATATTACTTCCTTGGACTCAGAATCAGCGCCACTTGGAGCTGGGCTGACTCAGAAACACCAGATACATATTGAGGCCTACTTCTGCGATCTTCACTGTATAGCTAAGAAATATATTCAGTTGATTAAAAAAATATAGGAAGGATGCTCGCATAGACTTGGAATCATGTGGTTCCATGATAAACAAAGCTAATCAATAAAATCACTCAAAAGAAACTTCCATTTGCAAGAAGTCGGATGCTAATTAACACACAGGGGAAAAAGTAAAATGAAAAATGAACAAATTCTTGCCCTTGGTCACGAAACTAGCATCTCTCAGGTAATTGCCCAAACCCCAGATTGTTCCCATGATGGAAAGATTCACACGGTTTTTCATACTCTCCTCGACGTGATTGTTGCGTGGGTTCTTAATTACCTACCATCATATGAGGTGAGCTTGACCACGGGAAGGTCGTCGTTGCCTTCCACCACGCGAATCCCTTACTTGAGGGAGGTAGTCGCCACAGCGCTTGAATTCGAGCTCATGGTCTGTGGACACTAAAAAAAATGGAAGGAGAATCGAGGAGGGGTAGGTCCACATACAAATGGGTCAAACCACACAAATGGGCCCAATTGTATGGAGGAGGCCCAAGTATCATAATCAAAAAAAAAAAGGAGAAAAGAAAGAAGAAGGACCTTTCAAAAAAAAAGAAATATAATAATACAACAAAGAAGCCCCACGTGAGTGACTCCCTTCTTTCTTTCTTTTTCTCAAACCTTCTTTTCTCCCCACGGAAGGAAACCGCGTGCGAGACCTTCTCACCCTACCTCGTTGTCCGGTGGAAGAACGGCGGAGGCTCACGCCCTTGACCGCCAGGTCAGGGCAAGAACCGGCGGGCGACACCGGCATCCAGCAGACCCAACAGCTTCGAGAGTCGCCTTCCCCAAGGGCATCGGCGCGCAGCTTCTTCCGGCAAGGTGCCCGCTCGTCAACGATCGAGGAGGACGCACGGCCCCTCCCACAAACGGAAAACTATCTCCCTTCGTTCCCTGCGAAGCCGGCTGCAGCAGTAGCGAGCCAATAGCAAGCGAAGGTGTCCGCGGAAGAAACAAGGAGAAGAGTAGCATGTGGCAGCGGCGTCCGCGAATCAGGAAAAAGATGGGGAGGCTCCACCCGAACGAGAAGGTTCCAAGCCCCCTATAAGAAGCCCCCTGCGGTGAAGAGAAATGGGCTTGGCTGGATGAGCTTCGGTTAGTTAGTCCTTCCTCCGGCCTCCCTGGTAGTTCAGCTTGCTGCGATTTTTTTCTTCTTTTGTTCTTGAGCACCCGGTTCTGTGAGGGAGATATAAAGGGGGAGTGAGCTTAGGGAGAGAGAAAGGGGGGCGACAGTGTTCCAAAAGGGTGGGTCTTTCCCATACCTTGCAATCTACCTTCTCCTCCCTCCTTTATTCTACGATGTATAATATTTGTTATTTTTCCTGATGTAATTTTCTTTCAAGAAGAAATGGAATGAAGGGATCTGCTCCGTGATTTTCTCTCATAGATTGGGTGTCCTTTTCCCTACTATGTGTATTTGGATACAACATATAGATATGTATACATGTATATAATTATATCTGCTATATCTCCCCATCTCATTCTACCTATCTCTAGGTTCTCGCATGAATGTGGTGTTGGCCTGCGTAGTAGATATGTATATGTGCCTACGTATATCTATACATGTATATATATGCATATGTAAGATATTCGCACCTGTGTGCCTCAGTTCTGGCCGTTTCTTTAGTGTATACATATGTAAGTAGGATATGGCTATGTATCTTCTGTCCTAACAGAGTTAGTTCTCTCGCTGTATATATATGCACATATGAAACTCTTTTGACTTCTTTCTTTATTTATATCCTCTAAATCCCACCTCGGTGTCTGGCTGGCTTCCACCACCATTGTCATCTAAGGGATGAGGCACATGGGATTCATCCCAAGTCGAGTCCTTTTCATAAATTTGTCCCTCTTCCCGCGTTGAATTTCTGAATACTCTCGAATTCCTGGGGGCTCATTCCCTTATAATGTAGATCCCAGGTGATTCTCTCCAGTGAGTAGACATTGGTGGCTTTATGCCTCGGCAAGGAAAGAATTTTAAGACCATGTCCCTGGAATGGGATTGTGGCGCCCCTTCGGCCAATGGGATTCCTACTAGGCTCGTCCTCAGGATTTCTCCATAACCGACGTGGGTTAATGGGGTCGTTGCCTTCGGGCGCACCCTCTGTGTTTCGGGGTCACCTCGGAGTCCTCTCCGTGGATGGTGTCCCCTATTTTTCCCCCAAACGCCTTAGGTTAAGGGGAGATGCTGCCGGATTTTTTTTTGGGTGGATCGAAGTGAGAATAATGTCAAAAGAAGAATAATGGAGGTTGGATGCATGACTGACAATGAAAAGAGAGCATATGGGCAGTCCAAAGGAACGCTTCATGGCAAACAAAAAATGCAACAACCGAGTTCAAATTCTGAACGTTGTTAAAAAAAAAAAGCAACAGAGATGGGGGTGTTGATCATAAAACCTCTGATTCCCAGAACTGAATTCTTTCTGAACCAGATAATCCATGGTGGACGGAGAATTAAAGAAGTGTGACAGTCCAAACACAGTTCTGAAATTGCCGGGGAATAAAACAAAAAAAAAAATGGAAATGTTGATCATGTGCCTTTCTAATTCTAGAGCTGAAATTTTGTCGAAGCCAGCTATGGATGTTCTCCAAAGTATCGGTCATGTGGTTATTGACTCCTTGAGGGTTAAGAAAATTTTGTCGAAGCTAACTATGGTTGTGGATTTCCAAAGCATAGTTGAGGAGATCACTGATTGCAGTTTTCTGTACTGGAGAAGAGAAATGATGAGAGATTGGCTATCTATGGTTTACATTGATGACAAATTCTCATGGCTGCACTGCTTGATCTGGGTAATGTTGTTAAATTTACCCAACATCCATATGAGAGAAAATTGCAAGGAGCAGGTGGACAGCTATGAGAATTCCATTGTGGATTAAAAGAAAGTTTCATTGTGGGTTGGAATTCAAATGTGCAATGGCCAAATAATTCTGAAAACTGCCAGGAGTAGAATAAAAAAAACAGGAAATGTGAATGTGGGCTTTGTGACTCCTTGATTAAAAAAAAGGACACTAAAGTCTGGTTTGGGCTAATTTACCTCAAAGCACTAGCAATGATCTAACTCAATCTCTGAGTTGCTGAGATCAAGGTGGATAAAATGATGGCTGAAAGGAATAAAAGCAGGTGAAGGACTGAAGTTCAGTTTGAACTGATACATATATCAAGAAGAATACATTGGTCAAATGTGACTTTCGCACTGCTGAACTCAAGGCAAAGGGAGAGGCTGCAATGAATCCCAGGAAACTTGTTGCTGAACAATGTACCTTAGATGAAAGCTTCAATTCACCTTTGGCTGAATAATTTGCAACCAAGGAAGAAAGATCTGATAACAGCTACAGAGAAATGGGTGATGGTGGTAATTCAAAGGTTGAATTACTGAGGACAAGTAGACCTAATGATCATGCTACTCCTGCTAGTTTTGTGGCTGAAGAAAATAAGGATGCCTCTAAAAATGTAAATTGATCTGGTAGCATTATCCATTACTGTATTTGCTAATAATGTTGAATCTTTCACGGAGAAGTCCAATGAGTCTATACCTGAAAGTTATGGTAAGGAAGTATTTTCTGTGAAGTCACAAACTTTGAAGGATGATGACCATAAAAATGGGATGTCTAACTTTAATGAGAGACAATGGTCTTGCAATGTGGCCTTCTGAGATCTGTTAAAATTAAAATGACTAAGAGCTGAATTGAGTGACAGGTCCTAAGAATTCCAACCCTTAGTTCAAAACTGAGGTCCCTGCACTAAAGGTAGTTGCATTGGCATGCATGTTTAATTCCTTGAGCTTTCGATGCATAACAACCACTTTGCCCTCATAAACATCCTTGCATACTTGTACAGTTGTGAATAATCGGATATAATCATGCATAGGTGAAGAGCAAAGGGGTAGTAATCAGAATTTCAGGCCAAATCTGAATTTCTGGAAGGTGAACTGAAATTGTATGGCAATTTGCTGCATAGTGATTCACAACAAACTTCATGCATATTTTTGCATGCATTTCCACACGGCATACATAATCCAACACATATAGGAGCATTTGCATGCATCAACTCACAAGCCCAGGTGCACCTTGCCCTCATGGCTGGCGGACCAGCAAAGAAATCAAGGCAGTCAACGCTGGACCCCCCCTTTCTTTGTTTGTCTACTGGAGGTGGGTCGACCCACCTTGAGCAGTGAGTCGACCCTCTCCCAGGCAGATCACCAAGCCTAAGTTCTGAAGGCCCCACCAATGATGATGTGTGTGCAGTGGACAGATGTATATAACAACTGGAAGAACCAGATAGAGAAATAAGAGTTCAATATGGAAGAACAAAGAAGGGGAATGAGGCTTGCTGTTGATCTCTCCTAGCAGTGAGCAATCCCTGCCTTGACAGAAAGGGGGAAAGAAAGGAGTGAAAGAAATGCATCAGGTAAAACAATCAGAGGTGAAGATTGAAAGAAAAGAGCTGGCTAACAAAAATCTGCATGGTGATTTCCTGAATCTCAGCTTCCCGGACCAGAGTCAAGGTGCAATCTCCAAGGCTCATCCCTACATACGAATGATGAACACTTGAAGCCGCATTCAATGTGCAGGATCTAATTTGCAATGAAGTGGCCCATCATCAGCATTACTGATCGTTCCAAATGAGGATGAAATGCAGTGGAAGGGTCAGTTTCTGATCAAGGATCATCTGGGCTTGTCTTCTACAGAAAATTTCCATGAATTGACTCCCCTTTACCCCAAAATGGTCTGGAAGAGTGGGATCCGCAAAGTGCACATACATATCGGAAGAATTTCAGGGGAACAAAGTATTCTCTAAGAATATGGAAGTGTCACAGAGGAATATGAAAAAACCACATTTGCAACGTACACAATCCATGAATTATCTGTATGCATCATGGCCGTCATTAACCAGTGGTGATTCTCGTCAGAGAGCCAAAGATGGGGCAGCAAGCAAGAGAATCATAGTTATTGATTCTGATGAAGAAAATCTGCAAGGGCAGGTAATGTTCGATGGCATTGGAGACGCCGGGGTGGATTCTAGCTCTTCTGTTGATCTAAGTTATCAGCCCTCAGTTCAGTATCACCAAGTCATTTGGACAAAAGCAGCTCAGATTAAATCCATTGAAGAAATTCAAGACATAAGTCCTGCAGAGAATTACGGTGAAAGAAGCCTCAAACCTCTCACTCGCCCATGCATAAGTCCATCAAGTCTCATTTGCATTGACAAATCTAGGAGGTTCACTGCTGAATGAAATCCACCCTTGCCAGCCGGTTCAGTCGACCGAACCCCTTGTTTTCATAAAAAAAAAAGAGAAGAAAGGAACAAGATAAACCTATGTTTCAAAAAAAATAAATAAGAAAACCAATCAATCAAATAACATCCGCTCCGGAGCCCTCGCTTCCCCGAACCCGGTGAAAAGAATATCAAAGCCGCCCCTCTAAGTCGGATTCGGACCTTGGGAACTATCCCGATATGACCGTGATCCAACGTTGCTCTGGGCCGATAGTTCGTCAAACCGGATTCATTTACATTGGGACTTAATCCCACTCTTCTATTAAATTTGCCGTATACTTGGCATACATTTTCACGGGTTTTATATTCGTCATTGTCATGTTTCTAATGCGGACTTCCGTCCGAACACCAAACGGTCGGCAAGCGACCAACATGATTCAATCGTTTTCACCCCACCGAGGGACATTCTAACGCAATTTGAGATTTTCGTTATCTCATTTCATTAACGTTATTCTTTAGGCCGCATGGCCCTTATTCTTGGCGATCAATCAAGGGTATTCCCCTCTCCGAGGGGATGTAAATGACGTCGTGACCTTTATGGTACGGCGGGTTTTGGTCCTGACACGAATCCCACTTTCGTCTGATCAGTCAGACGGCGCGCACCCGGGCTTCCTTGAAGTCCGAATAAACCGTCACTAGGTGACTGGCACGCCCACGCACTTAATAAATCAATAAATAAATAAACAAATGAAATTGATAAAAAGTGCGTACACAAGTCTGGCACGCCCGGTGGGACTAAAAATCACCCTTCATCTCCTCGCCAGGATTAAGGGCCTTGCGGTCCCTCTTGAAATATTAATTGTTTAATCTTTAATTGCAGGAGAGGGTTGCATTCCCTGTGATAGTGATGGCCGTCTCTTTCGGACCGCTCGTCATCACCAGCCATGCTACCCATGGCTACTTGGCCGTGTTGATTAAGATCGGCAGCTTCCCGCCCGTTGTCGGCTTCCCAAACTTCTTGGGGGTCGCATTCGTGGAACTTCTAGACATCCAGGAGATGGACTTTGTCGCCACTGCAACGGCGACAATTGACATGACCAAGATGGTGGGCTGCTATGTCCACCAAGCTGACCACCACGCCTCCGTCAATCGGAAGCACACATCAATCACTAGGAGGGCAGCCAAGAATGATGCCGGCACATTGCAGAGTCGGCCGTCTACTTCGGGCAAGTCCGTGCTTATCAGAGGAGTCCAAGTATTTCTGAATGGCCGTCAGGCCAGAATCACATCTCGAAGAATGATTGCAACGGTGTCAGTGCGCAACTCTTTGAGGCATTGACACAAATCAAGGTGGATCGCACTGAGTCCAAGACAAGGGGTCGGTTGCCCCCAAAGTCAACCGCACTCAAGCAAATCTGGGTGCCCAAGAGGGCCCATGCTATTCCAACCGTCCAGGAAGAACTCGTGAAGGCCCGTCGCGCATGACCAAAGGAAGGTACTCGGGCCGAGACGATAGTCTCGATTTATTCCTCGCTAGTATTGGCTACCCAGGCCCAGTCGGGGAAGGTGTCCCACTGTCATAGGTCATGTACTTCACTTGGAGCATGGCCAGTGTACCAGCAGCACCACTGCAATACCCCCCTCCCTAAGAAGAAGAAAAGAAAGAAAAGAAGAAAAGAAGAGAAGAAGAAGATAAAGAAACAAAAAAGAAAGAAAAGAAAGAAATAAAAAAAATAGAGAAAGAATTGGCGAGAGAGGGTTGTACGGTCATATCCGTCAAGACCCGTGCTGAATAAAGATTACCGTTGTGGGATTGATGCGGTGGGGCGAACCCCTCATCCCCTCCTTGAGGGGGTGAGCGCTCTCCTGCACACACCTTGGTCTATTATACAAAAAAGAAGAAGAGAAAATAAAGGATAGAAAGTTGGCAAGCATTGCCGACCAAGAGAACAAGAAGAAGGCCAACATCTCGCCCAGCTCTAGGAGGGTCTAAGCCTGCGCTGCAATGCCCCGGCTCGTTCCACCCTCCTGCTGCCCCTGTCTAGCATACTGCACTCCGTTCCGGGAGCATACGAAGAGAAATATACCCCGCTCTGGGGCATATGAGACAAAGCTACACCCTGACTCGGGGGCACATGAAGAAACACACCCCAGCCTGGGGGCACAAAAAGCAACATACACCCCACCTTTGGGGCACAAGAAGCAAAACATACCCCGGCCTTGGGGGCATATGAAGCCAAGAATTGAACCCTCTCCCGTAGGGGCATAAAGAAGCGAAACACACCCCACCCGGGGGCATAGAAGACATAAAAAACTCCACCCAGCCCTTGGGGCATAAGAAGCGAGAAGGATACACCCCGGCTTGGGTGTGCACACAAAAATCCTACCTTGGGCACACAAGAAACAAAACACACAACCTACCCTGGGGGCATGAGAAGCAGAAGAATTCACCTCGGCCTGGGGGCACACAATGAAAGAAACGAACCCCGCCTTGGGTGCACAAGAAACAAACATACCCCACCGTGTGGGGGCAGAAGAAGCGGGATACACCCTGTCCTGGGGGCAAGTGTTGAAACAAATAAGGGCAAAGCTGACAAAAAAAAGAGAAGTGAAGTCGACCAATGCCGAGGCCAACCGCCGAACAATGAAGCTGCAAGTCTCTTTGCGAGAAGATATGCTCCCGCCCTCCACAACCCCCAACAGATCACGCCATGTGAAACGGGGCAACATGACGACTAACTCTCTTGGGAATTTCAAATTGCCTGGGGGGCACATGACAACTCCCTCTCTTTCAGGGATCAAAAATAGAGGATTTGTGTCAACGTATACCTGGCGGAGCCAGGAACATAAAGATGGCTTCTCCGAGAAATGCACCATCAAGATAAAGTGTCGGGGCGTCCCTTGACCCCGGCCAATGTGCTGAATACTTCAATGTGGAGAAGAGAAAAAGGAATCAACTGAATACACTCATCTGGAACACTCCCTGACCTAGGAGGCATGGAATTGAAAAGGCATACGTCTTGGTCTAGGGGCATGAAGGCATAAGAAGGAAAAGTTGCACCCCAAGTTGGGGCGTCTAAAGCAACGTACACCCCGGCATGAGGGGCACGTGAAGAAGCATACACCCTGTCCTAGGGGACATCTGAAGTAAAGAAGGATACACCCAGTCTGGGGGCATTAAAAGCATATACCACGTGGGCTTGTTCAAGCCCCACCTGGAATTTCAAGCCCACCTCAGATGTTAGTCGTCAGGTGAATGAGCCATGGAAGATGCATGAGGCTGGGCTTGGGAGACCTCCCCTTATATGCCCTGTACGACAAAGGAATAAGAGATGAAAAGGGGAGTCGTGGCAGTTGCCTCCCTTAAAGGAGATGTGAGCCAGTCACTCTGATCGCGGGAACCCCCCGAAGAAATGACCAAGGCAGTCAAGCCGACAAAGGTGACAGATTCTGTTCTCCTCGCACGAGAGCCTCAAGAAGAAGAAAAAGAAAAAGAACAAGGAATGGAGCAGAAGATGGAGTCAAGATAATCAATGTACCTATATGGAAGAAGATGCTGATGGTACTTTCATGTGGTCGGCATCACGACCCTTCGTCCTAGCCGACAAATACCTCACCTTCGGCCTTTGGCCACTCAACAAAAAAAACAAGAGACCTTTCCTGTGGTCGGCGTCATGACCTTTCTTCCGAGTTGACAAATGTCTTCCTTTTAGCCTTTGGCCACTCAACAAAAAAAACCAAGAGACCTTTCCTGTGGTCGGCGTCACGACCTTCCGTCCAAGCCGACAAATATCCTCCCTTTGGCTCTTGCCCACCCAAAACAAACAAGAGACCCTTCTCGTGGTCGGCGTTACGACCTCTAGTCCAAGTCGACAAATATTCAGCCATCGGAGCTTCAAGCCGACTAAACATTCAATCATCGGCGCCCCAGCCGACAGCTTCTCAATTATTGGCTCCCATGCCAACAGCCTTCCAATCATCGGCCCCGAGTTGACAGCTTTTTAATCATCTGCCCCTGAGCCGAAAGCTATTCAATCATCGGCATCCAAGCCGACAGCTTCCCAATTATTGGCCCTCATGCCGACAGCTTTTCAATCATCGGCCCCTGAGCCGAAAGCTATTCAATCATCGGCATCCAAGCCGACAGCGAGCTGACAGCTTTTTAATCATCGGCCCCTGAGCCGAAAGCTATTCAATCATCGGCATCCAAGCCAACAGCTTCCCAATTATTGGCCCTCATGTCGACAGCTTTTCAATCATCGGCCCCTGAGTCGAAAGCTATTCAATCATCGGCATCCAAGCCGACAGCTTCCCAATTATTGGCTCGCATGCCAACAACTTTCCAATCATCGGCCCCGAGCCGACAGTTTTTCAATCATCGGCCCCTGAGCCGACAGCTATTCAACCATCGGCTCCAAGCCGACAGCTTCCTAATTATCGGCTTCTAAGCCGACAGCTTCTCAACCATCGGCATTCGAGCCGACAGATTAAGCCAACAAGCAACTCCACCTTCCACCTTCGGCCTTTGGCCACCCAACAAAACTAAAGAATAGACCCCTTCACTTTGGTTCGGATCCTTCTCTGGTCAGAGAATTAAAGAAGAGACCTTTCACTTTGGTTTGGGTCCTTCCCCGGCTAGAGAATTAAAGAAGAGAAAATTAAAGAATAGACCCTGTCACTTTGGCTCGGATCCTTCTCCTGCCATTGAACAAAAGAATAGACCCTCTCACTTCGGTTCAGATCTTTCCCCCGACCAGAGAATTAAAGAAGAGACCCTTTTGTTCGGATCTTTCCCCCGACCATTGAACAAAAGAATAGACCCTCTCACTTTGGTTCGGATCTTTCCCCCGGCCAGAGAATTAAAGAATAGACCCCTTCACTTTGGTTCGGATCCTTCTCCGGTCAGAGAATTAAAGAAGAGACCTTTCACTTTGGTTCGGATCTTTTCCCCGGCCAGAGAATTAAAGAAGAGACCCTTTCACTTTGGTTCGGACCCTTCCCCGGTCATTGAACAAAAGAATAGACCCTCTCACTTTGGTTTGGATCTTTCCCCCGGCCAGAGAATTAAAGAATAGACCCCTTCACTTTGGTTCGAATCCTTCTCCGGTCAGAGAATTAAAGGAGAGAATTAAAGAAGAGACCTTTCACTTTGGTTCGGGTCCTTCCCCGGCCAGAGAATTAAAGAATAGACCCTGTCACTTTGGCTCGGATCCTTCTCTTGGATAAAGAACAAAAGAAAAGACATTTCACTTTGGCTTGGACATTCCATCCCTGTCAGAGAATACAAAAATGACCCCCATGTAGTCGGCGTTACGACTCTCTATCTAAGCCGACGAATATCCTGCCTTGGCCGGAATCACCGTTCGAATGAAAGACCGCCTTTGGCCAACACCAACTCTTTGTCCTGCCGAGGCCCACCATTACGCATTAAACCCCTTTCTCCCTTGCTGCGAAAATGCCTGCTAAGCCCAACAAAAAAACGACAAAGAATAAAATAAAATAATTAATAAACAAACAAAAAAACAAAAAAACAATGACACACACACACAAAGAAAGAAAACACACAAAAAAATGAAACAAAACAAAAAATAAAATAACAAAAAATGCAACAAACAAACAAAAAGAGATAAATAAAAAGGTCTTCCATGGTTCTTGATTTTTGAATGCTATTCTTGCATGCTTGCCTGTAGTATAACATACCACATTTTCTTTGGAATGTCCTAGGACCGTATTTCCTTGAATAAATAATGCCGTCCTACTCGGGACGCGTGTGTGTCATGTCACATGCTAAGGGGGAAGAAACTAATTCTGGTAAGTGCATACGTCAAGGGAAAGAGTCGTAGCTATGTCCTTAGCAGAACTCGCAAAATATACCCTAGACACACTCCCACACTTCGCACATAATGTGAATCAATGACTTTGGCCATAGGGATTCCAGATTTTCTTCTTAGCACCCTATGGATGCTTGAATGCCTACACTCACATAGAAGGCGATCGTGAGGAAAAAGCTGCCTGCCCCCTTCAAAAAAAAAGAGAAAAAAATGTTGAAGAAACGGAATGTGGATCCAAGCAGCCGGGAATCCCCACTGAAACAAATGAGGAAACCCGCGCGAAAATGGTGAAGCAAACCGCAATAGAGATGAATCTTAGTAGCCGGGAATCCCCACTGAAACAAATGAGGAAACTCGCGTCGAACGGTGAAGTCTAAAATTCTAAATGGATAAGGGGGCTATGCGAAGCTACTGAAAGTCGAGAACCAGAAATGAACGTGTAAGCGGTAAAGTAATCCTCGAGTGTTACCTAGAAATCCTGCATATCCCTATGTTTAGGGTCCATTGCCTACATACCTGCACTCCCGCACCACGGAGGAATTGTCTCGGGCATAAATTCTAGTTTTGACTATGAACATAGATTATGTGGTTTCCCCGTCACGTATGCACACCTCTTTTAGTTGCGCGCCGTGAATCACACGTTGTCCTAGAATCATGGGCGTTTTCCTTATCCCATCCCCAATAGAGGGGAGTTATAATACTATGTACTTATGCCATGCATGTTATGATGAATGCTTGCATGTCTGCGTGCTTGGGTAGAAATAAAATGAATGAAATAAATAAAAAAAATGAATGAACAAAATAATAAATAACAAGAGATGAATAAAAAGAAAAGGAAAAAAAGAAAAGAAAAGAAAAAAAGAAAAAAAAGAGAAAAAAAATAACACCTCGATACCACAACCTTTTGTCCCACCGACGAATAAACCTGTGGCCCAGACCTTCCGTCTAGAGCCATGAACAAAAGCCACTTCTTCTCTAGGTTGGACCTTTCGTCCGGCTAGAGAACAAAAGTCCCCGTCACTTTGGCTTGGACTTTACACCCAACCGAAGAACAAAAAGATCCCTTTCACTTTAGTTTGGACATTCCGTTCGGCTGAAGAATTAAAAACCCCTCATATAGCCGGTACCCCCGGCACATTAAAGAATAAAAGATCTTGTCACTCTGACTCGGACCTTCCGTCCAGTCGGAGAACAAAAAGACTCTCTCCTCTCTAGATCGGACCTCCCGCCCGATTAGAGAACTAAAAGATCCGTTCCACTTTAGCTTGGACCTTCCGTCCGGCCGAAGAATTAAAAACTCTTCATATAGACGGTACCCCCGGCGCATTAAAGAACAAAAGACCCTTTCACTCTGACTCGGACCTTCCGTCTAGCCAGAGAACAAAAAGACCCTTGTTTTGACACTCACCCCGTGTCCATGAGTAAACTACGTCAGCTCCCGGTAGTCCGTCGGCGTTGATGAATAAACCTGTGACTCCCTCCACTCTGGTTTGGACCTTCCGTCCAGCCAAAGAATTAAAAGACCCTCCATACAGCCGACACCCTCGGCACTTTAAAGAACAAAACACCCTTTCACCCTCACCCGAGCCTTCCATTTGGGATTGGGGAATCAACCTCCTTCCTTGCGTTGGCACCAGTCCCGTACCAATGAAAACGTTAAGAGACAAACATATCATGTCAGCTCCCTGCACTCCCTTGGCACTGAAGAACCATCCCTTTTGACTTGGACCTTTCGTCCAGGTCATTGAATCAACAAACTCTTCTCTCCGTCCCTCCGGGTGACGAATATCTCTTTTGACTTGGACCTTCTGTCTAGGTCATTGCATGAACAAACTCTTCTCTCCGTTCCTTCGGGCGACGGATATCCATTTTTGAATCAACAAACTCTTCTCTCCGTCCCTTCGGGTGACAAACACCCCTTTTTGGTTCGGACCTTCCGTCTAGCCAGAGAACAAAAAGACCCTTATTTTGGCACTAACCCCGTGTCAATGAATAAACCACGTCGGTCTCTGACTCCATGTCGTCACCGATGAATAAACCGGTGGCCCAGACCTTCTGTCTGAAGCCATGAACAAAAGACTCTTGCTTTGACACTAACCCCGTGTCGATGAATGAACCACGTCGGTCCCCGACTCCTTGTCGGCATCGATGAATAAACCGGTGGCCCAGACCTTCCGTCTGAAGCCACGAACAAAAAGACCCTTGCTTTGACACAAATCCCGTGTCAATGAATAAACCACGTCAATCCACGGCGCTTTGTCGACACCGACGAATAAACCCTTGACTCAAACTTCTCATCCAAACCAATGAACACATAAACTCCTCCCGTTCCACCGGGCCCCTTTGCAAAGCCTTCGGCTAAGACCTCCCGTCCGAGTCAATGAATGAACATCCTTCCTTAACTCAGCACGAGGCGCCGACCCCTCTCGGGATCGGCCTCATCCAGTCGGCTTAGGCCTTTAGTCTAGATCGACGCATAAACCCTGTCTCCTTGCTTCGACATTAATCCCATGTCGATGACTAAACACCCCCACCAGACATCTCGGTCCGCGTGCCCATGTGGTGAAGCGATCCCCTCATCCCTTCGCTGAAGGAGTGAGCACTTTCCCACAAATTTACACCGGACCAATGATCTATCGACTCGAAGAATAGAGAAATATGCTGAAGAAGTCTACACCCGCGGGCCCCGCGCACTCGTCTCTCGCTTGCGCCACCCACGGGCGGGGGGCATTTGTGGACACTAAAAAAAATGGAAGGAGAATCGAGGAGGGGTAGGTCCACATACAAATGGGTCAAACCACACAAATGGGCCCAATTGCATGGAGGAGGCCCAAGTATCATAATCCAAAAAAAAAGGAGAAAAGAAAGAAGAAGGGCCTTTCAAAAAAAAAGAAATATAATAATACAACAAAGAAGCCCCACGTGAGTGACTCCCTTCTTTCTTTCTTTTTCTCAAACCTTCTTTTCTCCCCACGGAAGGAAACCGCGTGCGAGACCTTCTCACCCTACCTCGTTGTCCGGTGGAAGAACGGCGGAGGCTCACGCCCTTGACCGCCAGGTCAGGGCAAGAACCGGCGGGCGACACCGGCATCCAGCAGACCCAACAGCTTCGAGAGTCGCCTTCCCCAAGGGCATCGGCGCGCAGCTTCTTCCGGCAAGGTGCCCGCTCGTCAACGATCGAGGAGGACGCACGGCCCCTCCCACAAACGGAAAACTATCTCCCTTCGTTCCCTGCGAAGCCGGCTGCAGCAGTAGCGAGCCAATAGCAAGCGAAGGTGTCCGCGGAAGAAACAAGGAGAAGAGTAGCATGTGGCAGCGGCGTCCGCGAATCAGGAAAAAGATGGGGAGGCTCCACCCGAACGAGAAGGTTCCAAGCCCCCTATAAGAAGCCCCCTGCGGTGAAGAGAAATGGGCTTGGCTGGATGAGCTTCGGTTAGTTAGTCCTTCCTCCGGCCTCCCTGGTAGTTCAGCTTGCTGCGATTTTTTTCTTCTTTTGTTCTTGAGCACCCGGTTATGTGAGGGAGATATAAAGGGGGAGTGAGCTTAGGGAGAGAGAAAGGGGGGCGACAGTGTTCCAAAAGGGTGGGTCTTTCCCATACCTTGCAATCTACCTTCTCCTCCCTCCTTTATTCTACGATGTATAATATTTGTTATTTTCCCTGATGTAATTTTCTTTCAAGAAGAAATGGAATGAAGGGATCTGCTCCGTGATTTTCTCTCATAGATTGGGTGTCCTTTTCCCTACTATGTGTATTTGGATACAACATATAGATATGTATACATGTATATAATTATATCTGCTATATCTCCCCATCTCATTCTACCTATCTCTAGGTTCTCGCATGAATGTGGTGTTGGCCTGCGTAGTAGATATGTATATGTGCCTACGTATATCTATACATGTATATATATGCATATGTAAGATATTCGCACCTGTGTGCCTCAGTTCTGGTCGTTTCTTTAGTGTATACATATGTAAGTAGGATATGGCTATGTATCTTCTGTCCTAACAGAGTTAGTTCTCTCGCTGTATATATATGCACATATGAAACTCTTTTGACTTCTTTCTTTATTTATATCCTCTAAATCGCACCTCGGTGTCTGGCTGGCTTCCACCACCATTGTCATCGAAGGGATGAGGCACATGGGATTCATCCCAAGTCGAGTCCTTTTCATAAATTTGTCCCTCTTCCCGCATTGAATTTCTGAATACTCTCGAATTCCTGGGGGCTCATTCCCTTATAATGTAGACCCCAGGTGATTCTCTCCAGTGAGTAGACATTGGTGGCTTTATGCCTCGGCAAGGAAAGAATTTTAAGACCATGTCCCTGGAATGGGATTGTGGCGCCCCTTCGGCCAATGGGATTCCTACTAGGCTCGTCCTCAGGATTTCTCCATAATCGACGTGGGTTAATGGGGTCGTTGCCTTCGGGCGCACCCTCTGTGTTTCGGGGTCACCTCGGAGTCCTCTCCGTGGATGGTGTCCCCTATTTTTCCCCCAAACACCTTAGGTTAAGGGGAGATGCTGTCGGATTTTTTTTTGGGTGGATCGAAGTGAGAATAATGTCAAAAGAAGAATAATGGAGGTTGGACGCATGACTGACAATGAAAAGAGAGCATATGGGCAGTCCAAAGGAAAGCTTCATGGCAAACAAAAAATGCAACAACCGAGTTCAAATTCTGAACGTTGTTAAAAAAAAAAAGCAACAGAGATGGGGGTGTTGATCATAAAACCTCTGATTCCCAGAACTGAATTCTTTCTGAACCAGATAATCCATGGTGGACGGAGAATTAAAGAAGTGTGACAGTCCAAACACAGTTCTGAAATTGCCGGGGAATAAAACAAAAAAAAAAATGGAAATGTTGATCATGTGCCTTTCTAATTCTAGAGCTGAAATTTTGTCGAAGCCAGCTATGGATGTTCTCCAAAGTATCGGTCATGTGGGTATTGACTCCTTGAGGGTTAAGAAAATTTTGTCGAAGCTAACTATGGTTGTGGATTTCCAAAGCATAGTTGAGGAGATCACTGATTGCAGTTTTCTGTACTGGAGAAGAGAAATGATGAGAGATTGGCTATCTATGGTTTACATTGATGACAAATTCTCATGGCTGCACTGCTTGATCTGGGTAATGTTGTTAAATTTACCCAACATCCATATGAGAGAAAATTGCAAGGAGCAGGTGGACAGCTATGAGAATTCCATTGTGGATTAAAAGAAAGTTTCATTGTGGGTTGGAATTCAAATGTGCAATGGCCAAATAATTCTGAAAACTGCCAGGAGTAGAATAAAAAAAACAGGAAATGTGAATGTGGGCTTTGTGACTCCTTGATTAAAAAAAAGGACACTAAAGTCTGGTTTGGGCTAATTTACCTCAAAGCACTAGCAATGATCTAACTCAATCTCTGAGTTGCTGAGATCAAGGTGGATAAAATGATGGCTGAAAGGAATAAAAGCAGGTGAAGGACTGAAGTTCAGTTTGAACTGATACATATATCAAGAAGAATACATTGGTCAAATGTGACTTTCGCACTGCTGAACTCAAGGCAAAGGGAGAGGCTGCAATGAATCCCAGGAAACTTGTTGCTGAACAATGTACCTTAGATGAAAGCTTCAATTCACCTTTGGCTGAATAATTTGCAACCAAGGAAGAAAGATCTGATAACAGCTACAGAGAAATGGGTGATGGTGGTAATTCAAAGGTTGAATTACTGAGGACAAGTAGACCTAATGATCATGCTACTCCTGCTAGTTTTGTGGCTGAAGAAAATAAGGATGCCTCTAAAAATGTAAATTGATCTGGTAGCATTATCCATTACTGTATTTGCTAATAATGTTGAATCTTTCACGGAGAAGTCCAATGAGTCTATACCTGAAAGTTATGGTAAGGAAGTATTTTCTGTGAAGTCACAAACTTTGAAGGATGATGACCATAAAAATGGGATGTCTAACTTTAATGAGAGACAATGGTCTTGCAATGTGGCCTTCTGAGATCTGTTAAAATCAGAATGACTAAGAGCTGAATTGAGTGACAGGTCCTAAGAATTCCAACCCTTAGTTCAAAACTGAGGTCCCTGCACTAAAGGTAGTTGCATTGGCATGCATGTTTAATTCCTTGAGCTTTCGATGCATAACAACCACTTTGCCCTCATAAACATCCTTGCATACTTGTACAGTTGTGAATAATCGGATATAATCATGCATAGGTGAAGAGCAAAGGGGTAGTAATCAGAATTTCAGGCCAAATCTGAATTTCTGGAAGGTGAACTGAAATTGTATGGCAATTTGCTGCATAGTGATTCACAACAAACTTCATGCATATTTTTGCATGCATTTCCACACGGCATACATAATCCAACACATATAGGAGCATTTGCATGCATCAACTCACAAGCCCAGGTGCACCTTGCCCTCATGGCTGGCGGACCAGCAAAGAAATCAAGGCAGTCAACGCTGGACCCCCCCTTTCTTTGTTTGTCTACTGGAGGTGGGTCGACCCACCTTGAGCAGTGAGTCGACCCTCTCCCAGGCAGATCACCAAGCCTAAGTTCTGAAGGCCCCACCAATGATGATGTGTGTGCAGTGGACAGATGTATATAACAACTGGAGGAACCAGATAGAGAAATAAGAGTTCAATATGGAAGAACAAAGAAGGGGAATGAGGCTTGCTGTTGATCTCTCCTAGCAGTGAGCAATCCCTGCCTTGACAGAAAGGGGGAAAGAAAGGAGTGAAAGAAATGCATCAGGTAAAACAATCAGAGGTGAAGATTGAAAGAAAAGAGCTGGCTAACAAAAATCTGCATGGTGATTTTCTGAATCTCAGCTTCCCGGACCAGAGTCAAGGTGCAATCTCCAAGGCTCATCCCTACATACGAATGATGAACACTTGAAGCCGCATTCAATGTGCAGGATCTAATTTGCAATGAAGTGGCCCATCATCAGCATTACTTATCGTTCCAAATGAGGATGAAATGCAGTGGAAGGGTCAGTTTCTGATCAAGGATCATCTGGGCTTGTCTTCTACAGAAAATTTCCATGAATTGACTCCCCTTTACCCCAAAATGGTCTGGAAGAGTGGGATCCGCAAAGTGCACATACATATCGGAAGAATTTCAGGGGAACAAAGTATTCTCTAAGAATATGGAAGTGTCACAGAGGAATATGAAAAAACCACATTTGCAACGTACACAATCCATGAATTATCTGTATGCATCATGGCCGTCATTAACCAGTGGTGATTCTCGTCAGAGAGCCAAAGATGGGGCAGCAAGCAAGAGAATCATAGTTATTGATTCTGATGAAGAAAATCTGCAAGGGCAGGTAATGTTCGATGGCATTGGAGACGCCGGGGTGGATTCTAGCTCTTCTGTTGATCTAAGTTATCAGCCCTCAGTTCAGTATCACCAAGTCATTTGGACAAAAGCAGCTCAAATTAAATCCATTGAAGAAATTCAAGACATAAGTCCTGCAGAGAATTACGGTGAAAGAAGCCTCAAACCTCTCACTCGCCCATGCATAAGTCCATCAAGTCTCATTTGCATTGACAAATCTAGGAGGTTCACTGCTGAATGAAATCCACCCTTGCCAGCCGGTTCAGTCGACCGAACCCCTTGTTTTCATAAAAAAAAAAGAGAAGAAAGGAACAAGATAAACCCATGTTTCAAAAAAAATAAATAAGAAAACCAATCAATCAAATAACATCCGCTCCGGAGCCCTCGCTTCCCCGAACCCGGTGAAAAGAATATCAAAGTCGCCCCTCTAAGTCGGATTCGGACCTTGGGAACTATCCCGATATGACCGTGATCCGACATTGCTCTGGGCCGATAGTTCGTCAAACCGGATTCATTTACATTGGGACTTAATCCCACTCTTCTATTAAATTTGCCGTATACTTGGCATACATTTTCACGGGTTTTATATTCGTCATCGTCATGTTTCTAATGCGGACTTCTGTCCGAACACCAAACGGTCGGCAAGCGACCAACATGATTCAATCGTTTTCACCCCATCGAGGGACATTCTAACGCAATTTGAGATTTTCGTTATCTCATTTCATTAACGTTATTCTTTAGGCCGCATGGCCCTTATTCTTGGCGATCAATCAAGGGTATTCCCCTCTCCGAGGGGATGTAAATGACGTCGTGACCTTTATGGTACGGCGGGTTTTGGTCCTGACACGAATCCCACTTTCGTCTGATCAGTCAGACGGCGCGCACCCGGGCTTCCTTGAAGTCCTAATAAACCGTCACTAGGTGACTGGCACGCCCACGCACTTAATAAATCAATAAATAAATAAACAAATGAAATTGATAAAAAGTGCGTCCACATGGTCACCATAGCCCTGCCTCTACTTCTGCTCCTCACTAACCTGATACCCACACCACCGCAGAAGTAATGAGAAAAACAAGGGAATTAATAGGGCGAAGATGGGGGAAGGGGAAGCGGGAGGAAAGCGACTAGACCAGTTCGCCCGCAAGTCGTTCCGCGCCTACTACGGCCAGGGGAGGCAATGCGACGTGGTGAGGTTGTACTTGTAGTCGCCGCTAACTCCGTCCACCGCGTAGGATGCTGCCACCACCATCTCCTCTCTCTCTCTCTTCCCCACCTGAGACAGCTAGAGCAGGGCACTGTCGCACACAAATCACTAGAGAAGGGGGCTGATGTGCACAGACCGCCGGGGTAGACCACCAGCGCGACTGCTGCTGTCGCCGCCGCTGCAGCTCACCACTACACGCCCGCCGACATTAGCCCCCACCGCCTGCTCGCTCACCCTCCACCACACGCCGCTGCCGCTGGAGCCGTCCACTCACCCCGCCTACCACAGAGCCTCAAAGTAGGTGGCGAATGGGGCAGGATCTTCCTTGTGCACAGAAGGCGGTGTAGGGCAGCGGCTGCGGGGTTGCAGTAGGTGGAGCAGGGCGAAGGAGGTGGCGATGACGACCTCGCCTTGATGTGGCACGAGGGATAGAGGTGGCGGAGGGACGCACGGGCGAGGTGCTAGGGCGGTGTTGAGCTACGATGGGGGGGGTGGGGATCGGCCATGGTCGGCGGTTGGGCTTGAAGGAGGCTGGCCGTTGGAGAGGGGGACGAGCTGCTCCAGCGGGGTGAGGGAGGGGCAGCGCGGCGGGGTGAGGGAGGGGGAGCGATGGGAGGGGAAGAGGAGGGAGAGACTCCTAAATTTTGATGGAAATCGGGTGCCAAAATGGGGGGGGATGAAAAACATCGGGGGCCAAATTTCCCGCCTTCAGGGAGTCTCCAATTCTCATGGTTTTTTTTTGTTTCGATAAGTTACATTTTTCTACGTTTTATTAAAAATATAAGAATATCTAAGGTCTATTTTCACATTTATTTACAAACCATAGGAATAGATAAACTTTTACGATGTTTCTTACACAACTGTCGTGACAAGGTGCCCATATACCTACACAAATATAAAACGTAGGTAAAATAGCTACGAAAATTTTAAAACGTAGGAAAAATGAGATTTACCTACTTTTTTCTCAACCGTAGGTAAAATTTATGGCTATAGATCAGATTTGTTGTAGTGTTTGCAAAATACAAACAACAACCAACAAAGAAAGATATTGATTAGAATACAAAGGTGTGTACCATCAAATTCTTAAGATAAACAACATGAAAAGCATGGGTATGAACATACCTTGTTGGTGTTGGCTTTAAACCCCTTATGCAAAGTGATGTGACACCACCTTGGGGTGGTAGTCACGAGGTCAATGCACCTTGGACCTATGACTCGCAAGCAAGCAACTTTGATGATGAAATTACTCGGGCGAGCTCACTCGCTTAGTGGACACTATTGCCCGTGGGCAAATTGGCAATGGTGGGGAGGGTCCAAAGTGGGACCTTGACGTTCCGAGGCTAGGCTTCACTATGGCTGACCCCCCTAAGGGGCTGGGATACCCAATTTAGTGGGCGGTCAGCATGCCAAAGCCATGGGTTGTAGGGTCGCTCTCACCTCGCTCCGCGGTGGCCACTCAATTGGAGAGAAATTTGGATCAAGCACTCACTTACCGTCCGACGGAGCTAAAGACAATACTAAATAAGCACGAATAAACCAGCGAGGGAAGTGTCCCGGAGCTCACCTGATCGGTGTGAGAACACCGATCCCGGCCGAAAGACGAGGGCGAGCGGGGAGGCGTGGATACGCACCCGCACGCCGCGCCGATGCCGCTTGACCCTGTTTAAGTGATTACAACACTATGCCTCTCATAGGAGGGGGATCTTGGGGTGGGGGTTAACTGTTATTACATCCAAAACTACCTCCACACAGGGAGGGGCCTTCAGCCGGCCAAGCAAAAGGGGGAAAATTGAGCTAGAAGCAAAGAATGGTAGCTGATGCCGATTCTGACCACTCTCTGCGCTTCAGGACAGGCAGTTGGTTTTCTTGACTCTGCGGCCACTCCAGAATTTTTTTGATGACGAAACCTGTTGGAAATTCTTTGTAGCTGGATCAGAATGACGTCGGATTTTTCTTGGAATTTTGTGTCGCTGTCGCTGGTTGGGGCAGAGCCGAGAACAGGGGTGGTCTTCGCTGGCTCTGGGTACTCTCAGGGTGTTACTGTTGGAAGATGGGGACGCTACGAGATGATCCGAACTCTGTTGGAGGCGTGGTAGGTATCGATACGATCGTGCTCGAGTCCTCTTTCCGTCGGTACCAGCAGCGTTGTCGGCAGATGTCGGAGATGATCGTGAAGTCCCGAACAGTAGAGATGTATCAGTTCTGGCTCCCAAAAACTGACCTGACACACTTGGAGTAGATAATTTGTAACTCTTGATGCCGATGTCCAAACTTAGCTCTACTTCTTGGGGATGAAAGAGGAATTGAGAGGAAAGCTCTCAGCCAAGTCTTGCGCCAAGATCTGCAAGGGAGAGGCCGTGGTCGAACCGGATCTGCAGCTCTGGTCCTCTGCCTGAGTGGTTCTACGCAGTGGAGGAAGAAATGCTCCCACGGGCAGCTCGGTGTTCGGACGATGACGAAACCACCTCGCCTGGGAAGCTCTCTGGACGACCTTTCCATAGGTATATGCCTTGCCACCAGAAGAACCAGGGAAAGGCCGGAGACGATGCAGCTTCTAGGACTAATGCTTGAGGCCTGCGACCTGCTACCAGAGCTGCAACCTTGTGATGGCAAATGGAGTAGGAGGGGGGGTAACACAACAAGGGGATGATGGCTGATGGATATGGAAGAGGGGAGGACGTGGCTGGGGTCTCCAAGGAGTCTGGGGTGGCAAGGATGGGGTTGAGGGGGGGGCTGGAGCTGCTGCTGGTGGTGATAGGGGTGGATGTGCACTAGAGAGGGGTGGGATGGAGAGGAGGTGGAGGGGGCGACCAGACCTAAGGGGATCTCCTTGGGTCGACCTAGGGTGTGGGGGGGATGAGAGAGGGGAGGGAATTTTGAATTTGGGTCTTGGGAGGAGTTATTTCAGCCTTGGGAAGGTGGTGGGATGCTTGGGGAAGGAGAGAGGGGTAGTTGGGGGTTGGGAGGTGGGGTGTGGATTGGAGGAGAGCTCTTGGGGTTGGGTGAGTTAATGGAAGGGTTTGGGGACTAGGGAGAGAGTTATTAGGGGAGGGGAAGTGAGAGAAAGTGGTTGGGAGGGGGAGGAGAGAGAGAATGGGGCGAACCCCTTAGAGAGAGAGAGATAATGAGAGAGAGAGAGAGTAGAGTGAAATTTGGTGGAGGAGAAAGAGACTTGAAGGTTTCTTCTATTCAAATGATTCATCAAAATATGAGGGGAGTGGGGGCCTATTTATAGGCTTACATAATTCCATATGACCAAACTAACCTTGACTAAGTGCAAGCAAGTCCAAGGGAGGGGCGCCCCTGGGCCTAGCCCACTAGTTGGGCCCAAATGACTATCAAACTGACACATTAACCTATTAACTGACTCAAATAAAGAAAGATTACACATCTATGACTCAAATAAAATGAAAATTACATGCTACTGCTCAAAATTAAGTGATGGAGATGATGATGCGCCGATGGCGAGCAACCGAAGTCTCGAAAAAAGATGGAGTGACTGGGGATGTCCCCATCATACCCCCGGGGTGGAGAGAACTCGACCCCGTCGAGTGTGGGTCCACTGGGGTAGCAGCACGCCAAAGCGGATCCTGGTGCAGAACGTCTTCCCAACTCAACCCTGCCTTCGTAGCCGAGGGATGGCTCTTCCACTTCTCTGGATAGCGCGGGCACACCCTCTTCCTGGCGATGGTACCTTGCTTATCTAGTATTGCCTCCATGTGCTCATGTCGGGCTCTCGGGCTGATATGTTGAGACTCTCCGGTGGTGTCACTCACAAAGGTAAGTGTAGGCTCAAGATGCTTACTAGGTTCCACCGCGGGGCCCTTATAGGGTGCTGGATCTGCCACACAAAAAGTCGGCTGTGTCCCAGAATCCTTTGGAAAGTTCAGACCAAAAGCATGTTTGCCAATGCCACTTAGAATTCGAGAAGGTCCAAATCCTTGTGCCCTCGGTTTGGAGTTAGCCCTAGGGTAGAGCCACTTCAATGTCACCATTACCAAGTTACCTACTTGGAATCCCAAGTGCCACTTACGAGCTATTGCCCGCTCTTTGTGATCCTCACCGCCCGTTGCTAGATGCTTGCGAGAATGCGTATGCCATGCACTAGGATGCGATGTTGGTGTGAAAAGTATGGTGTGCAAAGGTGGACCGGGGCAGCCATATGTAGACTGATCATACTTTGATGCCATGAAGACTGTGACAGACTTAGGAGGGTCGGGACATCCATAGATGAATCTTTTATGCATGGATGTGACAAATGTCGGGGGACCCGGACATCCATGTATGCTCCTTTCATACTTAAGACTCATGATGAATGGAGGTGGACCAATACATCCGAATACGGTCCACTTATGCTTCCTACTTGACATGTGGGTGATGTGAATGAATGTACCCGACTCATGAATCATGCCAAGTGGTGTGGTAAGCCTAGACACATGCATGTTTACCCCAAAGGTGACTTCCATGTGCATAGATGTGGGATGACTTTCGAATTTCCATGTGAATGGGTCGAAGGGATCTAGGAAGGTGGTTATGAGGTGGGGCTTTTCATCAATCCCAAGGTGTATGTTGCCTAAGGTCAAGGCTCTCATGGTGTAACCCGATTCTAGGAAGGGAGGAGTTTGGGTCAACATGGGCGATATGGGTAGGGTAAGGTGGGTGGGGGTGAATAGGGTGAGTGGGTTACATGGAGATCTAGGCTCCCATAGGAAGGGGTTGAAGGGATCATGGTAAGGGTCACCTGGGTAGGGGTACTCCATGTTCTCAAGGTCCTCAAATGGTGAGTCATCCTCCTCCAAAATAATTGGGCCAAGGTCGCTAATGGGTTGGTCGATCAAAGTACTTGGGATCTCAATGGTTGGGGAGTAGACTAGGATGAGTTCCTCCTCTATGGGAAGAAAGAGGATGATCTCACTCGTAAATTGGCCATTAGTGTAAATGGAAGTGATGGAGCCAACAGTGGGGTAAGCTAGACTAATGGTGCTAGGCCCCGATGGCCTCATGGCTAGCATATCGGTCAAGTGGACTTGCCAATGTAGGTAGTCCACTAAGTCTCCCAAATCTTCCACACAATAGGAGGTTTGATAAGTGACATGAGGCTGAGTGGGAATGATTTGGGATTGATGTCCCATGGGTAGGTGGCATGGTTGTGAACTAGGAAGGGTGAGGCCTCGCTTGAGCCATTGGAGTACGGACTCATCTATGGTGACGGTGTCATGGGGAAGGGTGTGTGGCTCTTGAGGAGCTAGGCTAGGAGAGGTGGGTGAGTTGTGTGGCCCTTGGATTTCCTCTTTTTTGGGAGGTGGATCTGGATGGGTATCCCTCTCCACTTGGGTGGGTGTGTGGGTTGCAACTCCTAAGGACAATGGGGTAGGGAGGTCTATGGTGGGCGGGTTGGTGATAGTTGACGCATGGCGCACCCGAGGAGGTGAGCAAGGTCGGACGTGGGTTGGAATTGGGAGTGGAAGTAGTGGAGGCCTAAGTTGGGGTAGGATTGGGGTTGGAAGTGGAAGGTGGGTTGGGTGAGGAGATTTGGGTTGATTGGTTTTGGGAGATGTGTCCCTTTATGGGGACGATGGTGAGGTTGCGGTGGTGGTCAAGGGGGCTTGTGGGGTATGGGTTTGGTGAGGGGATTTGGGTTTGGGGGTGGTGGCCATTATGGGCCCAGGTGGAGGGATGGACATGGGGTCCAATTGGGTATGTGGACATATGGTTGTGGTGAGGACTTGGAGGTAGGATATAGATGTGGTGGTTGGGGTAGGAGAGGTGAGAAATGGTGGGGAATGCGTGATTAGGGTCTTGGGTTGGTCAAGGGGAAATGAAGGAGTTGAAATGCTCTTTGGGCTTCGGTGTTCGGAATGGGAGGGGAAAATATATCTAGCCCTAAGTTGTTCCTTCATGTCCTCCCAAGTGGTGATGGGAGTTTCCCTTCTAAGTATCCTTAACCCGACAATTTGCAACCAATGAGTTTCTGCTCGTTTGGTAAGTTGCATTTTGGCAACCCAAGCCTTTTCATCCTCGGACATGGGATACCAAGTGAAGTACTGGTCCATTGTAGCTTCCCAATCTAAATATTCTCTAGGAGAGGTTCCATCAAAGGTGGGAAGTGGGAGGGGGACCATTCTATCGTCCACCCTTGGGGTGGGCCCATTGTCACCTAATTGGGTAAGTTGACCTTTTATGCTATCTAGGCGATTAAAGGCATTAGTCATGGCCCCCATGAGGTAGTCAACACAGTCGGGGATGTCATGTGTGTTGGTGGTGAGTTTTCCTTGGGGTTTGGGACTCATGGGGAGAGTCGATGGGTTAGGTTGGTATGAGGCGGCCATGCTAGTGGTCAAAGAGATGCAACCGAGGACTCTAAATGCATAAACATGCCCTAGGACCAACTTGTGGAGAGACAAGTTATGAACTTACTCTGATACCACTTGATGTGACACCACCTTGGGGTGGTAGTCACGAGGTCAATGCACCTTGAACCTATGACTCGCAAGCAAGCAACTTTGATGATGAAATTACTCGGGCGAGCTCACTCGCTTAGCGGACACTATTGCCCGTGGGCAAATTGGCAATGGTGGGGAGGGTCCAAAGTGGGACCTTGACGTTCCGAGGCTAGGCTTCACTGTGGCTGACCCCCCTAAGGGGCTGGGATGCCCAATTTAGTTGGCGGTCAGCATGCCAAAGGCATGGGTTGCAGGGTCGCTCTCACCTCGCTCCGCGGTGGCCACTCAATTGGAGAGAAATTTGGATCAAGCACTCACTTACCATCCGACGGAGCTAAAGACAATACTAAATAAGCACGAATAAATCAGAGAGGGAAGTGTCCCAGAGCTCACCTGATCGGTGTGAGAACACCGATCCCGCCCGAAAGACGAGGGCGAGCGGGGAGGCATGGATACGCACCCGCACGCCTCGCCGATGCCGCTAGACCCTGTTTAAGTGATTACAACACTACGCCTCTCATAGGAGGGGGATCTTGGGGTGGGGGTTAACTGTTATTACATCCAAAACTACCTCCACACAGGGAGGGGCCTTCAGCCGGCCAAGCAAAAGGGGGAAAATTGAGCTAGAAGCAAAGAATGGTAGCCGATGCCGATTCTGACCACTCTCTGCGCTTCAGGATAGGCAGTTGGTTTTCTTGACTCTGCGGCGACTCCAGAATTTTGTTGATGATGAAACCTGTTGGAAATTCGTCGTAGCTGGATCAGAATGACGCCGGATTTTTCTTGGAATTTCGTGTCGATGTCGCTGGTTGGGGCAGAGCCAAGAACAGGGGTGGTCTTCGCTGGCTCTGGGTACTCTTAGGGTGCTACTGCTGGAAGATGGGGACGCTACGAGATGATCCAAACTCTGTTGGAGGCGTGGCAGGTATCGATACGATCGTGCTCGAGTCCTCTTTCCGTCGGTACCAGCAGCGTTGTCGGCAGATGTCGGAGATGATCGTGAAGTCCCGAACAGTAGAGATGTATCAGTTCTGGCTCCCAAAAACTGACCTGACACACTTGGAGTAGATAATTTGTAACTCTTGATGCCGATGTCCAAACTTAGCTCTACTTCTTGGGGATGAAAGAGGAATTGAGAGGAAAGCTCTCAGCCAAGTCTTGCGCCAAGATCTGCAAGGGAGAGGCCGTGGTCGAACCGGATCTGCAGCTCTGGTCCTCTGCCTGAGTGGTTCTGCGCAGTTGAGGAAGAAATGCTCCCACGGGCAGCTCGGTGTTCGGACGATGACGAAACCACCTCGCCTGGGAAGCTCTCTGGACGACCTTTCCATAGGTATATGCCTTGCCACCAGAAGAACCAGGGAAAGGCCGGAGACGATGCAGCTTCTAGGACTAATGCTTGAGGCCTGCGACCTGCTACCAGAGCTGCAACCTTGTGATGGCAAATGGAGTAGGAGGGGGGGTAACACAACAAGGGGATGATGGCTGATGGATATGGAAGAGGGGAGGACGTGGCTGGGGTCTCCAAGGAGTCTGGGGTGGCAAGGATGGGGTTGAGGGGGGGGCTGGAGCTGCTGCTGGTGGTGATAGGGGTGGATGTGCACTAGAGAGGGGTGGGATGGAGAGGAGGTGGAGGGGGCGACCAGACCTAAGGGGATCTCCTTGGGTCGACCTAGGGTGTGGGGGGATGAGAGAGGGGAGGGAATTTCAAATTTGGGCCTTGGGAGGAGTTATTTCAGCCTTGGGAAGGTGGTGGGATGCTTGGGGAAGGAGAGAGGGGTAGTTGGGGGTTGGGAGGTGGGGTGTGGATTGGAGGAGAGCTCTTGGGGTTGGGGTGAGTTAATGGAAGGGTGTGGGGACTAGGGAGAGAGTTATTAGGGGAGGGGAAGTGAGAGAAAGTGGTTGGGAGGGGGAGGAGAGAGAGAATGGGGCGAACCCCTTAGAGAGAGAGATAATGAGAGAGAGAGAGAGTAGAGTGAAATTTGGTGGAGGAGAAAGAGACTTGAAGGTTTCTTCTATTCAAATGATTCATCAAAAGTTGATACATATGAGTGGAGTGATGGCCTATTTATAGGCTTACATAATTCCATATGACCAAACTAACCTTGACCAAGTGCAAGCAAGGCCAAGGGAGGGGCGCCCCTGGGCCTAGCCCACTAGTTGGGCCCAAATGACTATCAAACTGACCCATTAACCTATTAACTGACTCAAATAAAGAAAGATTACACATCTATGACTCAAATAAAATGAAAATTACATGCTACTGCTCAAAATTAAGTGATGGAGATGATGATGCGCCGATGGCGAGCAACTGAAGTCTCGAAAAAAGATGGAGTGACTGGGGATGTCCCCATCACAAAGGGTAGGGGAAAATATGATGAATGAAGCTAGGAGGGTGCAAGTGTTGCACAATCGGAGATCTCAACATGGTTGAGATGAGAAAAATAAAAGAAAGAGGAAGAAATATGATGCATGAACTAATTTAAATGCACAAAGAAAAGACAAGGAGAAGATGGGCTTATTGGATTAATCCTCCAATTGAGGCTTCAAAAGTCTCCAACGTGGCTTCAAGAGTAAGGAGCTCCAACGTGTATGCCTTTGGATGCAGGGAGACTCCTCTTTGAGCCTTCAAACCAGCAGCACCTCCCCTTAGAATCAAAACTCAGCCTTAACAACAAGGGAGAGGGGGGTCCTATTTATAGAGGTGAAAATTCAGAGTTTAATTCTATGGAAAATATTAAATCAAGTTTTATTGGGATTTGGAGAGATAAAATCAATTGCCAAGTGTCCTCCCAACCTTAGAAACCCTTAGGAACTCTTTCTCAAGTGGAAATGGAGCTCAAAACGGGGAAACAAGGAGGTGCTCCCAAGTTCGAAATTCTGTAGGAATTTGCTTCCACCATAGTCGGCACCAATTAAAATGACGTTAACTCGCCAGCCACCAATTCTAAGCTATTTTTAGAAAGATTAGAAATTTCTAAAATCAGAAATAAATTATCGTCCACCAAAGCTGACGCAAATTAGGAATTTTATGAATTTTGGTCGAAATTAAAATCTCAAAAATAGGTAAGGAAAGTCACGTTCAAGGGTCGGGACGCGTATTCAAATTAACGTCAGGGATAGCAGATGCCATTTCTTGATTGTTTTGGAAAGTCGAATATTACCAAGAAGCGGAAAAGGAAACCGCGTCCATGAGGGTAGACGTGAATTTAGACTTTTATGAATTTTGGTAATTATTTAAAAAGCTAAAATTAGGAAATGGAATTAACGTCCAAGTGATAGATGTCAATTCAATAATTGGCGACTTTGTAGAGAGGCGTTAATTCAAGAAATTGAGATGAATTAAATGAAGAAACGAATTTGCGTCCATGGGTTGGACGCCAAATAAAGAATTGGCGCCTTCTCACACAGGCGTTAATTCTTCAAGAATACGAAGTTGGCACAAACTCGGGGAAGAGAGGAATTCACATCGACTGTGGCTGACGCGAATTAGAATACGCGTCCGGTTCAGTAGATGCGACTTTAAAAATTAGCGCCTTTTTACAAAGGCGTTAATTCAAAAATTAATATGGATAAAGGAATGCGCGTCCACTATCCAAGACGCGTTCAAAGAATGGGCGACTTTCCAGAAAGGCGCTAATTCATGATAATTCGAATTTTGGCACAAAAATGGGTAGAAAATGAATACGCGTCCGTCACCCCGGACGTAGATTTGAAGTTTCAAAATTGGTGTCCTTAGAGTTGACATTGAATCAAGAATTGGCATCCACTGTGCCGGTCGTGAATTCTTTTGGAAAGAATTAGTGTCCAGGGGTCTGACACTAATTCAAAAAGGCACCGAAAAATTGGAGAAAAATCAAGAAAAATAGAGAAAATGTGAAAAAATGGGGGAAAGCTGAGGAAAGTTGGTTAATCAAGAAATAAGAGAAAAATAACTCAAATAAGTTAATTTGAGGGTCAAATTGGGGCATCGCAATATAATAAGAGATATTCTCAAAATGATGCCAATTTTGGCATGTCTACAATTGGCTGCGCCGATCCAGGCGTAGATCACGCTTAAATGGCGTGAGCAACTATCCCACAACAATCCAACACGGCAAGTTGTGCCCATCCAACGCACCAAGCTGTGTCGATTCAACGCTCATGGTTGCACCGGTTCACCCCGCACCGATCCAATGCGCACAGGTGCGTCGGCTCATCCCACGTCGATCCAATGCGCATAGCTGTGCTGGATCGGCTTTTTCACCCCTATAAAAAGGGGGAAAGAGCAGCAGAAAAAGAAAGAAGGTGAACGGAGAGAACAACAAAAAATCGAAGGAAAGAAGAGAAATAGAGCTTGCAGAGAAGAAGAGAACTCCAAGAGAAGAAGAGAGAAAAGAAAGGGAGAGGAAGAAGCTCCGCCATAGGTGGGTCAGTGTTTTTTTTTCTTTTCTTCTTTTCATGCCCGATGGAGGGCTATATCCCCTGTATTTTCTTTTCTTCCCTTGATCAATAAAAATAGCTGGCCATCTGGCCTTGCTTCTAGGATATTACTGCACTCTATACATTTATTTTCCTGCTATGTTAATTTTTGAGCAATGAACGAAGGTCTTTTCCCCTTTCCCTACCGATGATGTCTAACTCATCTATGTGATCCCAATAGCGCCCCTCCCCTAGGCGATAGCCCCTGGAGTTTACTCTAAATGTTGAGTAGGACCCCGGGAACTAAGAGGCCTGAAATTCCCTTTTGTCCTCGAAAGGGCGTCGAATTTTCATCGTAATCTCCCCCCCGTTGCGAACCCCGTCCCTGGAGGGGTACCAGGCCCTCTCTCCTTCTCTGCACTCCATCAAAGGGAGGGGAAAGGGGGCTATCGGCCCAGTTCGGTGACCTATGCAACCGTTCCCTTTGTTGCTTTCCCCCCGTGGTGCGATCGTTAGGGAAGCTCATGCTTCTATTCTCGTCTCCGTGAACCGGTGCTGTTTTATCATCTAAACCTATAAGCCTTTAATCTCCTTTATTCCTTCTCGAATGCCCATCAGTGGAAGGGAGAATTGTCAGGGGTCTGGCTTCAATAGTCCACGTGATCATCTTCCCCGTTAGCCCTTCACAGAGCAGTTTCCATGAGCTATTATGGTGCTCTATTCTTGGTTCTGGTGAACCAGCGCACTTGAAATAGACATTCCCATGTGGCTACAGCATAAAGTTTAAGGCACCATTCACCCCCCTTATTCCCTCTCTGCAGTCCATCAGCAGGAGGGAAAAGTTGCCAGAAATTTGGGCCTTCGAGCCTATACATTTCTTTCCTTCCATGGTTCTTTATAACTTGATTTATAAAAGGAAATATGGTACTTTGTTTCTCACATAGGTGATCCGGGGCATGATCACCAAGTGATCTGGCGCATGGGTATCAGGTGATACGACATAGGCATTCAACAGTTTTTATTGTTTGTTTATTGTTATCACTATTCACTAAACCCGCTATTTTTTTTGTTGGACCGTTGTTCGGCCTCGTACCGCTGTCCAGTCCGTCCCAAGACTAAAGCTAATGGTCTCCGACACCCTGCCATGAGGAGGGGTCGTTTTGGCTCTCGGATGATCTGATATTGGCGAAAAAGTGGGCACTTGTGAATAGTAACTTTGATTATTCACTTTAGGCCCAATAAGAATTAATTTTATTTTTTTTCTTAACCAGGTGACCCTTTAGCCCCGTCTGAGCGTCCGGGCAATTCTGATCCCCTAGTAGGCTGACCCTCGGGGATGCGGCGCCGAGAAGGCTCCGGATGTCGTTGCTCACGCGCATTCGGCTATTTAAGGGACCATCCCGTATTGCTCATGGATGAGCACCCATTTCTCTCCCCAAAATGCCTCGGGTCCGGGGCATGTGCTGCCGAAATTTCACCGAGATTTTATGCTGATAAATAAAAAAATAAATAATAATAATAATAATAATAATAAATTAAAAATGATGATGAAATGATAAGATAATTCATAAAAAAGGGAAATGCACAAAAAAAAATAAAGTAGCAAAAAAGGAATAAATAAATGAATAAAATAAAGTAAACATATGTATATGTCTAAGAGATCCAAAATAAAAATATTTGTGATCAAAATCAAGGTAAAACAAAAAAAGAAAAGAGAGGAGAGAGAGAAAAAGAAGATGAACGTATTAAAAAAAATTGGGACGATGATCAGGAGTGTGGTGCGCCGGATCATGGCACCTCATGGGGTGCCATGATACGGCACACCCCTGTTTTTTCTTTAAAAGAAAAAAGAAAAAGAAGAAGTCAGTCAACTGACCTCATGGTCAGTCGACCGACCATGAGGTCAATCGACTGACTTTCCTTTCCCCCTCCTTTTCTTTAAAAAAAAAAGGAGATGAGGTCAGTCGACTGAGATCATTCTTAGTTGACTGAGAATGAACTCAGCCGACTGAGTAACCCCTTCTCAATAAAAATAAAAATAAATCGACTCAGCGTGGGTGTAACGACCCAAGATCCGGATACCGGGAATAACTCGATATCATTCGTATCATGTCCCGTCACCCACGAGCCGGAAGGCTCGGAAGAGTTAAAGGGATGGTATGGTCATGCATTGAAATTCTAAATAATAGCAGAAAAGTAAATCTACAGAATTAACTACAGTTCTCACAGAAATAAAATTACATTTTATAACAGTTAAATAACTACATAGTCCACAAGTACAGTCAAAGAAAGGAAACGTACACTGCCCCAAGGTACACCCCGGCAACCTACCGAGCTGGCAACTAACGAACCTCCGACAGGAACACTCCACTCCGAGGGGAACGCCCCACCTGAAAAGCAGGGGGTGAGTCTCATCTCATTGGCTCAGTAGGGGTCCCGCGGGTCCCCACTACAACGAAAGTAGTAAACAGGAACAGCGTAGAAGCAACAAGTAAAGAACTACAGTTGTAGCAACATGATAATAACACCGGTACAACACAATGATGGTGACCGAAACCATAAGACGATAAACGGAGGGAACACACACACAAGCCCTCCACGCTACCCCGACTTCGATAGTCAGATAGTCCATCCTAGCCGACAGAACCACAGACGAGGCCACACGGCCACACGCTGAACCAACGCCCATGGGAGAATCTCTTGATCCTGAACTAGAACCAGGGAAAGAACCACACCCGCCACACAAGGCGACACCAGCCCGACTGCCGGAAGGGCCACGCTTAACGGAACGAACCAAGCCACCAGAACAGTAACTACGCCGAAGTGAAATGATGTGAGACGAGGTCGAGGAAGGACTTCAAACTGTCAGCCGGAGAGCAAGAAGGCGAGGTGACTAGAGAAGAACGGTGGAGCTCGGCCGGGGCCTCACACCCATCCCCATCTCAGGGATGATGCAGTCGCGCTCTTCAATTCTTCTCTACGGTGATGGCGGTTGCAGGCGTTGCAGTTGGCACGGCGGTGGTGGCGGTGGTGATGGACGATGACGGCGGTTGAATGGTGAAGGAGGAAGATCGTGGAGCTTCGATGGGGCTTCACACCTATCCTCTTCTCGAAGACGACGCACCGGAGCTTCACGGATGACCTCCATGGCGGGGTGAAGTGGGGTTGGGCCTCTCACCCGGGGTTCTAAAAATCTGGAAGAACACTCATAGCCATAGATAAACTAGTTTTTTCTTCATTCTATTGCTTCAAATACGGACTATAAGACTCTTTTTATAGACTTCACAAAGAAGATCAAAGGACAAACTCTAAGACTCTTTAATGCCTAGAAATATGAAAAGACACATATGACTTATTATAACTCTCTTAAAAACTCTAAGACTCTTTAATGCCAAGAAATATGAAAATACACCTATGACTCATTATAACTCCCTTAAAAACTCTAAGACTCTTTGATGCCTAGAAATATGAAAAGACACCTATGACTCATTATAACTCCCTTAAAGACACTTAGGGATATCAAAAGATAAACTTTAAAGACCCTTATGTAAAATAAAAAAAAATTACAAATATTTTAAGACGAAAGATAAAGTCTGATGTCGATGATGATCCCGTCAAACCCCTCCGCTTGGAGAAGGTTCGACCTCGAACCTCGAATCTCGAATCTCGAATCGCAGGACCCCGACTTGTTGGGACAAACTGGACGACTTGCTCTGATACCATTTGATGTGAGACGAGGTCGAGGAAGGACTTCAAACTGTCAGCCGGAAAGTAGGAAGGCGAGGTGACTAGAGAAGAACGGAGGAGCTCGGTCGGGGCCTCACACCTATCCCCATCTCAGGGACGACGCAGTCGCGCTCTTCAATTCTTCTCTGTGGTGATGGCGGTTGCAGGCGTTGCAGTTGGCACGGCGGTGGTGGCGGCGGTGATGGACGACGACGGCGGTTGAACGGTGAAGGAGGAAGATTGTGGAGCTTCGATGGGGCTTCACACCCGTCCTTTTCTCGAAGACGATGCACCGGAGCTTCACGGACGACCTCCATGGCGGGGTGAAGTGGGGTTAGGCCTCTCACCCGGGATTCCAAAAATCTAGAAGAACACTCATAGCCATAGCTAAACTGGTTTTTTCTTCATTCTATTGCATCAAATAAGGACTATAAGACTCTTTTTATAGACTTCACAAAGAAGATCAAAGGACAAACTCTAAGACTCTTTAATGCCTAGAATATATGAAAAGACACCTATGACTCATTATAACTCTCTTAAAAACTCTAAGACTCTTTAATGCCTAGAAATATGAAAAGACACCTATGACTCATTATAACTCCCTTAAAAACTCTAAGACTCTTTGATGTCTAGAAATATGAAAAGACACATATGACTCATTATAACTCCCTTAAAGACACTTAGGGATATCAAAAGACAAACTTCAAAGACTCTTATGTAAAATAAAAAAATTACAAATATTTTAAGATGGAAGATCAAGTCCGATGTCGAAACCTGCACTGAAACCTCTCAAGTGACAGGAGTGCTACCCCACTAGCGACTAGACCAGAAGCATCCTCTGACGACTTACACCACAGCCTCAAGTGTCTCCCTACACGCCCCAGGAGAAAATTGAGACACAACACACAGTACCATATAACAAGGACTAGTCGAGGTCACGCTCGTCGGCACGTGTCCACTGCCCCCGACTATGTGTGCACACATAGACCATCTACTCTAGGTCGGGTCCTCTAGCCGATTTTCCCCCCAGTCGGACTCAGACTGCAAAGGCAAGGGGCCCTCAGGTAACTAGCTTAAAAACCTCTACACAGGACAAGCCTCCACCGCTCCCAGGTGGGTCGGCACAAATGTGCCCAGGTCAGCTACGCCTAGTGGATAGAGTCACCAAGGGTGAGAACTCATCGTAACCACGGAACTCATCGGAGTAGCACCGGTCCGTACTAATCTACCACGAGGCGGCTCACTAGCACGAGAACCAAGGACCACTAGTTAGAAAACTAGACTATAATTGCCGGTCCACAGGAAGACTATCCAAAGCGGAGTACAGGAACACAAGGACCATGGTCCACAACTCTTACGAGGATAACTAGCCGCGATCACGGCCCTCACGTGGGAACGCCCTCTGCAGTCACGGGGCTCTCATGGGGACAGTCGGCACGAGTAGCCCGACAACAGAGTGGCTGTCCACACACCATCAACAGACGGGGATGACCCATATTAATTACCCAGAACCCGCATAGCACACAGAACCACACGGACACGCATTCCACAGGGCCACCCCTCCTACGGACATTCTGGAACACCAAACCACGGAGTGCCATGCCCCCGGGATGAAGGGGACTGGGCGGCCAGTGTTTGCCAATGCACTGGCCGCCCAGAGGGCTGGGTGGCCCGACCATTGGCCGCCAACAGGGCAGGGCGGCCAACCCCCTGGCCGCACACCCCTGGGCACCTCCTGCTCTGGGCGGCCACCCCGATGGCCGCCCAGAGGGCTAGGCGGCCAACCCACTGGCCGCCCACCCTGGGCAGAAAATAGGGCCTGGGCGGCCACCTCTCTGGCCGCCTAGGGACCTGGGCGGCCACTCCATGGGCCGCCCAGACACGGGCTTCAGAAAATGGGTAAACAGGCTAGATGACCAACCCGATGCCTGCCTGAGACCCTGGGCGGCCAGACCCATGGCCACCCATCCCTGGACGCGACAGCCACCCTTGTGGCCGTCTCCTGGCCGTTTTCACATAAAAACACCCAAAGCTCGATCGGAAGCCCCATTTGTTGCGGAACGAAGGGGAAAACATGGGGAATCATCCCTGGACCTTCCTACAACCAAAAAACCATATCGAAGCCACAAATCAAGGCCCCAAACGTTCAAAACCGTCGCTCAACCCCTCCCGGCATGCATAAGCCCTCAAACAAGAAATGAACCCTCTCTCGGCCTCTCTGGGCATGGAATCGAAGGGAAATCGCAGGAGGAGAGCAGGGATCTGCCCCCCTACCTGAAACCGAGCTTTAAACCTCACCAAAGCCTCGATCCAACGAACGTCCCACGGCCGGCGGACTCCGGTCCCGCACATCACGCCTCCAGGGTTCGTCCTCGCCGCACGCTGTCGTCGTCGCACCGCCACGCGTCCCCTCACCACCTTCGTCGGTCGTCGGAGTGAGAAGGGAGAGGGTGAGGGAGGGTGAGACACAAGAGGGAAAGAGACGAGGGAACGGAGGGGGAAAGGGGATAGGGTTTAAATATTTTATTTTATTATACTTATTTTTTTCTATTCCTTTTAGAAAATCACAAGAACTCCGGAAAAACCCCGAAAAATAGATTCTGACCCAGAGAAATTTTGGGAAAAAAGCGGGACTGCTCCACGCACCACCACGGACCCAGAACAATCCAGAAACACACCGACAAAGGGTCCAAAAAACCATTATAAAAGGTTCGAAACCCACTTGGACACGATCCGCGACCCGTGGAACCAGATCCAAAAATCCAGGACGTTACAGTCCTCCCCACCTTATAGAAATTTCATCCTCGAAATTTAGGACAAAGCATAGAACTTAGGGGAAAGAACTCACCCAACGGGCCGGACTTCACGGTCATAGCACAACCAACACTGAGGGGCGTCGCCAGACCAGCACAATCAAAAGAGCCCTCACGCTCTACCACACCATTTCACGTCAAACCCCACACCGATTGGAGTACACGAGGACAACAAGTCTGGCATCTGATACCATCTGTAACGAACCAAGATTCGGATACCGGGAATAACCCGATACCATTCGAATCCTTGCCCGCCACCCACGAGTCGGAAGGCTCGAAAGGGTTAAAGAGATGGTGTAGTCATGCATTGAAATTCTAAACAATAGCAGGAAAGTAAATCTACAAAATTAACTATAGTTCTGACAGAAATAAAATTACATTTTATAACAATTAAATAACTACAGAGTCTAGTCCACAAGTACAGTCAAAGAAAGGAAACGCACACTGTCCCAGGGCACACCCTGGCAACCTGGCGAGTTGGCAACTAATGAACCTACGACAAGAACGCTCCACTCCGAGGGGAACACTGCACCAGAAAAGTAGGGGGTGAGTCTCATCTCATTGGCTCAGTAGGGGTCCCGTGGGTCCCCACTACAACAAAAGCAGTAAACAGGAACAGCATAGAAGCACCAAGTAAAGAACTACAGCGGTAGCAACAGGATAATAACACCGGTACAACACGATGACGATGACCGGAACCAGAAGATGAAAAACGGAGGGAACACACACACAATCCCCCCACGCTATCCCGACTCCCACGGTCGGACAATCCATCCTAGCCGACGGAATCACAGACGAGGACACATGGCCACACGCTGAACAAACGCCCACGGGAGAATCTCTCAATCCCGAACTAGAACCAAGGAAAGAACCACGTCCGCCACACAAGGTGAGACCAACCCGACTGTCGGAAGGGCCACGCGAAATGGAACGAACCAAGCCGCCAGAATAGTAACTATGCCGAAGAGAAACCTGCACTGAAACCTCTCAAGTGACAGGAGTGCTACCCCACTAGCGACAAGATCGAAAGCATCCTCCGACGACTTACACCGCTGCCTCAAGTGTCTCCCTACACGCCCCAGGCAGAAACTGAGACACAGCACACAGTACCACAGAACAAGGACCAGTCGGGGTCACGCTCGTCAGCACGTGTCCACTGCCCCCGACTACGTGTGCACACACAGACCATCTGCTCTAGGTTGGGTCCTCTAGCCGGTTTTCCCCCTAGCCGGACTCAGGCTACAAAGGCAAGGAGCCCTCAGGTAACCAGCTTAAAAATTTCCACACAGGACAAGCCTCCACCACTCCCAGGTGGGTCGGCACAAACGTGCCCAGGTCAGCTACGCCTAGTGGGTAGAGTCACCAAGGGTGAGAACTCATCGTAACCACAGAAGTCATCGGAGTACCATCGGTCCGTACCAATCCACCACGAGGGGCTCACTAGCACGAGAACCAAGGACCACTAGTTAGACAACTAGACTATAACTCTCGGTCCATGGGAAGACTATCCAAAGCGGACTACAGGAACACAAGGACCACGATCCACAACTCTTACGAGGATAACTAGCAGGGATCACAGCCCTCACGCGGGAACACCCTCCGCAGTCACAGGGCTCTCGTGGGGACAGTCGACACGAGTAGCCCGACACCAGAGTGACTATCTACACACCACCAGCAGACAGGGATGGCCCACATTAATTACCCAGAACCCACAGAGCATACAGAACCACACGGACACGCATTCTGTAGGGCCACCCCTCCTACGAACATTCCGGAACACCAAACCATGGAGTGCCACGCCCCTGGGCTGAAGGGGACTAGGCGGCCAATGCACTAGCTGCCCAGAGGGCTGGGCGGCCAATGGTCTAGCCGCCTAACAGGGCTGGGCGGCCAACCCCATGGCCGCCCACCCCTGGGCACCTCCTGCTCTGGGTGGCCACCCCTTTGGCTGCCCAGACTGGTCGGCCACCTCGATGGCCTCCCAGAGGGCTGGGCGGCCAACCCACTGGTCGCCCACCCTGGGCAAAAAAATAGGGCATGGGCTGCCACCCCTTGGGCCGCCAGACACGGGCTTCAAAAAAAGGGTAAATAGGCAGGACACCCAACCGGATGGCCTCCTGAGACCCTGGGCGGCCAAACCCCTATCCGCCTAGCACACCTGGGCGGCCAGACCCATGGCCGCCCAGCCCTAGACACGACGGCCACCCTTGTGGCCGTCTCCTGCCATTTTCACATAAAAACACCCAAAGCTCGATCAGAAGCCCCATTCGTCGTGGAACGAATGAGAAAACATGAGGAATCATCCTCGGACCTTCCTACAATCGGAAAACCATATCCAAGCCACAAATCAAGGCCCCAAACGGCCAAAACCGTCGCTCAACCCCTCCCGGCATGCATAATCCCCCAAACAAGAAATGAACCCTCTCTCGACCTCTCTGGGCATGGAATAGAAGGGAAATCGCGGGAGGAGAGCAGGGATCCGTCCCCCTACCTGAAACCAAGCTTTAAACCTCACCAAAGCCTCGATCTGACGAACGTCCCATGGCTGGCTTCTCACGAACATCGCCGCCTCCGCCTTCGGTCCCACACGTCACGCCTCCAGGGTTCGTCCTCGCCGCACGCCGTTGCACCGCCACGCATCCCCTCGCCACCTCTGTCGGCCGCCGGAGTGAGAAGGGAGAGTGAGAGGGAGACGGGACAGGGTGAGGGAGGGTGAGACACGGGAGGGAAAGGGATGAGGGAATGGGGGGGGGGGAGGGGATAGGGTTTTAATATTTTATTTTATTACATTTATTTTCTTTCTATTCCTTTTAGAAAATCACGGGAACTCCGGAAAAACCCCGAAAAATAGATTTCGTCCCAGAGAAATTCTGGGAAAAAGGCAGGACCGCTCCACGCACCACCACGGACCCAGAACAATCTAGAAACACACCGATAAAGGGTCCGAAAAACCATTATAAATGGTCTGAAACCCACTCGGACACGATCGACGACCCGCGGAACTTGATTCGAAAATCCATGGTGTTACAGTGGGGGTGCGCCGGATCATGACACCTATGGGTGTCATGATCAAGCACCCCCCTCCATTCCTAATCTAAAAAAAAAGGCACCCCTCCCCATTCCCCCTTATTAAAAAAACAAAACAAAACAAAATAACACAACCAAAGAGCACAACGCAAGTGAATCGGCGGATTCACTGTTCCCCCGTGCATTTAAATCTTTTTTCTATTTATTTATTTTGAGCATTATTCATCTTTTATACTATTTGCTCCACCGGGTGTTCGTTTGATTTCGCATCGCCGTCCCGTTCGTCCCATGGGGTAGAGCCAGTGATCCCCTACGTCCTACCCAAAAGGGAGATCCTCCGAACTGTCGGATGGCCAGATATCAGTGAAAAAAAGAGCATTAATGAATAGTGACCTTAGCTATTCATTTTTGGCCCATTAAGAGTTAAATTATGTTAATTTCGTCGCTGTCGTGATTCTATGCCCCAGAACGAGCTCTTTTCACCGCTCACGTGACCCTCGACCATCGGGTTTCACTCTGCGTTGTACTACCCCAGTCGGAACCCCAGGTCAGCCCTTTGGCAGCCGTTTAGTCCGATTGGGTCCATTGAATCATGAATAAAGTGAATACAAACAAGGCCTATTACGAGCACAGTTCGGGCCTGTGGGTTTGCCCAGCTACTGCCACGACCTGATCTCACTTCGGGGCCGATAACCCTTCGGATCGGACCCACTCTTACTGGATTTTGTCCCCTTTCTTAATATTAAAATACGTCGGATCATAGGCGAATATGTGTCCATGGGATTCCTTGTGATGTTGCTTGTAACGCCTGGTAATTTTGGAACAGGAATAAAACATCAATTAGTGTTTTATTAATAATTTATAAAAATTTAATGTTCACATTATACTTTTATTAAAAGAAGAAATACACATTAATAGGATTTAAATGAATTAAGAAAAATTTAAAGGGAAGAGAATGGGCATATACACAATATCGGTCTTTTGAAGGCTATGAAGAAAAGAAAAATTTAATTGACGCCCTCGTTGATGGGCGTCCCTTTTATAAGAAACGACTTTGAATGAGTCGTTACTTCTAAATCAGAAAAATCAAATAAAGTATAAATAGAATAAGAAAGGGTACATTGATAAGGATTTTCAGGGCATAAACATAATTTTACATCTTCAAAGAAATGCCAAATGGAAATGACGCCTTGGGCATGGGCGTGTCTTTCTTAAAAGATGACTTAAACTAAGTCGTTAAAATTCAAAAGGTGAATAGTGCCGCCTTTTCGACTAAAGAATTTTGGAAAAATAATGATATGAAAAAATAGAGAAAAATGGAAAATTAATACCCTTAAAATTTCATATATATATCACGTATAGAAAAAAAGATAAAAATCCAGGAAGAAAGAGGCCAAAGTGAATAGCGCCCAACTATTTGGGCGTCCTTTTGGAAAGAAACGACGTAGTGCAGGTCGTCAAATCTTCTAGGAATGAATAGTGTGAGAGAATAGTGCCACTTTTGATTTAAAAGGAATTTTTAAAAACTAATTACATGGAAAAATCAAGAAAAATGGAAAACTGTTACCCATAAAATTTCATAACTAAACCTAATCAAATAAAAAAGATAAAAATCCTCAAATATAGTAACTAAACCTAATTAACGTGAAATCTGGAATAGCGCCCGACGGAAGGGCGTTATTTCGTTAAAAACGACGATATGCAAGGCGTCAATTTACAAACTAACGCCCTTACCAAAGGCGTTAATTCAGTTTGAGTTTCGTTCAACCCAGTAAACTATCCAAGGCAAGTTTCTGGATAGGTACGTGGAAGACGGGTTATGGTAAGGACTATAACAGGGAAATAGATATTCCAATCCAACTCTAACTCCATTAGGATTCCCAAAACCCTATAAATACCCCTTACGATCCAACCCTAATAGCTATTTTGGAAGGAAGCTCTGCTGTTGTCAACAAGAGGAACTGGTAATGTTCTTCTCTTTCTCTTGCTTTCGGTTACGTATATGAAGATTATTCATCTTCTTCCTCTACAGGTTGCCTGTGGTGGGAAGATGTTCATCCCTTTTGACTGAAGAACGAGTATTCTTCTTCCTGCTGGTGGGACGTGAAGACGGTGGTCTTCCTCTCTTTCCTCCTTGCTGAACTGGTACCAGAAGGCAAATCCTTCTACGTGGAAGCTACTTCCATCCTCATCCTGCTGCACCAGACAAAGGACTTCTGCCTCTCCTTCATCTTCTGCAAGACATTGTACTCTGTTCGTAACAGAGTACCGTTTCTTCGTTCAGTTAAATCTTAACCAAGGTAGGTCTTCTCAAGAACGTAGCCCAAACGAGCTAAAATTATTAACAATATCATCTGTCATACATGCATACAGTAATGCCTTTTTAAACATTTTTCTGTAATATTTTGAAAGAAACGCCCTTGTAAAGGGCGCTACCTTAAAAGAAACGACCACGACTAGGTCGTCAAATCTAGTTTTGACGCCCTATACGCAGACGTTACTTTCTTAATTATTAATTACATACGTTAACAATTCTATATCTGTTTAAACCTGATTCTAATCAGTGCATACTCGTATTTACCAATCCCTGATATTTTTCATGTACTATCCATGGAATTATTCCCTGAAAAATGTAAATCATGAAATTTCGTTACTGTTCATCTTCCTGGAACCTTATGAATTAACTACCTGATCAAGGTCGTCTATTATACATATAACGCCCTGTACCAGGACGTGATTTTAATATGAACGCCCCTCTGTGAGGCGTTATTCATGCAAAATCCAGAAATTTCAATTATGCAAAACATTGTAAAATAAAATGGACGCCTGCTATTGTAGTCGTCAAATTGCATAGGAACGCCCTTGAATAAGGCGTTAATTTTATAATTAATGACTTAGGTAAAGTCGTTAGTTTCCTGTAAAAATATTTTTACACTGTTTCTGATTAACCGAGGGTTTCATATCGATATATATATTCATATATAGGCACTATATCTCCATTCCGTGAATATAGTCCCACGTTTCACGATGTTTTAACACTTACCCCTCAACTCTCGGTGACATACAAGCTCTCCATTGGACATTCCGTTCCTTTGGACTAGTGAGTTAGTCATAGAGACCTCCGTAAGACTCCTCGAGCCTTGGATTCCCTCAAGGCCGACTGAGCTGGTTGTACCATAAAAACCCATTACACAATCTTTGCCATGTCACTCTATAGAAACATGGTATACCGGCCCTCATATCATGCTATATGTATGATATGAGAATTAACTTCAATGGGGAAAACATGACGTTGTTATGATGTTCTTGTTGACCCCAATTCTATGTCAAAAATTGATGTTCTTGTGGACCTCAATTCTATATAAAAGAGTGACCATCTACATATGGGCACTTATTTGTTATGGTACTCGGTTAGGGAACCAATTCCACCTAGTTTATCGATATGTCACGGTTTATATGCTTCGCGTGGATTTTATCGCCAGTATATCCTTGCTCAAGGGTCGTGCCCTTGAATTCCATGAAAAATCTTATCTTATCATCCTATTAAATCTTGTTCTTGGAACTCCTTATTGGCTATAAACTATCGTGGATGTCTAGATCTATCGTGAATGTTGTGCATATAGGGCCCGATCTGGTCCTGGGAGGAGCACCCGAAAGTACTAGTGCCCATGGGAGTTGAATGATAACGGTGTCTAGCATTGCACCGGAGTACTCTTTCTCTTGATCTTTGGCATTCCACAAACTCTCTCTTTCTCGCGTGCGTGACTCGACTTGCGTGACTTGACTAGCGTGGCCCGACACGGGCAAATTACTTGCGTGAAATAGCCAATAATCTATAAAGTTTCTCATGAATATCTCTTGTTTAAGACTTGCTTAGAAGTTTTATACGACGTATTATTCTATTGATTATTTCACTTGTTCAGTTATTTCTACATGCATGGCCATATTGCATTAACATGTGAAAATTGTAATTACTTAAACCCATTGCTAGTTCTTGAGATATAATTTCCTACTGAGCGTTCGCTCACTCCGTTTGTTCCAACATTTTCAGGTAATCAAGTGGCTAGCGAGACTGAGACTCACACGGGCGGGACAAGTGTGCAAGCGAGCTTCGGAAACTAGTGAACCCGAGTCTTTTATCTTTCTTGAGTCTAGATAGTATTGTCTAGCTAAGATAGCTTATCGTCTCTTATTCAGTTATCTTGTCTAAGTCTGTGGTATGTCGTTTCATTCCTTTCCATTATGTTGGAGTCTCTAAGCTGGACAACAAGTTCTTGTAAGAGATTCATATTAGAAATAAAATTTCTATTGTTGTTCAAAATTATTTTTTTATCTTATGCGATTGCTCTTGATCATTCACGACTGTTTAACTGTCACGTTCCGAGCAAACGACACGTTCCGCTGCTATCGGTTCGGGGCGTGACAGATGTAGTATCAGAGCTTCGGCTTTCATATCCTCCAGGTTAAGTATCCTTGTCTGTCATATCATAGTTTCGGCTTTCATATCCTCCAGGTTAAGTATCCTTGCCTGTCATATCAGAGCTTCGGCTTTCATATCCTCCAGGTTAAGTATCCTTGTCTGTCATATCAAAGCTTCGGCTTTCATATCCTCCAGGTTAAGTATCCTTGTCTGTCATATCAGAGCTTCAGCTTTCATATCCTCCAGTAATTTGGTCCTAAGGATAGGTTATCCTTGTGGGTCATATCATAGCTTCAACTTTCACAATCATTAAAGTTTCAATGATAGGTCAAGTATCCTTGTCAGTCATATTAGAGTTTCCGCTTTCAAAATCCTTAGATTGTTAAATCCAAGTTATAGGTTGAGTATCCTTGTCAGTCGTCCTATAGGAATTCCGTGAGAGATGGGTAGAACTTGGGGTTAAGGTTATAAAATAAAAAAAATATATACATTTGCATTAATTCTTGAGTCAATAAATTATCTCCCCACTCATCTTTGCAGGAACTTAGGAAAAAAAATGGAAGCCTCTAAGCCGAGCCTTGTTCATGAAATGATCTTGGTGGATGTCCAAGTTTACGCGAGCCTTGTCAGGAGAGTTCAAGAACTAGAGAAAGTGGTGGAAGAAAAAGAAAGAGTTGAAGGGAAAGATCAAACAAATAACTCTGAAAGTTTCACCGTTACCAAGAAAAGAATACATGAGGAAGATATTTCACAAAGGTGTAAGAAATGCCAGAAATGTAAGAAGTGTAATAAGTGTAATAAGAGGGAAACTTCGGCGGATCGCCCGCAAGATAAGTGTAAATCTTGTGGAAGATATGGTCACAAATCGAAGGAGTGTTGGTGGAGTTCGGGAGCATGTCTGCATTGCGGGAAGTTAGATCACAAGATAGCGGAATGCCCCAAGAAACCTCCAAGAGGAGTTCAAGATTTAACCAAACTTGCCAAAGGGAAAGATGCGGAAGGTATCCCTCAACCGTAATCCTAAACTAGCCCTTTTTTTCATTCTGAAGATTTCTTCTGCTCATAATAAGCTATAGCTAGTTCTCTTTTAGGAATGGAAGTTGATGTGAATTTGGGGACCAAATTCTCTTAAGTGGGGGAGGGTGTAACGCCCGGTAATTTTGGAACAGGAATAAAACATCAATTAGTGTTTTATTAATAATTTATAAAATTTAATGTTCACATTATATTTTTATTAAAAGAAGAAATACACATTAATAGGATTTAAATGAATTAAGAAAAATTTAAAGGGAAGAGAATGGGCATATACACAATATTGGTCTTTTGAAGGATATGAATAAAAGAAAATTTTAATTGACGCCCTCGTTGATGGGCGTCCCTTTTATAAGAAACGACTTTGAATGAGTCGTTACTTCAAAATCGGAAAAATCAAATAAAGTATAAATAGAATAAGAAAGGGTACATTGATAAGGATTTCCAGGGCATAAACATAATTTTACATCTTCAAAGAAATGCCAAATGGAAATGACGCCTTGGGCATGGGCGTGTCTTTCTTAAAAGATGACTTAAACTAAGTCGTTAAAATTCAAAAGGTGAATAGTGCCGCCTTTTCGACTAAAGAGTTTTGGAAAAATAATGATATGGAAAAATAGAGAAAAATAGAAAATTAATACCCTTAAAATTTCATATATATATCACGTATAGAAAAAAAGATAAAAATCCAGGAAGAAAGAGGCCAAAGTGAATAGCGCCCAACTATTTGGGCGTCCTTTTGGAAAGAAACGACGTAGTGCAGGTCGTCAAATCTTCTAGGAATGAATAGTGTGAGAGAATAGTGCCACTTTTGATTTAAAAGGAATTTTTAAAAACTAATTACATGGAAAAATCAAGAAAAATGGAAAACTGTTACCCATAAAATTTCATAACTAAACCTAATCAAATAAAAAAGATAAAAATCCTCAAATATAGTAACTAAACCTAATTAACGTGAAATCTGGAATAGCGCCCGACGGAAGGGCGCTATTTCGTTAAAAACGACGATATGCAAGGCGTCAATTTACAAACTAACGCCCTTACCAAAGGCGTTAATTCAGTTTGAGTTTCGTTCAACCCAGTAAACTATCCAAGGCAAGTTTCTGGATAGATACGTGGAAGACGGGTTATGGTAAGGACTCTAACAGGGAAATAGATATTCCAATCCAACTCTAACTCCATTAGGATTCCCAAAACCCTATAAATACCCCTTACGATCCAACCCTAATAGCTATTTTGGAAGGAAGCTCTGCTGTTGTCAACAAGAGGAACTGGTAATGTTCTTCTCTTTCTCTTGCTTTCGGTTACGTATATGAAGATTATTCATCTTCTTCCTCTACAGGTTGCCTGTGGTGGGAAGATGTTCATCCCTTTTGACTGAAGAACGAGTATTCTTCTTCCTGCTGGTGGGACGTGAAGACGGTGGTCTTCCTCTCTTTCCTCCTTGCTGAACTGATACCAGAAGGCAAATCCTTCTACGTGGAAGCTACTTCCATCCTCATCCTGCTGCACCAGACAAAGGACTTCTGCCTCTCCTTCATCTTCTGCAAGACATTGTACTCTGTTCGTAACAGAGTACCGTTTCTTCGTTCAGTTAAATCTTAACCAAGGTAGGTCTTCTCAAGAACGTAGCCCAAACAAGCTAAAATTATTAACAATATCATCTGTCATACATGCATACAGTTAATGCCTTTTTAAACATTTTTCTGTAATATTTTGAAAGAAACGACCTTGTAAAGGGCGCTACCTTAAAAGAAACGACCACGACTAGGTCGTCAAATCTAGTTTTGACGCCCTATACGCAGACGTTACTTTCTTAATTATTAATTACATATGTTAACAATTCTATATCTGTTTAAACCTGATTCTAATCAGTGCATAATCGTATTTACCAATCCCTGATATTTTTCATGTACTATCCATGGAATTATTCCCTGAAAAATGTAAATCATGAAATTTCGTTACTGTTCATCTTCCTGGAACCTTATGAATTAACTACCTGATCAAGGTCGTCTATTATACATATAACGCCCTGTACCAGGACGTGATTTTAATATGAACGCCCCTCTGTGAGGCGCTATTCATGCAAAATCCAGAAATTTCAATTATGCAAAACATTGTAAAATAAAATGGACGCCTGCTATTGTAGTCGTCAAATTGCATAGGAACGCCCTTGAATAAGGCGTTAATTTTATAATTAATGACTTAGGTAAAGTTGTTAGTTTCCTGTAAAAATATGTTTACACTGTTTCTGATTAACCGAGGGTTTCATATCGATATATATATTCATATATAGGCACTATATCTCCATTCCGTGAATATAGTCCCACGTTTCACGATGTTTTAACACTTACCCCTCAACTCTCGGTGACATACAAGCTCTCCATTGGACATTCCGTTCCTTTGGACTAGTGAGTTAGTCATAGAGACCTCCGTAAGACTCCTCGAGCCTTGGATTCCCTCAAGGCCGACTGAGCTGGTTGTACCATAAAAACCCATTACACAATCTTTGCCATGTCACTCTATAGAAACATGGTATACCGGCCCTCATATCATGCTATATGTATGATATGAGAATTAACTTCAATGGGGAAAACATGACGTTGTTATGATGTTCTTGTTGACCCCAATTCTATGTCAAAAATTGATGTTCTTGTGGACCTCAATTCTATATAAAAGAGTGACCATCTACATATGGGCACTTATTTGTTATGGTACCCGGTTAGGGAACCAATTCCACCTAGTTTATCGATATGTCACGGTTTATATGCTTCGCGTGGATTTTATCGCCAGTATATCCTTGCTCAAGGGTCGTGCCCTTAAATTTCATGAAAAATCTTATCTTATCATCCTATTAAATCTTGTTCTTGGAACTCCTTATTGGCTATAAACTATCGTGGATGTCTAGATCTATCGTGAATGCTGTGCATATAGGGCCCGATCTGGTCCTGGGAGGAGCACCCGAAAGTACTAGTGCCCATGGGAGTTGAATGATAACGGTGTCTAGCATTGCACCGGAGTACTCTTTCTCTTGATCTTTGGCATTCCACAAACTCTCTCTTTCTCGCGTGCGTGACTCGACTTGCGTGACTTGACTAGCGTGGCCCGACACGGGCAAATTACTTGCGTGAAATAGCCAATAATCTATAAAGTTTCTCATGAATATCTCTTGTTTAAGACTTGCTTAGAAGTTTTATACGACGTATTATTCTATTGATTATTTCACTTGTTCAGTTATTTCTACATGCATGGCCATATTGCATTAACATGTGAAAATTGTAATTACTTAAACCCATTGCTAGTTCTTGAGATATAATTTCCTACTGAGCGTTCGCTCACTCCGTTTGTTCCAACATTTTCAGGTAATCAAGTGGCTAGCGAGACTGAGACTCACACGGGCGGGACAAGTGTGCAAGCGAGCTTCGGAAACTAGTGAACCCGAGTCTTTTATCTTTCTTGAGTCTAGATAGTATTGTCTAGCTAAGATAGCTTATCGTCTCTTATTCAGTTATCTTGTCTAAGTCTGTGGTATGTCGTTTCATTCCTTTCCATTATGTTGGAGTCTCTAAGCTGGACAACAAGTTCTTGTAAGAGATTCATATTAGAAATAAAATTTCTATTGTTGTTCAAAATTATTTTTTTATCTTATGCGATTGCTCTTGATCATTCACGACTGTTTAACTGTCACGTTCCGAGCAAACGACACGTTCCGCTGCTATCGGTTCGGGGCGTGACATTGCTGTATTGTCAGTATAAATCAGTCCCGAACCAATGGCCGAATAAGTTTTCTACGACGCTTTTGGTCTCAGACTCGATGACCCGAGACTACGCTGATTCACTTTTGAACCTGTATGCGTACGTGATGGTGTCAACGATGAGTCAAAAGATTTGCCCAGACCTGATCAAAATGCCCTTCGGGTATTTTGAACCTTCTAGTAAGCTAGTCCTCGGGGGTGCTATCCTCGATATGGGCCCGGGCGCTACCACTCCATGCACACCTGGACGATTAAAGGGGTTGTCCTATACTTCTGTAGACGTGCACCCACTTCACCCCCCCCCCCCCCCGATATACTTTAGGATAGGGGGGAATGCTGCCGAAATTTTGATTCTTCATCACTCAAGTGGCAACATGAATAAAGGGGATATAAACGATGCCTATTGCAGGTCGAATCCGGACCCCCGGGATCATCCCGCCATGGCCGGAATCTGGCCTTGCCTGAGGCCGACAACCTTCCGGAGCTCTGTCCTGCTTTCTGGCCCCCAAACATTAAATTACGCCGTCTCTCCGACAACTCGAAGGATGATTCACGACTTCGTCATGCTTTTGACCCGAAATGATCTCTGAATAATAAGAATAAATAATAATAATAACAATAATAAAACCAATAATGAATAAGTGAATCGGTCTGAGCATCCTTGTCATCGGCTTAGGGTGTCTCGTCGCAATTAATTTTTAGATATTTCTTTTCTTTTAATAAATTCAAATTCAGGCTATAGGGCCCTTCTTTCTAGCGACTAATCAAGGGTTTTCTCCCCTATGGGGAGATGTAATTAACGTCATGACCTTTATGACACGGTGGGTTTCGATCCCGACCCGCTACCCACTATCGTCTGACTGGTCAGACGGCACGCACTAGTGGCTCTAGGCCACCTCGGTCTTTGGAGTCTGAATAAACTGTCACCTCGTGACTGGCACGCCTGCGCACTAATAAATAAAAAATTAATTAATTAAATTAATTAATTAAAAAATGTGTTCCCACATGTAGCTACGAACCACTTACACATATATCAGAGAGCCAGTGTGCCTTTTGAGGAGGGCTTCTCTATAGATTGGCTTTGGGCTGACCTCTTTCTTATTCCTGCCATTCATCTTGTGCTGCTGACATCGATATGGCCCAAATTTCTCATCCATGACATACCAAGGCCACCCGCGGTTCTAATTTCTCTTATAATTTATTCCAACCACCTAATTCTAATCCTTCTCGATTGCTCAAGCAATCCTTTCTTCATCAATTCTCCTGACTTTCTATCACGTCTCTTCTTGAACATTCTTTTCTTCATCAATTCTCTCGATCTCCATCTCACCTACGCTTGAGCAATCTTTTCTTCATCAATTCTCCCAACTCTCAATCACCTTCATCTCCTTCTCCTCCCTCCCATTGCTTCACAATACTTAAAAATGAAAAAAAAAATTGCCAATTTTCAAACCTTTGAATTCTCCACCTCTATCTCTTTTGAGGAGACCTCCTATTTTGTTCATGAGTGTGCCTTGACCCATGGGCTACTCATCCAAGGTCTGTTAGTGGACTTTCTTTATCCCTCCTCTGAGGGTTCTTCATCTGTATCTTCTTTCTCTATACCTTTTTTCTCCCTCATATCCTTTAGGGCCACTTTGATAACAGAATAAGGGGGAATAGGATGAGTTATTATGTTTATTAACCCTTGACCGAGTTTGGTAGCAGGGTTAAGCTATCTAGGGTCGGTTAGGATTAAATAACTTATTCTAGGAATAACTTATTCTACCATTTCACATGGAATGAGTTATTCTCAGGGTAAGAGTAAGTTATCAAACTCAAAAAGAGAAAATCTAAGTAATAACTCATCCGGACCCACCTCGGGTAATTTATCCTAACCTATTATCAAAGTGGCCCTTAGGGTTTAGTGATCCGGGTAGTTCGTCTAGCTTAGGTAGTAAGAGGCTAAGAGTAGTAGCTAATAAAAAAGTCAAGGGTAAGTTGGTCCCCCGTAGATTCTTGATAGATCTAGCTAGGAAATGTCGGGCATGTCTCGAAATCTCGCAGTTGTTGAAAGACTCGATCCTCCTGTTGGACTTAGAGTGTCAGGAAGTATGCTCATTAGATGAAGGGTTCAGAGTTTATGAGATTATGAACGATGAAGACCTTATTGATGAAGGGGATGAGGAATATGACAAATATTAGGGTGAGGTTGATGCCTTTGCTAGTGGAATGAGGAGATTTGATGAGTTGTCAGCCTCAGTAGAAGAACCGACCAAAGATATCAACTTGGGAAAACTGAGAAAAACCCTAGGATGGTCCTCATGAGCAAAAATTTACCACCATCAGAAAAAGAGGCACTTATTAAGGTTCTCCAAGAATACAAGGACGCGTTCGCATGGAGTTATGAGGATATGCTAGGTCTGGATCCGCGCTAGTTGAACACCACTTAACATTGAAGCTAGGGTCCGTCCCTGTAAAACAAAGGTTAAGGCGCTTCCACCCTTATATAGCCCTGAAGATGAAAGAAAATGTTGACAAACTCCATAAAGCTAGATTTATTAGAGTCGTCCTCTATCTTAATTGGGTGGCTAACATTGTCCATGTTATGAAGAAAGATGGAAGGGTAAGAATTTATATATATATTCGAGATCTTAATCGCGCCTGTCCAAAAGATGATTTCCCCTTACCTCACATAGATGTGCTAATTGATAATACGGCTGGATACGAGACTCTCTCTTTATGGATGGCTTCTCATGTTATAATCAAATTTGTTTGGCTAAAGAGTATCAAGAGAAGACTTCATTTACTACACCTTGGGGAACTTATTGTTATGCGGTCATGTCGTTTGGAGTTAAGAATGTTGGACTCACCTACCAAAGGGCTATAATGGTAATTTGTCATGACATGATTCACATTTACATAGAGGTGTATGTTGATGACTTGGTAGTGAAATTGAAAACTACGACTGAGCATCCTGAGATTCTAGCTAAAGTTCTGCAAAGAGCACGAGAGTACCAATTAAAGATGAACTCCAAGAAGTGCGTGTTTGGTATTTCATCGGGCAAGCTGCTTGGATTTATAGTTAGTAAAAGGGGTATTGAGATTAATCCCAATAAGGTGAGGGCAATAAGAGATATGCCACCTCCTAGGAATTTGAAAGAAGTTCGAGGTTTGATCGGAAGGTTATAATTTATTTGTTGATTTATCTCCCAACATTCTCAAAGGTGTAGGCCCTTCTACGAGCTCATCAAGTCGGAAGTCAAATTCCATTGGGATGATAAGTGTCAGGCGGCCTTTGATGAATTGAAGGACTATCTAGCCAACCCTCCTGTCCTGAGGCCTTAAACTCCAAGCAAACCACTGGTTCTTTATATATTTGTCCTGGATGACTTAGTAGGAGTTGTCCTTGCACAAGTAGATGAAGAATGTAATGAGAGGGCAGCCTCCTACTTGTCTAAGCTTCTCAACCCCTGTGAGCGAAGTACACGGCTATGGAGAAGACTTGTGCCGCTTTAGTCTAGGTGGTGCAGAAATTGAAGCACTACTTCTTAGCTCATGAGGTCCATCTAATTGCCCGCATGAACCCTATCAAGTTCCTCCTTGAAAAAAATATGTTCTCAGAGATTGGTTAGCACGATCGTAAAGCTTCCTTTCTCAATTTGACATCACCTATATTTAGCAAAAAGTAATTAAAGGCTATGCCATAACAGAACATCTCGCCTATCACCCTCTTCCTAGATTTGATCCTATCCGATCAGAGTTTTCAGATGAGGAACTAATGTCCATCAATCAACCCTTAGATCTTATGTGGACATTACATTTTGATAGAGCTCTGAATTCTCACAGTAAGGGTATCAACATTGTTCTCTTATCACCTAAGGGAGTCACCATTCCACAAGCCTTTCAGCTTGCGTTCCTTGTTACTAATAATATAGCTAAATATGAGGCTCTTCTGGCCGGACTTGAGGCCACCCATCTATATGGTGTCACCCAATTGTGAATTGTAGGAGATAGTCAGCTTATCCTTTGCCAAGTGCTCATCAAATGTTACACTCTTGACCCTAAACTCAAGCCCTATCAAGAACTTACATTTGTCTATGTCAAGCTCTTCTCTAATCTGATTTTTGTCCATGTTCCTCGTAACCAAAACATTTTAGCTTATGCTCTTGCTTCGCTAGCTTCGTCCTTGACCTTTCCTCTTGACAACCACTTCAAATCTATCATCATCCATAGGCATCTCACCCCCACTACTAAGGATGCCACGTTCCTCAGGGTTAAAGAAGAGTTGCTAAGGAAGGTGAGATCATTGAGAATAAAGAGGTCATGCTATTGGATTTAGAGGATGATTTGGCTGACGAGGAGAAACCATGGTATTATGAAATTGTAAAATATTGTGAAGATCAATCTTATCCCAAGGAAGCAACAACGGAAGAAAAGAGAGCCATAAGGAGAGTTGCTCAATGATATACCCTGGTTGGAGGCATGTTTTATAGGAGAGGCCTCACTGGTGTTCTTCTTAGATGTCTTAATGATGATGAAGCATGGAAGGTCGTTGAGGAGGCACATTCAGGAGTCTGTGGTGGTCATGTGAATAGCCAGATGCTAGCAAAGAAGATCCTTAGGCTAAACTTTTACTGGCCCACTCTAGAAGAAGACTGCTCCATCTACGTTCGAAGGTGTGTCAAGTGCCAGCTACACGCCGATAAAATTCACTCTCCTGCTTCTTCATTCCATCTTGTGTCCTCCCCATGGGCTTTCTCCATGTGGACTTTCAACATCATTGGTCCCCTTGGCGATGCAAACCTATTTATCAAGCAAAAGTCTTTCATCCTCACGGCAACAAATTACTTCACCAAGTGGGCTGAAGCGAAAGCATGTGGAGATTAAAGCGTCAACGGTATGCAAGTTCATCATGAAGAATATCATCGCTAGGTTTGACATTCCAAGCACCATTGTCAGCAACAATGGACCTCAGTTCGTCTCTCAAGAGCTTCAGGACCTCTACAACAAGTATAAGATTGCATTGCATCATTCATCTCCATACTATCCACAGGGCAACGGCCAAGCAGAGGCAACCAATAAAACATTGATTAAGATAATTAACAAAATGTGTGAGACTAACAAATTCTCAGATTGGCTAGAGAAGCTTGTTGAAGCTCTATGGGCCTACTGTACTTCCATTCTTACACTCACCGAGTAAACCCCGTTCGCTCTTACCTATGGTATGGAGGCGGTAGTCCCCTACGAGATTCTTATACCTTCTCTCAAGGTGCAATTGAACAAGGAGCTCTCTATTGAGGGAAGCCGTGAATCGCTCCTTGCCCAATTGAAACTTTTGGATGAGAAGCGTTTGGCTGCCGTTGAGCATGCGCGTGTATATCAAAATAGACTCTTACGTTTTTACCAAAAGAAAGTAATTGAGAGAAAATTCAAAGTTGGTGACATGGTAATTAAAAAAATTTTTGTAAAACCTGGCGGGCCCCATTCTAAACTCCAACCAAACTAGGAGGGTCCTTATGTTGTGAGAGAAGTGTACCCCGGCAACGCTTATAGGCTAGTTAATGTGGAAGGTGAGGAGCTGGCTCAACCTTGGAATGTGCTATATCTTAAAAGGTACTACTCCTAGTCAGATGCGAAGGTTGTCATGATGCGTGGGTCGATGAAGCAAGAAAAATCAAAACTTCTAATTCATTCCTCACTCTTAGTAATTTAATCAGGGGTTAATTCATGCACACACACACACACGCTACATTCTTAAAATCAGACAACGCAGAATCCGAGAAAAGTCGAAGCTAAACCAAGAGTGTAAGGTACAATCTGTTCTCTTCTCTTCGGTTCACAATGAGGGAGTGGGGCCTTGGGTTAGACTACTGAACTCACCTGCCACCCTAGTAGGTAGAAGTCGTAAGCACAAGGGGGGTAAAGTAAAGCCTAAGCAATGATCAAGTCAAAAGACATATCATATCAAAAAAAATGCATGCCAAGAGGTCAAAGTCCCAGTAGGGAAAACCCTAGTTGTAAGAATGTAAAGGTATCCAAATCCAAATCCAAAAGAAGGGAAATCCAAGAAAAATCTCTCGCAAGCTAAAGACTGAATCCCAATAGACAATAGGGTAAGGGAAGGACATCAACCAGGTCTCTCGAACCCTCTCATGAACTTCCAAATACCTTCTCCCTAAGTGGTGTACCCTAAGCTTAAGGAATGGCAAAGATGGACTAAGGAGGACATAGCTGGATAAGAGTTGGAGTGAAGACACAACTTAAGCACGTTAACCCCTGGTTAAGTTATTTAAGAATGATTAAAGAATTGGAGGTAGTGAATGAGTAGGCTCACGGCCTTTGTACCATGATAGCCTCGGTAGGAGCAGATACCCTTCGTTCTGTGCATCTTATTTTGAAGGGGTTACGCCAAACTTTGGCATGTCAAAAAAAAGTTTTTTGCTACATGCTTTTATCAAAACAAAAATATATATTTTTGGTACATGTTTTTTATCAAAAAGAAAAAATATTTTTGGTACATGCTTTTTATCAAAAAAATAAAAATAAAAACAAAATAAATCATCATCCGCATGATTGCATCGCGTGTTGGCATATTTTTATTTTTTATCTACATCTATGTGCTTGCTTGTTGCATCACTTGAAATCATTATTTTCATTTTGCCTTAGTTAAATAAAGGATTGGCCCCTTGACCCATTATCAAGGTCAAAGTTGGATCCACTTGCTTATCGAGCGAAGGGCCAAGTCAAAACAGAGAAACTAACCTGTTTACTTGAGTTGTGTTGCACAGGAACATGAACATAAGGCATAAACACAAACATGGAGGCAAAACTGGTAACAGAAATTCACTTTTTCCATTTCATTTCATATGCAATGTACATATACATCAAAATCAAGGGGGATGTGTACAATATACCTCTTTAGCTCTCATCACCACCCTCCTCTTGTCTGCTCTCTGCCTCACTCCTCCCCCTGTCTCTGGGAGGAACCCGAGGAGGCCCCATCGATCCCTGAGAGGTGGCAGGCCAGTCACCTCAAACTCTCGCCTCCGCCTCATTCCTTCGATACTCGGAGGAGTTCGCAAGGTAACGGGTGCTAGAGTAGGCGCTGGGTCGCCCCTCACGTTGAGCCCACTCACGTCCTTTGCGGCAGTGCTCCTCGGCACTCCTCAAGCATTCTCGGTGATGCTGATTCTAGTCCAGAGCTACAACATCTCGCGCTCCCTCTCCAACCTCTCATGCCTCTCTCTGCCTCTCTCCCGCTCCCTCACCTATCTCTCACGATCTCTCTCTCTCTCTCTCTCCCTCGCCCTCTCCCTCCTCTCCACCTTGAAGAGGGTACGCAACTCCACTATGCCACGGGGCAGCTCCTCGGCATCCTGGTGCCTCAACTCCTCCTCCAGCTTCATCACCCACTCGTCGTAGATCGCCAACTCCGTCCCCTCTAGGGAAGCTCTAGTAAGTGCCACCTGCAGCTCCTCTACCTGTTGAATTCACCATCCTCATAACATCAGTAACGAAAGCAACATAAATTTTTCTTATGAGGAAATGATTGCATGTGTATTTGAATGATATGTGTTTGAATGAACTAACCCATACAGCCAGATCTCTCTCTGCCTTCTCAACACAAGCAACTGCACCGGCCAGGTGCTCCTTAAGAGAGGCTATCTCGACAACTGGCTCCCTCGAGCTCGAAGAAGCACCGCCTGCCCCTGCACCCTGCTGGGCACGCTGCATTAAATTGAGATGATTATAGGTTAAACACCAAGTATCCAGGAGTAGTCAGCACAACCATTATGCATACTCACCAGGGTCTCTAAGGCTACCCGTGTAGCTGCCAGCTGGACCTCGGAGTCCCATAGCTGAACATGTAAGTCTATCATCATGACATCACGCACATCCTGCATCCATGACATTTGAGTTAGCACATATACGGAAATACATAAAGAAATATGCAAAAGATGCCTATGCATAGCATGTATACCCCCACTGGCCTCATCTGTGGCCAGCCTACGTAAGTCTCCCAATAGCACTGAAGGTATGCCTTGCTATCATGTGCATGAGACAAGACTGGAGTGCCTTCTCTCTGCCAATTTACGTACTGATTTGGGAAGTGCAATCTCCAGTTGGTCGGGGTAGTCCATCCCCAGGACTTCTGCCTAATGCCACATGTCTCTGCCACCTCTATCCACTCCTGGTGCAAGCCCAGGGTCCTCATCACCAAGTGGAGTCTTAAAGGTTCGATCTCGTTCAATTAGTCAAGCCAAAGCTCACACCCGAATAGAGGTCGGCCAGCTACGACCCAGGGCTGGCCATCATCTGGCATCCCTAGATAAGGTTGCCATACCACCTGCATACACGCATTATTATATAATCATTTATCACTAGGAACAAGCACAAGTTAGGAACGTGAATAATAATCATATGCATACCATGGCAGTGGGGTAGTCACGGAACTCCCGCCTAAGCACTGTCAGCTCATAGACGTGAGGTGCCCCGGATACCAATGGCATCCAACGTCGTGCCAGTGGTACAATGTCTAGGTGTCGCCGTGTCACTCTGCCCATCGACATGTAGAGGTGGCTCCACACCTGTGTCCATGACATAGCATTAGTATCTACATCATAAGCATAACTATAAGCATAATCATAATCATAAAAATTTTGCATAATTGGAGAAACGATGAAAATTTGCTAATGGTAGTCTCGTGACCTGTCCCGATGGACAGGTCGGCTAGCAAGTGGGTCAGCAGGGCAGCTCCCCACCCTACTCGATCTAGATCCTCTACAAGGCTCAGAAATCTATAGTTCAAGTCATCACCCTTTATCCGCAATAATAACCTCCCCAGCATCAGGAATAAGAATCTCCTTAGGTCTCTATCCACTCTCTCACGTTGACCTGGATCTGGGCAATAGGCCACCAGGGCCCTCCTCGTCATCCTCTTAAAAAGGTCTCCAAGAGACTCCCCTAGTCTCTGGCGAGCATCTCCCAATCCCAGAGCACCCATAAGCTCAGACCGGTAAATCAACCTGCAATCCATGGGGCCTACTGCAATCGTGTCTACTCCCAACAGCCGCTAGGCCAAATCTCTATAGTGTGGATAGGTCACCCCCTGGCTACCTCCCCATCCACTCTCAAGCCTGTAATCCTCACCACGTCCTTTAAGCTCGGTACCATATTCCCCCAGGACATCAGGAAGGTTCGGCTCTCTCTATTCCATCTCTCCCTCAGTACTTGGATCAAGATTAAATCTAGTCGGACTGGCACAATGCTCAAGAAGGGCCCAAATCCCATCGTGTCTATTTTGGCCCTTTGGAAGTCTAGTAGACCCCGGTAGGCTGCATTCACTAGCACCCATGATATCCTTGTCCTCATGATCCCCTGCAAAAAAAGGAAGAAAATGAGCTATTAATATTTCACCAAAATAATAATACTAACAAAAAAGGCAGTTCTGTGAAAATTAGTGTCAGTTGGGTAGGACGCCAATTCTTTTCGGTGCCCATTTCTCATTCCCTTCATCTAAAAAAAGGGGTTTTGTGAAAATTAGAGTCAGCTGGGTCAGATTCTAATTCTTTCTATGGCGCCCGTTTCTCAATCCCTTCATTAAAAAAAATGATAACTTGTATTCTTCTGGGGCTAAGGATAGATTACATACCCGTCTGTAATGCGGGACAAGGTTTCCCCTACGGAGCCCACCTCCTTCCTCATCTTCTTCTTCTCCTTCCTCCCCTCTGGTGCTTCCCCCTTTCATCTTCTCCTTCTTCCTCTGTTCCTTCTTCGTCGGTCTCTATAGTTTCCCCGGTGTGGGGACCCTCTGGCGCCGCCGTCCCTTCTTCCGCCGCTCACCGGGCTCTCTCTTCCTCCTCCGGCCGTCATTGTTCCTCTTCCTCCACGAAGACAACCGGCAGAGCTGCAACGTGACGGTGTTTTCCCCCACCGAAATCACTTACAGACGCCATCAATTAGGTTTAGGGGGTGGTCGAGAAGAGAGGAGGGGATAGTGAGAACGGGCAGTGAGAAGTGAGGGGGGTATTGGAGAATAGATATTGGGGAAGGTGTTCAAAGTGAATAAGCTTATGGAGGGCGGTGGCAGTTTAAAATGATCAGAGAATTCGCGTCTTGGTGGCTGACGCAAAATAAGAATTCATGATTGCGTGGTCAGACGTTGTTTCATGGAATTTTGGTTGTTTAAATTATTTTTGTGGAATTCACATCTGGAATGCAAACACTATTTCTGGGATTAACTATTTATTTGGAAATTGACAAATTGGAACAGCGTCCTGGTAGTAGGTGCACATTAATAATTAGCGCCCTTTTGAGGAGACCATTTTTGAGTTTTTTAAAAAAGAAAACATATTTTGAATTTAGCGACTTCTGGGTTCAACACCTATTTTCACAGTGTGCACTTTTGAGAAATAGAATCTCAGGAAATTGGGAGATTTGATTTTAAAAGAATGCAAATCTTGGCTCAATTAAAGGAATGAAATTTTTATTCATCGAAAATTGATCAATTGCATTAAACTTGAGCCATTATGGGCTTCAATTTTCTAAGGGCTACTACATAACTCTTCCATTGCTCGCGGCCTTCTTCAATGCACTCTGCAGGCCATCGAGAGTTGCTGATCCGCCATATTGCCTTTATTGTCTTTGTCTCCTCTTTGTCGCCACTTGTGCCCAATTCCCTTCTTTTGATGGGCGAGAGATGAGACGGTTCCTCGAATACATGGTGAGGAAGGCCGAGTTGAGAAAGGCACCGATGTGCATTATAAAGGACAAACTCGGTCACCCTGATCAGTCGGAGCTCCACCCCAGAGGAGAGTCTAGTTCAGAAGTCTTGTGATAGAAGGGCTCTCGGCGCACAAGTGAACATATTTTGAGCCATCCTCTTTAAGTGTTTGTGCCACTCCACCCGTTTCTTGAGTTGTGGCACACGATTGGTCACTCTTTCGCTTAACCCCACCGTGCCGATCATATAGTGGAGGGGGCTTCGTTGGAAGATTCTTGAGGTGCTTTGGGCCACCTTACATGGATCGAACTTGAAATGAAGGTCCACCCAACAAGAGAATAAAAGCATGGATCTATAGGGAGGCCTGCCCATACTAACCGAAGTGAGCCCACTATAGAGGTAGGATAGAACCGCCGAACCCACTCTCTTTCCTTCCCATATTCCACATATTACACTTAATTATTCTTCTTCTAAAAAATCATCCACCAAAGGAAAGAGGACGATTCCCGCCACACATATGACGAAGCTCTTCATGAGCTCCTTAATGTCATCTCCATCTTTAACCCGTTCTAGAGTTTTGATGGTCCATGCCGCAAGCTTTTGGAGATTGATCCCTTTGGAAGCACAGATTTGCTCTACCATTTTTTGACTCACAATAAAGCTCTCTAGCACTTCTTTAGAACTCACCTTCTTTGGCATCTCTGCTATTTTGTCTTCCTCGCCTTACTTTATGCTCCTCAATCCTAATAAGAGTTTCACTTCTTCTATTAAGAACTAACTTAATTTTCAGAACTAACTTACTTTAAAACAAATCAAATAACTGGGTTCAGGGGTCCAAAATTTGAAATACTAGTCTGATCGACTTGTCGATCGCTCCAACATGACCTGGGTGATGAGAGTGACTTAGGAGAGCTAACGGAATCCAAATCGGATATCTAATTTAGGCTCGGCGTTAAAATTACCCAATTCAAAACTAATTTTTCAAAACTAACTTAGTTTAAAATAAATCAGATAACTGAGGTTTGGGGGTCCAAAATTTGAAATACCAACATGATTCGTGTGCCGATCATTCTAACGAGACATGGATCGTGTGAGTGATTTGGGAGAGCTGACAAAATCCAAATCAGATATCTAGTTTGGGCTCGGCATTAAAATTACTCAATTCAGAGTTAACTTAATTTTCAGGACTAACTTAGTTTGAAACAAATCAGATAACTGAGGTTTAGAGGTCCAAAATTTGAAATATTGGTGTGAACGCGTCACGTGGTGGACTGAGAGAGAGAGATGGGGTTTCTCCCTCTCTGAGTAATAAAGGGTGAAATAAATGAGGATAAAACAATGAAACGCGCGCTATAGGGGATATGAAAGAACGGTGGACAAGTACACCTACAGATGACACTCTAATAGAGACAGAAAGAATTTAGACTGACCGAACTCCGGTACATGGCGGAGATAGGGGTCCGAAGACCCTCTCACGCAAACTGAACCCCTTCCCGGTAGGCGTAACCCACCGTTCCGAGGGCAGCTTTTCAGATACCGAATTCGAGCCCTGGGACTCTACGTAATAGGAGTTGACAGACAGGAAGACACGTAGACTCGAAAATTGTGACGATATATCACTCCTCGAACAGTTACAAGAACAATATGAATAAAGGCACACCACCGCAGGACATTGGTCTTTGCGGGGTTTTAACAATAATATTGTAATATGAGCATCAATTAATATATGTACATCTAGAAACCACCGCGAGACATTGGCCTTATGGGATTTTTAATGCGATATAAATAATATATATAAGTATATATATAAACCACCACGAGACATTGGCCTCTACGGGGTTTTTAATGTATTATAAATAAGAAATATAAATATATATACACATCACCACGAGACATTGGCCTCTGCGGGGTTTTTACTATAACATAGATAATAAATATAAGTATATAAATATATGAACCACCACGAGACTGTGGCCTCTGCGGGGTTTTTACTGTGACATAAATAATAAGTATAAGTATATATATATATATATATAAACCACCACGAGACTGTGGCCTCTGAGGGGTCTTTAATGCGACATAAATAATATAAATAATAAATATATATATATATATATAAGTATAAACCACCACGAGGCTGTGGCCTCTGAGGGGTCTTAATGTGACATAAATAATATAAATAATATATATATATATAAACCACCACGAGACTGTGGCCTCTGAGGGGTCTTTACTATAATATAAGTATATGTGACAGGAAAGGAAAAAGGATCAAATAAACCGCCGCGAGATGTTGATCTCCACGGGGTTTTAAAGCGATGATAGGGGAATGCTGAAATTAAATAGTTAGGAATTAGAAAGTAAAGTGTAGAAAATAAAATGCTGAAATGGAAACGGTCGCGGGAGGTGACCCACCGCACCAATTAGGAGTTAGAGATACAGAAAGTAAATCACAGAAACCGCCGCGGGGAATAATCCTCCGCGCGGGTGAGGTCAGAGATGGAAGAAAATAACCGCTGCGGGAAGTAACTCTCCGCGGGTGTTATTAAAACAAAAGATAGTCACAATGGAGCGCGCGTTAGAAGATTGTGATCGCCAGGGACCGAGGGGTCCCGAGTGGATTGATCGCTTTCGCCTTTGACACGGAGTTATGCGGGCTCCAACTTCCTCTTCTTTCGACAGGCCGAAGAAGAGGGCTTTTTAACTGGTTACCCCTACACAAGGAACAAACAGAGAAGAAAATAACTAAATGAAAATGACGGGGGTGTAGTACCAATCCTTAGATAATAAAACGGTAAATAAAATAAACGAACACGTACCTGGTTGGTGTCTTTAAAACCCCTTTAGAACTAAAAGGTTGGGAGAATGACATGATGAAATGCACAAATACAAAGACACTCACAAGCTAGGCCCTCTCGGAGAGAAAGGCATGGCACATATGCTAAATGATGCATGCAATATAATTAACTGACTGAATAAAAATAAGGGGGGGGGAAGCTTATCGGGGAAGACCGGCGACGAGCTTTGAGACGGGCTTCAATAGCACGAGCACAGCGCGACCAAAGAGCTTCAGAGCGAACTTCATAAACTGGTTAAGCCGGACATAAGAACACACACACTAACATATACATATGAACGATAAATATATTTACATAAACATATACTTAGACATATTAAAAATATTTAACATATACGTAAATACAAACATATATAAACATATATGTAAACTGGTCGAAATAAAAGAACGAAAATTTGAGGAAGAAGGCGAGAAAGGGATAGAGAAAACTCTTTTTTTTATTTTATTTTTAAGACTTTGTTTTAGAAGAAAAAGGATAAGATATATATACATATGTGATATATATATATATATGATATCTATATATATATGTATTATGTATATGTATAATATATATATAGATGATATCTATAGATATATGTGTTATGTATATGTATAATATATATATATATATATATATATAGGAGAAATAACGAAAGAGAGAGGGCAAGAGAGGGGATGAGAAAGAGAGAGGGACAGAGGGGGGGGCGTGTGAGAGCGAGAGAGAGAGAGAGAATAAGAGAGAGAGGGATAAAATAAATAAAAAAAATGAAAAAGGAGAGAGGGTGAGAGAGAGACACGGCGGGAGAGAGGGAGAGAGGACGAAGGAGAGAGAAAGAGGGTGAGGGAGATGCGGTGAGAAGAGAGAAAAAGAGAGATGGGAGAGGGAGATGCAGAGAGGGAAAGAGAGAGGAACGGCGAGGGGGGAGAGAGAGAGAGAGAAGAATAGAGAGAGATGAGAGGGAGAGAGAGAGCTGTGAGGGAGGGGGAAGAAAAACGGAGAGAAGGAGAGAGAGGGGGACGACCGTGGAGGGGGGAGGAAGGAAGAAGACGACCGCCGCGGCGGTCGCGGCGGGGAGAAGAGAGGGAGGGAGAGACAGGGGGGACGAGAGAAAGGGAAAGAGAGAGAGAGAGCGGCGGAGGGGGAGTGAGCAGAGAGAGAACGAGAGAGAGACGGGAGGACGAGAGGGAGAGCCCGCGGGGGAGATGGCCGGGGTAGCACGGCGAGGTCGACGGGGGCGCTGGCGGTGTCGGGCGTGCAGGCGGGCGGGGTCGGAGGCGGCCACGGCAGGGCGGCGTCGGAGGCGGTGCCGGACTACAGGGGGCGAGCGGCCGGTGCGGTGACGGGGGCGAGCGGCGTGCTCACGGCTCGCGGGGTGTTGGCCGTGGGCTCTCGCGGGGGTTGCGGTGAGAGCGGCGAGGCGTCCGCGGCAGGCGTGCAGGGAGGTCGTCGGCGGCGAGGGGCAGCGTCAGTGGCTGGGGGTGCAACGGCGGTGGAGGTGGCAGCTACGGGCGGCTGCCGGCGTGATGAGGTTGCCGGTGCGGTGCTGCGGGAGGTGGACGACGGGGACGGCAGCGGCGGCGTGGGTGGTCGAGGAGGCCGTCCGCGGCAGAAGGTGGAGGTGTGGTCATGCAGGGGAGTGGACGGCCGGAGTGGTGAGGAGGGTGGCAACGGCTGTGGAGGGAGGTCCGCGGGGGAATGGAAAGGGGGGAGAGTGGAGTGGGTGAATGGGCAGCCGTGAGGGAGTGGAGGTGGTTTACGTGTGTGGAGTTAGAGAGAGTGGGGGTGGTTGCGTGCATGGATGAGTGTGTGTTGGAGAGAGTGAGTGGGAGAGAGTAATGGGGTGGTGCGTATGTGTGTGCTATAAGGGAGGGGGATGTGTACAGTGCGGTGAGAGGGAAAGAAAGAGACGGAGGGGGTTACGTGAGAGAGAGGGAAGAAAATAGAAAATAGAAAGAGACGTAGAGAGAATAAAATGGGTAGGGAATATTATTTTATTATTTATTATATTTATTATATTTTATGTTTGTTTGTTTTGTTTATTCTTGTTTATATTTTTTTGTTTCTTTTGTGTTTATTTTTAATGGTTATTGTATTTTTTGACCTTTTAATTAATATGTTTCTATTAATTTTATACATATAGTAATCACTTATATATATATATATATATATTTATAAAAATAAATTTATTATTAAAGAAAATCAATTACATTTTTTATGTAAACATAATTACACACGCATTTTTTTTGGATTTCATTTTCTCTTTCGTTTATTTATATGTACACATATTTTAATTTTCTCCCTCTCACAAAATAAATGCAATTTAACCAAAATTACGGAAATCACTCAAATAAAAGAAAATGTAAGCCACTTCTGGGCATTACGGTACAACATGGGATTTACTCATCGTAACGTCAGAAATGGCGTGTCTACAGCTGCCCCGCCTTGGCATCCACTTTGTAGGGGAAGGACGTGTAATGGAATGAAATGAAGTGTATTGGAGTGAAATGGAATGGACTGAAAAGCGGATGCCAAGGTGTGATGAGACACGCTTCTAACATCACGCGATGGGAATCTTTCCCGAGTTTCACGAAGCAACCTTGAGGAAGGTTCTCCGAAATCAACGATTATTTGGATGGTAAATAAACTAGGAAGGACATTGTGTGCACTGGGGCACAAACAAACTAAAAGGACCAACTTCACGGCGCGGAAGTACCTGGGTCGTAAACCTCAGGTTTCACCATTGGAGAGCGGTTACCAGCCATTGTGGAAGTGCTGCAGCCAAGGTGGGTCCGAGGGAAATAAACAGATGATTGGAGACACATCCAAACAATGGTTTCATCCAGAGAAACGTCCGAAGGCAACCTCGGGGAAACTCAGTACTCGACTCGGAATGGAATATCCCATATTCAAGCAATTAAGCACAGTAGCTCACACAATCAAAGTAAGTGAATGATTTTTCACAATGAACTCAAAGTCCTACATGAATGCATGCTGGGTTTAAAAAGAAAAATAAAACAAACTAAAATAGAAACTATCCAAGGATAATATTGCTAAGCTGTGGAGAGTGGGTCAGGATACCGATCCAATGAGCTGATACTGAGCTGGGGCCCGTTTATCCACGTACCGACTCATCGAACGGAACCATCGTCCCCATTCTATCACAACTTAACGGCCTATCCGTACGTCTTGAACTCCTCCGGGATCATCACTGTTTTTGTTGAAGGGGAACTCAAATCCCATATTTGTCCAAGGCGTAAGGTCCTTGGCATGCTCTAATAGCGTAAATATCATACAACACAATGCATGATAAGGGGTGACCACAATGATTGAATGATTAGGGGACAAGGCGGGACAAGGTGGTACATTGGTGGGACATTGGTGGGACAGTGGTACCCCACTCGATAATTAACATAACAAAACAACATCACAACTATGCAAGCAAATTATCACACACAACAAAACGAAACTGGCAACACTGTTCCTAGATTCCTTTCCTCACTATAAGTATCGCCCCTTTGGCCTTAAGAAAATGCATTCAAGGGCGAGTTAAGAAAGTTGAAGCTTAGGAGGAGATCAGAGTTCGAGATGGAAGGGGAGTCTTCCCGTCCCGTAAAGAAAAGCAAGCCCAGCAACGAGCGCAAGCGGCTTACTGACTTCGAAGGGCATCTTAGCGGGAGAATCCAATCTCGAATGGTGAGTTACCATTTCTCTTTTTGTGTTTCTGCAAGACCTTCTTACGCTCATTTTCGTCTTCTCCACTTTTCTATTTCCAGCCGTATTCTCTCTTTCCTGGCCCGAGGAAGTTTTCAAGGTTGCCATGGCTGTCGAGACTCACTTCGAACATCTCGATCAACATGAGGGCCATCATCAGAAAGTGGCATCTCCAAAAGCTCGTAACTCATGCCAAACATTACAGCGAGATTCACATGGATTGGGCGGCTATGGGTGCACTGGTAGAGCTTTGGCACCCTCAAACTCATACATTCATTTTCCCCACTTTCGAGGCAACTATTCTTCTCGAAGAAGCATAACTTCTACTTGGCGTGAAGAAATTCCAGAGAAATGGCAAGGTAAAGGTTATGCGCATGCTAAGAAGGGTGACTTCTGAGGAGGTGCTCAGAAGCTTCATGCCGTCCGAAGCCATCAAGGGCGTCCAGACTCAGAAGGGAATCCATCTGCAAAAACTTACAGATTGGGTCATAAATGCTCTTGAAAGGTTGACAAGTGATGATGACCGCATTGAAGGGCTTATGAAGGGATTCATCATCTGCTTAGCAGGTGCTCTCCTATTCCCTTATACTGACAACATAGTGGAGGAAGATCAGCTAAGCGCCATCTGTGGAATTTGGGAAGGAAAGAGTGTGGGACCTGCTATCCTTGCTTATCTCTATAGCGGACTCACGGCTTCCAGTATGGGTAAGCCTCCTTTTGGTTGCGTACTCCTTTTGAATTATTGGACTAACTTGCATTTCAAATTTAACCATCGTGAGGGAATGTCGTCTACTTCAAGACTCTTCCAACAAAGCCCGCTTCACCATATGGTCAATGTGTTAGGCTCTAGTGGTAGTATAGCAAATCGCGTTCCCTGGCTGAAGAAACGTGAAGACTGGCGGGCTCACTTCAGTACCTTTGAAGAGTATATGTTCACTCGTGCACCGACATGCTTACTCTCATATGAGCTTCTCACGAGGTCTTCTCTTAACATGGAGCTCCAACTTGTTGGCACGTCTGAATTCATCCTTTACAACACGCACCGGTGTCATACTCAGATGGGCCTCCCTCGCCATTCATTCCCACTGCTATCTGAGCTTCCTTTAATCATAAAAAGGGAGCTGGGCACAGGTGGTGACGCAAGAAATGTGAAGACAATCAAAGCGTCATGGAAGGTCAGCATTATACTGAGGGCAACAGAGTCTGTGAGTGAGGACGAAGAACTGCTGAAAGCTTATGTAATTGAGTTGGGGAAATTGAGGCCTGAGATGCCCAAACCCTAATGTATCTTATCTTGGAATAAATATGGGAGCTTTAATGCCATTTACATCCTTACTCTCTACTATTTTTTTTCTTTTTTATTCCTTTTTTTCTCTTTTTTCTTGTTTTTGGCACAAACATCTGCAATAGCCAGTGCTAGGTGATAGCCAACCATTCCGGACAAGAGCCAAAAACTCAAGGCAACTATCATGAGGAGTTGCCCTGAGATGCCCGGGAGCTAAAGATTTCTCTCCGAATGGCTAAGAGAGAGATAAAGCAAGAGATAATAGAGAGAGAAAAGGCAAAAATAGAGCAGCACCAGTGGCGCAGGAGATGGAGCTCTGAGAGAAAGAGCATCCAAACATGGCTCGCTCTGCAGATGGAAGGGGATTAGAGCTCGCAACAGAGGAGCTCCTGGAGTTGGTAGCATCTTCATCGGCAGAACATAGGGCAGCTCAGCTAGCGGCCTCGACTTCAAGAGCTTCGCGGCTATCAGGGTCGCGAGGGAGACAGGAGGAGGGCGAGGAGCACTGCCGAAGAGCAGGTGGGAACGTATGACGCGACAAAGCGATTGCTGCGTCACGGAACTATATAAGGCCTCCAAGGGACTTCTTACCTTGGGAGAGAGAAGCGAAGCGACCAGGAGGGTGATGAGGGTTAGTGAGTGGCTTGTTCACTCACTCCCTTCTCATGACGGGCACAAACCCTTATATATATGTGTGAGTGAAATAAGTTGGTTTGAACACGGCTGGTTCGCCCTGGATATGTTCCTCCTGCTCTACGGCTCTTCTCTACCACATGGGTTCCCGCGCAGTATGCTCTCCTTAAAACACGGGGCGGTGACTCACCATAGCCATGATTTTCAAAGGGGATCATCCACGGATTTCAACAATATCGGCCCGTGGTGCTCTTTTCCCACGTGAATGTCCCTTATTTTCTTGTTTGCGCTAAAAGTAGTCGCAATAGGACAAGGGACACGCGGAATCTTTGGACCGAATAGGAGTGGCGGGTCAACAAATCACAGCTCTGCTCCATTTACTTCACATGGCAAAGTGGCGCGCGAGTGTACCGTGGCCATGACTTTCAAAGGAATCTACCACCAATTTCAACAACGTCGGTCCCTGGTCCTATTTTCCCGTATAAATGTCCCCCACTTTCTTCTTTGCGCTAAAAGTAGTCGCAACGGGACAATAAACACGGGGAATCTTTAGACCGCATGGGGAGGGCAAGTCAACAAATCACGCCTCCGAATTGATCACTCCAGATGGCAGAGTGACATGCGAGAGTAAAGAGAGGGTGACTTGTCGTAAAGGATGTTGCTGGGGTGATGGCGATAGATCCAGACCACCTTCTTTCCAATCCTATAAATACCTCCCCTTTCGCTCGACTTGGAAACATCGAAGTCCTGAGAGCAGACTTGAGGAGTGCAAATTTGTAAAGAAGGGAGGTTGCGAGTGTTGCTCACTTTTTCAGGATGGAGGGTGAATCCAGCTTTAGAGCAGAAGGTGAGTCTTTCCGCTCCTCGAAGAGGAGCAGATCAGGTAGCAGTTCCAAGAGACTCTCAGAAGTCGAAGGACAACTGAGTGAGAGGACCCGATCACAGCTTGTAAGTGGCTTCTTTGATTTCCTTCCTTCATCCTTTTCTTCTCCTCTCTTGCTTAGCAATGCTCCCCTTTTCACCTCTTGTATGTGTGCAGAGCATGATGCGCTCGTACATCTCGTGGGAGCTGGTAGTGGCAGCATATCGAGGTCTCCCGGACTTCCAAAAGGCCAGGCTAGATGTGATGGGGTTCGGTGCCTTCCTCCGAATCGAGCCGATAAAGCTCGACCTTGCCCTGATCCAAGCATTACATGAAAGATGGGATCCGGCGAGTCGAGTATTCCTAATGCCTTGGGGGCACATGGTGCCCAGTTTGGAAGATATGGTCCGCATTACGGGCCTCAAAGTGGATGGAGAGGCAGTGACCGGCGTCACTTATGCGGATTACCGAGAATGTGCCCAGAAACTGTTAGGACTGGAACTCGATGGACGGAAGAACAGGTCAGTAGCCAAGACATCGATCCTGGAGGTGTTAGGGCTTACTGACATTCGTCCACGGGATGACGAGTCCCTGGAGGAATTCATGGAAAGGGCAGAAAGAGGTGCCCGTGCTGTATACTGTGCAGATGCCAGCAACTGGGAAAGGACCAACATGGACCTGAGGAGGTTCCTCCTCTTTCTGCTGGGTAGGCTGCTACTGGGCTCCAAGGGAGACAACATACACTGCCGCTTCCTGGAGCTGCTCGTAGATTTGGAGAGAGTAGGACAGTACGCCTGGGGAGCTGCCGTGCTGGCACATCTATTTACAGGTGTCACGCCCCGAGCGCGGAAGATACCCGGAGATGCGCGACGTGTCTATATCAATCATGTCAATCAGAGTGGTCGTGTACTCGACACAAAGACAGAGATGCGCAAAATAGCAAGATAACCCAATCCTTTATTTCATAATGGATAGACTATTACAAATCCAATACTCTGTTTAACAAAAAGGAAAAGAATACATATTTGACTCAAGAAACTATAGAAAAGACTAGACGACACTTGTAGAAGCTCTATCACTTTCACTCTTGACCATTCCCATCCGATTGACTTCCATCGTCGTCGGACTTACCTGAAAAGTAGAAAGGGACAAACGGAATGAGCGAACGCTCAGTAGGAAATTATATCTCAAGTACTAGCAAGGGGTTTAAATAATTACATTTTCATGAATGCAATAAAGCTATGCATGCTCGCGTGAAAACGACAAGATAGAGAGAATGTAATATCAAAGAAATAAGATGAACTTAATCATGAACTTCCAACAAGATGACAAGTATATTCAAGGTATTCAAGCAAGCACGTTTAACAAGTCATGTCAAGAACTTTGGCTATCATGTATCAAGCAAGTAAATTACCTTTTTTTTTCGGGCCACGCATTTCATGTAAAGTCAAGTACGATTCAAGTACAAGATGTGTGTGGAATGTCCAATCAAGCAAGTCAAGTACTCGGTATAATGCCAGATACCTTATCATTTTAACTCCCATGGGCACAAGTACTTTCGGGTGCTCCTCCCAGGACCAGATCGGGCCCTATATGCGCAGGCATTTATCATGTGTTTTGACATCCACTCTTGTTTATATAGCCAATATAGAATTTCAATAATCAAGCTTGTAGACACGTATGACAACTTTGATAGAATAGAGTCCAAAATATGACAAAGGACATAGACTGGCGATAATAACGGTATAATCACGATGTCGATAAAACTAGGTAGAATATGGTTCCCTTAACTTAGGTACTATGACAAATCAATATGGACATTCTTTATATAGAATTTAGGTCCACATGAACATAAGATCAAGCAAGATACCCTCATTCTTATCATAGAATTGAGGTTTACAAGAATGACATGATATGGCATGATATCATCATCCCATTAAGAATTTCTTATGATATACTCTTTGTATAATCATAAGGGCCGGTATACCATGTTTCTTTAGATTGACATGGCAAGGATCGTGTAACGGGTTTTTAGGGTACAACCAGCTCAGTCGGCCTTGAGGGAATCCAAGGCTACGAGGAGTCTTACGGAGGTCTCTATGACTAACTCGCTAGTCCAAAGGAACGGAATGTCCAATGGAGAGCTTGTATGTCAATGAGAGTTGAGTGTGATCGATAAATCAACATGAAACGTGGGACTATACTCACGGAGTGGAGAATAGTGCCGATATATATATATATATGTATAATATGAAACCATCGGTAATAGAACCAGGATAAAATCAGTTTACAGTAAAATAACGACTTAAGTAAAGTCGTTTATTGAATAATTAACGCCTAACAGAAGGGCGTTTACATATATTGCCAATTTGCAGAATTTCCATTATTTCATTAATTTATCAAAAACACGCCTTTCCTCGGGGCGTTTCTTCAAAGTTGACGACTGCAGAGGCAGGCGTCTCATCATTTACATATTCGACAGGATATAATTATTCTCAGAAATTTATCAAAAACGCGCCCTTGGAAGGGGCGTTACTTTCTAATTCCATTTTACAGAATATGTGAATTTCAGGATTTTAACAGATACACGCCCTAGGAAGGGGCGTTTCTTTTCAGATTCACGCCTTGTACTGGGGCGTTAGAATATGGAAAACGACTTTGTCCAAGTCGTTAATTTCAAGGGATTTACGCTATTTTAATAAATAATATTTCGAGAGACAGGAGACATGTCATGGCAGTAAAATTTAACAGGAATTCACAGAGTCATGCAAGATATTAAAAATCAATATTTCATATGTATTGTAATTTTTAAACAGGATCAATTATTAATCACATGCGATTCTTATGAAATTAACGCCTGCGTAGAGGGCGTCAAATATTAAATTGACGACCACTAGCATGGTCGTTTCTTTTAAATTAGCGCCCTAATCAAGGGCGTTTCTTTCAAAATTTTGCAGAAAACGTAATAAAACCTTATAAACAGTCTGCATGCCATGCTCATATACGTATGTATAGATATCTTGCATTAATTCTTATTTGGGCTACAATAACTTGAGAAAATCCTACCTTAACAATGGATTTGAAGGTGACAGTCACGTGAAGACGTTGATAAGGATAAACTGAAATCAGCAGTAGGCAGAGAACCTTTGTTCTTTGGTCGATCCCTAGAGTTTTCCTACAGAGGAATATGAAGAGATATTAGAAATTTCTTCATAAGCTTGGCTGAAGATGGAAGTTTAGAAGAACTTACCCTTGTTCTTCACGATGTCTAGGCTTCCTCAACCTGTAAGAAGAAAAGAGAGTGAAGAATCATTAGTTCTTCGTGTAGGCAAAGCAGAGATCAAAGGAATAGTTTGTTCTTCACGTACCTAGCAGCAGACGTTCGATCAAATGGGTTTTAGGGTTCGATCGAACATGTTATTTATAGGATTTTGAAGTCCTAACAAGAGTAGTATTTGATTGAGGGTAATATATCCTTAATAGAGTCCTTACTCTAATAGACACTTACTAGATTAGGTTAATCTTTCCTTGGATAAGTTCTGGGTTCGATCGGTTCTCGAACTGAATTAACGACTTTGGTCAGGGCGTCTATTCTTTAATTGACGCCTTACTTTAGGGCGTTTCTTAAAAAGCGCCTTGACAAAGGGCGTTTCGTGTTTTAAAACACGCCCAAGATAGGGGCGTTTCTTTTACTTACCCATTTGGTCGTATGAGAACTGACGACCGCATATGTGGGCGTCCTTTCTTTAGTCACGCCATTGATAGAGGCGTTTCTTTATAAATTAACGCCTTAATAAGAGGCGTTATTTTTAATTTTGCTTTACTTCGTCCAATTAACCCTATTCCTTTTATATATTACTTCTGTAATATATATGTTTTAATTCATTTCAATTATTCATTTATTAGGGTTGCTACACCCTCCCCCACTTAAAAAGAATTTGGTCCCCAAATTCAATATATATATAATTATACACGCGGAGAGTGTAGGACATATACCTCTTAGAATAACTCGGGAAATCGTTTCTTCATAGATTCCTCGGTCTCCCATGTCGCTTCGCGTTCAGGATTCTTATTCCATTGCACCTTGAGCATGGGAATAACCTTATTCCTTAGAGCTCGTATTTCTCGATCTAATATCTTCAAGGGCCTCTGTTCATATGTGAGATCTTTCTGGATCACCAGATCTCCATACTCAATAATATGTGACGGATCGTGCACATACTTCTTCAACATAGATATGTGAAATACATTGTGTACCTCGGACAACTGAGGAGGCAACGCGATGCGATAAGCAACCTCGCCAACTCTTTCGAGTACCTCAAATGGTCCGATGAATCTTGGCGTAAGCTTGCCCTTAACACCAAATCTTCGTATGCCACGTCCAGGGGATATTTTGAGAAATACATGATCTCCGATTTGGAATTCAAGATCTCTTCTTCTTGTATCTGCATAAGTCTTTTGTCTGGTCTGAGCAACTTGTAATCTTTCCCTGATTACTTGTATCTTCTCGGTTGTATCCCTTACCATGTCTGGACCTAATAGTTATTTTTCTCCAACTTCGTTCCAACATATGGGAGATCGGCAACTCCTTCCGTATAAGGCTTCGAAAGGTGCCATTTGGATACTAGCTTGGTAGCTATTATTATATGCAAATTCAACTAAAGGTAAGTGGTCATGCCAGCTTCCTCCAAAGTCAATAATGCATGCTCTCAGCATATCTTCAACAACTTGATTAGTTCGCTCGGTCTGACCATCCGTTTGTGGGTGAAAAGCAGTACTAAAGTTGAGCCTTGTCCCCAACGAATGTTGTAATCCCTTCCAAAAATGAGAAGTAAAACGGGGATCTCTATCAGACACGATTGAGACAGGAATTCCATGTATCCTGACTATTTCTTTAATGTATAGTGCAGCTAGCACATCAATTGACCATCGGCTTTTGATTGGCAAGAAATGTGCCGATTTAGTCAATCGGTCAATGATAACCCAGATTCCATCATGTCCTCCTTTAGATTTAGACAAACCCATGATGAAGTCCATACCAATATCCTCCCATTTCCACTTAGGAATATCTAGAGGATGTAGTTTTCCCGCAGGCTTTTGGTGTTCCGCCTTGACCTGTTGGCATGTGAGACAGCGTGATACATAGTCCGCTATTTCTCTTTTCATATTAGGCCACCAAAAGTTCCTCTTTACATCTTGGTACATTTTGGTTGATCCTGGATGAATAGTGTACCTGGATCGGTGAGCTTCATCTAAGATCTTCTTCTTTAATTCCGGACAATCGGGTATACAAGTTCTATCTTTGAACGATAATCTTCCATCAGAAGTTAGTTGAAAATCAGATTGTCCTTCTAATCTGCCTTTGATTTCTACTAACATAGGATCATCATCCTGAAGTGTTTGTATTTCAGATAATAAGTCTGACTGTATGCTTACATGAGATAATGTGATAAATTTGGATTCCGTGTCCAAGCTTATATTGAGCTCGGAGAATTGTTCAAGTAACCTCCATTCTTGTATCATACAATTTGCTATCCTTGCTCTCGGCTTTCGACTAAGGGCATCAGCCACATAATTACCCTTTCCGGGATGGTATTGTATACTGAAGTCGAAGTCCTTGAGATATTCTAGCCAGCGTCTTTGTCTCATGTTCAGCTCCTTTTGTGAAAATAGATATTTGAGACTTTTGTGATCGGAGTATACAGTGAACTGTACCCCATAGAGATAGTGTCTCCATATCTTTAGGGCAAATACTACCGCGGCCAGTTCCAAGTCATGGACGGGGTAATTCTCCTCATGCTTCTTCAGTTGACGAGAAGAGTATGCTATGACCTTCCCATGTTGCATTAGAACACATCCGAGGCCAATGCCAGAAGCATCAGTGTAGACCTCGAATTTCTCTCCTTCAATTGGTAGGGCTAAGACCGGAGCTGTGGTGAGATGATCCTTGAGAGTTTGAAAACTGCTTTCACATTCCTCACTCCATTCATATCGGATCTCCTTACGAGTTAATCTTGTAAGTGGTACGGCGATCTTAGAGAAATCTTTGATAAATCGCCGATAATAGCCTGCAAGACCTAAGAAACTTCTGATCTCGCTTGCATTAGTGGGTCTCTCCCAGTTTCTCACAGCTTCAACTTTTGACGGATCCACAGATAAACCGTCCTTGGATATGACATGTCCGAGAAAAGCCACTTCTTCAAGCCAGAACTCGCATTTGCTGAGTTTAGCATATAATTGATTTGTCCTCAAGACTTGCAATGCAATCCTCAAATGCTCTTCATGTTCCTCCTTAGTCTTAGAATATATCAATATATCATCAATGAAGACTACTATGAATTGATCCAAGTAAGGCCTGAATATGCTATTCATTAACTGCATAAAGGCAGCAGGGGCATTTGTTAGTCCAAAAGGCATAACAACAAATTCGTAATGGCCATACCTGCTTCTGAATGCAGTCTTGTGAATGTCATCATCCTTGATCCTTAATTGATGATATCCCGACCTGAGATCAATCTTGGAGAAATATTTGGATCCTGAAATCTGATCAAATAACTCATCGATTCTCGGCAGTGGATACTTGTTCTTGATAGTAAGATGATTCAACTGTCGATAGTCGATACACAATCTCATGGACCCATCCTTCTTCTTTACAAATAAGACTGGTGCTCCCCACGGGGAAGTACTTGGTCTAATAAACCCTTTTCGGATTAGTTCCATCAACTGCTCCTTCAACTCCTTGAGTTCAGCAGGGGACATTCTATATGGTGCCTTGGAAACAGGACCGGCACCAGGGACTAAGTCAGTGGTGAAGGCCACTTCTCTTTGCGGGGGTAATCCCGGCAATTCTTCCGGAAATACGTCTGGAAATTCTCGCACTACCTGAATGTCTTCTATCTCGGTTTCCTTAGCTTCTTTAATAGTGACAAAAGCAAGGAAGGATACACATCCTTTCTTGACGAGCTTGCTTGCTCGAAGAGCCGAGATAAGAGGGGATTTGCTTCGACTCTTAGGACTAGTATAAGTCAGTTCCGGAAATTCCTTGAAAACAATCTTGCTATCACGGCAATCAACCGTTGCCTGGTATTTGGATAACCAATCTGCCCCTAGTATAACATCATATTCTTTTAGATCTAAGCAGATAAGATCAATAGGAAAATTCTTTCCTCGAACCAATACCTCACAATTTTGGTAATGATGTGTGATATCCGTCTCGTTTCCGAGAGGAGTAGACAACACTATTTTCATCCATTCTGGTTCTAGAGGTAATGGATCAGCAAACTTCTTGGAAATAATGGAATGCGATGCACCCGTATCAAATAAAACATGTGCATATTTAGAACAAATTTTTAATGTACCTTCCACCAATCCGCCTTCTTCTTCTGGTTCGGTCCCTTGGATTGCATGAAGACGAGCATTCTTTGTCACTGGACGTTTACCCTCACCGGCTTGGTCATTCATTAATGGACAATCGGGAATCCGATGTTCACGACTCCCACAACGGAGACATGCTCCTAGTTTCCTCCAGCATTCTTCTGTTTTGTGACCAGCCTTGTCACAATGCTTGCATACTACGTTTGAAGGGGTAGTGGTGATAGAGAAAGGCTTGGATTTCTTGTACTTCTGATCTTGAGAGGAAGAACCTCCATTATTGGGCCTCTTCTTAAAGTTGGGTTTAAAAGAACCCGAACTTGTGACTTGCTCCTTTTTGTCTTTCCCACGGATCCTATCAGATAGTTCCGGGGCATCTTCAAGCAACTGAGCTCGGCGCACTATTTCAGTATAAACTTGAATATCCATAGGCGCCAGTTGAGTAATGTAGTGGGGCCTAAGCCCATTAAGAAATCTACGGGCTTTCATCTTTTCCGTGCTAATCAAATGCTTAGCATATCTAGACAGTCTAGAGAACTGTGCTTCATAATCAGCCACCGATAAAGATCTTTGCTTTAATGCGGCAAATTCGGCGGCCTTCTTTTCCTGGACCCTATCAGAGAAATATTTGGCGTTGAAATATTCAACGAATTCACCCCATGTAACTTGAGTTGGGTCAATAGTAGCTTCAATCGACTCCCACCAGCATCTAGCATCCTTTTCTAACTGGAAAGTAGCTAATAAGACTTTGTCCTGATCCGTGCATTGCATAACACGGAATATACGTTCAATCTCCCGAACCCAATGCTCGGCATCGTCTGGATCGGTCGATCCCATGAACTTCGGGGGATTCATATTCTTGAATGCTTGGTGTAAGCTTCCAGCTCGTGGAGCACCACCTTGTGCTACCTGTTGTAGCACTTGGGTCATCCCTTGAAGGGTACGCTGCATGTTGCGCCATTGAGCACGTTCGGCAGCCATTATCCTACAATTACGATAGCTACGTTAGTATTATATCACTATGATCTTATAAAGGACTCATTGATTATTTAACCCTTGGTTCTACCCACTCTCACTTGGTTAAAGGTTTTGAAACCTATCCTTGGACTTGGGTTTCCTAGGAATTGAATACCTTAGGCTCTGATACCACAAAGACTGTCACGCCCCGAGCGCGGAAGATACCCGGAGATGCGCGACGTGTCTATATCAATCATGTCAATCAGAGTGGTCGTGTACTCGACACAAAGACAGAGATGCGCAAAATAGCAAGATAACCCAATCCTTTATTTCATAATGGATAGACTATTACAAATCCAATACTCTGTTTAACAAAAAGGAAAAGAATACATATTTGACTCAAGAAACTATAGAAAAGACTAGACGACACTTGTAGAAGCTCTATCACTTTCACTCTTGACCATTCCCATCCGATTGACTTCCATCGTCGTCGGACTTACCTGAAAAGTAGAAAGGGACAAACGGAATGAGCGAACGCTCAGTAGGAAATTATATCTCAAGTACTAGCAAGGGGTTTAAATAATTACATTTTCATGAATGCAATAAAGCTATGCATGCTCGCGTGAAAACGACAAGATAGAGAGAATGTAATATCAAAGAAATAAGATGAACTTAATCATGAACTTCCAACAAGATGACAAGTATATTCAAGGTATTCAAGCAAGCACGTTTAACAAGTCATGTCAAGAACTTTGGCTATCATGTATCAAGCAAGTAAATTACCTTTTTTTTTCGGGCCACGCATTTCATGTAAAGTCAAGTACGATTCAAGTACAAGATGTGTGTGGAATGTCCAATCAAGCAAGTCAAGTACTCGGTATAATGCCAGATACCTTATCATTTTAACTCCCATGGGCACAAGTACTTTCGGGTGCTCCTCCCAGGACCAGATCGGGCCCTATATGCGCAGGCATTTATCATGTGTTTTGACATCCACTCTTGTTTATATAGCCAATATAGAATTTCAATAATCAAGCTTGTAGACACGTATGACAACTTTGATAGAATAGAGTCCAAAATATGACAAAGGACATAGACTGGCGATAATAACGGTATAATCACGATGTCGATAAAACTAGGTAGAATATGGTTCCCTTAACTTAGGTACCATGACAAATCAATATGGACATTCTTTATATAGAATTTAGGTCCACATGAACATAAGATCAAGCAAGATACCCTCATTCTTATCATAGAATTGAGGTTTACAAGAATGACATGATATGGCATGATATCATCATCCCATTAAGAATTTCTTATGATATACTCTTTGTATAATCATAAGGGCCGGTATACCATGTTTCTTTAGATTGACATGGCAAGGATCGTGTAACGGGTTTTTAGGGTACAACCAGCTCAGTCGGCCTTGAGGGAATCCAAGGCTACGAGGAGTCTTACGGAGGTCTCTATGACTAACTCGCTAGTCCAAAGGAACGGAATGTCCAATGGAGAGCTTGTATGTCAATGAGAGTTGAGTGTGATCGATAAATCAACATGAAACGTGGGACTATACTCACGGAGTGGAGAATAGTGCCGATATATATATATATATGTATAATATGAAACCATCGGTAATAGAACCAGGATAAAATCAGTTTACAGTAAAATAACGACTTAAGTAAAGTCGTTTATTGAATAATTAACGCCTAACAGAAGGGCGTTTACATATATTGCCAATTTGCAGAATTTCCATTATTTCATTAATTTATCAAAAACACGCCTTTCCTCGGGGCGTTTCTTCAAAGTTGACGACTGCAGAGGCAGGCGTCTCATCATTTACATATTCGACAGGATATAATTATTCTCAGAAATTTATCAAAAACGCGCCCTTGGAAGGGGCGTTACTTTCTAATTCCATTTTACAGAATATGTGAATTTCAGGATTTTAACAGATACACGCCCTAGGAAGGGGCGTTTCTTTTCAGATTCACGCCTTGTACTGGGGCGTTAGAATATGGAAAACGACTTTGTCCAAGTCGTTAATTTCAAGGGATTTACGCTATTTTAATAAATAATATTTCGAGAGACAGGAGACATGTCATGGCAGTAAAATTTAACAGGAATTCACAGAGTCATGCAAGATATTAAAAATCAATATTTCATATGTATTGTAATTTTTAAACAGGATCAATTATTAATCACATGCGATTCTTATGAAATTAACGCCTGCGTAGAGGGCGTCAAATATTAAATTGACGACCACTAGCATGGTCGTTTCTTTTAAATTAGCGCCCTAATCAAGGGCGTTTCTTTCAAAATTTTGCAGAAAACGTAATAAAACCTTATAAACAGTCTGCATGCCATGCTCATATACGTATGTATAGATATCTTGCATTAATTCTTATTTGGGCTACAATAACTTGAGAAAATCCTACCTTAACAATGGATTTGAAGGTGACAGTCACGTGAAGACGTTGATAAGGATAAACTGAAATCAGCAGTAGGCAGAGAACCTTTGTTCTTTGGTCGATCCCTAGAGTTTTCCTACAGAGGAATATGAAGAGATATTAGAAATTTCTTCATAAGCTTGGCTGAAGATGGAAGTTTAGAAGAACTTACCCTTGTTCTTCACGATGTCTAGGCTTCCTCAACCTGTAAGAAGAAAAGAGAGTGAAGAATCATTAGTTCTTCGTGTAGGCAAAGCAGAGATCAAAGGAATAGTTTGTTCTTCACGTACCTAGCAGCAGACGTTCGATCAAATGGGTTTTAGGGTTCGATCGAACATGTTATTTATAGGATTTTGAAGTCCTAACAAGAGTAGTGTTTGATTGAGGGTAATATATCCTTAATAGAGTCCTTACTCTAATAGACACTTACTAGATTAGGTTAATCTTTCCTTGGATAAGTTCTGGGTTCGATCGGTTCTCGAACTGAATTAACGACTTTGGTCAGGGCGTCTATTCTTTAATTGACGCCTTACTTTAGGGCGTTTCTTAAAAAGCGCCTTGACAAAGGGCGTTTCGTGTTTTAAAACACGCCCAAGATAGGGGCGTTTCTTTTACTTACCCATTTGGTCGTATGAGAACTGACGACCGCATATGTGGGCGTCCTTTCTTTAGTCACGCCATTGATAGAGGCGTTTCTTTATAAATTAACGCCTTAATAAGAGGCGTTATTTTTAATTTTGCTTTACTTCGTCCAATTAACCCTATTCCTTTTATATATTACTTCTGTAATATATATGTTTTAATTCATTTCAATTATTCATTTATTAGGGTTGCTACAACAGGTCTGTCGTAAAGGACAGGCCGAGAGGTGACAATAAATGGGTTTACGCCCTTCATCCAGGTAAAAAAAATTTATTTTTTTGTGGTTTTCGTTTTATGCTTTTTTCTTGTATTTGTTGGTGCCAATGACACATGATGGTGTAGCTGTGGAGCTACTATTATATTCCAATGGGGAGAGCTCGACATTGTCGGCCAGTGACGATCCCGTTGGCTAGGCGGTGGCAACCCATCATGAGTACAGCACCATTATCCTACCAGCTGATGGTATCGAGACGGGAGCTGTAAGAGTTCCCTGCAGCGATGGTAGGATACTTTTTCTCTTTTTATATATTTTTTTATTATTATTTATTATTAATTTTTTATATATTTTTGAGTAACTAAGAAGATATGTACAACCCAACATAGGTGAACTGGAGGCCTTACTTGAATACGGTCGATGTCGACCAGCCATGGGTAATCGGAAGCCGGGCTCGATTCGGACGGGACCTCTGGCTCCATTGCTTGAATGAAATTGAGCCTCTAAGGCTACGATTAGTCATGAGAACCCTCGGGCTTGCCCAGGAATGGGTGGATATGACCTCCTCACCCAGCGTCGGGAAGAAGACGCGTGGGCCGGCAACCTGCGTTGATTGGAGGGTGCGTTTTCCCGAACAGTATGAAGACTGGCAGCGGGGTGGCACGCTCCTGGAATCACAAGCGCAAGACAGTGAAGATTACCTACGGCTCTATAGGGCAATGTATGCGGAGAGGCTCCAGCTTGGAGGGCTTATAGAGGTAAAGTAAAACACCATTTTTTGTCTTTTACAATTTCCATTTTTTTTTATTTTTATTTGTGAACTCAAGAGCCATGGCTGTAGGATGCCCGTGACACCATAATAACGAGCTTACGAGCTCGTTTGGCGGACACGGAGCAAGAGTTAACTGATACCCGAGCGGCTCTGGGTTCATCAGTAAGTGTATATATACATACTCCTGGCATGATTTGAAATTCATGGCGTTAACCATTTAACTGTCACCTCTCGTATGTGTACGCAGCGTGCCCAGCTCGATGTAGTTTCATCGGCAATGGGGGCAGACGGCGTTTCTTCCAGTCTATGGATTCCCACTTCAGAGTTAGATTCACTACACGAGCAACTTGCTCATGCCACACAGCGGGCTGCGGAAGCAGAAGGGATGCTTTCTGTACAGGTGAGAGCCTCACCATTTAATATCCCTTGTTCAAGCGTTACCAGAAGCCTGAGATGAAACGTTTGGCAGGAGAAAGAAACGGAGGAGGCACTCGCACATGCCGCCCAGAAGGAAGCTAGAATAGCCGAGCTAGAAGGGGAACTGCAGCGTCGTCCAGGTGATGACTTTTCTAGGGACGCTATAGAGCTGAGGATCACCCTTCAGCTGGAGAGGGAAGACAGAGCTAGAGAACGTGCTGAGAGGGAAAAGGCCAAGGAAAGAGAGAAGGCCAAGAAGTCGGCCGAGAAAGAGGAGAAGAGGGCCCTGGAGGCCCAATTATTTGAATTGAAGACCAGTCTCGGGCTCGCCGAGCAGTGGCTAAAGGACGGTGAGGAACGCTACCGAAGAGCACGAGAGCGTGGCTTTCGTGTCAGCAGCTCCTTTGGTACCCCCGCAGATCGGCGCCAGGGAGTAGAGATCGGAAGAGGAGCACAAAGTGGTGGAAGGACCGCATTCCATGATTGGATAGCTCCCTCAAGAGTGTCTCGTCCGGAGGGTGGCGGGACAAGTAATGTGGAGAGAGAAGGTGAAACCTGATGTAATCTCTTTGTTGTTTATTTTTATTTTGAAAAGAAGTGAAATAAAGTATTTTGTGTTTGATTTTCTGCTTCTTCCTGAGCTCTCGAATCCCTGCACACACCTAAGCAAACAAGTCAGTATTTCTGCTCTGACTTGCCCCTTGCTCAACAAGCAAACGAAGTTTGAACTATCCTTGATAACGAGTCAAGGGGCAAGCCTTTATTAATAAAGGCAAGGGTAAAAACATGATGATGAATGTGACAAACAACCACACAGATGCAAGCGAAATTTAAAAGTGGAATGTTGCATACAAATGCAAATATAGGAAATGTGATTTTTTTTGTTATTTTTTTTTCTTGCATTTTTTGTTGTTTTATTTTTATATCATTTTTTTTGCTTTGCATATATCTACATTTTTCTATTTTTCATTTTTTTGGTATTTTCATCATTATCATCATTTTTTTATTGCTAATGCCTGGTAAGCACCCATATGGCACCTAACCTACATGAAAATAGGGATTTCTTGCTAACCTCCCGGTATCCTAAGTGCACATCTAGGTTGATTTGGGCCTCTAGACTCCTCGAATGATAATCTCGCCGGCTAAGACTTATCCTGATGACAATACCGTCATACCCTGCTTAGGCTCCCAGTTGCTTCCGACCACAGGGATTCACCCAAAAAATGTTCGAGGTAAATGATTTGCCCGACCCGGGTCTATTTCCTCACAACTCTAGATGGTATATAATGGAACACCCTGGAACCCAAACGACCAACCGCGCGACGCTGACCCGGAATCAGAGGCCGTCGCACCCATAGGTGACGCACTTGCATTGGTCTAAGCCCGAGGTTAAACTAAGAAGACATTAAGGTGGTAGATAAAGGTCTTGACCAGCCAGAAACACGGAGACTCCTTCACGACAATGACTTCTGCTTTCAAAATGGACAACCGTATGCTTGTGTTAAAACAAAGTCACAAGCCTTGGTGGGTCTCACCCTTTGGATACTCCATTTAGCCTTTATCTTCAGGGGAAGGAGGAAGAGTATTGGGGGTAAACCTCCTGAGAGGACCGGCAAAACCGTTAACCCGGCGAGTCAATAGAGGCACACTTAACTTCCCCTTTCGGGCAACTTCGGACTAACTCCCGAGCATTTACATCTCGTGACCCCCTTTTGTGTAATTTGACTTTCAGTCAAAGGGGTTTCATTTAGTGGAATCAGGCACGGTTACGACCAGGCCTTTCTTTGACTTTGATTTTTTGGTTCTTTTGATTTTTCCTGACAGATTTTTGCGAGGGATATAGTATTTTGACATTATGGAATCCCTCTTGGATGCCCACGGGGACACTGCCCTCTTCTCGTGCTCTGATCCATGCTCGAAGAATTGGATCCTACTCTCACCCTAGGGGCCGTGTTCATGTTTCCCATGCTCAGCGTTTTAAGGGCGCCGACTATCTCATTCGGTCAAGAAGAAGAGAACAAAGATTTGAGCTTTCTTGGAGACCTTTTGAGTGATGCCCTACCATAAGCGATGCTATCAATTTTTATAACACAGATGTGTATTCATGTTGTCTTCTTTTGAGGGGACATAGGCCGAACTTGGCCAGACAGGGGTCTCCACGGTTCTAGCAAACCAAGACCTGAGACCTAGCAAGTCTTAATGGGCCCTTTCCTAACATAGAGGTTGAATGCAATGATTTAACTACATGGTGATCTCCAAGCATCAGCATTTTGAATTTTTTATTTTTTTTGGTCTTTTCTTTTTTTTGTTTTTTATACACAAATTTTTGTGGTTTTCATTATGTTTTCCATTTTTTTGTTGTTTTTGTTTTCAATTTTTTTTATCTTTGACAGTATGTACACCTATCTAAGGGTAATACTTCTTAAGGTAAAGCCCATTCCAAGGGTGGGATAACTCAACTCCTTCAGCATTGACTAGCCTGTAGGCATTGCCAGGATGCACAGCCTAAACCACGTATGGTCCTTCCCAATTGGGTTGGAGCTTAGAACGCGGCCCGCCAGGTTTTACAAAAATTCTTTTCACTACCATTTCACCAACTTTGAACTTTCTCTCAATAACCTTCTTCTGGTAAAAACGTGCGAGTCTATTTTGGTAGACGCAAGCATGCTCGGCAGCAACCAGACGTTTCTCGTCTAAGAGTTCCAACTGGGCAAGGAGAGAATCGCGACGTTCATCGAGGGGAAGGTCCTTGTCCAATTGTACTCTCAGAGAGGGAATCAGAATCTCATATGGAACTACCGCCTCCATCCCGTAAGTGAGGGCGAACGGAGTTTGCCCAGTAGGAGTTCGGATTGAAGTGCGATAGGTCCATAGAGCTTCGATAAGCTTCTCTGGCCAATCCGAGAATCTGCTAGACTCACATGTTTTCTTTATGACTTTAATCAGTGTTTTATTAGTGGCCTCTGCTTGGCCATTACCTTGTGGATAATATGGTGACGAATGATGCAATGCAATTTTATACCTTTGGCAGAGGTCCTGAAGATCCTGAGAGATGAATTGTGGCCCATTGTCGGTGATGATAGTTCTTGGAATGCCGAACCTGGCGATGATGTTCTTCATGATGAACTTGCAGACTGTGGATGCCTTGACTTCTGCATAGGCTTCGGCTTCAGCCCATTTGGTGAAGTACTCCGTTGCAGTGAGGATGAAGGATTTTTGCTTAATAAGGGAGTTAGGATCACCAAGAGGATCGATGATGTCGAATGCCCACATGGAGAAAGGCCATGGGGAGGATACTGGATGGAGAGAGGAAGATGGGGAATGAATCTTATCAGCGTGAAGTTGACATTTGACACACCTACGGACATAGACAGTACAATCTTCCTCCATGGTGGGCCAGTAAAAGTCTTGCTGAAGGATCTTCTTAGCAAGCATTTGACTGTTTACATGGCCATCGCACACGCCTGAGTGTGCTTCCTCTACACACTTCAGGACTCATCATCATCAAGACACCTCAGAAGAACACCAGTGAGGCTTCTTTTGTACAGTAATCCTCCAACCACCGTATACCTTTGGGCAACTCTCCTTATGGCCCTCTTATCTTCTGCTGTTGCTTCTGTAGGGTAAGACTGGTCTTTGCAATATTTAACAATCTCATAGAACCATGGCTTCTCCTCATCAGCCAATTCTTCTTCCAATTCGACCAACATAATTTCCCTCTTTTCAACAACTTCTCTATCCTGAGCCATCTTTGACATTTCCTCATGAACCCTTAAATAGGAAGGGTTGTGAATAGCAGGGAAGAGAAGCTTGTGGATAGAAACGGACAGAGCCCTTCTACCCAGAGGAAACCTTAATGATGATGCCAACGACGCAAGGGCGTCGGCCAAAATATTCTGATTGCGAGGAACATGGACAAAGACCAACTTAGTGAACAGCTTAGCGAAAGCAACAGTAAGCTCTTGATATGGCTTGAGTTTGGGATCGCGAGTGCGATATTTGGTGAGCACTTGGCGAAGGATAAGTTGACTATCACCTATGACTCGTAATTCAGTGACCCAGAAGGAATAGGCAAGGTTCAGACCTGCCAGAAGAGCCTCGTATTCAGCCACGTTGTTGGTGACTGGAAATGAGAGTTGGAATGCCTCTGGGATAGCGACGCCTTCGGGCGACAAAAGGACAATGCCAATACCTCTCCCCTGGGAATTCAAAGCTCCATCAAAATATAATGTCCACATCGGATCATTAGACTGGGTAATGGACATTAGTTCCTCATCTGGAAACTCTGATTGAACAGGATCAAATTTGGGGAGAGGGTGGTGAGCAAGATGCTCAGCTATAGCATAGCCTTTAATCGCCTTTTGCTGGATATAGATGATGTCGAATTGAGATAGAAAGCTTTGCCAACGTGCTAGCCTATCAGTAAGGACAAACTTTTTCAAGAGAAATTTGATAGGGTTCATGCGAGCAATTAAATGGACTTCATGAGCAAGAAAGTAATGTTTCAATTTCTGTACCACCCACACGAGGGCGGGACAGGTCTTTTCCATGGTAGTATACTTTCGCTCACAGGGGTTGAGGAGTTTGGACAAGTAATAGGCTGCCCGTTCCTTGCCTTCCTCATTGATTTGTGCCAGGACGGCTCCCACAGAGTCGTCTAGGACCGAGACATATAGGATCAAAGGCTTATCTGGAATAGGTGGAGTGAGAACAGGCGGGTTGGCTAGATATTCCTTTAATCCGTCAAAAGCATTCTGACACTTAGAATCCCAACAGAATTTGGTCCCTGCTTTGGTCAACTCATAAAAAGGTCTACACCTTTGCGAGTGTTGAGACACAAAGCGGCGGATGAACTGCAACCTCCCGATTAATCCTTGAACTTCTCTCAGATTCTTCGGGGGTGGCATATCCCTAATCGCCTTGGCCTTGTTGGGATCTATCTCAATACCCCTTTTGCTCACAATGAAGCCAAGTAACTTACCCGATGATACACCAAACACGCACTTTTTTGGATTCATTTTCAAATTGAATTCACGTGATCTTTGCAACACCTTTGCAAGGACCTCGGGATGTTCCGCCCTAGTTTTAGATTTTACCAACAAATCATCCACATATATCTCCAAATATATGTGCATCATGTCATGGAATATTGCCATCATAGCCCTTTGGTAAGTGGCTCCAGCATTCTTCAGTCCAAATGACATGACCACATAACAGTAAGTTCCCCAGGGAGTAGTGAATGAGGTTTTCTCCTGGTCTTCTTCTGCCAAAAGGATTTGATTATATCCAGAAAATCCATCCATGAATGAAAGGGTTTCATATCCTGCCGTGTTATCAATCAACACATCAATATGAGACAAAGGGAAATCATCCTTCGGACACGCACGGTTAAGGTCCCGGAAGTCAATACAAATTCTCGCCTTTCCATCTTTCTTCATGACCGGGACGATGTTTGCGACCCACTGAGGATAAAGGATGACTCTTATGAACCTAGCTTTGTGGAGCTTGTCGACCTCTTCCTTCATTTTTAAAGTCATTTGTGGGTGAAAACGTCTTAACCGTTGTTTTACCAAGACGGACCCTGGTGAGACGATGCTCAACCAGAGTAGAATCCAATCCTGGCATATCCTCGTAGCTCCATGCAAACGTGTCCTTATAATCCTCGAGAACCTTAATTAATGCCTCTTTGCCAGATGATGGTAAATTATCACTTATGAGGACAATCCTAGGGTCTTCCTCAGTTCCCAGGTTAATCTCTTTGGTAGACTCTTCTACAGCGGCTGACGGCTCGTCAAATCTGCTCATTCCACTAACATATGCGTCAGCCGCGTCCTCATATTCTTCATCCTCTTCTTCAATGGGGTATTCCTCGTTAGTGAGTTCATAGACTCCATACCCTTCATCAATCATGCAATTATTCTCACATTCTATTTCTGGCAGTTGGACGGGATTTTCTAGTAATTGGGGGATGGCTAGAAGGGCTTGACACCTGGTGGCTAGATCCAAAAGGAATCGACGGGGAATCTGCCTACCCTTGGATTTCTTCTTAGGCACTACCCTTGACTTACTATTGCTAGATAGACTGACATTTACAGAAGAAGAAGAAGAAGAAGAAACTGAAGGGGATGGTGAAGAATGTACAGGGAAGGACCCCTCAGATGAGGGGTCGAGAAGGTCGCTCAGGGGACCTTGAATGAGTGGCCCGTGAGTCGGGGCACACTCGTGGGAGACATAAGAGGTTTCCTCAAAGACAATGCGCTGTTGAGGAGTTGGGGAATTGGCGTTTTTTTTTTCATTTTCATCTTTGATAACAAAACAGTGAAAAGAAATTGGAGGAGGTGAAAAGGGAATTAGAGCTAGAGGGTTGTGTAGCCCGTAGAGCAGATCGTGATTGAAAATCTGGCGTGAGTTAAGAAACCCACGTAGGTATATGAGTAAAGAAGGGGACCTGGTGTAACGACCCGAGAATCCGATTACTGGGAAGGCCCGATAACCCGAGACTCGCACCGCCTCCCACGAGCCGGGAGGGCTCGGAAGGGCTAAAAGGAGTGTGGAGACACAAAGAAATAGGAAATAAAGCAGGACAATTCAACAATTAACAGAAATAAATAAACAACTACAACAGAGTCCAGTCCAACAGAAAGTACAGTCTAAAGCAGTAAAACGCACCACGTGCCAAGTGAACTCTCGGCCCGGCAAGCTGGCAACTAAGAACCTCCGCATCGCGCCCTCGAACCTCGAGGAAGAAGAACCGCCATACCTGAAAAGCAGGGAATGAGTCTCCAAAACAGAGACTCAGCAGGGATCCCGCGGAACCCCAACCGGAAACAATGGCGTAGCGGAAAGGAAGCTACAACTACAGCAGGAACAGCAAACCGGTGGCCGGTCAAAAACTCGGCACTACAGCTACTCCTACTGTACCAGAAAACACGACCCAGTCTCCCATCGGGGGACAACCAAGCCACGCACCCGACCACCCGATTCCACGATCGGGGACCACTAAACACGAGCCGCCCTAGCCACGCTACTAGGAAAACGTCACGATACCTCCGCAGCGGAGGCCTGCCCTCACCAAAAGGGCCCAAGCCAAAACCACATGGTCAGGGAACACGGTCACGATCTCACCGTCGTGAACACAACACTATCTGGGAAAAGGCCCTCGGTGAAACTCACCGGAAACCCCAGACCTCGACTCCGGGAACTCTCCCGAAACCACTCACGAAGTCCCGTCTCACGGACGGAAACAAAACCTGGTACACAACAACTCACGTCACGTGACAGGAGCACCACTCACTAGAAGAACGACCGGATGCGTCCCCTGACGTCTTACACTGCGTCACAAGTGTATAGCTACAACGCCCCGGGCGTGAGACTCAGACACACAACAAGTACCACAACAAGGACTAGCTGGGGTCGCGCTCGTCAGCACGTGTCCTAAGCCCCCAACTACGTGTGCACACATAGACCATCTGCTCTAGGTCGGGTCCTCTAGCTGGTTTTCCCCCCCACCGGACTCTGGTGGCAAAGGCAAGGGGCCGACGGAAACCAGCCTAAAAACTGCGTCTCACCGGGTCGCGCTCTCCACCACTCCCAGGTGGGTCCGCACACGCGTGCGCAGGAAGCTACGACTAGTGGAGGATCACAGAAACGTGGACACAGAAACCACGCACGCACTCATTACGAGTAACACGGAGTAATAGGTGGCACGACGCCACCAGACTCTGAACAGCCCACTAGACCTACAACTCAACGGCCTTTGAGTCACAAGACTCGAGGTCAAGACCGTTGCACATGACAGCACTGAGCCGTCAATCTGGCCTAATCCCTAGGTCCAAAACCACAATGCGAAGACTCACGAGGCCAAGGGTCGACCACTGGGTCACAACCGGGTCGACCGGAGACCAACACAACGCAATCGGAACACTAGAAGGTCACTCGGACCCTTAAACTCACAGGAACGCTAATCGAGGTAAACCAAACCTCTGGACACCCAAAGACACGGTCACGGAACTCCATGGGGTGTCCAGGACACACACGGCCCAAGGGGAGCACGATCAGCCGTAGACCGTCCGCCTCGGGCAGCCCGGCAGGCCACCCCAAGAACGCGCTACACATGCATAGCGCGTTAAGCAAGAACGCGCTATGCAAACCTAGCGCGTTCAGCAAGAACGCGCTATAGGTCCATAGCGCGACCAGACCAGGTCGCGCTATGATCCTATAGCGCGACAACCAAAAACGCGCTGGGACCCTAGAGCGCGACAAGAACCGCCTTACTGTTCATCTTCCCCGATGAACGCGCTCTATCGGGGCAGCGCGACCATCAAGAACGCGCTACTGGAGCATAGCGCGTTCTCAGTCCGCGCCCGAAAATGGTAGAAACTGCGGGAAAAACCATTCCACGCCCCGTCCACCCCCAGGTGAAGGGGAAACAAAAGGGGAAACCTTCCCCAAGCCCCTAGGCACCGAGAGGACCCATTTAAACCCCAAAAACACGATCAAAACACAAGATTCGGCTCACACCCCAAAACATGCATTTTTCCCAAATCACCCCGTTTAGCCCGCTCAGCTCACCACGGCCTACGAAACTCGCGGGAATTGAAGTACACGGGTTGAGGATCCATCTCCCTACCTCCACCGAAGATTCGACGCACCGTGGACACCGATTCACGAAGAAAACGCCGCTTAAACCCTCGCCGGTTCACGATCCCACGAACCGCCTCCACCACCGCGATCCTCATCCCGTACCCGTCGCTCCACGCCCCACGAGCCACGCCGCCCCGCCCTCGCAGCCTCCGTCGGCCGCCCGGAGTGAGAGGGGGAGAGGAGAGAACGTGTGAGAAGAGAGAGGGAGGGAAGAGAGAAATGAGATGGGGAGAGAGAAAAAGGTGGTTATTATATAGAAAATCCGGAAATTCCCGAAAATATCAAAAAATAGAAAATCACATTTCTGCGATCCTCGGAACACACCGATCGCAACGGTACCACTCGTGCCCTGGTGAACAGCCCCGTTCACCCGTAACGAGGTTCCGAAGGAATTACCGAAACACACACCGGGAATCGGAAAACACACGCGGAAAAGCCGCGGAACGCTTCCGGGCCTCCGAAACAACTCCGGATCGCGCCGATCCGAACACGAAAGATGTTCGAAACGAAATTTCGGACACAACGGAGTCGGACACTCCAAGAAACCAGATCCGGGACCCATGAACAAGGATCCGAAAAATCCGGGGCATTACAGCCCTCCCCCCTTAAAGAAATTTCGTCCTCGAAATTCAGGACTAACACCAAGTCATAGGGGAAAAACGCCGTAACCCACTGCCTGCTCTGGTGGCCGGTGTGTGCGCGGTGTGCGGAGCGTGGCATTGTTCGTGATTATGGTCTGGCTGTATCCCTCATGATTGGCACTTTTGCGAGGATCGAGGTTTTTCTATGTTGGGGTTCCTAGTAGCGTGGCTAGGGCGGCTCGTGTTTAGTGGTCCCCGATCGTGGAATCGGGTGGTCGGGTGCGTGGCTTGGTTGTCCCCCGATGGGAGACTGGGTCGTGTTTTCTGGTACAGTAGGAGTAGCTGTAGTGCCGAGTTTTTGACCGGCCACCGGTTTGCTGTTCCTGCTGTAGTTGTAGCTTCCTTTCCGCTACGCTGTTGTTTCCGGTTGGGGTTCCGCGGGATCCCTGCTGAGTCTCTGTTTTGGAGACTCATTCCCTGCTTTTCAGGTATGGCGGTTCTTCTTCCTCGAGGTTCGAGGGCACGATGCGGAGGTTCTTAGTTGCCAGCTTGCCGGGCCAAGAGTTCACTTGGCACGTGGTGCGTTTTACTGCTTTAGACTGTACTTTCTGTTGGACTGGACTCTGTTGTAGTTGTTTATTTATTTCTGTTAATTGTTGAATTGTCCTGCTTTATTTCCTATTTCTTTGTGCCTCCACACTCCTTTTAGCCCTTCCGAGCCCTCCCGGCTCGTGGGCGGCGGTGCGAGTCTCGGGTTATCGGGCCTTCCCGGTAATCGGATTCTCGGGTCGTTACACCTGGGAAGATCATCAGACAACTGTCTGGCCTAGGAAGGAGACATCAACAAAGGCTGTGATATGTGGATAGAAAAGATGACGGCTAATGAGCCGTCGGTGACAATATTGGTGACGGATGATGACCCGTCGATGACAACATCCTCTTGGCGAGGAGGGTTTGTCATTCTGACAAGTGTGGTGGTGTCCCCTGGCATTTCGGAGATCAAAAGTGGGCCTTCTAGATGTGAAGAAAAGAACATTCTTTCTAGTGCAATGGATATATCTGGTATGTCAAACCATTTATACCATTCACAATCCAGGTGAACCATCTTTCCCTTTTTAGGGATCCTTGAACATCCTTGAGCTAAAAACACATCCCGTGACCCCCCAGGTGATTCCGGTGGAGGATCTCCCATCTGGACGATGGGCCCCTTTTTAAAATGTGAGGACAAAGTCCAAGTGAGGGGTTTGCCATCTGATTCGAATGGCCCCTTAAAACCCAAGCCAGCTCTATGGATTGGCTTTATCTTTTGGAGTGGTCTCAGCCTTCCTTGCAGTTGTGCCCCTAGATCTTTGCCATCTTGGTAGCCAATATTTCTCATAATCTCCCATCCTTTGGAGCGGAGGGGGAGACGTGAGTTTAACATAGGGAATGGCTTTTGTTGTGTGAAGGGGGCACGGGAGGGGTCATACACATCCAACAAGGACAGTATGGGCCGATGAGTCGGCCAGACCGAAGGCAAAGAGGTGTTGATGGCATCCACCGTAGAACAGATAGGCATGCTCATTACCTTAATAACTCATCCTTTGTATGGAAATTTCAAGCACTGATGATTGGTGGATGGTACAGCATTCATGGCTTCAATGTAGGTACGGCCTAGTATAGCCTTGAAAGTGGGATCCATATCAAGGATATGGAATTCCGTGAAGACTGATACATGGCCTAGTTCTACATTAAGGGTAATCATCCCCATTGGCGGTCTTTTACTATTGTCATAGGCCGTGACTGTGATTGAGGAGGGCATGAGTTGTTCTTCATCAACCCCACATGCTTGAAGAGTACTCGGGGAAATCACATTTATAGACGCGCCCGTGTCTACCAGGCACGGATCCACTGATACGCCATTGATTTTCACCGCAATACACAATGCGTATTTTCGAGCTTCCTTGGGGGAAAGCTCGTGATTATGGAACATGATAGGCGGTTGTGTATCAGTGGGCGTCAGGACTGTCGAGATTTTCTCCACAGGGAGATCCTCGTTCACCATAACTTTTTGGAGATATTCCCTTAAAGCTTCTTGGTGAGATGTGGAGTTTTTGATCAACTCGAGGATGGAGATACGGGCAGGCGTCTTATCCAGATGTTTCAACAAGTCATACTGGGTCCCAGGGATGGACTCTTCTGACTGCTCTTCCTTATCTTTCTCGGGCCGAGATTGTTCAGGGGCCTGACTATTCTGGGGAAACACCCGGTGGAACATCCTTCCACTCCGGAGCACCATTGCTTGTGGGTCTTGTTGCACCTCTATGGTATTAGGTGTGGATTTTAACAAAGGTTTAAGGGGTAATAATGGAGGAATGGTTGGTGGGATAGGGGTTATGATGGGTGTAGGGGTTTTGATTAGGGGTTTGCTTGGTGGAGGTATAGTAGAGGTAGAAGGAGTCTCGGGTGAATCGCGGATGATAAGGGGTTTAGATGGTTGAGGTAGATTAGAAACGGAGGTGACTTGGGGTGGATGATGGACGATAAGGGGTTTGTATGATGGGGGGGGTATAGTGGAAGTAGAGGGGACCTCAAATGAATGGTGACTGATAAGAGGTTTAAACGGTGGAGGAGGAGGTTCAGTGGGGATAGAGGTGGATGGTGTGTCATACGGATAATGGGCGGTAAAAAGATTAGAAGGCGCGGGTAAAGGCGCGATAGAGGTAGATGATAAATTAGAGGAATAAGAAGTGATCAAGGGACTTCGGGGTGAAAAAGGAGTGTGAGATGGCCTTTGGTGATGGACTAACGGTGAATTGACGGTAGGGGTACGAATAAAAGGGCGTGATGGCTGTGGAATGGAAGAAGGGCCAAATAGGGGTTGTGAGGGGGTTGAATGGTAAGAAGATGATGTTCGAAGGAGGCGAGGTGGTTGATTGGTGGTATGACTGGTAGCAAGGACAGAGGTGCTTTCTAAATAACAGGTTTGCTCTCTTCCAACTTCCGAGAAGGAGGAAATCGGATTAACCTGGTAGTTGGGCTGTTGGTGCTCCGGAAGCGGGTTATGGATGATGCCCATATTAGGCTGCTGTTGTGGGGCCTGCTGAGGCTGTTGTTGTTGATGCGGTTGTTGTGGCAACTGTGGCCTAGGCGGAGGTCTCCTGGCCTTTAGGGTGGCGATGCATCGCCTCATTTCATCCCAATCGATTTCACCCAGATCATTCATGTCGTAAATGTAATCTTTGAAATTGAAACAATTCTCCACCGTATGACCCGGCTGTCTATGATAGACACAGTACCTGGAGGTATCAGTATTTGGGGGCCATGCAAACTTTTCTTTGGGCAAAGTAAGTAGGTTGGCAGCCATGAGGGCATTAAAAATGTCCGGCAATGCCTCGGGCAATGGTGGATAATGGGCTCTTCTGGGTCTAATGGGCCTAATCCGTTGTTGTGGTGGGCCGTAATTTCCCGGGGGTGGAACTTATTGATGCTGAGGCTGTGGTTGTTGTTGTTGTTGGGGATGAAAGGGTTGAGGCATGTGGTTTTGAAGGGGGTTATTTTGGGGTGGAGGACGATAAAGAGGTGGACCCTGTTGAAAGGGTGGTGGACCCTGCTGAAAGGGTGGTCGCGAAACCTGAGGAGGCCTCGGGTTAACTGGTTGGTTGGGGCCGCCAAGTACACTCACTTGCTCGTTTATGATGACTCCCTCAGTTGTTCCTCCTTGGACACCAGTGCCCGTCTTCTTAAACACCCTTGGCTTTGGGGGTTCAAACATATGCATAATGGGAGAATCTTTTAATTGGGTCTGGATATACCGAGCCCTGTCATAAAGTTCCTCCATCGTGGTAAGCTTATTCATGGCCAAAATGTGTCTAAACTGCGGGGTTGCATTAGACACAATCATCTTGACTTGCTCGGGTTCTGAAAGGGTATCCTTTATTTTATCAGCCAGAGACCTCCACCTATCAGCATACTGGACAAAATCCTCATCTGACCTCATTTTCTCAGCAACTAGGTCGGTGATAGAAAGGGAGAGACCGACCCTATCCCGGTACTTCTGTATGAATTTGGCTTTGACAATTTCAAAATCTCCAGCCTCACTCGGCTCTAGGGAATAGAACCATTCTAGGGCGGGACCATCCAATGATTTCCGAAAAAGGTAAGCCAGGGATTTTGGATCGTTCTGCCATGAGGAAGATTCATACATAAAATCCTTGATGTGAATATAAGGATTTCCCGTGCCGTTATACCTACGGTATGTAGGCATTTCGGAGGGAGGAAGATGAAATATGGGGAGATTTGGCAGGGAAATGTCAGGGACAGACTTCCCATGTGCCTCTTTCTTGAAATTTCGGAACTCCTCGTTCATTTCAGTGTATTTGTTGAGGAGGGACTGAGTGAGCTCCTCGGCAGGTGAAAGTGGGGCCTGCCATTAAGGCTGAGAAGGCCTTATAGGGACCTAAGAAGGGAACCCTGAACCAGATGGGTATGGTGGCCCACCAGTGGACGGACCCGCTTGGGGTACCGTATGAGGGATGGCAGGGGTTTGAGACTGTAGAGGGGGGAATTGGTGAGAGGCGGGCTGTTGGCTCGCCTGTCCTTGAAGTGAAGAAGAAGGAGCGACATATACATGTGATGGAGATGTAGTAGCCTGGAGCGGCTGTTGGTAGGATGTGGGAGCCGGAGTTGACTCCTGAGGAGGGGGAGAAACAGACTTCCCCTTTAAAATGGCCTGAAAGGCCAGAAGTTGCTCAGGGCTGAGCTGTGTACTAGCGAGGACACCCAAAAGGGAAAAGATATCCTGGGGTGGAGCTACCTCCCGTGGAACAACGGGGACCTCTTGTGAGGTGTCGCGGGAGGGGCCTGAGTCTATTGCGTGGACCCGTGGGTCAGCTGACTGACCACGACCTAATTGATTCTCTTCGGAAGAGTCGTGAGCCATTCCTGTAATTTTACCAGAGCATAAATGCATACACTAGCAAACAAGTATCAAAGATTAACAGACAAGTGGATGATCTTACGTCATTTTTTTTTGTTCTTGTTTTAACCCTTTTTTGTGTTTTGATTTACTTAATTTTTTTGATTTTTCTTTTTCTCTTTTTTTTGATTTTAACAAATATAAAATTCACACTTAGTAGGAGGGACCCTAATTGTACTTTGTTTTACCGCCGTGTCAGCTAGGGGCACTCGTCTCACCACGAATAGGTAACTAACTCCGGGGTACTTCAGTGGTACAACCAGTCCAGTGAACGAAGAGGGAATCATTCGCTGTCGGGGACTTACGGAGGTCTCAATGGAGGATATCCTAGTCCGTCGAGAGGAATTTCCGACGGAGAGTCCTTCCTTCACCGAGAGAGGTTAATCCTTAAATAAGTAAAAGAAAGAAAAGAAAAGGGGTAAATGCATGAAATGCAGTGCTGAATAAAAGATGTATAACGCACAAATACCAGAGATAAACACACAAATAGAACAGAGATAATCACAATAATATAACAAGGATATAAAAGCAATAAACAGATGGAGTAGGATACAACTGTTCCTCTTTCCGAGACATGTAGATCACTTGAAAAAAGAGAAAGGGGCTCTAAGGGTGCACGTAGTGCACGAGGGGAATGACGTAGCGCACGTGGGCGCAATAAAGAGGGGCACGCGTTGGTGCCGAGTAGAGGAGGCACACGTGGGTGCTAGATGGAAGGGCACACGTGGGTGCCAAATAGAGGAAAGCACACGTGGGTGCTAAATGGAGAGGCACACGTGGGTGCCGAATGGTAGGGGCACAAGTGGGTGCCGAATGGTAGGGGCACACGTGGGTGCCGAATGGAGGGAGGGCACACGTGGGTGCCGAATAGCGGAGGGGAAACGCACGTGGTGCACGAGACAACGTTAACCTCTCAAGTAACCATAAAGGACCGGGGGAGTGCACGAGGTGCACGAGGGGAGTGAGCGCACTTGGGCGCAGTAGGGAAGGGCACACGTGGGTGCCGAAAGGAGGGACACACGTGGGTGTCAAAAGGAGGGGCACACATGGGTGCCAAACGGAGGGGCACACGTGGGTGCCGAAAGTTTATGGGTAACCAGAAAAAACTAAAAAGCAGGTCCCAATGTGATCGCCAGAGATGTGAACGCGTCACGTGGTGGACTGAGAGAGAGAGATGGGGTTTCTCCCTCTCTGAGTAATAAAGGGTGAAAGAAATGAGGATAAAATAATGAAAGGCGCGCTATAGGGGATATGAAAGAACGGTGGACAAGTACACCTACAGATGACACTCTAATAGGGACAGAAAGAATTTAGACTGACCGAACTCCGGTACATGGCGGAGATAGGGGTCCGAAGACCCTCTCACGCAAACTGAACCCCTTCCCGGTAGGCGTAACCCACCGTTCCGAGGGCAGCTTTTCAGATACCGAATTCGAGCCCTGGGACTCTACGTAATAGGAGTTGACAGACGGGAAGACACGTAAACTCGGAAATTGTAACGATATATCACTCCTCGAACAGTTACAAGAACAATATGAATAAAGGCACACCACCGCAGGACATTGGTCTTTGCGCGGTTTTAACAACAATATTGCAATATGAGCAGTAATTAATATATGTACATCTAGAAACCACCGCGAGACATTGGCCTTACAGGATTTTTAATACGATATAAATAATATATATAAGCATATATATAAACCACCACGAGACATTGGCCTCTACGGGGTTTTTAATGCATTATAAATAAGAAATATAAATATATATACACATCAACACGAGACATTGGCCTCTGCGGGGTTTTTACTATAACATAGATAATAAATATAAGTATATAAATATATGAACCACCACGAGACTGTGGCCTCTGCGGGGTTTTTACTGTGACATAAATAATAAGTATAAGTATATATATATATATATATAAACCACCACGAGACTGTGGCCTCTGAGGGGTCTTTAATGCGACATAAATAATATAAATAATATATATATATATATATATATAAGTATAAACCACCACGAGGCTGTGGCCTCTGAGGGGTCTTAATGTGACATAAATAATATAAATAATATATATATATATATATATATATAAACCACCACGAGACTGTGGCCTCTGAGGGGTCTTTACTATAATATAAGTATATGTGACAGGAAAGGAAAAGGGATCAAATAAACCGCCGCGAGATGTTGATCTCCACGGGGTTTTAAAGCGATGATAGGGGAATGCTGAAATTAAATAGTTAGGAATTAGAAAGTAAAGTGCAGAAAATAAAATACTGAAATGGAAACGGTCGCGGGAGGTGACCCACCGCACCAATTAGGAGTTAGAGATATAGAAAGTAAATCACAGAAACCGCCGCGGGGAATAATCCTCCGCGCGGGTGAGGTCAGAGACAGAAGAAGATAACCGCTGCGGGAAGTAACTCTCCGCGGGTGTTATTAAAACAAAAGATAGTCACAATGGAGCGCGCGTTAGAAGATTGTGATCGCCAGGGACCGAGGGGTCCCGAGTGGATTGATCGCTTTCGCCTTTGACATGGGGTTATGCGGGCTCCAACTTCCTCTTCTTTCGACAGGCCGAAGAAGAGGGCTTTTTAACTGGTTACCCCTACACAAGGAACAAACAGAGAAGAAAATAACTAAATGAAAATGACGGGGGTGTAGTACCAATCCTTAGATAATAAAACGGTAAATAACATAAACGAACACGTATCTGGTTGGTCTGTTTAAAACCCCTTTAGAACTAAAAGGGTGGGAGAATGACATGATGAAATGCACAAACACAAAGACACTCACAAGCTAGGCCCTCTCGGAGAGAAAGGCATGGCACATATGCTAAATGATGCATGTAATATAATTAACTGACTGAATAAAAATAAGGGGGGGAAAGCTTATCGGGGAAGACCGGCGACGAGCTTTGAGACGGGCTTCAATAGCACGAGCACAGCGCGACCAAAGAGCTTCAGAGCGAACTTCATAAACTGGTTAAGCCGGACATAAGAACACACACACTAACATATACATATGAACGATAAATATATTTACATAAACATATACTTAGACATATTAAAAATATTTAACATATACGTAAATACAAACATATATAAACATATATGTAAATTGGTCGAAATAAAAGAACGAAAATTTGAGGAAGAAGGCGAGAAAGGGAGAGAGAAAACTCTTTTTTTTTATTTTATTTTTAAGACTTTGTTTTAGAAGAAAAAGGATAAGATATATATACATATGTGATATATATATATATGATATCTATATATTTATGTATTATGTATATGTATAATATATATATAGATGATATCTATAGATATATGTGTTATGTATATGTATAATATATATATATATATATATATATATATATAGGAGAAATAACGAAAGAGAGAGGGCAAGAGAGGGGATGAGAAAGAGAGAGGGACGGAGGGGGGGGCGTGTGAGAGCGAGAGAGAGAGAGAGAGAATAAGAGAGAGAGGGATAAAATAAATAAAAAAATGAAAAAGGAGAGAGGGTGAGAGAGAGACACGGCGGGAGAGAGGGAGAGAGGACGAAGGAGAGAGAAAGAGGGTGGGGGAGATGCGGTGAGAAGAGAGAAAAAGAGAGATGGGAGAGGGAGATGTAGAGAGGGAAAGAGAGAGGAACGGCGAGGGGGGAGAGAGAGAGAGAAGAATAGAGAGAGATGAGAGGGAGAGAGAGAGCTGTGAGGGAGGGGGAAGAAAAACGGAGAGAAGGAGAGAGAGGGGGACGACCGTGGAGGGGGGAGGAAGGAAGAAGACGACCGCCGCGGCGGTCGCGGCGGGGAGAAGAGAGGGAGGGAGAGACAGGGGGGACGAGAGAAAGGGAAAGAGAGAGAGAGAGCGGCGGAGGGGGAGTGAGCAGAGAGAGAATGAGAGAGAGACGGGATGACGAGAGGGAGAGCCCGCGGGGGAGATGGCCGGGGTAGCACGGCGAGGTCGACGGGGGCGCTGGCGGTGTCGGGCGTGCAGGCGGGCGGGGTCGGAGGCGGCCACGGCAGGGCGGCGTCGGAGGCGGTGCCGGAGTACAGGGGGCGAGCGGCCGGTGCGGTGACGGGGGCGAGCGGCGAGCGGCGTGCTCACGGCTCGCGGGGTGTTGGCCGTGGGCTCTCGCGGGGGTTGCGGTGAGAGCGGCGAGGCGTCCGCGGCAGGCGTGCAGGGAGGTCGTCGGCGGCGAGGGGCAGCGTCAGTGGCTGGGGGTGCAACGGCGGTGGAGGTGGCAGCTACGGGCGGCTGTCGGCGTGATGAGGTTGCCGGTGCGGTGCTGCGGGAGGTGGACGACGGGGACGGCAGCGGCGGCGTGGGTGGTCGAGGAGGCCGTCCGCGGCAGAAGGTGGAGGTGTGGTCATGCAGGGGAGTGGACGGCCGGAGTGGTGAGGAGGGTGGCAACGGCTGTGGAGGGAGGTCCGCGGGGGAATGGAAAGGGGGGAGAGTGGAGTGGGTGAATGGGCAGCCGTGAGGGAGTGGAGGTGGTTTACGTGTGTGGAGTTAGAGAGAGTGGGGGTGGTCGCGTGCATGGATGAGTGTGTGTTGGAGAGAGGGAGTGGGAGAGAGTAATGGGGTGGTGCGTATGTGTGTGCCATAAGGGAGGGGGATGTGTACAGTGCGGTGAGAGGGAAAGAAAGAGACGGAGGGGGTTACGTGAGAGAGAGGGAAGAAAATAGAAAATAGAAAATAGAAAGAGACGTAGAGAGAATAAAATGGGTAGGGAATATTATTTTATTATTTATTATATTTATTATATTTTATGTTTGTTTGTTTTGTTTATTCTTGTTTATATTTTTTTGTTTCTTTTGTGTTTATTTTTAATGGTTATTGTATTTTTTTTACCTTTTAATTAATATGTTTCTATTAATTTTATACATATAGTAATCACTTATATATATATATATATATATATATATATATATACAAAAATAAATTTATTATTAAAGAAAATCAATTACATTTTTTATGTAAACATAATTACACACGCATTTTTTTTGGATTTCATTTTCTCTTTCGTTTATTTATATGTACACATATTTTAATTTTCTCCCTCTCACAAAATAAATGCAATTTAATCAAAATTACGGAAATCACTCAAATAAAAGAAAATGTAAGTCACTTCTGGGCATTACGGTACAACATGGGATTTACTCATCGTAACGTCAGAAATGGCGTGTCTACAATTGGCATGATCGGCATGCCGATCGTTCCAACGAGACTTGGGTGGTGAGAGTGACTTATGAGAGCTGATGAAATCCGATTTAGATATCTGGCTTGGGCTCGACGTTAAAAATTACTCAATTCAGAACTAACTTAGTTTAAAACAAATTACAGAAGTGGGATTCGGGGGGTCCAAAAATTGAAATACCGGCTTGATTGACGTGCCAATCGTTCCAACGCGACTTGGGTGGTGAGAGTGACTTGGGAGAGCTGATAAAATCTAAATCGGATATCTGGTTTGGACTCGACACTCAAAATAACATTCTCCAAATGCACTTAGTTTAAAATTAAAGAACTTGGGTTCGGGAGTTCAAAATCTAAAATACATATCTAATCGATTTGTCGATCATTCTAACACGACCTAGGTGGTGAGAGTGACTTGGGAGAGCTGACAGAATCCGATTTGGATATTCGGTTTGGACTCGGCGTTAAAATTACCTAATTCAAAACTTAGTTTAAAACAAATCAGATAACTGGATTTGAGAGTCCAAAATTTAAAATACCGACTTGATTAGCGTGCCGATCATTCCAACGTGACTTGGGTGGTGAGAGTGTCTTGGGAGAGCTGACGGAATTCAAATCGGCTATCCGACTTGGGCTCGATGCTCAAAATAGTATTCTATAAATGAAGTTAGTTTAAAATTAAAGAACTTTGGTTCGTGGGTCCAAAATATAAAATATCGGTTTGATCGACGTGTCAATCTTTCCAACACAGCTTGGGTGGTGAGAGTGACTTGTGAAAGTTGACGGAATCTGATTTAGATACCCGATTTGGGTTAAGCGTTAAAATTACCCATTTCAGAAGTAACTTAAAGAATTCATATATATATATATATGTATATATATTGGTTCGAATTTATAAAATTAAATAAATTATTTATCTTTTAAATAATACTATTATTTATTTATACATGTTTAATATTATAATTTTTTCAATATAGGATCCTCTAACGTGTGACGGAGGGGACAAGTAGAACGGAGAGGATGAAAACATAGAGGACGTGAAGGATATTTGTTGATTGATTTTATAATATTGTAATAAAATTGATACTTTTAAAATATTCTATTTAAATTATTTTATATTATAATTTAATTATTTATTTGATTTGTCATTGTGATGTGTATATGTTGTATTTTATTTGTGATGTGTAGATGTTATGTTATGTTTTTTATTTAAACAAGTTTTTTATATGAATTTTGTATATTTTTAAAATATAATAAAAAAATTCCAACGGAATTTTCAACGGAAGATTAATCCATTGCAAATTTTCCAACAGAACCTTCGACGATTTCTATTTATCTGTCAGAAAAATTTTTTGACAGAATTTCCGTCTCATTTAAAATCTGTCAAATATTTTCGGTGGATTTTCAATGGATTTTATGTCCGTCAGAAATTTTCATTTTCAGATGGAATTTTCGTTGTATCTAAAATCCATCGGAAGAACCGTCGAAAATTTCTGACGGATTTTCGATAGATTTTAGATACAATAGAAATTTCCGATAAGGGATACCCTGTAGACGCTATCTGTCGGAAATCCATCAGAACTTCTGTCAGAAATATGCTTTTCGACGAATTTCTGACAGATTTTGTCCACCGGAAACATCGCCCTTTTTTGTAGCAGTAGTGTCCACCGGAAACATCGCCCTTTTTGTAGCATAAACGCAGTTAATTGGAAGCACAAATTGAATGATTGAAATATTATGTTCACTGATGACATAGACAATTTATTTACTTCTTGGTTTAATGACATTTTATTTCATCTATGTAACATAATTTCCTTAACAATTTTTTCAGATATGTCAATATCTTCATGGAATGGCTTTCTCACCCCCTATAAACTTTATATGAACGATTATGACTCTGACAGCTTCATACCATACTGAGACACATACACATTTACCACTCACATGATTTTTTGGAGTAGCTTGGCTCAGCTATTTTGTGTGCTATGGGCTTCAGGCTGCTACACATACACATATGTTTTGATTTTTGTTGTATATTTTTGTTTATATTTCATTTATTCTCATCGGCATATTTGTGTTTTGATTTTTATTACAGGATGATCATCAACAATAATAGGGAAATTAGGCTATGATGATGGGAAGGAGTATTCATGTGATGAGGAGTACTGTGGGGGCATCTCATTTCATTTCCCTAGTTGTATGTCACACCTATAGTAGGTTGGACGGCCTAAGGGCAACCCCTACTAATTGTGAGATTTACTACAGATGACTTGGAATGTGAGTGCACATATGTCATCCAATAGATCTATGGACATGAATGATGTCTACCTGAGCCTAAGACCATCACATATCACATTATGTGTAACTAATCTTCCCATTTTTCAAGGTATCGCTAAAATAGATTAAAAAATGATGGCGATAGTAAATATGATCGTATTCAATGTGAATGTGACCAAGGGGAATGTCTTATCAAGATCTCACAGCAACACGAATCCCCAACGTCCCTATTATTACTGCCCACTTGGTGTATGTTATTCCCAATTACAAATTGTTATTTATTTACATGCTATGTGTGTCATATTCTCTTGTGTTTTTGCTCACAGTTTAAGAATGATAAGTCATGCCGATTATTCATGTGGGTGGATGAGTTATTACTTTGTCCTTGTGGCAAAGACCCATGTAGGAGGCGGACCCCAAACACTAGTAAGACTAAGGAAAAAATATTTTATGTATACCCACAATCAAAGGTACATGACACACTCCTCATTAAGTTCTTCCTATTGGGTTATGCTATCAAATGCATCTGACTTCAACACCTCTCCTTTGTAGGCTGACAAGACAACAGTAGGTTGTGGGTTCTTTACATGGGCGTCAGATATGTCAATGGTAAATCACAAGTTTATGCACAATCCATAATTAAGAAATACACTTATTATGATTATATAGCCTTGTTCTTTTGCTTCTTTTCTATCATTCTTCTCTTGATTATTTGGCCTTATTATAGGACAGAACACACACACAAATCCACCACTACCAATCTTATTAGTCATTCTAAGTCTTCTCACAAAAAGATTTGATCTAAAAATCTGATTTCATATGCTTTTAAGTGGGCAGATTCGCCCATTTGTGTGTGTGTGCGCACACGTGTTCAGTGGTAACAGATAAATAATGTGTGTGATGTTCAATGGTGACAGAACAATTGTGTGTTCTGCCAAATTTGTGTGTGTGTGTGTGTGTGTGTGTGTGTGTGTTTAGTGGTGAATAATCCTTATGTGTGTGTGTGTGTTTAGTGGTGATAGATTTGTGTGTGTGTGTTGCCAAATTTGTATGTGTGTGTTTGTGTGTGTGTGTGTTTTGCCAGGTTTGTGGTGACGTGTGTGTTAGGAGCAGATTTTTGAGTGTGTGTGTGTTCAGTAGTGAATAATCCTTATGGGTGTATGTGTGTATTCAGTGGTGGCGGTGTGTGTGTGTGTTTCCACCATATTTGTGTGTGTGGGTTCTGGCATATTTGTGTGTATCTCTGTGTGTGTGTTCAGTGCAGATAGATTTGTGTATGTGTGTGTTCTGCCAGATTTTTATGTGTGTGTGTGTTTTGCCAGATTTTTGGGTGTGTGTGTATGTTCTGCCAGATTTGTGTGCGTGCGTGTGTTCAGTGGAGACAAATTGTGTGTGTGTGTGTGTACTGCCAGATTTGTGTGTGTGTATGTTTAGTGGAGATAGATTGTGTGTGTGTGTTCTACCAGATTTCTGTGTGTGTGTCAGCGGAGATAGATTTCTGTGTGTGTGTTTGTTCTACTAGATTTGTGTGTGTGTGTGTGTTCTTCCAGATTTTTTTTTGGGGGGGGGGGTGTATGTGTGTTCTGCCAGATTTGTGTGTGTGTGTGTGTGTGTGTGTTCTGCTTAGTGGTGACGGTGTGCGTGTGTGTATTAGGAGCAGATTTGGGGGTATGTGTGTGTGTGTGTGTGTGTGTTCAGTGGTGGTAGATTTGTGTGTGTATATGTTCTGCTAGGTTTATATGTGTGTATGTGTGTGTGTGTTCAGTGGTGTCACGCCCCGAGATTTTAGCGGAAATAAGTCGGGAACATGAACAGCCGGAAAAGTAAGTCTCTAGCTAGTAAGACAATCATAGTGCCACATTCATTCATACAAAAAGCATAAATAATGTACGCAACATCATAAGACCCCAAAGACCAAAAACCTTCAACTTTATTGAATAATAATAACCAGAGTTTACAATTGAACATTCGACTTGCTCGACAACAAGACTCACTAGATTCAAGAAATAGAAAATTACATAGACATGATCAACTTCACCACCTATTGCAGTGAATGATCCTAAATTAAAATAACAGACTCAAGACTATCTAGGGTTCTTCTCGATCTTCAATCACTCTCGGAACCACCACTTGAATGATCCGACTCCGATCCACTAGAGCTTCCTGAAATGTTGAAGAAAGTAGGAAGTGAGTGCACTCGTCCAGTAGGTATCTTCGTGTCATCATGTCGGCATGGTTTACATATTTAATGCTTTAGCTCTAGAAGATGTAATAACGAAAGAGAGTGCGATAAATCATGCGATAAAAAGCAATAATAACAACAAGCATGACTAGCCGTAAAGTGCGATATGACGTCTCAAGAATGTACGAGCATGATCTAGCAAGAATGTAAATTGGCCTTTCAATCAAGAATGTACTATCAGTCACACGAATGCACTATTTCATAACCTTAAGAAGGCTATGCATAAGAATGTATTGTCATGTAACAAACATGTAACGAGAATGTAATTTCATGAATTGCCTCGTGGATTTGTCTAGTTTATAAAGAAAGTACTCCCAGGGCAATGCGACGCCAGTAATCATTATATCCCATGGTTTTCAGTATATTTTCGGCCCTCTGCCGTGGGGGCTACACTGGAGCCCTTGGACACCCTTCGTGCTCGCACTTGCATCTTCAAGTTATAAATCTAGTTATTTCCACGAGAAAATCAATAAGTTCAGCCAAGAAAGTTAAATTCAATAATTTCTTTGAGGCAATAGTAAGTAAGGTAAGAACGTACCGAAGTCCTTAAAAAAAGAGGTGAAGAATGAATTAAAAGGGATGTTGTGCTATGGAAGGATTTCGGCAGCATAATGGCATCTTTCTTAATTTCATAATTTATTAATGTCTTGGTAAGTACTGTTTCGGGTTTCAAACAATCAAAAGGTCATCTGAGACTGCAAACAAAACACAATCAACCCTTTGGTCAGACCTTCGGGTTGGACAAGTTTTGATAGAACGCGGTTGGACTAGGAACTGCCATCTTGAGGACGCGGTCAGGTGGAGGTCTGCGTTCAGGTCAAGAAATCTATCGACCAAGGAAAAAGCAGTCGACTGAAAATACGAGTTCAGTCGATTAGAAATAGGAATCGATCAACTGAATTAGAATATCGGTCGATTGAAAATAGCCAACACACTGGATGAACATGGTCGTTTGGCCACCGCGATCTAGAGAACGCGGTTACTCGATAGGCCGCGATCAGGACAGAGCATGGAAATCACGAAGTGCTTCTCTAACTTTTGGGTTTTTAGGGTACAATCAACTCGGCGTCCTAGTGGGAATCCCATGCTCGCGGAGGTTTACGGAGGCCTTGAAACAAGAATACCTAGTTCGACAGAAGGAATATCCGACGGAGAGGCATTCAAGTCCAAGAGAGTGTTCTTATCAAGTGCAAGTGACTAATAGCGATCGTACCAGAGTACGAGCTATGTACAAGTAACGATGAAAGAAAGGAAACGAGAGTGAAACATAGACCGATGAGTAAGAAGTTCCATTAAAAGAATGAAAGTTCCTTTAGTACAAAACTATAGGATTTTAGTGGGAAATTAGCATATGATAAAGATAAGCTTTTTAAAACATGATATGACATCAAACGTAAACCTTTTAAAATATGATATATAAAATAGAAACATCACGAAATATAGTGTAGATACTACTATACACATGAAGCTTGATCTGGTTGTTGTTTGGCATGGACAGTGGCCAGATCGCAGTTCCACCGCTGTCGCCTTCTGGAAGGCCACAGTTGGTCGGGCGACCGCTATTAAAGTCATGGCTCCTGTTAGACCGCGATTACTCTGTCATCATACAGAAGCAATTCCTGACCTTGTAGGGCCCTTTTAATAACAAATAAAGATGCAACTAGCAGGAAAACTGGAAAGGAAATCATGCTAGCACGTAAATAACACATGAAAAGGGCACGTAATCAACCAAGGTTATTATCTTTTCCATTAATGTTGCATGGACAACATGAACTAGAAAATCTAATGTGCGATCATGGAAAAACTTAAAACATGACGTGCATGAAGCATGAAAACGAGAAGGAAGAGAGGGATTTTACTCCTAACATCAAGTTTAAGCCGATGATGTGACAACCTACCTCTTGGGTTGATCCTAGACTTCAAATTGATCGCCGGAAGGGAGCCCTTGTTCCTGCGTGTCCTACGTGGAGCCAGTTTCTTCCGTGTTCTCTATCTCCTTGGTTGATCGCCCTCCTAACAAGAAAATTGGAGGGATGTTAGAAGATACGAAGGAGAACAATAAGTTCTAAAGAAAGAACTTGAGAAGATGATGTTTTACCTCTATTCTGCGCGATCCAAAACCTAGGGTTCGCGACGGATAATCTGGGTCCTATTTATAGGGAACGACTTAGGGTTAGGGTTTTAATTCGAACTAGGATCCTTAGCTGATGTCAAGTCGATCTCCTAAGAGTCCTGGGTAAGTTTCCACTTCAGATCACATCGAATCCTGGCCGTGGATAAAAATCCGAGTTTTCCGTGATTTATCTACTTCTATTTTCGGAACCAAGTCGCGGTTGAGAGACGATCGCCTTCTTAAAGACACGATCGCGCGCTCGATAGACCGCGACCTTGTCCGTTATTTTCAAAATTTGATTTTTATTCAAACTCTACTTCTAATTTCCCTATTTTTCCTATTTTAATTAGGGAACTTTACCTTATTACGTTTCTAGGGTTTGGGCTTGGACCAAAAGGCTTAGGTTTAGGTTTTAAAGGCCTTTTTAAGTGGGCTTACTTATCTTGTTAATAATTGGGCTTTTAAATCAAAGGTTTTAACCTATTAACCCATTATTTAACCCATTTAAATCTTTAAGTCTATAAAAATCCTTAAATAAATCTATTTAAATTTATGAAAAATCCAAAAAATTCCGGGTGCTACAAGTGGAGACACTATTCTGCTAGATTTTTATGTGTGTGTGTGCATGTGTTCAGTTGTGGCAGATTTGTGTATTATACTCCTCTTCATTATTCAGTGCTCCTATTGTTCAATGTTGGTATTATACTACTTCCCAATGTTAATCTGTCATTAGTCCTATCAAGTATGCTTGAGACAATGATGAGACAATGATGATGGGTTAGATGGCCTCAAGACAACCCCAACTAATGTGATGGAATATGATCTATGTGATTACATTATCTCATGTTATTCCGAGTCTCATCTTTTTACTCTTATCAAGTTCATATACTTTACAATGAATGTTACAACTTGTCATTATATCATACTCATGTTTTAGGAAAAGGGTTTGAACCAACGGATAGAAGATATGTCTAACATATCTACAACAGAAGGAGAGATTGAAGAATGTGTATTGATGGAAGATTCAAGATGAACAATTGAGAAAGAAAAATTTGCAGCCGAGTTAACTGTTCAACTATTTGACTCTTTATTGACAAAATTTGATAATTTGAAATTATGTGAGAAGAATTGATTGGACAAACATTTGTATATTTGTGTAAATATTTATAATTTTTTGTATTTTTTTAATGTGATAAAATGTGTTTTATCATGTTCATCGTCATGTTTATTCAATCTTCCACTTGGAAATAAGATTCTCTGTGTGTGTGCTTCAATTATTGGTAGTCTTGATATTGAGATATAATCGAACAAAAATATGAAAAATTCAACCTAGAAAATAAGTCCAACATCAAAATTTTAAAGATGATTTTTGTAAAATACAAGTAATAGCCAAATACTCCTAGTATGTTAAAGATAGAAAAAAGATATCCTATTCAAGGTCTAGAAAATATCATTAACATAGTAATTATTAAATATTAATTTAATTACTATTAATTAAGTCGCGAAGGATTTGATCCTGCAAGGATATTGCATCCGTTACCGAGTCAGAGTCGATCTTAAGCCCCCATGTCAGTAATTTATTTGAATTATCTATAAGTCAATCACCATTTATACAATTAGACCCGTGAAGCTCTTTCTAATGGGTAGCGATCAAAGGAGGATGAACTTCGATGCCACCGAACGGGGTCTCCTCACTCGTCCCTAAAATATATTGCATTGCACCCACCACCAAGGAAGTGCCGGGTATGCTGTGTGCGTGGCAACTTCTATTTCCTCCACCTGCATTTCAAGATCCGACCCCACGTGACATAGTCCCGTGCAAAGACCTTCGATCTAAAATCACGTAAAAATCTCTCTTAGGTTCACTTTAGCGTGTATTTCGTTTATACGCAAAGTTATGTTGTTTATACGCTTGGGCTGGACGTGTGTGAAATATTCATAGAATAATTTTTTTTGGAACTTGTATCGTTTGTTAACTACTAATACAGGTGACAATTAGCATACGAAGGCTATATATACGAATATGAATCTAAGATGGATTTTCATATCATTTTACTCTTCATAGGATAGAATATATTCATCATTTAAATATTGCCGCAAAAGGAAAAGGAGCCATTCCACGTCCTTCGTCACCACGTCATCGTTGTCGTTATTATTATTATTATTATTATTATTATTATTATATTTTAAAAAATATTTATATATATAAAGAAGGTGGACTAATAAGAAATCAAAATGTCTCTTGTTCACATTTTTGTAATGATTTGATTGTGCAAGGAAATGATGGGTGGGTGACTAGGCAGAACCATGGTGTTGTCATATTTTTAAAAAATAATCTGTAGGGCGAAAGACTTTCTCATTAATAGTGCACCTGCAATTCCCCGTAGTCCACGTTTTGGCAACAATAAATTTACGCATGCGGGCCCCACAGGGTCAGACGCGAATCATCCATGCATGCTTGGTGGGGACGATGGGCGATTATATCTGTGTTTCTTGTTACTTCCTAACGAACACTTATGTTGTGTGTATATATATATACAGGGAGATGTTTATATAGAACAGATTCTATGATAATTTGTCATGGGTCAGTATAGTTATTAAATGTCATGAGATCGATCTCATCCGATCATCTCCCATGATATTCAAGGGCTTAAATGTCGATCCAATGATAAATTGTTACGGGATCTACTCTCTCTCTCTCTCTATAGTACATTATACGAAATTTGTTGTCCGTAAAACATCACTGTCAGTCACCACATAAATATGATTAGTCTTCTTCTAGTACATATGTAGCAGTAGCATAGTATATTATAGTATCGTACATTAGACGAAATTTGTTGTCCGTAAAACACCGCTGTCAGTCACCACATAAATATGATTAGTCTTCTTCTAGTACATATGTAGTAGTAGTATAGTATATTATAGTATAACAGTTTCCAAATGATCATTATTTGCATTATTATCTTTTAATTAATTATCAGTCCACCTGTTGGGCTCCACGCAAGGAGTTTCGCAGCCTGGGGCATGGGTGTTTGGGGACTTTTACATGATTTATGATTATTGAGGGATTTTTTTTTACTAAAACTCCATTTATAATTTTTTTAAAAATTAAAAAGCCCAGGATGTTTTGGTTGGAATGAGTCTATCTTAATTTTAGTAATGTTGAAGTATCCGGGTCACTCACATTATTTGGATCCGAACGTAAAAATATATCCATCTTATACGTCTTTCTGGGAAGCCTTCATCTTTGGGAGCACCCACCCGCCGTCAACGTGACTGATGATAGCAGGAAATCTTCGCCGCCGGCACAGCGTACCGATCGAATCAGATCAAAAAGAACTCAAAAAGCACATGAGAAATGCGGAGGCCGGCCGAATCCAAACTAAAAATCTCCTCTGCGCTGCTTCCCTCTCTCTCTCTCTCACTAAAATGGCGTCCCTCCTCTGTCACCACCCCTACCCTCTCCTTCCCTTCCTCACAAGAACCCCTCGCTCCTTCCCTTCCCGGAGCCTCCGCTGCCTTCTACCCCGCCGGAGGCCCTTTCCCCGGGGTGGCTCCGTCGCCGCCAGGCTCGGGCCGCCCGGTTTCTCGGACTTCGAGGCCACCGAAGAGTGGGCGCGAAAATTCCTCGGCAGGACGGAGGGCTTCCTCTATACCATCGCCGACGCTGCGGTGAATTCGTCTGCGGATGCTTCGGCGACGGCAGGGGCGGCGGCGACGGAGGCCTCCAAGCAGAGCGACTGGCTGTCGGGCATCACGGATTATATGGAGTTCGTCCTCAAGGTGGGTGCTGATGTTGTCAAGGGAAGGTGGGGGTGGGTACAAATGTTTGCACGAGTTCTCGGAAGAGTGGTAATCCCTTTTGGGAGATTCTCGAGTTCGAAGTTTGGGAGTGTCGCTGTGTAGTTGTGCAAAAAAAAACATGCTACTCTGTGGTAGAAAAAGGCCAAACTGGCGCTTCCTTAGGCACCGTGTTTCTGCTAGGATATCGCGAACAGTGAGCTGGAACAGTGTTCTGGAGATGTTTACGGTAGTTTGTATGGATAATCATGGCGAGGTTCAAGGAATTTTTGCAGTGGACGAAGGGATAGCCATTGGGGGCATTCCTGATATTGTGTCAAACGCTTCGAACTTGGTGTATTATATGGATCTGTTGCGGGGCGGAAGTGGTATTCTCGGGCCTCATTACACTAAACTTGTGGCAAACTCTTGCCATATGCAATAAATTCACACAATGTATCTCTTTTTGCACGTGTTGCCGATTGCTGCTAAATATGTGTGATGATTGTGACAAATGATGATGATTCTATAAGGATATGTTGATTCACATTCTTTTTGGAAGCCTTTGGAAAAGTAGGCTCTCGAGGTTGCAAGTGGTGCGGTCGTGTCGTTCTCACCATGAGTGTGGCATTACCCTGTTTTATGTGGAAATGGAATTTGACATTTTGAGAACCATTTTTTTCCCCTCTCGGTGATGGTGCTTAGTTCTTAGGAGCAAAATGGAGAATTCAAAAAGGGAAAAAAAGAAAATGAAATAGTTAGAAGTATAATTACTGATGTCACTTGAATGTGAGGTCAACATCCTAATGACCACAAAAGTTGTCAAGGAAAGAGGAATTTGAAACCAAATATTCCTCCATATCATTTTATGAAACTACCTTATCAAAGCCGACAGGCATTCATGCAGAAAAATTTGAAGGATACTGAGGTTTAAATAGTCCTGATGACACTCCTCTTGTCCTTTTTGATCCACTAACATGTGTATGCAATCCACCATGCAACTTATGTACCAGATTCCAAATTCTTCCTGTCCATTTCTAAGACATTGCTACTTCTCTCTGACGTATGCTGTACACTCGCTCGCCGTAGATGGTCCCTCTTCTTATATAGGAAATAAAGAAAAGCAGATACTGTAATAAAAGAGAGAATGCATTGTACTTTCTCGTAAGAAACTTTAAGCATTCTGGAGATGAAGGTGACTAGGTGAGTGTATGCTCCAAGACTATCATATAGCTAAAAAGGAAAAAGAAAAAGGAAATAAGTCTTGTATTTGATGCGATTACATGTTGATGCTTATTTATATAATAAGAAACATGATCTTTAGAACCACCATTTACTGTCCAGCCTTTTTTTTCTTTAAAAATAAAATGCGTGAAGTATTCAATTCTTCATCTACCCACATATTTATACTGTTCTCTGAGGATTATTTGCTTAATCTTTGAAGTGGAGCCATAAAAATTGAGGAGCTATTACTGAGATCTTGCAGTTACTTTAAAGTATTGCTACATGAAGTGTTTGGTGGGGTGAGTTGAGGTTGATTCATTTGGGAGTTAGGGAAGTGTGCTTAGGTGCGAGCCAATTTCATATCTCTAGGTCAGTTTACGCTTTTGTGCTGACAAGGTAATGCCTTGGAAATAAACTCAATGTTAATTGAGGTCTTTAAAAGGTTGTGAACCTGCCTGCCATTGTGCTTAATTGGCCTCCTTCTAATGCCGTCACTGAAGACCTAGTGCAAATCTACCTGTCTAGTTATTAGATCTCATGTAACTTCTGATTCAAGCTTTATGATTAAAAGCTGTGGTTTTATTTTGTAAAATATTATCATCTTCAACAAGGAATTCATCTTCTTGTAATTTCTTTATAAAATAAAGAGCCTGGGGAAAAAAATTCCGACACTGAAATTCTTCTGTGATGCATTCATCTGTTGTTTGACATGTCCAACAGGGCAATAAGGGCTGATTTACTGAAAACCCCTGTACATATGAATAATATGTAACTGCAATCAACTGTGGTGGTAATTGTGATACTAGGATGCAAAGTGCCCTTTAGAAGTTACATCCATACTCGTTTGAATTCGACTTGTTGAATCAAATTTCTATTATCAAGAAGTAATCTTCCGTTAACAAGAAGATCGTGGTATTTGTTTGGCTTTGGCCATGGGTTTGATCCCTGCTGAGTGCTGATGTGTGTCCAAAATCCACTGGCAGCATCCTATTCATTCAGTCCATGGTACTTGTGGTGCTTTATGTGTATCTACCTTTTACTTGGACCTTTTTTTTGCATGGCTGGGTTTCTTCATTGTAGAGAACACCTCTGCTGCCACATGATAAGATTTATTTGTATCTTCTGGGGTCAGCGTTGTTCTGTTGTGTGTATATGTGTGTGTACCTTATCCCATGGAGTTGTCTTTCTCCTTTCAGGTTTTAAAGGATGGGCTTTCTGCTTTACATGTACCATATTCATATGGTTTTGCCATCATATTACTCACAGTCCTTGTTAAGGCTGCTACATTTCCATTGACAAAGAAACAGGTTAGTTTTGCAGTAGTCATTTGTTTACAGCATGTGGACTATAAATCTTGACTTGTGTTTTATTGACCATATAATCCTTTCCTAATTTAGCTTCCAAAAAGCTGGGGAACTGTATTTAAAAGTTATCTTAGCTGCATTCATATATAGATTGGCGTGTACACTCTGCAAAGTCTATGAATTGGTCAGAGACAACTACATGAGCACAAACTCTTCCCTTTTTATTCTTTTTAAGTAGTGTGCGGTCATGTAGTGGGCATGAGATTTAGCTGGATAACTTTGAGGGAAATCTGGATAAACGTCCTAGAAATAAGTTGTGACAATAGAGGCTATGACATATGTTGCATACTTTCACATTCTCGTGAGTGTGGGGGGTGGGATCAGAGATTTCCCTCCCACCCAGAAAAAGTGAAGGATGGGAGGGAAATGTTTCAGAGATAATGCATTTGGGGAATCTGTCAGAACCCCAATGTGTTACTAAATGAACTCTTAATGGAAGAGATTCATGCCACTCTTGATGCCGAAGTGGCCTCTAAAGTTCACATCAGTAATTTTGGATTCAAGGATCCTAGTTTTGTAGCTTTGTATGTTGACGTGAATTCACCTTAAAAAACAGCATTATGTGATAATATGTCTGTAAATCTTTTTGTGAACTCTGCACAGCCATAAATCCAATTGTTAATGTATACCATACTTATAGCAGCGTGATTGAACCTAGGTTGATTATTGACATCATGCAATATTGTATACTGACAGATATTATTTCACCAGTATTTAACACACATTTACTGTTATTTGATCCCTTCAGTTCTTGCGTTGCTTCATTTTCAATCCAGATTCTTCTATTCATTCAGGTCACCTCAATTTACTAAATATATAACTTGGTGCTAAAAAAAGTCAGTTAGCAGTCCATTTCAATGTTGCAGGATGGTTCAATATCTTGTGAATGAGGCTCCACCATGTTGTGTAAAGAGTATGTTGTCAATATGTATCCAGAGGGTTGGTGGTAGGGTTGCGATCAAACAGAATCGTGTTGAACAGATATGGGCTCAAGAAAAGCATGACCTTTAATCAACAAAGCAAACGTTTGATTTTATCGTAAAAACACAGCACTCTGGATCAACTTGACTAGGCACAAGCTGGACCTTGCAGTAACGGGGTTTGAGCTTGATTCAATTGTAGAAACATAACACTCTAGATTAACCTGACTAGGCTTGATCATCAATAAATTACCTGGAACAATTATTTGACCTAGGTGATCAGCAATTCAGCAACCTTAAGGATGCCCGATAAGTAAATGACACAATACTCATGTGCTCATGCCCACCTGACATGACAGAAAGTGAAGCGGTGCAGTGGGATAATCATGCCTGTTTTTGGAGGATGAACAATATTTCAATAATTTTAGGAATTTAATGAAACATGAAAGGAATGCCCACTGTTAAATGCATAATGATGGACTTACATTGTAGCCTGCCTTTATGTTCCTGAGAGGTGCACATATAGACTCGTTACAGTTTCAGGGTGGGGAAAGGTGCCAGCGTTATAGTCCATAAACTTACTAAATTTTCATATTCTTGAGGGGTGGAACTACCATTAGATAACTAACAGTAGGCCCATAACTTATTGCAATTTTTATGGTCTTGACTCTTGGGAGGGACTTTTCTGATGTTAGGCTTGTTGACTTCACTCTCTTTAGATAATAAAATTGGTGGTACAGTTCACTTCCATTCGGAAGAAAAAACTGATGTTAGTCCTGTTGACTACTCCTTGAACTGTATAAAGAGCCAAAGAGGGGAGGTTGCCACTAGATTTCTAATGTTGGTCCTCCCCACCAATAATATTTTATGGTAGGCCAAAAAGAATGAACATTTTTATTAACCACGATGTGTGAACTACATTGATAGTTCATAAGCTATTTGTATATCTGTCTAAAATCTGGACTACATTGTTCCACTTACTCTCATAATAAATGACTGAATGAACTATCTCGCTTTTGAGTGTCCAACTACCTTACATGCAGGGGGATGGCCTTTATATCGGCTGCTGTTGGAGTCTTCGACTTTGGTGACATGCCAAATTTTGAATATAGTAGTCAATCTTATCCTTTCAGCCATGGTACTAAAAATCATAGTTGTCAAGGTGACAAGGTGACCCAAGGCATTCATGGTGAGCCTAAGCGCTTAGGCGATAAGGCGTCCACTTAGGTGTTGCCTAGGTGACACCTTGGCACCTTTTTAAAAATCTTAAAAATTATATATTCCCAATAATACAAATTATGAATAAGATACATGAAAAAATTATATATTTTATTATTAAAAATTGAGAGATGTAGAGAGAGGAGAGAGAGGGCGGAGAGAGAGAGAGGCACACGCATGGAGAGAGGGGTATTGGAGGAGTGTGTGGAGGCCGATCTACTTATGACCCTGCCTTGCATTGCCGAGCCCCCTGGCCCAAAAATTTTGTGGGATATTGTAGGCTATGTTTAGGGCAGGCAGCGCAAGGCACCCAGGTAGAGCGCCTTGGCACACTTGGTTGCCTAGGCGGGCGCTTTGCTTGCCTAGGTGGGCACCTATGTAGTCTGAGGCGTGAGGCGGCCGAGGCGACCAGGGGGTCGCCTCATGCCTCAAACGCCTAGGCGATGGCCTAGGCATTTGAGGCGAGATTTTTATTAAATATGTATATATAATTCAAAAAATAAATTATATGTCTAAATATCACAAAAATACCTATATAAAGTCAATAAATTTCCTAAATTCATTCAATCCTATGATTCAAATTATTATGACTCACTAAATTCACATAGAATATAACAAACCACTGTCAAAAATCAAATTCTGTGTGTCTATGTGAGATGGAGAGAGAGTGAGACAAACTGTGGTCAGAGCGAGGCGAGACAGGGCGAGGCGAGGCGAGCAGCCATCGCCTCACCTCTGAGGCGCGCCTAGGCGCGCGCCTCAGACTACGTAGGTGGGCACTTGGTTGCCTAGGTAGGCACCTTGCTCGCTTTTTTTTTTGGGGGGGGGGAGGGCGCAGAAAGGTGGGCTGACGCGTTGGCCCCATAAGGGAGCCTTGTCGCCTAGGCGACCACCTTGACAAGTAAAAATGGCCGAACCAGACTGGATCCAGCTGAACCAGGCTGGAACTAGCCGGAATTGGTCTGGTTCCAATAGGGAGGAAATCAGCCAGAACTGGCTTTGCAACCAGCACCGACTCCAATCAGTTCTGGTCCCAAAACAGTTGTTTAAACCTTACTTTTGGCAGGGACATCCCATCCCAGTGAGAAAACTGGATTGGACACTTTTTGATATGTCATAGTGAGTGTCTCGGCTGTCCTAGCCTGTCTTGTCAGGAATATTCCAACTCCTTAAACCATTTTATGACTTTATTTCGGGGGTTTGCTTATCAAATTTTCTCGTTTATAAAATAAAGTACTCAATAGAGACTAGAACACATTGATCCTTTCTTATTTTTATGTGATATGTTTATTTTGACGCTATCTATATTGTAATATGAAAGTGAAAATTCCAGATAGGATGCCGGAATTCTCTAGGACCTATGAGATGTTCCAGTAGAAAATGGGGCAGTGATTGGGATTGGATTGACATTTATAGTTTTGAATGCTAGTTTTTGGGGGTGATGGTGCACGCTGATCTGATGTGCTTTGATTGGGTTCCTAGATGGCTCAAAAGGAAAAAAAAGGAAACATCATTTTCAGTGTTAGGGGCTAGGGTTATCATTAAATCTTTAACGGTCTGGTCCTCTTCCCTTGACTGCCTTTGTTTCTGTCTTCTCTTTGAATTTTACATTTCTTGTGGTTGTGACGGGGGTCAGAACAGGACATGGCCTAGTTGGACCTGATGGTGGTAATCTCCCTCTCCCCTTATCTGGGAGTCTAGAGGAGAAAGTGGTGTTAATAGTGGTCACATGGTCCACAATTCCTTTTATTGGTGCCCATGAGCCCACCATTACTAAATGCTAGTGTGGGCCTTATGTAGGGCCCTTACAATCTTCTCTATGCACCCATTTTATGCTTGTTAGAACAGAGGTGAAGAGGTAGTTGAGCTATGGGCCCATCGTCCATCATTAAGGCATAGTGGAATAGTGAGCCAAGGGCCCACTTTTTTTTTTTGAAGTGTGGCTTTTGTCCCTTTTCCAAAGGGGGACTTAGACAGGGCTCAGAATAGGACAGGGCCTAGTTGGACCTGATGGTGGTAATCTCTCTCCCCCCTTATCTGGGAGTCTAGAGTAGAAAGTGCGGTTAATAGTGGGCACATGGTCCACAATTTCTTTTATTGGTGCCCATGAGCCCACCATTAGTACATGCTCGTGTGGGCCTTACGTAGGGCCCTTACAATCTTCTCTGTGGGCCCATTTTATGCTTGTTATAACAGAGGGGAAGAGGTAGTTGAGCTATGGGCCCATGGTCCACCATTAAGGCATAGTGGAATAGTGAGCCAAGGGCCCACCAATTTTTTTTGAAGTGTGGCTTTTGACCCTTTTCCCAGGGGGGACTTAGAATATGATCAGCCCATAGGGTGTTTTCCTTGGGTTAGGGCTTCAATAGTAATTTCTTCCCCCTCTGCCTTTATTTTCTTGATAGAACTGGCCCACTATGGTTCCTCTTCCCACTTTTGCCTGAGGATCATAGAGGGAGGAAGGCATTGGGGGCTTACAGCCTACTATTAATATTTATATAGTGGGCTATGGGTCTGCTTCCATATAGGGAACTTAGAAGAAAGAGCTACCCTGGTGGAAGGTTTTTGTCCGGCAAACCAGGTGTGGAAGTGGAAGAGGAAGAAAGGGGGATGGTTGACCCAATTCCAATGTTAAAGCTTGTAGTAGTGGGCCAAAGCCCTCTGTTAGTTGTTTTCCTATAATGGCTCCACATCCATGGGGTATCTTGGGACTTGGGATTTCGTGGAGGCAGGTCCATCGCTTGGATCAAAGTCTAGTGTCCTCAGTCTTTGATAAATAGCACAAATTTGTAGCAATAAGGGAGTAATGCTGAACATGGAAGGAAGGATCAAATTGGATCAACTGATTAGATTGGATTTGGGTTGGGCCGATCCGATCCCGATCCCCCGTCTCGATTCATGGATCGGATAGGCCGATTTAGCACAATCTCCACCCAGTAAATAAAAAAATAAAAAAATGAACAGTACTCGATATTGTTCATTCTCGAAGGTACAAAGTAACTGTTCATTCCTCAATTTCACTGTTCCTCCGAGAATGAACAGTATCGGTAGAGGAGGATGAGGAGGAGAAGAAGAAGAGGAAAATATTTATCTGCTCAAGTCACTGTCGCCGTCTGCCGTCGCTACCGCTACCTATCGTTGCCATCTGCCGTCGCTGCAGCCACTTGCTATCGCCATTTGCTGTTGCCGTAGGCAGCAACGGCTAGTGCCTCCTCCTTGGCTCCCGATCAACCTATAGCGGAGAGGGGGTTGGGGGCGTGGAGGACTGGAGGAAGAACTGAGAAGGAGAAAGACCCCTCAGACTCTCGAAGGAAATAGGTTAGTTTTGCACAAAACCCCCTCTAAAACTTTAAAAACATATTAAACTCTAAACTAAAAAAAATACCTGGATTAGACTGGGATTGGATCGGGATCAGTCGACTTGGCCGTCGTAGATTGGGTTGGGACCGGCCGATCTGATCTCGATTCCCGATCCTTCCTTCTTTGATGCTGAAGATGAATTTTTCATTATTTTACATTAGTACACACCTTTAAATGTAAAATAAAAATGCAAGTACATAGCTAAAAGGGGAAAATATTATCTTAAAGGAAATGCCACACTCTGACCACAATTGAACACGAAATATTCATGGGTGGGGTTGCGGGTAAATTTAGAAGATTCATGGTTCTCACTTGTGGACTTCGTGGGGATCTTTTATGTCTTACTTGATGTGGGACAGGAGAGATGGCAGGCGAACAGTGGGGTGCCCTGTCCCTCTCGGACGATTAATGGTTGTGGTCTCCGCGACCTCTCCCTCGCGGAGCACAGGAAACTTGCTGAAAATCGGATGCTTTTCTTCATTCGTTCATTAACAGAAACAAAGAAGTTTACATCAAGCTTTATAGATTCCTATAACCATACCCGTAATAGACACCCTAGGACCAAGATACCTTTACACCTAAGAAATTAACAAAAAAATTGCATCCAGAAACCTCCAAAAATAAAAATTACATTAGTTGTCATTGGACTCAAGAAAATTGTGCGAAAATAGCACAAAAAATTATAGAAAAATAGAAAAGACTCTAGATAAAAGTCTAAATACATAATAAAATGAAAAATGACTTTATTAGCTGGCTGATTGTCTTCCGCTGCGTCGTTGTCGTGAAATCCATTGATAAGCCTGGGCGAATCTGGGCCATCCATCAAAATCTTTCCGCATCACTACTAAAGTCCTTTGCACCCTTCTCTCTAAAGATCACCTTTCCATTTTATTCTTCTTTATATATTATATGAAGGAGGTGCGCTGATCTATACGCACAACTTCTGAACTGTACTGGCATAAAACTTAGAAGATTTAACCATCCATATATTATCTATCATCTTTCATTATATCCTTCACAGTCCTTCACTTTTTTACATCTTTTTCTTTCTTTTTCTTTTTTTTATCATATCCCTTTGGATATGGCAGAGTATCATTATCATATAGAAGGAAATTTCATAGAGCATAGGAAATGAGCCATTGGTTTAGATGCCTGGGTTTGACTGTCATCGTTTTTCAAATTGCAGCTGATCAGTCTTTCTCTGATAATTGCTCACTTCTTTCAATGATGATACTCATCCTATATCTTAAGGGCGACTTTGATAATGGAATAAGGTCGGGTAGGGTGAGTTATTCACCTTATTCGAATTTGGTAGCACTGCTCGGGTAGGGTGGCTTATTTGGGTTGGGAAGGGTAAGTGCGGGTAACTCATTAAACCAAAATGGCCAAATAAGCTATTCGGGGTTGGGTAGGATAAGGTTTTGTGGATTTCTTATTTATGATATTTTTTAATTATTTTATCTATTTTATTTTTTTATTTTAGGTAGAATAAGAATAGTTATTGATGAATTTCAGAGGAAGAATAGATGATGAAATGAAGAGAGGAAGAAGGAGAGAGAAGGAATAACCGCGACCATAGAAGCCTGCGACCTCTCCTCACCTTGTATATTATTAAAAATAGGGCTGTTTGAAAATTACAAACAGAGACAAAAATACCCCTCATAATAGGGAGAAATAACCCGACTACCCTAATCACTAATACCAAGAGATAAAACATAAAATAGGGACTAAAATGCCCCTCTATCCTTCACCGCGACTACACTCCCCCTCAAGCTGAGTGTAGATATCAAGCAGCTTGCCTAGACGAAGTTGAAATTGAGATTGTCCTTTTGTGAAGATATCTGCCACCTGGTCTTGAGACTTCACATAAGACAAATTTCTTCAAAGTCAAGTTTCTTCCTTGTGAAGTGACGATCAATTTCAATATGTTTCGTTCGATCATGCTGGATTGGATTATTTGCAATGTTGATGGCTATCTCGTTGTCGCAGTAGAGCTTCCTTAGTAGACAAACACGAACAGAAAGTTTGTACCTCATTAAGAATAGCTTCAACCAGACCATTTTTGTAACATAGTTGGCCATTGCTCGATATTCAGCTTCAACACTGGACCTCGCACAAACTTTCTGTTTCTTACTCCACGCAGTGAGGTTGCCTCCTAAGGACAAGCAATACCCAATAGTTGATCTTTTTTCATCTTTAGAACGTGACCGGTCAGCATCCGAATAACTTTCAATTAAAAGATTGTGACACTTGGAGAATAGGAGTCCCTTGCCAGGACAAGACTTGATGTACCGAAGTATCTTTTCAATAGCTTTCATATGAGGTACTCTGGGTGCATGCATATACTGACTGACCACACTAATAGCATATGCCAAGTCTGGACGGGTGAGTCCTAGATAAAGAAGGTGACCAACCAATCTCTAATATTTCCTCATTTCTGAATCAGATAGGAGATCACCATCAGTGTCATTAAGACCGTGATTAGATTCAATAGGGGTGTCAGTTGGTCTGCAACCAAGTTTCCCTGTCTCCTCCAATAAATCCAGAGCATACTTCCTCGGACAAATTTAGATACCTTGATGGGATTGGGCAACTTCAATGCCGAGGAAATATTTGAGTTTTCCCAAGTCTTTATTATCTAATACCTGTGCAAGATTGTGTTTCAACTTTTCAATTTCATGAACATTATCACTTGTGATGATCATATCGTCCACATAGACCAGCAGAACAACCACTTTGCCACCTTGCCATTTAGTGAAAAGAGTGTGGTCAGAGTTGCCTTGAGAATAGCCAAAACTCAGCATAGCATTGCGGAATTGATCAAACCATGCCCTAGGTGATTGCTTCGGCCCATAAAGAGCTTTGTTGAGCTTACACACACTTCCCCTTCCACCAAGTCCTGGAGGGGGCTGCATGTACACTTCTTCCTGCAAATCACCATTCAAGAAGGTATTTTTGACATCAAATTGATAGAGAGGCCAAGAGAAGTGAACCACAAGAACTAGAACCACGTGCACAGATTTAAAACGAGCAACAGGAGCAAAAGTCTTTGAATAATCAATGCCGTAGGTCTATGTGAAACCACGAGCAACCAGTCACGCCTTATAGCGCTCAATAGAGCCATCGACATGAAATTTAATTAGTATAGACCTATTTGGAACCAACCAGACTATGTCCCTTAGGGGGATCCATCAGAGTCCAGGTACCATTAGCATGAAGAGCTGCTAGTTTCTCATTCATTGCCTACACCCACTTCGGATCTTTCACTGCCTCAGAGTAACAATTAGGTATGTGATAAGAAGAAATAGTTGATAAGAAGGAATAGTAACCAGGTGATAGGCAAGAATAAGAAACAAAATGAGAAATAGGGTGATGAGTAGAAGCTCTGGAACCCTTCTGGAGTGCAATGGGAAGGTCAGAGGGAGGGTGAGGCTCACCAAATAGAGGACAAGTGGGCCCAGTCGACGTTGAGGGTGGCGGCTTAGTGGAAGGTCCCTTCTTATGCTAGGTGCGCCGGGAATAATGCTGTACAGGAGGATTTGTAGTATCTCAACAGACGCAGAGGACAAAGGATCAACAGGCGACACCAAAGGTAGTGGAAGAGAAGACAAAGTAGGAGTATCCTCCCCCTGACCCAGAGTGGATGGATAATAGGATTGGTTTTCAAATAATGTAAGATCCTTAAGAACATATTTCCTACCAATAAGAGGATCCAAACACTTGTAGCCCTTTTGGATTGGAGAAACCCGTAAGAAAATTCCCTAAACAACCCGAGGATCGAGCTTAGTACCACCAGGCACTAGACAATGAATAAAACACAGATACCCAAAGACACGAGGTGGCTGAGAGAACAAGTGTTCAGATGGACGAAGGATGAGAGAAGGAACTCGGCTGTCCAATGTACGTGATGGCATTCGATTTGTAAGATAAGAGGCATGAAGAACAGCCACCCCCCAAAACTTCTTGGGTAGATCCTAGTGGAAAAGAAGTGCTCGAGATGCTTCTAGGAGATAACAATTTTTCCGCTTAGCCATACCATTTTGTTGAGAGGTGTAGACACACGATAATTCATGAATAATTCTTGTATCTTCCAGAAAGATATTTAGATTTTTTTTTCGAAGTACTCCCAAACATTATCGGATTGGAAAGTCTTCACCCTCCTGTCAATCTGAGTTTCCACCATTTTGCAAAACACTTGGACAATCCGAGGAACCTCCTTTCGAGAATGCAAGAGGTAGAGCCAATAATAATGAGAATAATCATAAATAAAAGTGATAAAATATCCATGACCATCCATAGAGAGAATAGGAGAAGGACCCCAAACATCAGAATGGGCAAGATCAAATGGAGTAGAACTCCACACTTGACATTGAAGAGACTCCTTTGACTCAGAAGCAAATAAATGAGGAAAAAGAATCCTAAGAGACCTAAAAGAGAGGTGACCAAGTTGGGAATGCCATAAGTAGACATCTCTAAGAGGCTGATTTATCTTGCTACAAATTGAAGGTTGAAAAGCAGCAATTCCACCGGCCTTGAAATGATAGAGACCATCCACTTCATGACCACTCCTAATCATTTGCTGTGTCTGTAGGCCTTGAAAAACACAATGGGTAGAAAAAAATGTCACTGAACAATTTAGAGATTTAGTGATACTACTCACAGAAAGAAGATTAATCGATAAAGAGGGTACATGAAGAGCACATGGAAGGACTAAGTGACCATTTAGATGAAGGGAACCCTTGATGGCAATAGTGGCTTGGGTGTCATCAATAATGGTCACGTTGTCCTGCCCAGAAGACAAAGAATTGGAGGTGAAGTGAGTGGAGATACCGGTCATATGGTTTGTATCCCCTGAGTCTGACCCAAGGGTTAGACTGAAGATGAGTAGTGTAGCAACTCGAAATTCTATATGCATTTATATGCGAAAAAAAATAATGAAAGATGAAACTAAAATAAATGATAAATATTTTTCTTTATGTCTTTAAAGTGTAGAATATATAAACGCGAATCCTATCCCACGTGTTAACACGAACGGCGAGATTCACGGCACGATTCTGAGAAGGCGAAGACGTCGGTACTGTGGCAATACTGTAGCATCCGATTTAAGAGAGAATTATTAGCTATAATTAAATCCTAATTAGTGGATGATGTAATTTCTTACCTAATTGAATAAATGAGGTCATGGATTATGTCATAAAGGGGGATTTATTTCAATATTTCCATGTTAGAAATTAATGTCAACATAAGTTGGTGTAATAGTAACATGAGTTAGTGAAATAGGAACATTGAGTGGAAAATTGACTTAGAATTAAATTAGCAATGAAATATCATTGAATAAATGAGGTAATTGATTATGTCATGAAGGGAGATTTATTTCAACATCCACATGTTGGAAATTATTGCCAACATAAGTTGGTGTAATAGTAACATGGGTGGGTGACATAGGAAATTAGGTGGAAGATATAATTAGATTAGCAATAAAATAATTATGGGACTTGGCCTCATGGTTTGTCATATCGGATCTCGACTTCGTCTCGGGGGGGGTTGGAGAGGAGATCTCGGAGAGATCTCGAAAAAATCTCGGGAGATCGGGTTCGGGGATTTCGGAACATTTTTCATATGTATAGCCTATTTCTAAAATAATCTTAATTCTTTTATACTAACCACTCAATTTCACAAATATGTTTTTGTAATTGACAACTCAATCTTACCAAGTAAAGAGTAATGATAACAATAACAAATCAATTCACATGCACTAATGTCAATATACATCAAAAGTTATACAAAAAAGAGATACATAAAATAGTACATGAATCACAAACTGAAGAATACATCAAAAATTATCAATAATAAGAAGGGCGATGTGTCTCAATCTCTCCACTCGCATATTGTCTAAAGTAATAACTCTCAACTCAACATAAGCACAATATTGCTCCCATGTCATACTTTGCTCATACATCTGCATATACTCTCTCACATATCTATCATAATCCTGAACAGAAACATGAACCAACACACCAATGCGCGGATAGAGGGGATAAGAATATGTCACTCTAGGTACAGGTACAACAACTGGGACAAGATATGGATATGCATGTGGAGTAGTGTATGATCCGTATCCATATGACGAACTTGATGACTCGGACTCATGTGCTGGATGCTCATATCCATAGACATTAGATGAGCTTGATAAATCTTGGTGTTGATGGTCTCCATATGTTTGTCCAGATGAGAGATCCATAGAAGTGAAAGTATGTGAAAGGTCTTGTTCTTCATCATCATACAATCTATGTTGTCTTGATGTGCCTTGATCATTCTTTCTACGTTGATAACTTCGATATCCTCCAGATGCCGGCCGAGATCCATGATCTTCATCTTGAGTGGCATGAGTGAAATGATCTTCTCCCGTGAATGGACTTATGTGACCAACACTTTCATCTCCACCTATCCCACCTCCATCACCACCAAACTCACCTCCATCACCATCATCTCCTTTTATCACTTTTCTCATTATCATTATCATCATCAGGACTAGAGACATCCATATCTGAAGGAGGATAAGTGTCATGGTGATGAGCAGCCTCCGAAGATGCACCAACAATTTGGTGTGTCACAACATCTACATCAATTCCTGCCTCTCGTGCTGCACTACATATTTCTTCACATGGCCGGCCATCTTCTTCCAAAGTGTTGGAAGCAATCCATTCTGCATATGGGTTCTCCCGATCATCCATTTCATTCTCATCCAACAAAGTGAAATAGTCAAGTGGATCATCCTCAGGATCACCTCCACGTCCATACTCATCCTCCATTCTCTTTACCTTCAACTTCATGTTATAATGACAATACACGAGTTTCTTCAACTTTGTATACGCTAACCTATTTCTAGGATTCGTATGTATCAAGGCAAACGTGCTCCAATTCCTTTCACAAGGTGAAGCTGATGCAGTTTGTGATAAAACGCGAACTGCAAGTTGTCTAAGTGTGGGAGCATTTGTTCCATACATCTTCCACCACTCACCTGAAAATCAAGTAATCTAGTTAAAAATAATTTCAATAAATCCAAAACATCACACTTTCAAAAAAAATAAAACCCATCAAATCTATGACTACTAACCTGGCCACATACTTTCCCTACTTGCTATAGCAATCTTAGTCCCAAAAGAGACCAGTGCATCTCTAAACTTGACAATCTATCAAGATAAATATAAGAAACATCTCAGTGTTAAAAAAATATAATCTTAAGGTAAATAACTGAAAATTACCTCATTGCCAAATTATGCTCTTCCCTTAGATTTAGGAAGTAATTTCTCAAATACTTCATGCACAGTGTTGATCAATGTTTGATCATCCCCCAATTTTTGCTTATATTGATACTTGGGGTTAAGAAAATATGTTGATCATATAAAATCATCAAGGAAAGAATTCATTATGTCTTTTAATAAATAATACTAAATTGAAAGATAAAAACTATTAAAATTCAAAGTTGAGTATTTACCAGCCTTGTAGATAGGTGCATCCATAGATTTCAGCCATCTCTCATCAATAATCTTATGTACCCAAGTCCAATTTCTTGGAGAAGATACCTTGATGCCTTCCTTCATAATGATCATAGAATGGTATACTAAACCCATACTTTATCTCTCAGTATCCATAACTCTCAAAACTCGATACATTGGCTCCATAATTTTTATTACATCTCTTGCATAATCCCAAAACATAGGAGTGCATATAATTTGTTCCACGTTTTTTCCAACTGGGCTGATACTATACTGAGAATTGGACCATTCTGATCCAAGAAAAAAACACTCTGCAGACCATCTTTCTCCCTCACCAAACTTTGAAGGGCAAGATAATTTGTTGCAAATCGAGTAGCTCCAGGTCGAATTATATCTCGACCACAAGTTTTTCACACTCGATCTACAACCCAATCATGATTATATATAAATCTTGTGACAAGTCTGCCCATATCCACGGCCTTCTTCACCATGCTGTGCTTTGCCACAGCTTCAAACATCAAATCAATACAATGTGCAGTGCATGGAGTCTAAAAAAGAGGGTACTTATTAGATAACAATTTACATGCTTTTTTGTAGCTTCTAGCATTATCTGTAACAATTTGTACAACTCTTCCCTTTCCAATTTCTTTAACCTTGTCGTCCATCAACTTCATTATGTATTCATGATTTTTTTTTTTCCTGTGGCATCAACGTAGTCTAGAAAAATAACACGACCTGCACTGTACACCATGAAATTAATGATGGACATTTTTGTAGGTCCTGTCCACCCATCACATAAAAGAGAGCACCTATGTACATCCCAATGTGGTTCCAATTTCTTAATTTCAGCTTCCATTTCAAGAACCAATTCATCAAGATATTTTCCTAAGATTTTCTTAGTGGTGGGTGGAAGTACTCCACGACCAAGTTGTTGAGCTTCAGTTATCATATTCTTGAAATGATGGTCCCCTGCAACATTGGCTAGAATGTGATTGTAGATAAAACTTTTTGATATCACCTTTCCAAGAGACTCTTTAAATTTTCCTTTACTCAACATTGATTGTATTCTTTGTTGTTTGGCATCATCAGATTTGTATTTTCTAGACTCTATCTGTGGTTCAGAAATCCTTATACTCGAACTACAGCGCATAAAATCAGCTATGCCCCGTTTGGCTTTCTTACCAGTTCCACTAGTACCAGCTCCAGGCTCTGGCACTTCTTCACAATCATCATCAGACTCAAAGTCATCATCATCCCTTCCCATTTGACGCAACTCTTCCATAATCTGCTCTCTATTTGCTGTTTGTTTCATAGCTTTCTTGCCCTTCTGTTCTTTAGCTTCTTTTAATTGTTTACGGACTTCAGATGGACAACTCGGACACTTGGTTACATCTTGTCCTTTTTCTCTAATCAAATGATTCTTTAATCTTGTAACACCACCTGCCTTCATTACCTTCCCACAAAAATTACATTCCGACCCCCTTCCTACAGGCTTCCCATATTGCCAACCTATGTCTTCAAAAGACATGTTTCTGAATCTCTGATAGAAAAAAACATAAATAATATATCATATTTAAAACAAAAAAACAAACAACACCATGTCTCAATTATATCATACACCTCACTAACAACAATATGAACAAAAAAAATATTGCAACAAATCTAAAATTATACCTTCTGAAATTTAAGTAATTCTCCAAGAATTCGCTATTTTCCGAAGACCGCTGCCACTTTTATCAACAATTTTGACGAAATAAACTAAGACAATTAATAAAAAAATTAACATTAAATTATAAACTATAAAAATTTCAAATCTCTCTCTCTGTCTTCCCCCTCTCCGTCTCTCTCTCTCTCTGTCTGTTCCCCCCTTCTCTCTGTCTCCCCTGTCTCCGTCTCTGTCTCCCCTGTCTCCGTCTCTGTCTCCCTCTCTCTCTCTCACACACCAACAGAGAGGGTGGGAGACAATGATTGAGAGGGACAAAGATAGATAGATAGAGAGAGAGAGAGACGGATTGTTGTGTCCCTGTGATTTTGATGATAGCAAACACTATAAGTCATCATCTGTTTGAATCTGCATATAAATCTGTTTGTGTTGCATTGTGTTGCATATGCATGTTTCATTGAACATATTATCTGAATGACATAACCAACGAACAGGCTGAGGCTGTGTGGTATGTGCATTGGTGCATTTCATAGTTGTTGATGCATTTCATAATTGCATTTAATCTGGATTGTTTGATGTTAGATGCTGCTATACCCTTTTAGCATTGTCTGGACAGTAGTGGGTCGACCCCCCAGATCTGCAAGTCTATACAACGCCATTCTGTTCATGCATCATATCTCCATGTCTACACACTGCATTTAGGCAAAGTCTGCACATTGGTAGAGTCTGTACATCGCCTTCAAAGCCTTTCAAGTCTATACATCCACAGTTGAACCTCAAAGTCTACACATCGCCTCATTTCTTCAGAGTCTATACATCTTCAGTACATGAGTGTCTTACAAGTCTATACATTGGAAGTGTGTACATTGTTCAGCTGCCTTGAACAAGTCTGTACAGCGAGCAGCGTCCTTGTGTTTCAAGCCATTCGCCAAGTCTATACAATGGCTTCGGCACGCCAAGTCTATACAATGGCTTTGGCACTCCAAGTCTGTACATCGCTTCAGGCACTCCTGTGCAAAGTCTATACATTGTATCTTTTACCTACGTTGCTCGAAACAAAGTCTATACACTGCTGGATGATCAAGTCTGAACATTGGCGGCTTTCCCTACGTTCTGGCCAAGTCTACACATCGTGAGCTTGGCTTCTGCTTCAAGTCTATACATTCGTTTTTAAGGCAAAGTCTATACGTTGGCTCAGGGTCTTCAAGTCTGTACAGAGTTCAAAGCCTATACATTGTTCACTCAGCTTCTTCAAGTCTATACATTGGTCGGTGGCGAGTCTGTACAGAGCACTGTTTCAGGCACTCAAGTCTATACAGAGTCTTCAGCTTCTGAAGTCTGTACATTCGTTTGGGAAGTCTATACATTCATTCATCTAAACCTTCATCAAGTCTGTACAACACTGCTTGGTCAAAGCCTGTACATCGCAGCTGTGTTGAAGTCTGTACAGCCAATCTCTTGCCAAAGTCTATACATCGTGAATCTTCAAGTCTGTACAGACTTTGCTTGTTCAAGTCTGTACACGGTTCAGTTGTTTTGGCATGTCTACTCATCATGAAGTCTATACATCAGATTGCCTTTGCATTGCTCAAGTATGTACAGCCCTTTCCCTTTTCAAGTCTACACATTGTGCTTTGTAGCTCACCAAGTCTATACATTGCTCACAGCACACAAGTTCAGGCTCAAGTCTGTACAGCCTTGGCAAATGCTCCTAAGTCGATACATCACAATGTCTGTACATCGCTATGTCAAGCCTTCCAAGTTTGTACAGCCCAAGTCTGTACAACAACTGTCTCACTTGGACTTGAAGTCTATACAGTGGTCTGTCTCTGTAAGCGTCTCAAGCTGCAAGTATGTACAGCCTACAGTGCATCGTCTCTTCAAGTATGTACAGCCTTGGCGTATGCATCTTAAAGTCTAAACATTGTGGGGCTTCGAATCTTCAAGTCCATACATCCATGCATCATGCGTCGACCCCTTTCTTTGATCCGTCGACGCCCCCAGACTACCAAGTCTATACATCAGCCTTTGCATTACAAGTCTATACAACGTGCATTGTTCAAAACAAGTCTGCACAGTCATTGTCTGTTGGCATCACGAAGTCTATGCATTGCTTGTGCATCATAGTCTGTACAGTGTCTCAAGTTCGCTAAGTCTATACACTCTCTCTCATTGTACACACTTGCTTCATTGCTGTTTCTAAGTCTATACATCGGCTAGGTCGTGTTCATCAATGTCTATACATTGCATTGTCAAGTCTATACGTTCTGTTCCTTTGATCAGCAAGTCTATACACACTTCAGCATATGTGCATCACCTTCAAAGACGAAGTGTATACATCCTTCCAAGCTTTCAAGTCTACACACTCGTTGTTAAGCCTTTGCATCAAAGTTTATACAGCATGTGTCTTGTATGAAGTCTATACAGCCTGTGGCTTGTACATCAACTGAACGTTCTTCAGCAGAGTATATACTCTTCAGAAGTTAAAGTCTGAACATCCTTCTGTGAAGACTGTATACACTCAGTTAACCTTCAACCCTATACACTCGATATCACCTTTAGTCTATACACTCGATTGTTAAGTGTTCAAGTCTATACACTCTATCCTTCACACGAAGTCTGTACATTCAGTTAACCTTCAAGTCTATACAATCAAGCTGCATCTTGCCTGTACACACTTTGTTAACAGCCTGAACCATGTATATACATCCAACTGATTTCTTCTTATGTCTGTGTGACAGGTACTATTCGTAAAGCCTTGAAGTGCACGTGTTCCGAGGTTGGCACCTGGCACGTGATCCGAGGATAACGCCCTAAATGCTGCAGCTATAAATACAAATCCGCCTCCATCTGAAGACGTATAAAAAAGAGAAGATAACAAAGAGAGATCAGATAAGAAAGAGGAAGAGAGTGATCGAGATAGACCTGCAGAAAGGCAGTGAGCAGAAGAAGAAGAAAGAAGAAGAAGAAAGAAGAGACAGAGAGAGAGCCTGCGAAAGAGAAGAAAAAGAAGAGTGAGAAGAAGAGAGAGCTAGAGCAAAGGAAGCTTCAACTGAAGATCAGTCTCTGCTGGACCGTGGATCAAATCCAGGCCAGCCAGCTCCTGCGAGAGCCACAGTTTGATTTTATTTTTCCAGCCTTCTGTTGCTGCGGTTTTGTTTTTCCTTTTAACCATTCAACAGTTGTTCTTCCGATTCTCTACTGTGAGGTCGGGTTCCCTCCGGTTGGGAGGAAGAGAGGTCCGAGACCTCTAGTTTGCAGGTGACTTGGTGTCATCTGTGCTTCCCTCTGGGTTTCAGAGGAAGAGAGACTTAGGTCTCTAGGTTCCCCTCCGGTTTGGAGGAAGGGAGGATTGGTCCTCCGGTTCTGGTCTTGTGGGTTGCAAGACTAGGTGTTCCCTCCTGGTCTGGAGGAAGAGAGACTTGCGTCTCTGGTTTCCAAGTGGCTAGAAGTCACTTGGGGTGTCCCTCCGGTTGGGAGGAAGAGGGGAGGTTGTTCCCCTGGTCAAGCTGTGTGGCAGCAATTTTGTTGCAGACTGAGTCTGTAGTTTCTAGCCTAGCTAGTGGAAGCCTCACTCCGGTTTGGAGTGAGGGGTGGACGTAGGTCTTTGGACCGAACCACCTAAAAAATCTTGGTGTTCTCTTGTGGTTTGTTTTTTCCTTATATGTTATTTTCTCTGCTGCGCTCTTTAGATGCTTGCTTAGGAGCGTGTGAGGGCTAAGAGATTTGTGTTGTCTTGCTGAGTTCCTTCTAAGTATTTTCAGCACATTTCATCAACTGCTCTTAATTCCGCATACTTGAGCATTAGAGTTTTAATTGGGCGATATTTGGAGCAGGATACATTCACCCCCCCTCTGTATCCAGGCCTTGCATCCTATCAATTGGTATCAGAGCCAGGTTCTCTGTCTGATCAGATCCAACGATCTGCAGAGGATCCTGTTGCCTTTGGTGCATTTCTGAATTTTCTCTCTGCTGCATTAATCTGCTTGCCGATTTAATCAATGGGTTCTCCACCGGTTTTCAATGGCTCTAACTTTAACTCATGGGTTAGCAGTCTACATAACTATGTGAATTTAATGGATCCGGATATGTGGAAGTTAATTTCACATGGTCCTCATAGACTGCCACAGGAAGAGTCCAAATAGACTAAAAGTGACAGATCAAGAAATGGAGAGAATCAGAAAGTTTTGAAATTAATGAAAGAAGCTACTGACAAGGCTCTACATTCTTGTTTTTATGACTGCAGGTCCGCTAAGGACATCCTGGATCAGTTGAAGCTAGCTCAGAGGATGAATGAGGACAGCTGCATGATGGCTGATAAGAGCGACCATAGCACTGATCAAGATGAATTTGAAGATGCTGAAGAGGTAATCAACCCTTTCGATAGTTACACTATAGATGACTGGGAAGATGCCTATGCTAATCTGTTACACTCCCATGAAAAATTGAGGAAGAAGAATAAAAGTATGATAAAGAAGTTAACAAGTCAAGGGGATCCTATTTCTGGAACTGAAAATCTTGAAAATCCTGAAATTCTGAAAACTGAAAATGAGATACTAAGAAGACAAGTGTCGAAACTAGATGGAATCCAATCAGAACTTGATCATGTTAAATCTGAAAACACTAAACTCAGAAAACAATGTCAGGAATCTGAACAAAAACTAATCAGTCTTGAGAATGGAAACAGATTGATCAATGAAGAGTTCGAGGCTATTAATGTTGCGAACTTAAAGTTTCAGGAAAACTTTGAAAACTGTAATTCAGAATATCCAAGTTTCATAACTGATGTTTTGTTTGATGATGATAAACTTGAGCAGGAGAACACTAGTCTAAAGGAGGAAATTGAGAAACTAAAACAGTTGAACTCCACCATGTCAGAGAGATTGTTGACATTTAAAAAAGGAAAATCTGTTGATGAAAATCAAATTGAGCTCAAACTGAAATCAGAAATTGATACCCTTAAAACTTTGAATTATGTGATGCATCAACAAATTCTGGTCTGTGAAGAAGATATAGTCAACTATGAAAATCAGGTCTCTTCTCTTCAATCTGAAATAAATGATCTGAACAATTCTTTGTCAAAATTCGTAAGTGGGCAGAAAAACCTAGACAAGCTACTAGGTGTAAAAATCAACACTAGGAAGGAAGGGCTGGGCTACAATAATGCTAACAAGAAAGAATTTCAGAGCAAGTTGATGACATCTTTTGTAAAAGCTTCAAATGTAGCCACCACTTCAAAAGATAAACAGCCCATTGTTCAGAAAACCGAAAAACAGAACAAAAATCAGAAAAAGATTGGAAAACAGAAAATAAATAAAAAGGGTTCACTAGGGCATGTTGATCACAGTTTTCACACACATTCACATGCATCTAAAAAGATATTGTCATGCCATTATTGTCATAAATTTGGTCATCTGATGCATGAATGTAAATTGATGGAGAAGGATGATATGACTGCTAGGAAACTTCATGATAGAAATCCTTCAATTCAGAAAAAGAAAATTGAATGTTTCCACTGTGGTAAATTAGGACACAATTGCACAGTGCTGGTTTGCAAGTGATAAGGAAAAATCACATTCATATCATGCTAAATCTCATGCAAACAGTCATGCTGTTAACAAGAACAAATTTGATTCAATAAACCAGCATATGACATGCTTCAATTGTGGAAAATTTGGTCATAAGAGATCCGAATGCTGGCTGAGGGCTGGTGGAAGAAATTCTAACTCGTGTCTTCACTGTGGCAAGATGGGCCACGCTGCAGCCCAATGTTGGCATGCTCAGGGAAGGAAGTTTAACTATAAATCTGGTAAATTCCCTGTCAATAGAAACATTTCTGGTAGGAATGGATTTGTGTTTGAAAGAAAAACACTTGCATGTTTTGAATGTGAGAAGTCAGGCCATAAAGCTGCTGACTGTTGGCTGGCTTATTTTGGTAAACAGAATTTCAATTCTGTTAACAGAAATTTTCATGCATATGCACATAGAACTCATGCTAATAAGAATGTGCATAAATCAAATCTGAAATCTGCTCCATCTTGCTATTATTGTGGTACATTAGGTCATTCAATGAACTACTGCTATTTGATGAGATCTGATGACCTACATGCTAAAAAGTTGTTTAGTACACCTGCTCAAGGTGTCACTATTAACCATGCAGGACCCAAGACTGTTTGGGTACCTGCCCATGCAACATAGTGTGCTAACTTGCAGGTGTGCCTTGGAAGCTGAAGAATAAAAAAAAAGGGGGGAAATAAACCAAGGCACCCAAGTTGATAAAACCCCATTCAGGTAAATTCTTCACATATGTTCAAATAAAATTTATGGTTGATCTGATAAGTCATAGTTTCATGCATACATGCTTTTTGTTTGGTTTGACTCTTGCATTGAGCTTTGTGGGCTTTCTTGTTTATACCTTGAGTTGAGTGCATATATGAGTATTGCATAATCATGCACTTGACACACAATCTTTGAAAATCTGATGCATATAGGACTGTTGGTATTGCATTATCATGCATGACCACTTTGGTATATCAAATGGTAAGCTACTAAAGGGCAGAGGAAATCTGTCTGGAGGTTCTTACTTTGTGTGAGATGGTCTTTTAGACCAAGTTCTCCGTCAAGTACCAAGGGTCAAATTTGCATATCAGAGAATGTCTGCATCTTCATGTGAATATTTTGCTTCATGCCCGTGCATACATGCAGTTAATTGCATTGCATTGCATTACATTGAAAATGCCAAAAAGATAGATTGAATGCATACATTTAGGGGGAGCATTTCTCGTACTCTTGAAATCACACAACTGTTTTTAGATTTACTGCATAGCATGTTAAATCTGTTCTTGCATAGTCATTCATCATCTGCATTGTCTTCATGACATATAGGATGATTCATTGTTTTTAGTTAGAGGGAGTCATAGCATAGCATATCACTTATTTTTGAAAAATCAAAAAAAAAGGGGGAAGGTAGTGTCTCACTGCATATAGATAGGGGGAGCATGCTTAATCCGTTCAGTTGTGTCTTTATCTGAACTCTTCCTATCCACCTACTTGATTCATCCAAGGATGGCAAACTCGGTTTCGGTCTCGGTTTCGCCTGGGTCCGAAACCGAGTTGACTCGGTTTCGGTTTCGGTTTCGGCCGAAACCGGCCGAAACCCATATAAAAGGTCAAAAAAATTAAATTAATTCTAAAAAATATGATAAAAAATCATAAAAAATATTAATAATCACTTAAAATCACAAAAATCATTACACATGCATTTGACTGAATAAGTTAGTGCAATAACTTTGAAGTAGACAACTACAAAAATTGAACTTCAAACATTGAACATGTGATAGTTAAAGTAATATTCCATTGTACATTAATACAAGCAGTACAAAATTAGACAAAATAGATAAAATAATTGTTACAAAAATTCATTGATTCTTACCTAATATGGATAATAATTATTAGAAGAACCTTCTCCCTCATCGTCTGGCCCTTGATGTTGATACCCATAACCATGTTGCATGTATGGTCTATATTCACTATAACCAAACAATGAGGTAGCCAAGTCCTGCATCCCTCTTTGGATCCCTCTTGGAGTGTTTGGTTGGCTTGAGCCGAATCCAGTATCAGCATAAGAATCTTGAGGAAGAGAAGAGGAACTGGCCGGATGGAAGTTGAATGATGGTTCATAACCCCACGACCGATAAATCGCTGCCTCCTGTTGGCCACCTCCATAACCTGATGGATGCCCATATTGACTCTGTGACTCATGTCCTCCCTCACCCTGACTGTATCCTCTGCCTGTGTCTGCGTGGAAGGAGGAAGGACCACCAGCATCCCCACCGCCAGTAGTAGCACCTGTAGCACCTGGCACATACGAAAATATATAATTTATCTCCTACCAAAACCTTTTCTGATTCGAACTGATAATAAGAATTTAAGTTACTTTCCAAAATAAAAAATCAAAGGATCACGAAACCTGCAGTCTCCAGTCGCCTTTTGGCCTTTGGGGATGCTTTTTCCTGTGCCGGTGTGCTTTCTTCTTGCACCCTTGACATGAATCCTGTTCCCCTTGGCGTGTGCCTCAAATAAATCTGCTTTAACTGTTCAATTGCCGGGTCCTCTCGAGCAGCAATATTTGTTCTCTCAGTTTGCCCATGCACTGATGTACTTCTTCTTAAGGATGTAGGTGCCTTGCCCATTCTAGGAGTGACTGGCCTGCTATCTGAGTCGGAGTGTCTAGCTGGCTGAAAATCATGTTGCTCCTCAGTGTCCTCAACAACCCTAGACATGTGGGCATGAGTATCTCTGGCCCTCTTTGATTTTCTTCTTAATTCGGGATCCCTTTGCTCATCTTCATCTAGTATGCCCTCTGCCCATCTTCTATCATCATCATCAAAAACGGGCTCATCAACCTGCTCTCGTGTCTCCACCCAAGACTGCAACGGATTCTCATCATCAAATAAGGCATCCACATCAATTTCTGCGGCGGCATCCCCGGCGGCGCGTTTGTCTCGCAGCTGTTGTCTCAACCTCATATTCTTTATTCTCAACCTCATATTGTAGTGGCAGTACACTAATTTCTCTAACCGTTCAGCCTTTAGCCGATTGCGAACCTTTGAGTGTATAAGGCTAAACGTGCTCCAATTTCTTTCACATTGACTTGCTGATGTTGTTTGACTGAGCACCCTAATTGCAATGAAAGTCAATGCATTGCTACCCATATCTCGGTTGTTAACCATTATCCACCAGTCAGCTGTTCCACCAACCATAAAAAAATGCATTTTAGTTGTAAAAATATATATTCATCAGGTTAAGAAATCCAAAAAATAAAATATACCTGGGCTCACTCTTCCCACAGCGTATTGCAATTGGGAGTCAGCATATGTCTCAGTCCTCATTCTGTAATGGTTCATCTACAAACATAAAGTAATAGATTAACATAACTACTTAAATAAATTCTATACATGTTATTGACAGTATCAAATAAAGGCGAACCTCTACTTCGGCCTCTAGTCTCTTTTCTGGATTCCTCGATAAACGACCAATAACTTTTAAAGTCCCTTGAAGCACCTCGCCATCAACATGTGCATCGGCACCGTACATAAATCGAGGGTTGAAGAAATAACCTGTATTTGTGTATAATTAACTAAATAAAATTTATAAAATAACATAAAGGCATTACCTCAATTTCAGTACAATTAATCACTCACCAGCTGCATGCAAGTCATGGTGTAATGTGTTGTCCCATCTCTGGTCAATAATTTTCCACCATTTTGCATAATGTCTGGGAAGGGAATGCTGCAACTCCAATTTGGCACGGTCCATGGCCTCGTATAGATAGCCCATATCATTCTTCTCATCGCCATCCACCATTCTTAGGACCTTCACGAGAGGTGTGACTACTTTCAAGTACCGTGACACCCTGTCCCAGAATTTGTTGTCGTCCACGACGTGGCAGACATCCAGATAATCCATCTGTGTATCAACATTGCCCTTGTCGATGTATTCCCGCAGGGCATTGTGGTACATGAAAGCTTTCAGCTCATTCTTGTACCTGTGCAGATAAATGAAAATTGAAGCTGCATCAACTGCTACATATCAGTAAGGATAAAGTATCAAGAATTGAGATCAATCTTATACCTGTGCAAAGACTCCAAAGAAATAAAATTGGAAGCAAATCTGGTTGGGCCTGCACGGATGATATCTCGCCCTCCACTGGCATGCGCCCTGAACATATTTAGTATCCTAGGATGGCCATAGATATACTGTGTGACTTTTTGTGCCTTGTCAATTGTCTTCTTCACATGCTTTTCCTTCCCTATGTCTTCAAGCATCAGATCAAGACAATGTGCTGCACATGGGAGCCAATATAAATGACTGCGCTTTTGCATCAATTTCTTTCCTGCAGCCTTGTAACTGGCTTCATTATCAGTCACCACCTGCACAACATTCTCCTCTCCAATTTGTTCTACCATGCCATCCATCAAATGAAACAAATAATTTGCATTCTTTTCATAATCTGATGCATCAACTGATTTCACAAACACTGTACCGCTGATGCAATACACCAAAAAGTTTATCATGGACTTTTTCGTGGTACCAGTCCAACCATCACACATGATGGTGCATCCTCTCTCCACCCATATATGCTTGAAGCTTTCAACCCAATCATGGAGCTCCTCAACCTCTCCCTCAAGGACACGCCCGTATATGTCTCGACGTGAGGGGGCTTGCAAGCCAGGGCCAGCATCTGCTATGGCATCTATCATAGGTTGGAAATATTCACTTGAAGCTGCATGTGCAGGGACACCTGCATGAAAAAACCATTTGCAAATAGATTTAAATGCATGCCCTGCAACTTCTGCTGATTTTTTGACCCCTCTCATTGCTTGCTTGATTTTAGGTTGTGTAGCTTGGGGCCTTCTGTGCAGATAGCTGTCCATGGGACCTGTTCCCTGCGTATGTGGGGCAGCACCAACGTCAGGACGTCGTGCAGCTGTACTCTCATAGGTCCCTGATCCCATGGCTCCCTTCCCTTTCCTTCGAGCGGCTTGTTCACGCTCCCTTGCTTCAGTCAGCTCTGGATCAGAATCCTCAGTGCCTTCCTCATCATCATCCCTTCTAACCCTTCTGCCAGAAATCTCCTCAGCAATTTCAGCCTCATCCTCAGCCCTTTGTTGCACCCTCTCCCTTTTCCCCAGAAGGCATTGGCGCATCTCTTCTCGCACCTCTCGGGGACAGTTGTCACATTGTCTGACCTCTCCTCTTACCCCTGCCAAATGTTGTTTTCCTCTGGTAATTCCGCCATACATTTCCTTACCACAGTAATTGCATTTCACCTTTCTTCTCTTAGCATCTATTAAAGACATGTGGGCCCACCCCGGATCCTCCTGCCCTTGCTGCTCCTGTGTTTGCTGACGTCTAGGCATGATGCTGCATTAAGACAGTGACACACAAAAAGGTATAAGTACAATTAAAAACTTAACCCTTAATTAGCAAGTAACCCTTAATCACCCTTGCAAAAAATCAATTACCAGTATGATCCCACCCCAAAATCTTCAATGTAGTTTAATTGAGCTTCAATTTAGCCTAAGCAAACTGACTTAGACAAAAGCCCCAAATTTTATATACTAATTAACCGTTAATTATCATTTACCCCTTAATCACCTTTTGAAAAAATCAATTGGCAGCATGATCCCACCCCAAAATCTTCAATGAAGCTTAATTAACCTTCAATTGTGGCTAAAAAACTCGAATTAGACAAAAGCCCCAATTTCTATGACCTAATTAGGGCTTAATTAGCAATTAACTATTAATCACCCTTGGGAAAAACTAATTACCCGCATGATCCAACCCCAAAATCCTCAATGAACCTTAATTTAACTTCAATTGAGCCTAAGCAAACCAATTTAGACAAAAGCCCCAATTTTTAAAATCTGATTAGGGTTTAATTAGCAAATAACCCTTAAGCCCTTAATCACCCTTGGAATAAACTTAATAAGCAAGACTTGCTTACCCCAAATTTTTAACCCAACCAAAAGAACACAACAAAATAATCAAACAAAACCCAATGAAATTAACCTCAAACAAAATAATCAAACCCTTGAAGTTGAAGTTGTGTTGGCGCAAGAAGGCTCCCTCAGACCTCAGTCCCTCTCGGCCTCTCCCTGTCGGACGGCCTTTCACCCTTGGTCGGACAGCTGCCGGCAGGCAGCAGCCGCAGCAGCCAGCAGGAGCAGCCGCAGCACAGCAGCAGCAGGCCGCCAGCAGCAGCAGCAGCAGCAGCAGCAGCAGCACAGGCGCGGCAGCGGCAGCAGCGGCAGCGGCAGACACCACCCGCGACTGTCACACCAGGGGGGGAAGGTTTCGGCCGAAACCTGTGGGTTATGGGGTTTCGGGGGCCAACATTGGCCATAAAGTCACTAGTTTCGGCCGAAACCAAACGGTTTCGGGCCGAAACCGTTTGGTTTCGGGCGAAACTCGTATCGGTTTCGCCCGAAACCGATACCCCCTTTAGTTTCGGATTGCTACAGTGTTTAATGTGTGTTTCGGATCGGTTATGGCCGAAACCGATACGTTTCGGCCGAAACGTATCGGTTTCGGCCGAAACTGCCATCTATGGATTCATCTTGTCAATTCTGTAGTGTCAGTGATTCCATCATCAAAGTGGTATCAAATGATCTTTCTTGACTGCTTCTGAAGTTGTTCATACTCTGAATTTATACCTTTTTTGGTATCTGTCTGCCTCTCCTAAATCTGCTGAAGGAGAGCTTCACCTCTATTCAGTCAACTTTGAACTTCTTTGCTCAAGAGCAGCTCCTTTGCTACAAATCCTCAGAATCCATGCTGTCTGTTGAATATTCTCACTTGAATTACTGAGCTGAGATATGAAGTAAACCTTTAGCCTGAATACTACTTCATAAAAGTTAAAACATCTTTAATGAGGAACCTTCCATTATCCATGCTTAAGAACATTTGTTAATTGGAACTGGTTTAAGTCTTATGTACTCTTGTTTGGTCACAAGGAACTTGAAAATATCTGTTTCAACCTCTTAATAAACTTTAACTGTCTGCTTCATGTAAATTCATATAAGACTTTCTGAAATCTGAAAAGTTGATATCCATGTCTACGTTGACTGAGATATATAGTGTATGTGGTTGTTCCTAAACATCTAATTTGTTCTGAATCCATTTTGAGTAAAAGTATGGACAGAGCAATGACTGTGGTTACTGAGAAACCTGTCCAAAGGATTGTGTCATGAAGTACCATGGTTAACTCTATTTAAAGAGATGATTGGAAATTATTGTGAAAATATGGCAGAGCAATGGCATAGTATTGAGTAACTGGGGATTCTGGCCTCTGATCAAGGTGTATCCTCATGCCAAAGATACTTTTAATGCTACCTCTGTTCTCTAAAATGGAAGAAGCAATACGGTTGTCACACTGAGTAACTGGGGATTCTGGCCTCTGATCAAGGTGTTTCCCCACGTCAAAAGGTGCTGATGAACCAAACTTGTTCATTAAATTTTTTTTTGAATATGTGTAAATCAATTTCTGAAAGAACAATTAAAATTCAGATGCATTCACTTATGTTTCTCTTAAAGCTTTCATGGAAAGTAAACTAAGTAAGATGGATGTTGGTTGAACTAGAATCTTATATGAGCTTGTAGTTCCTTTTTATTAAGAGTTGGTTCAGATATGAGTACAATTTCTCTTTGAAAAATTTCGGTTTACATCATTCTTAAACCACATCGGACAATCAAGGTTTCATAAGCTTCTATAATGGAGGAATCTAGAACTTAAAATTATGCTCTATGAAGTTGGTATCTTGCTGAAAAGTTTAATATCTCAATTATCACTAATTGTTGAATCTGCTCATCCTATGGTTCTTTATCACTGTGTTTTGATTCAGACTGGTTGTCATTTTTGAGAGGCACTTCTCTCAGTTTAAACCTGTGTACTTGCAGTTCTTTGGATAACCAGAGTTCATCCTTGTAGAGTGCTACTGAAAATCTGTCCTCCTCACTTATCCACTGTGATTACAGTTTGTGGTAATTCCTGGATACCCACGTGTTTTGCTGATGGATGCTCATCACTTCACTCCATCCAATCAGGGGGAGCTTCCATGTCATGATGAGTGCTTCTCTTATAGGGGGAGATCTGGTCACCTTTCTTGAGTGTCCATGTGCTTTTGCTGATATTCTCCCTTCATCACAATTGGTTCTATCCATCAAATCGTTTCTGATAAGGGGGAGCTTAGTCAAAGGGGGAGTTTGTAATTCACTCATCTTATGCAATCTTATTCTTCCCTCTTCATTTCATGTCTTTTTGCTGAAGTCAAAGGGGGAGAAATATTTGGATCAAGTCAATATGACTCATAGTGTTGCCATCATCAAAAAGCGGGAGATTGTTGTGTCCCTGTGATTTTGATGATAGCAAACACTATAAGTCATCATCTGTTTGAATCTGCATATAAATCTGTTTGTGTTGCATTGTGTTGCATATGCATGTTTCATTGAACATATTATCTGAATGACATAACCAACGAACAGGCTGAGGCTGTGTGGTATGTGCATTGGTGCATTTCATAGTTGTTGATGCATTTCATAATTGCATTTAATCTGGATTGTTTGATGTTAGATGCTGCTATACTCTTTTAGCATTGTCTGGACAGTAGTGGGTCGACCCCCCAGATCTGCAAGTCTATACAACGTCATTCTGTTCATGCATCATATCTCCATGTCTACACACTGCATTTAGGCAAAGTCTGCACATTGGTAGAGTCTGTACATCGCCTTCAAAGCCTTTCAAGTCTATACATCCACAGTTGAACCTCAAAGTCTACACATCGCCTCATTTCTTCAGAGTCTATACATCTTCAGTGCATGAGTGTCTTACAAGTCTATACATTGGAAGTGTGTACATTGTTCAGCTGCCTTGAACAAGTCTGTACAGCGAGCAACGTCCTTGTGTTTCAAGCCATTCGCCAAGTCTATACAATGGCTTCGGCACGCCAAGTCTATACAATGGCTTTGGCACTCCAAGTCTGTACATCGCTTCAGGCACTCCTGTGCAAAGTCTATACATTGTATCTTTTACCTACGTTGCTCGAAACAAAGTCTATACACTGCTGGATGATCAAGTCTGAACATTGGCGGCTTTCCCTACGTTCTGGCCAAGTCTACACATCGTGAGCTTGGCTTCTGCTTCAAGTCTATACATTCGTTTTTAAGGCAAAGTCTATACGTTGGCTCAGGGTCTTCAAGTCTGTACAGAGTTCAAAGCCTATACATTGTTCACTCAGCTTCTTCAAGTCTATACATTGGTCGGTGGCGAGTCTGTACAGAGCACTGTTTCAGGCACTCAAGTCTATACAGAGTCTTCAGCTTCTGAAGTCTGTACATTCGTTTGGGAAGTCTATACATTCATTCATCTGAACCTTCATCAAGTCTGTACAACGCTGCTTTGTCAAAGCCTATACATCGCAGCTGTGTTGAAGTCTGTACAACCAATCTCTTGCCAAAGTCTATACATCGTGAATCTTCAAGTCTGTACTGACTTTGCTTGTTCAGGTCTGTACACGGTTCAGTTGTTTTGGCATGTCTACTCATCGTGAAGTCTATACATCAGATTGCCTTTGCATTGCTCAAGTCTGTACAACCCTTTCCCTTTTCAAGTCTACACATTGTGCTTTGTAGCTCATCAAGTCTATACATTGCTCACAGCACACAAGTTCAGGCTCAAGTCTGTACAGCCTTGGCAAATGCTCCTAAGTCGATACATCACAATGTCTGTACATCGCTGTGTCAAGCCTTCCAAGTTTGTACAGCCCAAGTCTGTACAACCACTGTCTCACTTGGACTTGAAGTCTATACAGTGGTCTATCTCTGTAAGCGTCTCAAGCTGCAAGTCTGTACAGCCTACAGTGCATCGTCTCTTCAAGTATGTACAACCTTGGCGTATGCATCTTAAAGTCTAAACATTGTGGGGCTTCGAATCTTCAAGTCCATACATCCATGCATCATGCGTCGACCCCTTTCTTTGATGCGTCGACGCCCCCAGACTACCAAGTCTATACATCAGCCTTTGCATTACAAGTCTATACAGCGTGCATTGTTCAAAACAAGTCTGCACAGTCATTGTCTGTTGGCATCACGAAGTCTATGCATTGCTTGTGCATCATAGTCTGTACAGTGTCTCAAGTTCGCTAAGTCTATACACTCTCTCTCATTGTACACACTTGCTTCATTGCTGTTTCTAAGTCTATACATCGGCTGGGTCGTGTTCATCAATGTCTATACATTGCATTGTCAAGTCTATACGTTCTGTTCCTTTGATCAGCAAGTCTATACACACTTCAGCATATGTGCATCACCTTCAAAGACGAAGTGTATACATCCTTCCAAGCTTTCAAGTCTACACACTCGTTGTTAAGCCTTTGCATCGAAGTTTATACAGCATGTGTCTTGTATGAAGTCTATACAGCCTGTGGCTTGTACATCAACTGAACGTTCTTCAGCAGAGTATATACTCTTCAGAAGTTAAAGTCTGAACATCCTTCTGTGAAGACTGTATACACTCAGTTAACCTTCAACCCTATACACTCGATATCACCTTAAGTCTATACACTCGATTGTTAAGTGTTCAAGTCTATACACTCTATCCTTCACACGAAGTCTGTACATTCAGTTAACCTTCAAGTCTATACAATCAAGCTGCATCTTGCCTGTACACACTTTGTTAACAGCCTGAACCATGTATATACATCCAACTGATTTCTTCTTATGTCTGTGTGACAGGTACTGTTCGTAAAGCCTTGAAGTGCACGTGTTCCGAGGTTGGCACCTGGCACGTGATCCGAGGATAACGCCCTAAATGCTGTAGCTATAAATACAAAGCCGCCTCCATCTGAAGACGTATGAAAAAGAGAAGATAACAAAGAGAGATCAGATAAGAAAGAGGAAGAGAGTGATCGAGATAGACCTGCAGAAAGGCAGTGAGCAGAAGAAGAAGAAAGAAGAAGAAGAAAGAAGAGACAGAGAGAGAGCCTGCGAAAGAGAAGAAAAAGAAGAGTGAGAAGAAGAGAGAGCTAGAGCAAAGGAAGCTTCAACTGAAGATCAGTCTCTGCTAGACCGTGGATCAAATCCAGGCCAGCCAGCTCCTGCGAGAGCCACAGTTTGATTTTATTTTTCCAGCCTTCTGTTGCTGCGGTTTTGTTTTTCCTTTTAACCATTCAACAGTTGTTCTTCCGATTCTCTACTGTGAGATCGGGTTCCCTCCGGTTGGGAGGAAGAGAGGTCCGAGACCTCTAGTTTGCAGGTGACTTGGTGTCATCTGTGCTTCCCTCTGGGTTTCAGAGGAAGAGAGACTTAGGTCTCTAGGTTCCCCTCCGGTTTGGAGGAAGGGAGGATTGGTCCTCCGGTTCTGGTCTTGTGAGTTGCAAGACTAGGTGTTCTCTCCTGGTCTGGAGGAAGAGAGACTTGCGTCTCTGGTTTCCAAGTGGCTAGGAGTCACTTGGGGTGTCCCTCCGGTTGGGAGGAAGAGGGGAGGTTGTTCCCCTGGTCAAGCTGTGTGGCAGCAATTTTGTTGCAGACTGAGTCTGCAGTTTCTAGCCTAGCTAGTGGAAGCCTCACTCCGGTTTGGAGTGAGGGGTGGACGTAGGTCTTTGGACCGAACCACCTAAAAAATCTTGGTGTTCTCTTGTGGTTTGTTTTTTCCTTATATGTTATTTTCTCTGCTGCGCTCTTTAGATGCTTGCTTAGGAGCGTGTGAGGGCTTAAGAGATTTGTGTTGTCTTGCTGAGTTCCTTCTAAGTATTTTCAGCACATTTCATCAACTGCTCTTAATTCCGCATACTTGAGCATTAGAGTTTTAATTGGGCGATATTTGGAGCAGGATACATTCACCCCCCCTCTGTATCCAGGCCTTGCATCCTATCATGATTGAGAGGGACAAAGATAGATAGATAGAGAGAGAGAGAGACGGAGGGTGGGAGACAGAGAGAGGGCGGGAGGAGAGATCGGGGGCCGGGGGGAGAGACAGAGGGATAGAGAGAGAGAGAGTGAGGGAGTGTGGGAGGCGGGGAGAGAGAGGGTGGGAGACAGAGAGTGTCGGGGAGAAACACAGAGAGAGAGAGAGAGAGAGAGATCAGCGGCTGGGGGGAGAGACAGACAGAGGGACAGAGAGAGAGGGAGCAGGAGTGTGGGAGGCGGGGAGAGTGTCAGGGAGAGTGATTGAGAGAGAGAGAGAGAGAGAGAGAGAGAGAGAGAGAGAGAGAGAGTGAGAGAGAGAGAGAGAGAGAGAGAGAGACGGAGGGTGGGAGACAGAGAGAGGGCGGGAGGAGAGATCGGGGGCCGGGGGGAGAGACAGACAGAGGGACAGAGAGAGAGAGAGAGCAGGAGTGTGGGAGGCGGGGAGAGTGTTGGGGAGAGTGATGAGAGGGGGAGAGAGAGAGAGACAGAGGGTGGGAGACAGAGAGAGGGCGGGAGGAGAGATCGGGGGCCGGGGGGAGAGACAGACAGAGGGAGAGAGAGAGAGAGAGAGAGCAGGAGTGTGGGAGGCAGGGAGAGAGAGGGTGGGAGGCGGGGAGAGTGTCGTGGAGATAGACACAGAGAGAGAGAGAGAGACGGAGGGTGGGAGACAGAGAGGGCGGAAGGAGAGATCGGGGGCCGGGGGGAGAGACAGACAGAGGGACAGAGAGAGAGAGAGTGAGGGAGTGTGGGAGGCGGGGAGAGAGAGGGTGGGAGACAGAGAGAGTGTCGGGGACGGGGAGACAGACAGAGAGGGGCACACATACACAGAGAGAGAGAGAGAGAGAGAGAGAGAGAGAGAGAGAGGGTGGGAGACAGAGAGAGAGGGAGATAGAGATCGGCGGCCGGGGGGAGAGACAGACAGAGGGACAGACAGAGAGAGAGCATGAGTGTGGGAGGAGAGACCGGGGGGGGAGAAAGAAAGAGTGACAGAGAGAGAGGGAGGGTGGGAGACGACCGGAGATGGGGGAGACGGGGGGGGGGGAGAAAGAAAGAGAGACGGAGAGGGAGGGAGGGTGGGAGACGACCAGAGATGGGGGAGACGGATGGGGAAAGAGGAAGACGGGGCGGGGGGAAAGGAGAAGACGGATGAGGAAGGTGGCATACCGGAGAGAGGGGGAGCCAGCTGATGTCGATCGACCGTCCGCTGAGAGATTCGACGCCGGCGAGGTCCGTCGTACAGCTATCGCCGGTGATCGACGCGATCGGCGGGTGGGGAGAGCCACCTAGGGCAGCTCCGGCGACCTCGTGCGACTGTGGAGGCGTGAGCTTGAAGGGGGGTGGGGCGTGAGGGCTCGACAGGTCACGGGGTGGGGGAGGGTTTAAGGCTTTAAGCTTACCGCGCGGACTGGACCGGCCGGTTCTTCCCCCTGCGGCGCCCGAACGAACCCAACTTCACGCCCGCGCACGGCCTCGTCGAGACACGCGAACTCGGCATCGCCTCGCCTCTCGTGGACGCGGCGAGACCAAGATCTCGGCGAGATCTCGCGAGAATGCATACCATGCTTGGCCTATAAATAGGGCTGGGATCTTCCCTACTCAAAGTACAAATCCATTGGGGAAGTGCTGGTTGTAGAGAGGAGGAAATCTTGAAGTTTGGAGGAGTGTTCGAAGTATTCTTCGTTCTTCTTGTTCTTCCTCTTCGATCTTCCACTAGGTAGGTATTCTCTCAGGCTAAACTCAAATTGATGCATGAATTAGACGTAGATACATGTCTACTCTGATTCTATACCATTTTCCCCAATTTTTATTGAGTATTAAGAATGCTGTGCATACAACTGGACATAAGATTCTAACCGAGATTCTTAACCGTCGGAAGATCCGTCTCGGATCACCGTGTCTTTCTAAGACCGTGTTCCGGATGCACGATCTCCGCCCCAATCGTGATGTCTTCAGGTTCTAATTGAACCAATATATCATCTAGCATGTTAAATATGTCATGTTAAGTTGCATATCATTCAAATTCACTCACGATTAAGTTAAGGATATGGAAGATAATAATTCTATTCCATGAGCTTATATTTCCGTCCTAGTTCTTGTTACCATCATGATATCTTTGATCTCCATGACTATATTATCTTTTTGGCATGTTAAATGGAATAGATATTATCTGTTAAAATTACATGGGCTTAGTTGCATGATCGTGATCAATACGAGTTTAACGATTTCCATGTTATCGTGTTACCGTGTTTTCGACAAGTCGCGTAGTTCGCTAGATTTTCAAAGAAGAACGGTGTCTAAGGAAAGAGGTCCACGGGCAAACGCTTTAAGTGGATAAGTGATTACTTAATTAGGTCCTCGTGAATATGAGGGGAGCCTCCCACTGTCCCACCTCTTACTTGGCCGTGATTCTTCGGTTTTCTAATTAAGTTCCGACTGCGAAAAACGGGATAGAATTTTCGCTAGAATTGTTCCTCATTTTCAACAAGTCGTGTAATTAGCAAGATTCCCAAGGAAAAACGGTGTCTAAGGAAAGAGGTTCACGGGCAAACGCTTTAAGTGGATAAGTGGTTTCTTAATTAGGACCTCGCGAATGCGAGAGGAGCCTCCCACTGTCCCACCTCTTACCTGGCCATAATTCCTCAGTTTTCTAGCTAAAAACCCGACTGTGAAAAACTTGATCTAAACCTGTTTTACGAGATTTTTCGCAAGGGTTGATTGTGCCTTGTCCGACAATCCAATCTTTTATCGACTTAATGTCGTTAAACATGATGTCTTAAATTCTTTTCGAACTTCTCTTTCAACTACTTGTAATTATTGTACTAGTCATACCTCAAATGATAAATTTTACTAGATCTGTACTTTATTTAGTAACCTTTACCTTAAAATTCTTTGGCCATACATATTATGTGGATGACTAAATATACCTGGGATCGTGGATGTCTAAATATACCTGGGATCTATGATCCATAACCCCAATGTCTGGTGTTATTGGGGCTCGGTCTGGTCCTGGGGGGAGCGCCCGAAAGTACTTGTGCCCATGGGAGTTGAATGACCTGGTGTGACATTGCACCGAAGTGCTTGATTGCTAGATTGATTTATGACATTCTACAGTTCGTGAATTACTTGAAGTACTTGAATTACGTGAAATACTTGACTTGTACATACTTGCATGAAATGGCCAATTCCATAGTAATACTTTCTACATGATCGTCCTCTACTTGAACTTTACTCTTGATATCTTGTCTACTTGCGATTCCATTCTTTACTTTCTCTCCTATTCATGTTCCATGTTTTATTTACGTTTCTCGGCATAGCACAGTAACTTTATCCAAAAATGTTAATTACTTTAAGTTGCCTGGTATAGAGATATAAATCCTACTGAGCGTTTCGCTCACCCTACGTTTTCGGTTAACATTGCAGGTAGTTCAGACGATGAACCGCAAACACATGGGTAGGGGCAAGAGTGAAACGAGGGATCAAGTTTATCTTAGTTACCTAGGTTTATGAGTAGTATTCTTGCTAGAATTATGTACTTGGAAGTTGTATTATGCCTCTTAAGGCTTAAGAATATTGTAAAACTTTATTTCGATGAAATAAAAGTATCCTTTTCTTCTTGTGTCTTATTATGGTTGGACCCTATTATACATTCTCTTGATCGACACGAATATTTACGACTCGTCGTGCCTCGATATTCCGCGTCGGGGCGTGACAGTCTTTGTGGTATCAGAGTCTAGGTTTCATAAACCCTAGGTTTCCCTTGATATAGGTTCTAGATGTTGATATAGAATTTCAGATGGAGTCTTAAACTTTTCCGGTGAGATTGGGTAGAGCCGTGGGCTAAACTTTAAGTAGGATAAATCAAGGAAATACACAAAACACTTAAGTTTGGTAGTTGTGGTTACAAGCTTAATTTTCCCAATGGCTGCCGAGAGAGCTCAATGGTGCGAGATACAAAGGACGGTCCAAGGACTGACCCAAGCGCTACAACAAATAGCTCAAGGAGGAGCTAACAGTGGAGCGGGGGATTTACAGAGGAACTTCAAAAGTATGAACCCTCCCAAGTTCGCTGGGTCCACGGACCCGGATGAGGCAGAACCCTGGGTGAAGGAAATCAAGAGGATGTTTTGAGTCATGCAATGTGCTGATGAGGAGAAGGTCCTACTCGCTACCTTTCAGCTAGAAAGGGATGCCCGTACTTGGTGGGAGTCGGTCGAAGCAACTCTACCGCACGACCTGTGTATTGATGCAACATGGCAAGGTAATCGCTTATTCCTCAAGGCAATTGAAAAAACACGAGGAGAATTATCCCGTGCATGACTTAGAACTGGGGGCTGTAGTCTTTGCCTTGAAGATTTGACGGCATTATCTCTATGGTGAGGCTTTCATTGTGTATTCCGACTACAAGAGTCTCAAGTACTTATTCTCTCAAAAAGAACTCAATATGAAACAAAGAAGGTGGCTGGAATACTTGAAGGATTTTGATTTCTCTATACAGTATCATCTAGGAAAAGGTAATGCCGTAGCAGATGCTCTTAGTCAGAAGCCGATGGCATTATTATCGAATCTAATGATTAAAGAATGGCAATTGTTAGAGCAAATGGCAAACTTAGACCTCAATGTGGGGGAGAAGGGAGAAGGAATCTTGATTGCAAAAATATTAGACTCCAACCCAAGTTACACTCAGAAATTAAAGAGTTACAAGATGCTTATTCGTTGATTGTTGAAATTAAAGAGAAATTAGATCAACGGCCGGATTTCATTTTGGAGGATGATGGAAGGTTGCTTTTCCGAGGAAGAACTTGTGTGTCCGATTGTTTTACCATTAAGAGCAAAATCTTAGAGGAGGCACATCGATCGAGGTACACTATTCATCCTGATGTCACAAAAATGTATCAAGATCTCAAAAGAACATTTTGGTGGCCTAACATGAAAAGAGAGGTAGCCGAGTTCGTGAGCCGATGCTTAGTTTGCCAACAAGTTAAAGCCGAACATCTCAAGCCGACTGGTAAGCTAAAACCTCTCGAAATATCAGAATGGAAATGGGATAGTATTGTCATGGATTTTATTGTTGGATTTTCGAAGACCTGAAGTGGATTTGATGCTATATGGGTGACTGTGGACCGATCAACTAAATCCGCTCACTTCTTGCCCATCAAGACCAAATGGACCGTAGATTATCGAGCTGCCCTATATATCAAGGAGGTCGTAAGACTGCACGTTATTCCAACTTCTGATAGAAAAATAGGGTGAAAGATCTGGAAGGGTGGGGGATGAATAGATCTATCAACGAATACTTTCCAGATAAAATCTCCTTGAAAACAACAATCAGATCAAGCAAACACGGAAGTGTAATTCATTACAACGTTCAGTTCAAGCGCTCTAGCGATCAGATTGCGTGCATAAGCTGCAAATGATGCAGTGATAAGATAGAGGAATAGAACTCAACTGAGACAATCAGAACAACAAACGATATTCAGACACAACACAGGGAAGGTACTAGACGGAGGTTGGATCAAGAGATCTCCTCATGCAAGAGTTGATGTTCCGGTTAGGCGTAACCCAACTTTTGCATCAAGTCTTTTGATATACTTTCTGGTCGAATGCAATTGCGAGAGACAACAAAAACACGCACACGAAAGAGGCAAGAGTTTTTAGGTGGTTCGATTGCTACCCGCAATCTACATCCACCCCTCACTCCCTTGGAGTGAGGCTTCCTTGCTAAACAAAGCAACAAGCAGACTTAGTTTGCAACAACGGCTGAACACAGCTTCAACCCCCGAGGAACACTCTCCTCGCTTCTTCTGGAAGCCCAGAAGGAACCCGGAGATCAATCTCCCTTCCTCTACGATTTGTAGAGGGAACTCCGTGAGCTGCACCCAGCAACTCACAAAACCGGAGGTCGAAGACCTCCGTTCCTCTGATTCACAGAGGGGACTACGGAGACCACTCTCCCTTCCTCTGAGAATACTCAGAGGGAACACAACCAAAATAAAACAGAGGAACAAAATGAAAGACGAAGAAATTTGATCAAGGATAAAAATTGGAATGAAAACAATGTAGCTTCGATAGAAGCACTCTTCATGAAAAATGGCTGGCTGCTCTGAATCCTCTCTTCCTCTCGAGATGTTCTCTCTTTCTTTTTCTTCTGTAGGGAGCTCTCTCTCTCTGATTTACAATCGCAGCAACGGGGGTAGCTTTAGCAGCACCAGCCTCTTCTTTCGAAGGATGAGGCCTCTTTATATAGAACAGAGCCTCCGGAGCGAAATGGATGAGGCAAATAACCTAGTGATATCTCATTGGTCCACTTGGCAATCAGAATATTCTTCCTCTGGAAACCTCTGAAAAAGCGTGCCACCTTTTCTTGGATCACGTGCCACTATATCACTGAATCAACCTTTCTAATCAGGTTCGAATTCAAGTTAGGAGTTTGGAGTTCGGATCTTCAAACCTGTTAACGTATAACCATCTGCATCGACCTGATCTTGTATGGTTGACTTGTAGCATCGACCTCATCACCAAAACTTTGACCCTACTAACAAAAACATGCTACTGCATCGACTTTATTAATAAAACCAATGCTGTTGCATCGACCTTACTAATAAAACCAATGCTGTTGCATCGACCTGTCTTTAACAATTGCTGCTGACTGCTGCTTCTACTTTGTTGATTTCATCATAGTGACTTTGACTAAGAGACTTGAGGAAGCTTTCTGAAGCTTTGAAAAAGTTGACGTTTAGTTGCTCTATGAAGATTGTGTGCATCGACCTGATTTAGTCCGGAGGCCAGTTTTCTGCTTGATGCGTCGATGCATCTCTTCTTCATTCTGTTGGTTGCGTCGATGCATCATACCAAATTTGCTCGAATGGTTTGTGGCTGCATCGAGGTGTCTGATAGATGCGTCGATGCATCTGTCTGATCATATCAACTACTCCATGCTCTTTGAGATTCTTTCCTTGGATTATTCTGACTCATATTTTTTGCAGGGATAGATTTAGTGTCAGCACCAAGAAAAATATATTATATTGACATCATCAAAACATAAAATTCAACAACTTCTATTATTTCAGATAGAGATCCTAGATTCACCTCTTATTTCTGGAAAGGTTTGCAATCATCTTTGGGAACTAGGCTGAATTTTAGCACGGCTTTCCACCCTCAGACAGATGGACAACCGAGAGGACGAATCAGATTATCAAAGATATGTTGAGAGCTTGTATGATAGATTTTGGGGGAAGTTGGCATGAACACTTGCCATTGATTGAATTTGCATATAACAACAGTTATCAGTCTAGCATTCAGATGGCACCTTTTGAAGCACTGTATGGCAGGAGTTGCAGATCACCTCTATGCTGGAGTGAGGTTGGAGAGAAGGGATTGATGGGTCCCGATATTATTCAAGATACAACTCACAATATCCAGTTGATCCGAGAAAGGCTAAAAGTTGCTTAATCACGGCAAAAGAGTTATGCCGATCATAGAAGAAGAGACCTCGAATTCCAAGTGGGGGAGCATGTCTTCTTGAAGATCTCACCCACACGAGGAATCAAAAGGTTCGGTATCAAAGGAAAACTGACTCCAAGATTTATTGGCCCTTTTGAGATTCTAGAAAGAATCGGCGAAGTGGCATACAAGCTGGCTTTGCCTCTTCAATTGGCTGGTGTCCATGATGTATTTCATGTATCCATGCTATGGAAATATGTGTATGATCCTTCGCATGTGATTCAATTCGATGACTTGAAGTTACAGAAGGATTTATCTTATGAAGAAAGACCGATCAAGATCTTAGATCGGAAATTACACCAGCTAAGGAATAGGGCTATACCGATGGTAAAAGTCCAATGGAGTAAGCGTGGATTCGAGGAGGCTACTTGAGAATTAGAAGAGTCAATCAAGAAGAAGTATCCAGATTTGATCTCAGGTAAGAATTTTGAACCCTCCATTTGAAATTTTAAATTACTATTACGTGATTTGAATTTGGAGGACCAAATTCTTTTAAGTTGGGGAGGATGTAGCAACTCGAAATTTTATATGCATTTATATGCGAAAAAAAATAATGAAAGATGAAAATAAAATAAATGATAAATATTTTTCTTTATATCTTTAAAGTGTAGAATATATAAACGCGAATTCTATCCCACGTGTTAACACGAACGGCGAGATTCGCGGCACGATTCTGAGAAGGCGAAGACGTCGGTACTGTGGCAGTACTGTAGCATCCGATTTAAGAGAGAATTATTAACTCTAATTAAAGTCTAATTAGTGGATGATGTAATTTCTTACCTAATTGAATAAATGAGGTCATGGATTATGTCATAAAGGGAGATTTATTTCAATATTTACATGTTGGAAATTAATGTCAACATAAGTTGGTGTAATAGTATCATGAGTTAGTGAAATAGGAAAATTGGGTGAAAAATTGACTTTGAATTAAATTAGCAATAAAACATCATTGAATAAATGAGGTAATTGATTATGTCATGAAGGGAGATTTATTTCAACATCCACATGTTGGAAATTATTGTCAACATAAGTTGGTGTAATAGTAACATGGGTGGGTGACATAGGAAATTAGGTGGAAGATAGAATTAAATTAGCAATAAAATAATTATGGGACTTGGCATATAAATAGGGCTGTGATCATCTCTACTCAAAGCACAAATCCATTGCGGAAGTGCTGGTTGTAGAGAGGAGGAAATCTTGGAGTTTGGAGGAGTGTTCGAAGTATTCTTCGTTCTTGTTGTTCTTCCTCTTCGATCTTCCACTAGGTAGGTATTCTCTCAGGCTAAACTCAAATTGATGCATGAATTAGATGTAGATGCATGTCTACTTTGATTATATACCAATTTCCCCAATTTTTATTGAGTATTAAGAATGCTGTCCATACAACTAGGCATAAGATTCTAACCTAGATTCTTAACCGTCGGAAGATCCGTCTCGGATCACGGTGTCTTTCTAAGACCATGTTCCGGATGCACGATCTCCGCCCCAATCGTGATGTCTTCGGGTTCTAATTAAACTAATATATCATTTAGCATGTTAAATATGTCATGTTAAGTTGCATATCATTCAAATTCACTCACGATTAAGTTAAGGATATGGAAGATAATAATTCTATTCCATGAGCTTATATTTCCGTCCTAGTTCTTGTTACCTTCATGATATCTTTGATCTCCATGACTATATTATCTTTCTGGCATGTTAAATGGAATAGATATTATCTGTTAAAATTACATGGGCTTAGTTGCATGATCGTGATCAATACGAGTTTAACGATTTCCATGTTATCGTGTTACCGTGTTTTCGACAAGTCGCGTAGTTCGCTAGATTTTTAAAGAAGAACGGTGTTTAAGGAAAGAGGTCTACGGGCAAACGTTTTAAGTGGATAAGTGGTTACTTAATTAGGTCCTCGTGAATACGAGGGGAGCCTCCCACTGTCCCACCTCTTACTTGGCCGTGATTCTTCAATTTTCTAGTTAAATTCCGACTGCGAAAAATGGGATAGAATTTTCGCTAGAATTGTTCCTCATTTTCAACAAGTCGTGTAATTAGCAAGATTCCCAAGGAAAAACGGTGTCTAAGGAAAGAGGTCTACGAGCAAACGCTTTAAGTGGATAAGTGGTTTCTTAATTAGGACCTCGCGAGTGCGAGGGGAGCCTCCCACTGTTCCACCTCTTATCTGACCGTAATTCCTCGATTTTCTAGCTCAACACCCGACTGTGAAAAATTTGATCTAAACCCGTTTTACGAGATTTTTCGCAAGGGCTGATTGTGCCTTATCCGACAATCCAATCTTTTATCCACTTAATGTCGTTAAACATGATGCCTTAAATTCTTTTCGAACTTCTCTTTCAACTACTTGTAATTCTTGTACTACTCATACCTCGAATGATAAATTTTGCTAGATCTGTACTTTATTTAGTAACCTTTATCTTGAAATTCTTTGGCCATACATATTATGTGGATGTCTAAATATACTTGGGATCTATGATCTATAACCCCAATGTTTGGCGTTAATGGGGCCCGATCTGGTCCTGGGAGGAGCGCCCGAAATTACTTGTGCCCATGGGAGTTGAATGACCGGGTGTGGTATTTGACCGAAGTGCTTGACTTGTTAGATTGATTTATGACATTCCACAGTTCGTGAATTACTTGAAGTACTTGAATTACGTGAAATTCTTGACTTGTACATACTTGCATGAAATGGCCAATTCCATAATAATACTTTCTACATGATCGTCCTCTACTTGAACTTTACTCTTGATATCTTGTCTACTTGCGATTCCATTCTTTACTTTCTCTCCTATTCATGTTCTATGTTTTATTTACGTTTCTCGGCATAGCACAATAACTTTATCCAAAAATATTAATTACTTTAAGTTGTCTGGTATAGAGATATAAATCCTACTGAGAGTTTCGCTCACCCTACGTTTTCGGTTACATTGCAAGTAGTTCCGACGATGAACCCCAAATACATGGGGAGGGGCAAGAGTGAAACGAGGGATCAAGTTTATCTTAGTTACCTAGGTTTATGAGTAGTACTCTTGCTAGAATTATGTACTTGGAAGTTGTATTATGCCTCTTAAGGCTTAAGAATGTTGTAAAACTTTATTTCGATGAAATAAAAGTATCATTTTCTTCTTGTGTCCCATTATGGTTGGACCCTATTATACATGCTCTTGATCGACACGAATGTTTACGACTCGTCGTGCCTCGATATTCCTTGTCGGGGCGTGACAAGTAGTGCTAGCACTAAGTGATGTCCTTGTAGTACCTGAAGAAGAAGTACTCATCTGACCAAATTGAGACAAGATCGTTTGTACATAGTCAATGTCGGAAGTAGAAAGCGATGGCACCTGAGATGTAGTGGAGCTACCCTCAGAGGAAGTCATCGGGCTAGTACCAGTAGGCTGAGATGCGGCAATATTTCCTTCAGCAGTACGACGCCCCTTGCCCCCGGGGCCACCAGTCTTGAATTTTTCTGGCTTCTTCTCAGGATAGAGCTCCCAAGAAAAGTCGACGTCGTGATTGTCTCGATTGTAATGTGTGCAGTGCTTTGTACCTCTGCCCTTGGGTTTAGAGGAGGATGAAGTATCTTTTTTTACGAGAGCCACAATTTCACCTCTGGCTGGAGAAGAGAGCACAGTGGAAGGTGTGGACATCACCTGACAACGACTCTCTTCATTGAGAATTTTGGAGAAGACGGCCCCCAGAGAAGGTAACATATCTGTAGAAAGAAGCTATCCTCGTAGCGAGTCATAGTGAGCATCAAGTCTGGCAAGAAATTAGAAAATTTTTGTAGACTCGACATGTTTCAGGTGAAGCGCCTGATCAGCAATGCAGGTCCATTTATATTGCATGTAGGAATCGGGTTCTTGTCATTTAGTCTTCTCGCTAAAATAGGCAGTAACAGATCGCCCAGCTTGTTCGAGAGACTGGATGTCACTGGTCAACTGATAAGTCCTAGCAAGATTACTCTACTACCCATTCAATTTTTCAAGCAAGGTCCACATCTCAAATGCAGTAGAGGCATACATAATAAGATGCTGAATATCAGGCCTGGCATAATTAATTATCCATCCCATAATAAGATTGTTATTAACATCCCAAGAGGGTCGCTTGGGATCTGAGAGTGGGGGGACAACTGTAGTACCATCAATATAATCCAACTTGCCTTTTCCACCAAGAAAAATACGAGCCGAGATCGACCAAAGACGATAGTTCGAAGCATCCAACTTGACCGTAGTCATTTGAAGAGAATGATGATCAGGCGCAGCCATAAGAAGAGATGAACTCACCGGACGAGAGGTAGATTCAAAGATGGTAGACATCGTAGTGATGAAGAGAGAAACCAACCGCAGGCGAATACCACACGAGCAAGATATGCTGGTTGATGTCAGAGACTCTCGGATCAGCAGCCAGAGGGAGCACACCAATAGAGTGTCTGGAATCCCAGAAGACACTCCTAAGATGGCTGCACTCTTTATATGGATCGGTTGATCCCTAGGAAACCACCAACCGGTGGTTCCAGGAAGAGGAGGAGAGGCCGCGGAGCAGTCAGGCCGGTCCCCTGTTTTGAACAGGGGATCGCAGCCCTATGGGACTCTGCGAACGATGGATCAATGACCAGAGAAAATCAGCACCCCATTCGCAGGATCGCTCTGATACCATGATGAATTTCAGAGGAAGAATAGATGAAGAAATGAAGAGAGGAAGAAGGAGGGAGGATAAGGAATAACTGCGGCCGTAGAAGCCTGCGACCTCTCCTCACCTTGGGCAGTTTGAAAAGTATAGACAAAGATAAAAATACCCCTCATAATAGGGAGAAAACATAAAATAGGATCTAAAATGCCCCTCTATCCTTCACCACTGCTACAATTATCAAACTCGCTTAGGCTTAACCCTGGGGTAATTTACCCAAGCTTACCCTAACTACCTTACCCTATTCCGTTGTCAGAGCTGCCCTAAGGCAACAGAGATAACTATCTGCTAGCAGTTGTAAAAGTCAGATGGATTGATGGCATATTGATATGATATTTCAGCTACCACCTGTTTGGTTTGGGGGATTTTTGGCTGCTTCTAAGGGAGAGGTAGGCCATAGGCTAACTAAAGATATTCAAACCCGATACTGGTTTCGGTATCGGGTAGGGTTGGCACCGGTACGAACTGATATCGGCCGGTACGGTATTGGTTCCCTCTATTCTTCTCACTTGTATAACTATATAATTATACATTTATATATGAGTTTAAAAATTAAAAAAATTTAAAATCAAAAATAAGAAAAAAAAATAAAATGCAAAATTATATATGATTGAATATAATAAATGATTTTTTGGAAGGTGGCCAAACGACCACAATTCATTAATGGTAAGAATACAATAAACAAATTTTTTTTTTGATAGGTAATGGTATAGTGCTTGTATTATATGGTAAAACTGTACATCAAAGTCTGCAAAGCAGAACTACAGAGCTCAGGACCACACAGGCTGTGGACTCAGAGCTTAAGAAGAAAATAAAATGAATCTATCAAAAACATTTTTTGCCCTTCTAGTCATTTTCTATTTTCCTTGAAACTCCATGCAACTTCTTGCATCTTACAGAATTTGGATAAGAATTGTAGATTTGGGGGTGGAAGAGTCATCAAAGATTTTCTTACATCTTTCTTTCCACAGTTTCCATATGGCAATGCGAATCAAAATTCTTGCAAATTTGATTAACTCCCCTGAATTCTGAAATTGGGTTTGTAGAAGCTGAAATTCCTTGGTCAATCCAATGCTCGGCCTTCTATGCAAATCAAACCTTAGTAAAATCTGTCCCCATACCCAGCTAGTATAAGTGCATCCAAAGAAGAGATGGTCTTGGGTGTCTCTTCCCTGATTGCAAAGAGGACATTTGCTAGGTAAATGAAAGCCCTTTTTTTGAAGGTTTTCAGAAGTGGGCAGTTTATCGATGATAGCTTGCCAAGCAAAGTGAGAAGCTATATTTGAAGTTGGGTTAGCCCAAACCCATTCGTAATAGGGGAAATTTTCTCCTTTCTGTCGAATCTCCTCCCAAATGTGACTAACCTTATTTATTTGGATATTATTCTTCCATAAGATTGCATCGGATTGACCATTATGGATTTGAACTTGCTGTATAATTTCCCACAGATCTGCCATTTCCCTTGAAAGTGCTGTTGGTAGCACCCACTGTCCTCCTGAGATGAATGTAGCCACAGTTGCCTCCTTCGCCAGCTCCAGATCTTGTCTAATATGATCTCCAAACAGATTATTGATGCTAGTTCCATTCAGCCAAGGATCAGTCCAAAGATTGGTGCCAAGTCCATTTGAAATGGAATAAGTTATGTGGCTTCGGATCCAATTCCTGGCTTGTAATATTCCCTTCCAAGCTGAGGAGTGGTATAACTTAATCTTGAAATCCCAAATGTTCCTATCTGCAAGATATTTTTCCTTCACCCATGAGTACCATAATGATTTCTTCTTCTGCAGAATATCCCATAGTAGTTTACACATGCATGCTTGATTCCATTCCTTCAGTTTCTTTATATCTAAACCGCCTTCAGATTTTGGTTTACAGATCTGATCCCATGAAACCATATGCACTGCTGATTTAGGAGATTGCACTTGCCAGTAGAAATTTCGAAGAATCCTTTCAACATCATCAATAAGTCCTGCTGGAAGTAGAAAAGCTGCTGACCAGTAGGAAGAATAAGAAGACAGGACAGATTTGATCAACTCTAATCTGCCTGTTCTTGATAGCAGTCTATTCTTCCAAGCATCCAGTCTTCTCTTGATCTTTTCTATGATAAGATAGCAGTTATCCTTCTTAACAGATTTAGAGAGGAGGGGAAGACCAAGGTAAGGGACTGGAAGTTCGCCTGCACATACTCCGAGCTGACTGATGACCTGTGCATGGTCCTGCACACGGCTTCCAATAAATACTTTACTCTTCTCAGAATTGAGAGACAGTCCTGACATACTAGCAAAATTTTTGAGCAAAGGGTCCACATGAGATAAAGTTTCAGGTTCATCTTTTAAGAACAATATCAGGTCATCTGCGAACACAATGTGAGAAATTTGTAAACTGCCTGCTGAAGGACTTCGGATAGTCTGCCTCTGAATTTCTTCTTCTATCAATGATGAAAATCCTTCCATGATTATTGTGAACAGATAAGGAGACAAGGGATCTCCTTGTCTGATTCCATTTGTATTTCTAAAAAAACCTTGTGGAGATCCATTCACCAGTACTGAAAAAGCAGGAGTCTCCAGACAGTTAGAGATCCATTGAATGCAGATTTCTGGGAATCCCATTTGTTCCAGCAAGTAGTATATATATTTCCTATTGACTGAATCAAAAGCCTTTTTTAGATCAGCCTTCATGCAAATGAACTTCCCTTTGGTCTTAGAATGAAAGTTCCTGATGATATCATTAGCTAAAAGCACATTATGATGTATACTTCTTCCCTTAATGAAAGCTGACTGATTTTCTCTGATAAGGTTAGGCAGAACCGACTGAATTCTAGTTGCAATCACCTTGGAGATTATCTTGTAGATAAAGTTACAGAGTGAGATTGGTCTGAACTGCTCAAAGCTGTCCGCTCCTTCCTTCTTAGGGATAAGTGACATAAAAGTGCAGTTAATCTGTTTAAGAATGCTCTTAGAATAGAAGAAATGCTTGACTGCATTTATCACATCTTCCCCTATTATTATGTTCCAAGATGATTGAAAGAATTCTGCTGTAAACCCATCAGGCCCTGGGCTTTTGTTCTTTGGTGCCTGGAGAACAGCCTTTTTAATCTCTTCATTAGTGACTGGTGAGCTAAGCATGCTGGCTTCAGTGTTGTTTAGTTTGTATTTTGGTGAAAAGTGCCAATTACCAGTAGGTCTGGCCTGATTTAGGAGATTATAGAAGAACTGAACAGCATGTCTGTCTACTTCCTCCATATCATTGGTGTAGCTTCCATCCTGAAGTCTGCATTTTCTGATGCAGTTAGTAGCCTTCCTGCTTTTAAGTGCTGCATAGAAGAACTTTGTGTTGGAATTACCTAAAGCCAACCAATGCTGCCTTGATTTTTGCCTTGCATATGACTCTTCAGTTTGCAGTGCATTTAGGTATAATTCCTTGCATTGATTCTCCATTGCAATGAGATCACAATTCATAGGGTCCTTTGATAGGTTCTGTTGAGCTAATTCAAGTGCTCTCATAGACTTCCGAACATTATCCTGCACATTACCAAAACTGTTTACATTCCAGACCTTAAGGGCTTGTTTTAACTTACGAAGCTTCTCCCAAAGGATATATTGTGGTGTCCCAGAAATTTGCTGCTCATTCCAAACTTGCTGAACCACTGAATTGAATTCTGGATGCTTTAGCCACATATTGAAAAATTTGAAAGATTTCTTACCAGTCTTTACTTCCTTTTCTGAAGTAATTCTAAGTTGAGAATGATCTGAAAAAAGCTCACTGGTGTACTCTGCATAAGAATCTGGATAGATACTCTGCCATATGTCATTAATGAGACATCTATCTAGTTTTGCCACAATCCTTTTAGGAGGGAGCGAGCCATTGCTCCAAGAAAAACTTGCTCCAATGGTTTTTATGTCCATCAGGTTTGCATTTGAAATCAATTTATTGAATTCATCAAGAATTCCTCTCGGGACAGGATTACCTCCTAATTTCTCTGATGGGTAGCGAATGGTGTTGAAGTCACCAATAACCATCCAAGGTGAGCCATTGGCTGAGGCTAACAATTTGATGACATCATCCCAAAGCATTCTCTCGGGTCTGTAGTATGAATAAAGTTTGCTTCCGGCCATATACTTTGCTCGAATGTTTTAGCCTTTTTACGTTTGACCTTTGTTTCAACTAGAACAGCTAAGTCACATTTAGACTGTCGAAGAATCTGTTTTAGCTGGGCTCTTCTCCCTGCTTTATTAATTCCTCTTACATTCCAACTCACTATCTTCATTAAAGATAAGTAAAAGAAGGAAGGATTAAGAAGGTAGGTGGGGAGAGCGCCTTGGTTTGTTACCTGTCCTTTCCTTTCCCTTCGAAAGTTTTTGAATCCATTCTTGACTATCATTACATGATTTTCCTTCCGCTTCCTCAAAATGTGGAGAATTTGTCGTAGTTGCCTTAGGATAAGGAGGTATCCCCGAGTCCAAAAGGGAATCTGAATTCAAATTTGAATTTGAATTCTTGTTGCACATTTTCTTTTCCTGAATTTTGACTGCTATTATCTGTTGTGGAGCATTTGAATTTCCATGTTTATCGGTATCAACTTGAACTGACGGCTGTTCTTCTGTCTGCTCTGTGACTTCCACTAGGGAGCTGAACTTATTTGATATTGTAATGGAATGATGATCCTTAGTATGCACCCGACCCTTCTGAACTAACTGCAATTCTCCATTCTGCTCTGAAGAAGAAATTGATGAACTGTCCTTGATATTACTTGACACATTCGAATTTCCATTTTTCACTTGCTCATGAGGCTGAACGATTCCCTGCTTCACTGAGATGTTCTTTGCTTGAACTCCGGAAACACATAAACCATCACTGTGACCAAAAGAATTGCAAACAGAGCATGCTCTTGGTTTCCAAGGGTAGGAAACTAGGATTCTACAATTCCTTCCCTCTAAGTCCTTGAAAAAAACTTCTTCGGGAAGATTTGTTTCAGCTGTCACCAGAATACATGCCCTAGCAAAAGCAAGTCGCTGCCTTGAAGCAGTGAGCTTGTCTATATGTAATGGTGTTCCAATAATGCTGCAGATGCGGCTGAAAAATTTCCTAGTCCAGAGATGAAGAGGTATACCGTGCAAAGTAACCCAGAGCGGAATGCTCTTCAAACTATCTAATTCAAAATTGATCTCCGGAGACCATCGCCGCAGAATGACTGGATGCCCCTTGATCGTCCAGAAACCTTCCTGTATACGCTGAAGATCCTCTTCCAAATCGAATTTGCATAAAAAGAACCCATTTTCTAACATGTGCAGTTGGAAACCATTGGGGTTCCATCTGTTTTTGATGAATGCTTGCAAAGGTATGAACGAGGTAGACAACCCAACAACATAGCCAACAAGTGATTGGGACCATACCTCCATCAACTCCGCTGAATCCTCTGCTTCGCAGACAGCGAATACAATAAACAATTTAACACATATATTTGAAAGTTTAGAACCATAATAAACATAGTTTCTTCAATGTCCGTCGTTGCACTGTCCCGAATCGACCTGTGCGGTCAGGTCGCGGGGGCCAAGAGGGCAGTGCCCCTTGCGAGAGTTTATGGGGGGAGGAGCCTCCCGAGGAAAATTTAATTTAAGTGGTGTTGGTTTAGGTTTTTGTTGAAAATTTTATTTAAGTGGTGTCTGATTTAGGTTTTTTTTTAAAACCTATACCGCCATACCGGCCTATACCAGTATGAAATGAGAGGAACTAGACCGGCCAAGGTTGGTACCGGTACATACTGGCCCGGTACGGTATGTATTGGGCGGTATTGAGTACTATGCTGCTAACTTGGGAGAGGTAGGCCATAGTTTTGAACTTTGTCGTCATGGTCTACGTTCAAGTGGGTCTTCTTCCATTGCCTAAGTTCTTAAACTCTCGAGTCTAGACTTTAGATTTCTAATTGGAAAGAAAATGCTACCCTAGCTGTGGGATCAACCATAAAGATTTGATCCAATATCCCCTATCACCAAGGGACAAATTATGTGTGCGCATCTTGTCAGCGAAGTGATTCCACTTTAATGATTGATAGGAAACAGCTCAAAGAATTCGTATGTGCATATATATATCTCTATATGTAAATGTGTTTTATACATACACACATTTGTATGTATATATATATATATGTATGTGTGTATGCTTTCCTATGAATGGCTCAAAGAACTTTTCTTTTCTTCTTTCTCCTTTTGGTTCTTCTTTTGAAGCAGGCTTCCTCCACCTTGTTCCCATAACACCTCCACCAACATTCAACTACCCCAACTCAAAATACAAAAGGAGATGAATACACACAGACAAAGTAGATGTTAGGGAATTTTTATTGCACATTTGATTCTTTTGGGAGGTTCTAAGGACAAAGAGCTTGCTAATGTTTCGATGGGGAAAGTTTGTCTTGAGTTGGTGGTCCAATCCCAAAGGAAAGTTTGTCTTGATTTGGTGGTCCAATCCAGAAGTGTTGCCTGGTCCTCACCTTAATATTTTTTTTGAAAGTGGATAGTATCACTAGTGTATTAAAAGTAAAAGGAGGGATGTACAAGTATACTCAATATGTTCCCAAAAGATCCTTGTACAATACAAGACTCCACACCAAGGCAGTGTGATCCACACTAATCAAAACAAAAGCATGGGAGTTGTGTGAATCCACTTTACAAAGATGTTCAGCCCACTCCCTCACTTCTCACAGATGAAGGAAACAACTTTATCTGTGGCTCTTGGTTCACTTTTGAAAATTATGTTGTTCCTTTCTCTCCATAAGACCCAGAGGGTGGCATGGAATATTAGCCACTAGATAAGTGTGACACTTGTGGTTTAGCCCTATATCGGATATCCATGGACGTCTCACCTCTATATATGTAAAGGATTCCCTTAACTCAATACCTATGTTTTAAGTTGAGTTTGGCCTTCCAACATTAGAGCGGGTTTACCCATTGGATCCATATGTGGACACTTGGCCTTACTCGTGATGCAACCCCAAACTGGTTGGTTTGTCGTGAGGGGGGGTGTTGTGGTTTAGTCCCATATTGGATATTCATGGAAGTCTCACCTCTATATGTTTAGAGGATTTTCTTAACTTAGTGCCTAGGTTTTGGGTTGAGATCGGACCTCCAACAACTTTTTTAGGAGTCCACTTTCAGTGCCAGTCCTTAATCAGATGATGCACACTTCCCTGAGATCCGATAGCACATTGAATCTTGCTGGTGACCTTTAACCATATATCTTACGAGTAAGATCATCCTGCGAAAAGATGATTCAAGGTCTCCTCCACATCTCCACACAATCAGTAAAGGGTAGGTATGTCTTGTAGAAAAGGAGGAAGTCTGTTACAAGTCGGCATACGTCCTCGTGAGATCCTCCAGATACGAAGCTTCACTTGTAAGGGACAATTGGGAGCTCAAATCTGCGAGGCGATGTGGTGGCGCACCCCTCCATCAGAAATGAAGGCATATGCTGATATGACTGTAAAGCATCTCTCTTTTCCCACCTCTACCACCGCTGATCAACTTTGCCCTACTCTGGAGCATAGTCTAGGAGGAGAACGAGGAGTTCCTCTAGCTGATCCTTTTTTTTTTTTTTTTGATGACGGAAAACATAGCAAGGCTAGCAAACCCTCTAGCTGATCTATCTCTTTTGGTTTGAGATTCCTCCTAAAGGACAGAGTCCATGGTCCCCTTGATAATAGTGAGTCAAAAGTTTTGGAGACTGAGGCCAAAGGTGTAGTTGAAATCGTATAGAGCTTCGGAAAGTTTGTCTCGAGGGTGAAGTCTCTACATTATCTATCTTTCCAAAAGTGACACTTTTGACCACTGCCTAGCCGGACCTGGACAGTAGAAGTGAGGATGTTCTTGCATTGCAAAATACCTCCCTAATGGGTGAGATATTATACTAAGAAGTTGGGATAAGATCCCAGTCCCTTATTGTGCCATGGTACTTCTACCTGATGATTTGTGGTCAAAGTTCACTTTCATCAGACCCAAGCTTTCACAGCCATTTGCATAAGAGAGCCAAGTTGAAGTTTTTGATCTTTTTGATGCCCACTTCTCCCATATCCTTGCTTTTGCAGACTTTGCCCTAGGAGATATCATGTCAGTCCTTGCACTTCGTCTCCACTACCCTATCAAAAGAATCTAGCTTGATTAGATGCTATCTTTTTTGCAATCATCTTTGGGATACGAAAAATGGATAGAAATAGATAGGTAGACTATGAAGCACTGATTTGCATAGCATCATTTTGCCCCCATAGGAGAGGGGCCTGGCCTTCCATCCTGTCAGTCTAGACTGATATTTTTACACCACATTCTGCCAATCACTACAATGTAGAATCCTTGGAGACAACGGGAGGCCCAAATAAGAGAAAGGGAAGGCTTTTATCTAGTAGTCTAAGATAAAAGTTGCTCTCCTGAGAGCCTCATTTTTTATATTCACACTCACTAAGAGACTCTTGCTGAAATTCACCTTTAGTCCATTGACTTCCTCTAGCAACTTTAGTATGAGCTTGGTAACATAGAGCTGACTCACGTCCTCAACTAGAAAAAAGATGGTATCATCAACATATTACAGGTGGGTGATGCCGACACAATCTATCTCAACATGGAAACCTCTGATTAGTCCGAAGGATTCAGCTCTCTACCACATCCTGCTCAGTATATGAGCCGCACCAAGATGAAAAGAATTAGAGACATGGGATCTCCTTGACGGAGCCCTCTGCTACTATGGAAGGAAGAGGTAGGCTTCCCATTGACTAAGATTGCAAATGTACCTGACAAAACACAAGCACGGATCTATCCAATCCATTTGTCAACAAAGCCCATCTTTGCAAGGATACAAGCATTGCCATTTGACATGATCATACACCTTTTCAAATCTAATTTCAAGACCACCCCTTTCTTCCTCTGAGTATTCATAGCATGTAGATATTCATGGGTCATCAAAAAAAATTCTTGAATGTGCCGTCCCATGATAAAAGTTCCTTGGAATCCACTCACCATTCTGTTAATCACTCTATCTAGTGTTATAGTCGACAACTTGGTGATAATCTTGCATGTTCTATTTAGCAGGCTAATGAGTCTGAAGTCCAAGAAGCATTGAGCATCTTGCTTCTTGGGAATGAGGACTAAGAAAGTTTTGTTTATTCTCCTCACTGGTGTCATTCCCTCTTGGAACTCCCACATTGCAAGCATGAAATCATTCTTGATGATGTCCCAACACTTTTGGAAGAAGGCTAATGGGAAGTCATTTGGGCTTGGAGCTTTGTCACTTGGTAGAGAGAAGATTGCTAGTTTGAGTTCCTCCTTCGAAAAGGGGCGGGATAAGGCTTCACTATCCTTAGAAGAAAGACAAGTTAGTAGATCATCAACAATCCTAGGTCTAACCATATCCTCCTTAGTGAAAAGTTTCGAGTAAAAGTCTCCCACATGCTTGGATGGCAGTATCGGCCGAAACCGAAACAGGCCTTGTCACTGTAGCAAGTCCGATACCAAAAAAATTTATTTTTTTAATGGTTTCGGACCGAAACCGTCCGGTTTCGGACCGAAACCGACCGAAACCGGACGATTTCGGCCGAAACCGGACCTACTCAATACATTTTTTGCCTTTTCTGACTGTTTTGAACCGGTTTCGGCCGAAACCGAAATCGATACCGAAACCGGTACGTATCGGTTTCGGTACCGGCCGAAACCGATACCGAAACCGAAACTGCCATCCTTGCCCACATGCACCTTGATATCCTCATCCCTTGAAAAGAGTTGCTCTCCCACTTTGATACAAGCAATGGAGTTGATTCTCCTTCTTCCAAAGGCAATTCACTGAAAATAAGAAGTGTTCCTGCCTTCTTCCTTGAGCCATTTGTCTCTCTATCTCTGCTTTTAATAGATCTCTTCCCTTGTGAGAATCTCTTCAAAGAAGACTTGAGTTTGTCCCCGAGCATCCTATCTGATTCATTCAGTAGCCCTACCTCCTCTAGACAACCCAGACCCTCAATCTATTGAAGAATCCTATCCTTAGCAGCTTTGCTAGGTAGGGTCTTTTTTGCACCCAACTCTTGTAACACTTGTGTCACATGCTTCAGTTTGCCCACCACCCTAGCCATTGGGGACGGTTCTTGCCTCTAAACATCCTAGGCCCACCTGACAATGTCCAATAGAATCAACCTCTCTAAACTAGTATCTCTCAAGTCTGAAATTCTTCCTCCCCGCATATCTACGACTAGTCTTCAATAACATGGGTTTGTGGTCCGACACGGATCTTGCCAAATATGATGCATGTACATGAGCATAATGGTCCTCCCATTCAATAGATATTACGAACCTGTCCAACCTAGAGTAAGTGGCTACCTCATATTTGACCAAGTGATCTGAACGTTTGATTGACTTATATCGATTAGTGCAGTCTCCTCTATGAAGTCGATGAAGTCATTCATGTCCCCTAAAAGAGGGTGATCGCCTGTCCTCTCTTATGGTGCAGCCACTGCATTAAAGTCACCTCTCCACACACGAAGGTCGGCCTGAGCTATGATGATACATGATCAACTCTTTCCAAAGAAGTCTCTTCCCTTCTCTACTTTGAGGGCCATATACTCTCGAGAAGTCCGAAGTGAAGCCGTCCTTTACATTACGAAAATAGAAGGAAATAGTCCCTTGACTGACCTGTTTGTCTTCTTCCACCTCTTCTATCTCAAATTGATTCCATAGGATAATGATCCCATTAGACCTCCCCTCCATTGGGGAGGTCACCCCTTTGGAAGCCTGTCTCCTCTAATCTCTCTCATGATAGACTTTCCATCTCCTTCACATTTGGATTCTTGCAGGCACAAAATGTCAATCTTGCATCTTCTAATCAACTCCTTCACCGTCCTCCTATTCTCACCCCCTTAGATCCCCCTCATGTTCCACGAGATAATCGTCATGTAGACAAGGAGATGCTCCTGCCTCTCTCCTCCTCTCCTCTCCCCCATCAGTCCCCCTTGCCCTCCTCTTATAAGATTTCCCTCCCTTAGCATCCCTTGTCATGCTAATCAACCACCTCTTTTGTATCTTGGTAAACACCCCCTTGAGGTCTCTTTCCAATCCCGCAAAGGATATTCCCACCTGTGCCTCCATCAGCCTCTCCACCACCCCATCCAGTTCTTTCACCTCCTCCCTTCCGAATTCACACCTTTTTGATAGCCCCTCCCCTTTAGGTTGCCCCCCCTTCGATTCCTTGGCTCCTCCTAGTGTTTCCAGGATGATATCCTTACCCTCTGAAGTTGACTCTTCCACTTCAGCTTCTTGGCAGACGGGTGCCTATTGACTTGCTGCCCGGGAAACCCCTCATCCCTTTCCAATCCGCACCTTTTTGACTGTCCCTCCCCTTTAGGTTGCCCCCCTTTCAGTTCCTTGGTCCCTCCTAGTGTTTTCAGGATGATATCCTTACCTTTTGAAACTGACTCTTCCCCTTCAGCTTGGGCCTCCTTGGCAGACGGGTCCCTATTGACTTGTTGCCTGGGAAACCCCAGAGATCCTGCTACTGCACCCAAGGGTGCACACAGGCGGTCATCTGGCTTAACTGGTTCTTTTGCTATAGAGCCCTGCCATATCTAGTTAGTTGCCTCCGATAGGCGATCTCTAGGGTGCTGATATGATGGAACCGGTGTCGTCTGGGAGAGGCTGTCTTCTCCTAGTGCTGAGAGTGAATGCCAGTGTTGCACTTTGCTGACTTCTAAAGAGAAGCCCCTAATCATCGGAGGCCTCTCCTCTAGCCGAAGAGGTTGTCGGACACGACTGAGCAGAGGACCACTCCCTTGGACAATTGCCGGTGGTGTTCACACGTCGGGATGGAGGTCGCTCACCTGAAGTAGGCCCGTAGGACCTGTAGCAGGGTTCAGGCTAGGAAGAAGACCCATAACGGGTCCACGAGACCCAGTGTCCCCCTGACTCCCAGATGCGGGTAATCTTGGGTGCACGGGTTATGGTGTTGGTCCGGGCAAAGGCTGAAGCCCATGAAAACAAGCCTAGCCCATCAATGTAGCCCCGGTTCAGCCCATCTCCCTGTTGAGGCTCCGACGCACCTCCCGGCCCCCTACCAGCAGGTCCATGGAAGGGCCTCTGCACTGGTCTAGCTCTATCTAGCCCATTCTTCGACTTGGTCAAAACCACGCACCGATTCAAATTTGAATCGAGGGCTGCCTCCCTGGTCTTCGTTCTCTGGCCTGGTGTATTGTTGGCCTAGAGGTTCCTGACCTTGATGCCGCCGCCTCCGTCGCTGTTCCTTTAACTCTAGCTGGGTGGTTACCCAAACAATAAAATCCTCCTCGAGGGGCAAGGAAAGGGCCGGAGGCACCGTAGCAATGCTAGAAGCCCAAGATAATAGCTTCCACTATGTTTAGTGTCCCTGTCAGGATGAACTGTAAGTTGCTAGACTCTACTCGCCCAATGTCCCTGACCAAGAAAGAGACCCCATCTTAGTCATAGAGGATGAGGGGCAACCCTGTGATCTTGTCGCGGAGCCCGATCTTTCTTGAGTCAGGGTAGACTCCTCTTGCTAGGGTCCATGGTTGGACACGGAGGATGGAACCACTGGCCACCGTGAAGTCTCCTTCCGCCACCGCCTCCACCATCTCTGCACATGGGCCGATTGCTAGAAGTCCCCTCTCTGAACATGTTGGACCTCCCATAGTCCCTTCCCGTCCCATTGTTGGTTCAGCAAACCTCTGATGACCTCCGGATCTACCCTCCTTCTAACAGGGACAGCCACAGATGCCAGTGGAGCCATTCAATCCAGCCTACAAGGAGCTCGGGGGGGATGCTTCCACCCTCTTGACAGTCTTGCTTCCCCCTTTGGACAGGCAAGGATAGCATGTTGCGTCTAATGGCATCCGCAAAAGATCCCCTGTAGGGGAACTTCGCACCTTTGCCACTTTGAGCCCCCTTCCTCCCTCCGGCGCCCTGCAGAATCTCTGCAGGTGTCCCATTCTCCAGCAGCAGAAGCACACAGGGTCCTGAGTACCCCTATTACACACCGGAAACCGCAACCTCGTCTTGTGCCTCTGCCTACCGCCCTTGCGTCTTCCATGCTCAAGGACATACCGGGGAAGGCCCAGTGGCTGCCACCTCCCAAAGGGACGCAGTTCGCCCCGGATGTGAACAACATTTTTTTTCTTTTTCACTGACCCTCTTAATATGATTTCTGCTTGATAGATTTTTTTTTTTTGATTGATTTTTTACATAACAAGTTATGGAGATGGTGAATTTGAAGAGCATTACATTTTAGATTGATCATATGTTGGTGAACATTTATTCTTTCTGCTAGTTGCTTTGATAGCATTAATAATCCCTTCTTCTGTAAATTTCAGATTTTCTTTTTCTTACTCTTTCAGGTTGAGTCTGCATTGGCCATGAAATCACTGCAACCTCAAGTTAAGGCTATTCAAGAACGCTATGCTGGTGATCAAGTATGCCATCTGATGAAGATACTTTTCTGATTATGTATCCATTTCTAGGGATGTGCTCCCATATCCTGCATTCTTATTAACTGGATATGGAGAAGAGAAGGCACTCAAGTCTTAGTTATTTTTTCTCTGCAAATTCTATGAATTGCACCTTTTTTATGGGATCAGTTGGATTTTATATCTGACTACATGTGGATGTTTTTTTTTTAGAATGAATGGATTTAAAGATACATTCTGCAATATATGTGCTTACATGTGAAAAAAAATCCAAGCATACCAGTACTGAACTAGTATTGTCTTTTCATTTGAATTTATCAGGCATTGAAACTTATCTCATTTCTTGGGTGACCAACCATATTGGAAGATAATACTTCTGAGTGTGAAGCTAGAAATGCTAAAGAACCTAAGAAATGTTCTAAATAAATATTTCAACTTGTCAACGTCCTGAAAACGACTATGAATTTTTTGCATTCACTTCATATGAAATCATTGTTTTCAGTGAGGCTAACTTATTGAAACCAAACACCCCCACCCCCACAAAAAAGGAAAAACAACAAAAAGCAAACAAAAAGGAAAAAAAGATAAGGGTGTGTGTGAAGGAGGTAAATTTTTGTGTCATAGCAAATTAATCTGCCAGAGATGCAGTTGTCAGCTTGATGTTGTCTGAGTTGACAATGTATCTGGTTGACATCATCTGAACCTGCAAGTGATAGTCACTCTTGATAGAAATTAATTGTTGGTTTAGATTGTCATTGCTGCCTGAGACTATGTCTGGACCTTGTTATTATGCCTTGCAGAAAAAGTAATCATTGATAATGGCATATTCACAGCAGGCCGTCAATTTTGGCCACAAGAAGGATAGCCACACATGGTGAAATGACTGCCGTTATTGGTATCAAACCAATACTGATTCATGCAAGCTAAATTTTCTAATTGATAATTGGGCCAAAGAAATAACTTGAATTTAATCAATTTGCTTTTATTTGCATTTGTGTTAAAATGCTTGTCCTTTTTCGAAAACTTTCCACTGTTTCTTATGTTGTCTTTGTTGGAAAATATTAGATTTCTATTTATAGTGTTTTATGTTGCTGAATCTTACTTGTCTATGAAAACTTGATCTTATGATGTGTAATCACCGGGGCTAATGTTTCATGGTTTCCGATGGTCTCTAATCGTATGACTTCCCATGCGCTAAGATTACCCATTCCCATGTAGATAAAACATCAAAAATATCTTCTTGTACTGTACTTCCAAGGAAATGTGGGAACAAACAACAATTGTAACATAAGTTACCATGAGTTAAATTTTTTCATGATTTGCTTTTGCATTAGTTCGTTATGATATCCATTTTCATTTGCAGGAGAGGATACAACTTGAAACTACTCGGTTGTACAAACTGGCTGGTGTCAATCCTTTGGCAGGTGACTATGCAAGAAAGGAAAATGGCTGCCTATAAATTGCATAATTAATTTTCTTATTTTACAAAATATGATCATTTGATACATCTATACTCCAAGGCTTTAAAGATACGTACTGGGTTCTCTCCGCCACTTCATGTGAGCCTAGTCAGTTGCATTTCTATCTTGTAGATGTATATTCTTTCATGTTTGTTGTGTATAATATAATATTATTTGCTGATGGATCTCTAGAATGCCTTAATTTTTTCCCCCCTGATGCAGTGCCAATTCTTCAACCTATAGAGTTGTTACTCTTTGCTTTCGTGTTTGTACACTTATGTGAGGTAGGCTCTGTAATTTATCACCATTTGATTCGTCATTTTGATAGAGAACATAGAGCAAACTAGTACACCAAACTGCTACAAACTGGAACTCTTTTCCATCTTTTTCAATTGCGAACATGTGGAATTTGTCCATCCATTCTGAGACCTGATCGTTGTGGAAATAACTTGTGGTGAACTATGTTTTCTAGGTAAATGAGTTTTCAAAAATCAAGGGTGAGGTTAAGATTTTCTAGCCAATCCTGATTGTACTACCTCTATTTATTTTGAATAAAATTGGTGGTATAATCCGCATTCTTTCGAAATAAAAGTTTTTTTTTTGAAAGTGGATAGTACCACTAATATATTAAAAGAAAAGGGTGATGTACAAGTATAATCAATGAACTCCCAAAAACTCTGTACAAAAGGCACGCCATTTCCCCTTAACAAAAAAATTACATTGAAGGGACTATCGAGAATCATACATCGCAGAACGGGGGTCGAGAAAAATAGAGGAAGAGAATATTGGAATGAGCACCCACCCTCTTACAAAATGCTTCGCACACTCCCCCTTTCTTCCCTAAGCTCCCAGCACCCAGGACTGGAGAGATTGGAAGCAGACAACAAAATAGAAAAGAAACCCTTTTCTTTCTGAACTCTCAGCCGCCGTTCTTCTTCACCAACGGGGCCTTCTTATAGGAGGCTTGCAGGGGGTTGTTCGAAGGTCAGGGCTGCTCGACCCTTCCCCTCTTTTCCGTTGCCGCCGCTGCCGTTGTTGGATGCATGTCCCATCGATGCTGCAGCCGCCCCTTCTACGTAGGGCACAGCAGAGAGAGGGTTTTCCTTCGTGGGGTGTCCGTGTGCCTACCCTCGTTGCCGGCGAGGGGGTAGCTTTGCCGGAAGGAGCTGCGCGCTGTTGCCATCGGAGACCAATATATTGTTGATTTCCTTCTTGCATAGCTGCGCGCTGTTGCCGGAAATTTCCTTCTTGCATTTTTATGGACGCACTTTTAGACCAATATATTTTGTTGATTTATTCATTGTGTCTATTTGTTTGTTTAGTGTATGGGCGTGCAGTCTCGTGTGTGACAATGTGTTCGGGTTCCAAGACTGGGGTGGTCTGAAACCCAAGGTGCGCTCCGTCTGACTAATCAGACGATCGTGGGTATCGGGTCGGGACTGGAGACCTGCCGTGCCATAAAGGTCACGGCGTTAATTACATCCCCTTGGAGAGGGGAAAACCTTTGATTAGTCGCCAAGAAATGGGGCCGCATGGCCTATAAGTCGATTCTTATGAAAAGAAGAGAGAGCGTGTTGAAAAGCCTTGAAAGTCCCACATCGGGGGCGAAAAGGTATTCGGAGTCATATCAGTCACGTGTTGACCATTTCATGTTCGGACCGATGTCCGGGTGAAAGATCATTATAGACGTGTCGGTAAAATCAGAGCATATATTGGTCATATATTGACCATTTTATGTTCGGACGAGTGTCCGGGCTGAAAATCATTATAAACGTTTCGGTAAAAAAAATCGGAGCATATGTATGCCGGGGCACGACAAGTTCAATATCTGAGGAAGTGGAGAAGTTCGGTCAAATCTCGGTTAAACGAGTCAAATGTAGTGCATTATCAGCCCGGTGCGAAGTTGCGCTATGGCTTTAACGGGACGGTCCCAGGGAGCCAAGCACGCCTTGCGAGGGCGCCTTTAGTATTTCCCCCTACTCGGGGTCGAAGGAAAGAAATCTGGATTGCTCGCTGTTTGAATTTTCTTAATGAGGGTTTTTTTTTTGTACGAGTTTCTTATCATTTATGGTATTTTTTCATCATTTTCATAATTTTTGTTATTGTTATATTTACTAATTATCATTTTTTAATGTTTTTAGTCATTTTCACAATTATTTTGTTATTATTGTATTTATTGATTATCATTTTTATGATTTTTTTGTCATTCTCACAATTATTTTGTTATTATGATATTTATTAATTATCATTTTATGGGTTTTTATCTTTTTTAAAATTATTTTATTATTATGATATTTATTAATTATCATTTTTATGGTTTTTTTATCTTTTTCACAATTATTTTATTATTATGATATTTATTAATTATCATTATATGATTTTTTATCTTTTTCACAATCATTTTATTATTATGATATTTATTAATTATCATTTTTATGATTTTTGTCTTTTTCACAATTATTTTATTATTATGATGTTTATTTATTATCATTTTTATGATTTTTTGTCATTTTCGTAATTATTTTATTATTATGGTATTTATTAATTATCATTTTTATGATTTTTTGTCATTTGTATTTATTGGTTATCATTTTTATGGGTTTTTGTCATTTTCGTAATTGTTTTATTGTTATTGGGTGATAAGGGTGATAAATGGGTTTTAAGGATGACAACAGGCCCTAGGGATGACAAATAAGTTTTAAGGGAGACAAATGGATGAAATGGGTGACAAATGACTCCTAAGGGTGACAAATACGTGCTAAGGGTGGCAAAGGGCTTGCTAGGGGTGAAAAATGGCTTCTAAGGATGACAAATAGATCACAATGGTGACAAATGGCTTCCCGGGAGTGACAAATAGAGGCTAAGGGTGACAAATGGCTTCTCAGGGGTGACAAATAGATCACAATGGTGACAAATGACTTCCCAGGGGTGACAAATAGAGGCTAAGGGTGACAAATGGCTTCCCAGGGGTGACAAATAGATTATAACGGCGACAAATGGCTTCCCAGGGGTGACAAATAGAGGCTAAGGGTGACAAATGACTTGTTAAAGGTGACAAATACATACTAAGGGTAAAAAAATACCTCTTAGTGGTGAAAAATAGATGTCTGGGATAAAAAATAGAAGGTTTGAAGGGGTAATATATAGATGACAAAGGGGGCTGAGTCGGCTCCATATTGAGACTCCATCTCAATATGGAGTCGACTCCACCTAGTTTTTTTTTTAAGAACATGGGGGCTGGCAGGGCTCTTCTTCATTACTCTTGGGTTTGGGATGAAGAGTGTGGGTTCAATTCACATTCATTTTGGGGTTCTGACATCTTTTTTGTTGCCTCTTTTTGTTTTGTTCCCTGCGCACGGATTGAAATGTGTAGAACACATGTGGGTGCATGAATGTCATATATGCATTGGGGTGCTGAATAGAAGTGGTTCAAGTTCAAAACCCATGGGGGTTCAGTGATCACGCAAATATGCATGGTTGCTTATACGGGGAAATCAATGCAAATCTTGCTAACATGCTTGCACAAGTCTCTCTTTTCTTGATGGCCAGTTTACCAGTGCAAACTTCACACACTTCTCTCTCTTTTTTTTTTTACTTGCAGGCAGAACTATCTTGGTGCAGGGGTCGACCCTTCACAGAGGCGGAGCTTCAAAACTGTTTTTTTCTTTTTTAAAAAGAGCCTCAAGTGCTTAAATGCAAAATGCATATGCAATTGCCCATTCAAGACTTCCAATTTCTGATTTTTATTCGGGCATGGGCTTCTCATATTTCTTCTTCTTTTGTTTCGTTTGTCCACCCTTTCTTTCATTTCATTTTCTTTATCTTGCCCATTCTTGTCTTTGGCAATTTTCTAAAAAAAATCAGTGTGTCTCGTTCTTTCCTGGTCTCTAGCAACATTCTGAAATAGAGGTTGTCATTGGATCATTGTCATGTTTGGCATCCATCTTTGTCATTTTTTTATCAGTTCCTTGAGTTCAGATCTTCACGACAGCATTGTCCTTTCCTTCTTTTGTCATTACTTCAAGCTTGCTTAACATTTGTTCATAACAATTCTTCTTTTTTTTTAGCTCAGTTATTAGTCCAAGTTTTTCGGCAAAAATCCGACAGCATCTCCCCTTCTCTGGAGCTTTGGGGGGGTTAAAACGGGACGCATCCACGGAGAAGACTCCGAGATGGCCCCAGAATAGTAAGGTGCGCACGGAAGCGGCAACACCGTTAACCCACATCGGTCGTGGAAAAATCCTGAGGACGGGCCTGCTAGGGACGCCAATGACCGAGGGGCGCCACAATCCCGTCTTCGGAACGTGGTCTTAGATATCACTGCGTTAGCGACCTTCAATATTCACTCCTTTTGTGGAACCGCCTATGGACTACGCTACGTGAGAGCGAGCCTTGGGAGATCCGGGAGCGATTGCGGAGAAACGCGTTGTGTTTGGGGTTAAACCCCATATATATTTTTTTCTTCTTTCTTCTTTCTTTTTTTTTATCGCCAACAAAAATAGATTTATGGTCTTACTCCATATTCAAGAGATGAACTGGGCCTTTTTTTATCAAAACAAGATGGATTGCTTTGTGACAGGAATACATCAGCCGACTCCAAACTCAAAAAACATAAAAATAGATGCATAACTTGAAATATGTAAGGACAAATTCATGTCGAATGATTCTCAAATTAAATACACGGCCAGCTCCAACCTACTCTTTCATTGTATGATTATCAAATTAAATACTTCATGTCACTGTAAAGCTTAAATACAACACACCACTTAAGTCATAATAATGATATCATGACTGTATAGCTTAAAATGTATTTGCATGACCATGCCAAAAAAATCTTCTCTTTTCCTTGGTGTAATCATAGGATCATGTCGTTGGAAAAAGTTGCATTTACCCCCCATTCAACTGCATATTGACACAATGATTAAAAGAAGATGTAATATGGAATTATAAGACCCTATACAACAAACACATGAATCAATAATTGATATACTTACAAAAGGTTCTTTTAGTAAAAAAAAATCATCTTCCAAGATACTCCTTTGTCCATTTAGTAAGGAGCTGTGCAGATCTTTCACAATGAAAAAAACTACAAATCAATAATAAAGTTGAGACCCAATAAAGATATAAGTCCATCTTATTTTCATTTTAGAAAAATAACCTGCGTTACATTGTCAGCCATCCCACGCCCACGTCCTCTAGGGCGACCTCTCGTACTTCCCCTTCTCGTTTCGACACAGAATACTATCGTAATACTTCAAAACATTAAATATAGAAGCTAGACATTTGAAATTAAAATCAATAGGCAAAATTAAATCACGTACCTTGGACTCTCATTTTCTATACCTTCACTCCTCAAACTAGGGCAGTTGCGCTTATCATGTCCGAAAACCATCTTTCCACAACCTCAGTGTCTCGCTTTCTCCTCCTTACCAGACTTAAATCTTTTTTTACTTCCACGACCTTTAGTATGTACCACGTGAGGATCCAGCAAAATATCCTCTTCATTCAAATGAGGAATGATGTTAACTCTTTTCTGATGACTTTCTTGTGTTAGATATAAATTCAACTCTTCATTGACCTGATTAGTGCTACCATATGCTTCATTACTTGTATCTTGCACATTACTTGTATCTTGCACATCTTTAGTTGCTGCCTCTAGATGAGGCATACATGCCTCGTATGCCTTGGGAGTTTTGGACCCATTCGTCAATAGATAGCTCATGATATGGGCTATATTATTTCGATGTGTAAGAGTTGATCCAGCAACATTCTCATTATGACTTTGAATGATAGACGAATTTGTAGCCCTAACATGACGTGTCCATCTGTGTACTATAAATTTGTCTGACATTTTCATTACACGTTCATGCTTCAGTACAGTGAGCAAGTGACTGCAAATTATTCCATTAAATTCAAAGTTTCGACACGAGCACCCCCCAAACTGGTCTTTAGCATTCCAATACACATTGTATGTTCGGTCTTTCTGTCACCAGTCATACATGCTATACCGATTTAGTTCCCCATCTTTTTCAACTAATTCTGCAAACAAAATTGCACTCTCTTTCACTTGTTTTTGGAACTCATAAAATACATTTCTTGTATAAATTTTTGCCATTTCACTTTCTAATGGAATAGGTGTAGAAGATACCGGAGTGCCGTATGCTGTGGCCGCATCTTCTTGCTTTTCATCTTTCCTTCGTTTCTCAACCAATTGATGGTACCCTTCAGCAAAGTCTAATAATGTTGACTTGTGGTTCACGAAAAAATCTAGAAAAGAATTCATTCCTTCACTTCTTTGAGTTGTTGTCATTCCCGCAAAAAATATATATTTTAAGTAAGCTGGGATCCACTTATGACGAATATTATACATATCCTGAATCCAATTATTCTCCTCAAGTTTAAAGGTACTTACCACTTCAGACCAGAGCAATTGAAATTCTTCAGGAGAGACAACATTATAGATACAAATTTTCCATATATCATTGAATTCTGGAGGGGCATGTATAACATGCGACAACTTTTCAGGCACTTTCTGCACAATGTGCCACATGCAGAAGCGATGCTCACTTGCTGGAAAGACGAGCAATGGCGGCAGTAATTGCAGGATCTTGATCTGTAATTATTACTTTCGGTTGTTTTCCGCCCATAGCTTCTAGCCATGTACGGAATAACAATTCAAAAGACTCAATTGTCTCTCCAAATAGTAAATCAGCCCCAAATAATATATTGTCGGTGGTGATTTACCCCAACAAATGGGCCAAAAGGCATGTAGAATTCGTTTGTTTTGTACGTAGTGTCAAAACGTATGACATCTCTGAATGTCTCATAGTCTTGTTTGGATCTGGAGTCAGCCCAAAAACAAGATGTTAGTCGCATTTCAGCATCAACTTGAATTTCGAAGCTAAATTCAACATCCTCTTTATGCCTCATCCTGAAATAATTCAAAATTGCTTGTGCCCCACTGCCATATCTCTCTGATCATTTTTTTCTTAGAGCATTTCGTATGTCCCCGTCGAGGAAACCTACATTCTCATGGCCCCCAGCTTCATTAGCAAAAAAATTTAGGGCTTTTGAAGGACCAATCCTAGCTATGCGCATATGGTTCAAAACATTCAAGTGACTGTCAGAAACGCGCCTATGCGACGATAGGCAGTAAGACTTAGTTGGGGTTATACAAATGTGACTATGTTTGTCTATAAATTGTTTCACAGTCCAAGTCTCTGAATCCTTATTTCTACCAACAATCAATTTTGCAGGACAACCACATCTTATCTCCTATTTAGGCCTTCTCTTCCTATCTGCATGTTCGATCTATTTTTTTTCTCTACTGCCTTCTTTTGCGCACACCTATGTCTTCTCCCTTAATTCATTGCTGTGCTCAAACTTTCTTGCATGACCCTTTCGCGTGCTAAACCCACAATATTTGGCATATTCATTATAAAAGTTTCCCGCTTCAACGAGAGATTGAAATTGTATTTCTACCTTTGGCTGTAATTGCTCCGGTGCTTCAGGAATATATTCTCTAAGTTCTTTATTTTGTTCATGCACTGTATCCTCTAAACTACCACATTCTTTGTTAATGAGATGTATATGTAGTTTTTCATCCTTCTTATTTAATTTGGGCTGTCCATAGACGGAAAAATATACAAAAAAATCATTATAATTTTATTTTTGAAAGCACCGTTCACAAAGATTCGTGCACTTAACTAGCACCCCAATATTGTTTCAATGGAGGGTACGTACCTTGCTGCTGCAGCTTCGAGACGGTGTCGGCTGTGGCGGGTGATTTCAGGTAACTTTATATGAAATTATGGAAACTCCAAGACAGAGACACCGCATCAATCTACCCACTATAGATGGCAATGCAGAAAATACAAAACACCCGTTATTGACAAAAATTGTTATCGTGCTAGAAAAAGATGATCATCAGCTTACCTTGCTTACGTGATAGCTTGTATTCCCTGTTTTAATCTAATAAATGTCCACAACGTATTCTCTATTTTAATCCCGTTGAGGTAAAAAAAGTCCACAGCGTATTCCCTATTTTAATCACATGGTACCCACTATAGATGGCAGTGCAGAAAAGACAAAACACCCATTATTGACAAAAATTGTTACCATGCTAAAAAAATGATCACCAACATACCTTACTTACGTGACAGCTTGTATTCCCTGTTTTAATCCCGTTGAGGTAAAAAAAACATATCCACAGCGTATTCCCTGTTTTGGGACTTGAGGGTGGCGTTTGTGCTGCTGGGGAGTGGGGAGTCCCAGGAGGAGGGCGGGGAATAGGGGGGGAGGCGGGGTTGGTTGGGAATCTCGGGAGGGCGGGAATACAGGGGGCGAGAATCTTGGGAAGGGTTAGATTGTTTTAACGTGAATTGAACGGATGAGATGTCGGCCCTATAGGAACGTTCACATGGTGCCGGCACCATGTGAACGCCTCCCTATATGTATATATGTAACATATGTATACATATACCATGACTCTCTTAAAACATCAAAAAAGGGTGTATAAGTGTAAATGGTAAAAAGATCTTACCCAAAGAAACTGCTTTGTGCAGAAGTATACACCTCTTCACAGGAAAACAAAAAATGGATACCAAGAGGGTATCGGTCAGCCATCTACAAGAACACCCAAGCAAAAGACACTGTATTTGCTTTATCTCCCCACAAAGCTACCACATTTACCACCCTATCCACAATAAAAGAAACAGTTCTCTTAGCCTCTTCTTAGCCCATCAGAAGTTTGTGCATCCTCTTGGCTTTTTCTTCAAGAAGCTCTTACTCAGTGATCCTCTCCTGGAGCTCATCCTTAAAATGATGTTGATGCGGGACGGGACACGAACCTGGGACTCTAGCTCGCGGACGTCCCTAAGCGAGGGAAACGCGTGGATCTAAGCGGTTGAGGAACCGGCAATGAGTCTCGGTATCGACTTTTCCGCGTGCTCGGATCGAGTCACGGGACGGGTTCCACTCACTCACTCTCGCAGCGGTGATAAAATTATAATGAGTTAAGTTCCTATCACTCATGCAGCGGCATATGAAAATATACGAGATAAGCAAAATGCCAAGTGGGGAGCGGACACGATACCTCCACGCTCCGGACGTGGGGAAGACGACCCTGGCCAAGACTCGTACTCCCGGTGTACAGTAAATAAATAATTACAGCAGGACTTTAATTGTCCAATCCACGCAGGGAGGTAAAGGGCTACACGTGGGACCCGGGAGTAGCGAACTCGAGTTGACGGGCAGCAAGCCGGAATGCTCTCGGGCCTGAGACGGGCTGCTGGTCCGACTCGGTTCTGCGGGACCCGCGGGACAGCAGGCGGGTCCGGCTGCTGGGACGGCGGTGCCCGGGCGTCTCCTTGATGCGGCGGCTGGCTGGGACGTTGCTGAGGGGTTGTTGATCGATCTCCGGGAGCGGCGGTCGCCGAATGTGAGTCGGCGTATTTTGCCGGAATTAGCCGGCAGACTGCTCTGCTGGTCTGTTCTCGGGACAGAATTGTGCGCCTCCACTAAAAAAATTGTTGCGCCCAGATCCGGTGTCGGATCGAGGCAAAATTGGTACCGTTGGAAACTAGACTCGAAGGGCTACAACATATATTAATTTCAGATCCATCCAACAAACAGATTTGAAATAAAAATGACTATAACACTGTAACTACCTCTGGCTCGGAACCCAGAACACAAAGGACAGAAAAGGATCTGTCTGAAGATGAACTTTGACCAAAATAAAAATGGTAGATCTAGACTCTGGGACAATTATGGGTGGAGGGGGGGATGTGAGGATCACGTATGAATTTTTTGGGAATTTTTAGAGATGACTAAGGGGACGGGAAAAATATAAAAGCATACTACTATCCCGCAGATCTGCAAACTGGCAGATTGCTGGGGGGGGGACTAATTTACTGGGAAAAATAGCAAACGAAGGCGGAATGACACGAAATTTAAACTGGAGATGGGAGATGACAGGGGGAACAAACCCTCAAAATTTGAGGTCGAACAGATCTACGGATTGGAAGATAAAATTCCGGCCTCAGCTTGCTATCAAGCAGAGAACAGACCGGAGACGGGTTGGCGATGGTGGTGCGACGGCGGCGGCGGCGGTGCTAAGCTTCTCACTCAGAGAGGGGTTGATAGGGAGACTTCACACCTCAGAAGATCAGCCTTCACAGCTGCAAGGGGGTAGAGAGAGAGGGGGGTGCGCCCTTGGGCTCTTGGAGGCAAATGCCAATTTTCAGATTTTCTTCTCATTAATTCTATGAAATATGAAAATACAAGGCTTATATAGAAATAGATAAAAGACCTAAACTATCCTTAGATCTAGGGTTAGGGAGGGGCAAATGGGGTATGGGGGATTATTCTCTCATGTGGTCAAAGGGCCATAAATAAAAAATTACAACATGAATAAAAAAACCCATTAAAGGGGGGGACGCCCCTTTGAAAAGGAGGAGAGAATTTTGAATTTTCTTCTTTTTTGTCTCCTTGGTCCAAGTCCTCCCATGGACCAAAGACCAGCCCATAGGGCCCATGATCCTAGGTGGACCAATGGGAAAGAGGGTGGGGGACCCTGCTGGACCTACAGGCTTTTTGCAAAGAAACCCAAAGATTCCTAAGGACTAACATATTGGCTTATAATTGCCATACACTTGTAACCCAATTAACCCAAGGATATAAATGCAAACAAAAGGATACAAATGTAAAAATAAAATGTTAGTGTCCGGTGTTGATTCCCATCAATTCTTCCCGGGTGGGAAAAACTCGACCCCGTCGAGTAAGGGGTGCGGCTGCTCGTGTGGCTCCTGCGGATCTGTCACCGTACCAGGTAGCGCGGAGTACGCTCCACTCCAAGTAATCGTCACCTGCTCATCCCCTATTTATTCGATATGCACATGCTGCTGTGGGAATGCGGCTAGTGGTGGACACTCCGGGGTGGGGTCACTCTCAAAGGAAGGAGACGGCTCAATGACTCACTAGGAATCACCGCTGGGTCCCTGTATGTGACTAGATCCGAGACATTGAGGTAGAGCTGATCCCAAATTCCGGCAAGTCTACAACCTACGCATTAGATCCGACTTGTCTCACACTCGAAAGGGACTGACACTGCGAGCTTGCAATAGACCGACTCGACTCGATGCATGCAGACTCCTAACAAACTGTACAAAAGAAAAACACACTTCTATGTCCTAGACAAACCTAACGCTATGCAGACCCCTACATATGCAATGGCGGACCAGGACATCCGAATGTGTGACAAGCATACACTCGATGCAACCGGTGGTTGGTGGAATGGGGTACTCCTAGACATCCTAAAGTGAACCACTCATGCACTGACAGCCTTTTGGATTTATGAGGTTTGGGTGGGTCGGGAGAGTTGAATGCACCTTCCTTATCACCCCTATATGTATGTATATCTCGCCAGTGAACGGGCTTGATGGGTGTGGATGGTCCGGCCCGTGGGGAAGGGGTGTGATAGTGGACTCCCTCGAAGAAGTGGAGTAGATGTGGTGGGTCAAGGGTTTCACTAGGGAAGAGGTCGAAGGGATCAAAGAAACTGTGACCCCTTGAGACGGGTTCCTTCGTGACACGGTCCCATGTGTGGAATTCTTGAAGGTGTAAGTGGTCACCTTCATGCACTGGGATAGATGGGACGGTGGTCTGATGGAGAAGATAAGGTTCCTCCCTTGGGAAAAGGGGAATGAAGTCGGGCTCGGCCGGCATGGGGAGGAATAGAAGAACCTCCGTGGTGACATGACCCACGGTGCACACGGATGTAATAGACCCCAAAGCGGGATGGGTGAAACTACGACCTTTGGGTCGGTCGATGCCTGGGGCCAATAAGTGCGTCAACTGCAACTGCCGGTCTAATCCCTTAAGAAGGTCGTCCAATGTATCAACATGGTGACAAGACCGGAAGGTGGTATGCAATGAGTTGACGGGCACTAATGGTAGTGTAGGGTCCATGGATGGATAGCAAGGTGGGACCAAGCCTTTCTTGAGCCAACTAAGTAGTGGCTCGGCGATGATTAGCTTTCCCGTTAGAAACACGGGTGGCTCCAAATGAGGTAGTTCCGAATAAAGATCGGAATGTCAAGTAGGTGGTAAAGGAGCTCTAGGGGAAGGGTTCCCCGGCTGGGGTGGGTGAGGCCGTGGGGCAGGAGCATCCTCCCTCGTGGGCTCATGTGGCTGGCCGACTGGCTCGGCGCTCTGCTGACAGGTAGATGCTCGCCGTAGGGCAGCATCAAACCTTGACTCGAAAGGCTCAACCTCTAGAGCGACCTGATAAGAATGCTCCAGAGTGGTCACGTCGCGGCAAAGCAATTCAAACTGGTAGTGAAGCCGCAAACCTCTCCGGAACTGAAATGCGGTCGTGGTGCTCTTCTCTCCAACTCCATATCCCAACCGGTACTCATCAAAGTCCTTAATGTACTCAGACACAGACTTGTTGCCTTGGACGGGTCTGATCGGGGCTTTCTCTAGGGCGGAGACTCGTTTAACCAGACCTTGGAGAGATCGGTCGGTAGCGTCCATCCTATCCTCTATGGCATTAAGCCTAGCCTCAACACGGCAAAAATATTCCCGCGTGTCTCGGTCACGCTTGTCCATCCTATCCATGAGGGTGTGTATCGTTTTAATTGGGACTTGGGCGTATGGATTGGCCATGGTTGCAAATAAGTGGGCATGCAAGAGACTCTTTTCTTTTCTTTTTTTTTTATGCAAAACTAATGCAAGCACCTAGACACTCTACATGGTGACAAGGGGTAAAATGAGGACTCGAATACAAACCTATACTCAACCAGTATCCGGTACGTGGCGGAGGTTTGATCCGAAGATCGCACTTACGCAAGTGTGTACCTTCCCAATAAGTTTAACCTATCGTTCCGGAGACACCTTTTAATATATCGGGTAAAGGGTGCATTATGAAACCTTGGACCGACTTAGACCATGCTACTACCCTAGACTCGACTCGCTCTGATACCAATTTGATGCGGGACGGGACACGAACCTGAGACTCTAGCTCGCGGACGTCCCTAAGCGAGGGAAACGCGTGGATCTGCGCAGTTGAGGAACCGACAATGAGTCTCGGGTATCGGCTTTTCCGCGTGCTCAGATCGAGTCACGGGACGGGTTCCACTCACTCACTCTCGCAGCGGTGATAAAATTATAATGAGTTAAGTTCCTATCACTCATGCAGCGGCATATGAAAATATACGAGATAAGTAAAATGCCAAGTGGGGAGCGGGCACGATACCTCCACTCTCCGGGCGTGGGGAAGACGACCCCGACCAAGACTCGTACTCCCGGTGTACAGTAAATAAATAATTACAGCAGTGACTTTAATTGCCCACTCCACGCAGGGAAGTAAAGGGCCACATATGGGACCCAGGAGTAGCAAACTCGGGTTGACGGGCAACAAGTCGGAAGGCTCTCGGGCCGGAGACGGGCTGCTGGTCCGACTCGGTTCTGCGGGGCCCGCGGGACAGCAGGCGGGTCTAGCTGCTGGGACGGCGGTGCCCGGGCGTCTCCTTGATGCGGCGGCTGGCTGGGACGCTGCTGAGGGGTTGCTGATCGATCTCCGGGAGCGGCGGTCGCATAATGTGAGCCGGCGTATTTTACCGGAATTAGCCGGCGGACTGCTCTGCTGGTCTGTTCTCGGGACAGAATTGCGCGCCTCCACTAAAAAAATTGTTGCGCCCAGATCCGGTGTCGGATCGAGGCAAAATTGGTACCGTTGAAAACTAGACTTGAAGGGCTACAACATATATTAATTTCAGATCCATCCAACAAACGGATTTGAAATAAAAATGACTGTAACACTGTAACTACCTCTAGCTCGGAACCCAGAACACAAAGGACAGAAAAGGATCTGTCTGAAGATGAACTTTGACCAAAATAAAAACGGTAGATCCAGACTTTGGGAAAATTATGGGTGGAGGGGGGGGATGTGAGGATCACGTATGAATGTTTTGGGAATTTTTGAAGATGACTAAGGGGACGGGAAAAATATAAAAGCAGACTATTATCCCGCAGATCTGCAAACTGGCAGATTGCTGGGGGGGGGAATTAATTTACTGGGAAAAATAGTGAACGAAGGCGGAATGACACGAAATTTAAACTGGAGATGGGAGATGATAGGGGGAACAAACCCTCAAAATTTGAGGTCGAACAGATCTACGGATTGGAAGATAAAATTCTGTCCTCAGCTTGCAGTCAAGCAGAGAACAGACCGGAGACGGGTTGGCGGTGGTGGTGCGACGGCGGCTCGATGGCGGCGGCGGCGGCGGTGCTAAGCTTCTCACTCAGAGAGGGGTTGATAGGGAGGCTTCACACCTCAGAAGATCAGCCTTCACAGCTGCAAGGGGGTGGAGAGAGAGGGGGGTGCGCCCTTGGGCTTTTGGAGGCAAATGCCATTTTTCAGATTTTCTTCTCATTAATTCTATGAAATATGGAAATACAAGGCTTATATAGAAATAGATAAAAGATCTAAACTATCCTTAGATCTAGGGTTAGGGAGGGGCAAATGGGGTATGGGGGATTACTCTCCCATGTGGTCAAATAGCCATAAATAAAAAATTACAACATGAATAAAAAAACCCATTAAAGGGGGGCGCCCCTTTGAAAAGGAGGAGAGAATTTTGAATTTTCTTCTTTTTTGTCTCCTTAGTCCAAGTCCTCCCATGGACCAAAGATCAGCCCATAGGGCCCATGATCCTAGGTGGACCAATGGAAAAGAGGGTGGGGGACCCTGCTGGACCTACTGGTTTTTTGCAAAGAAACCCAAAGATTCCTAAGGACTAACATATTGACTTATAATTGCCATACATTTACAACCCAATTAACCCAAGGATATAAATGCAAACAAAAGGATACAAATGCAAAAATAAAATGTTAGTGTCCAGTGTTGATTCCCATCAGATGTCTCCTGTAAGCACCAGGGAGGGACATATTTCTGTCACGGCTTTCCCCCTTGGAGAATATTCTCAATCTTTCTTTCCTAGAACTCTATGCGTGGAGGGTTTTTTTGACGGATTGGCAGGTGACCCTGGATCCTCTATAAGTAGTGAATTATCTCCAAAAGAAGCAATTGCAAATCACGGAACCTCCTTTGGAGACTTCTAATTCACTGGGTTTTGGTTTCTAAACTGAAATTTATCCCTTTTTTATTTCTACGTGCAACCTCCTACTAGATTGGTATTTGTATGAAGGAAAAGCTCTATTGTGAAGAACCATTCGTAGCTTCTTTATCTGAATGCGGAAACTCCTATGCAGATTTGGCATGTGTTGGACCCCACAATGTTCAGTAAAGAATTTTCTGGTTAATTTCTGAACCAAGATGAAGTAAATAAATTAAATTTGCATGATGGTTTGAAGAGGTTTAAAACTTAGACCATCACACATGGGTCAAGTCCAAATGCCTTTGGCATTACGTCGGGCAATGTGTTATATAAGAGGACTGCATGTTTGTACACATAGGAATTTCATCAAACACTTGAAATTAACTCCCCTAAAATCCGGTGTCAAGTGATTCAAATCGCAGCCGTTATAGTGGGTTGGAGTTTAAACACCCCGGCACCTCATTGGGCGAAGATCAATATAAGGAGCAGTGTGTTTTTTATACAGGAATTTCATCGAACACCTGAAGTAAATCCCCTAAATGACGGCGATATGTGATGTAAATCATAGCCATCATGATGGGTTAAAGTTTAAACGCCCTTGACATCTCATTGGGTGAAGTTTCATGCATGGACTAGTGTGTTTTAACACACGGGCATTTCATCAAACACATGGCGGGCGTGTTAAAATCACACACCTACGCAACAAGAAGTCAATTAAATAGCAGTCCCCGACGGCCGGGAAGCGTTTCTAAGGGACCACAAAGCTACTCCTGTGCTCCAGTGACAAGGACAGCAATACACGTCCGAGAAGTCAACAAAAGCCAAAAGAAAAAAAGGACTACCGGTGTATTGTTCTACTGAGAGGAGCAGAAAGCTTCAAGAAAAGGTGGAAAAGGACAACAGGGGAGACTTTTTATAATTTTTTAAGTTGACTGGGCTGAGGAGCAGGGCCGCCCCCTTGCCTTCCTCTCTTTAGCAAACCCGGAGGTACCCACCTCTGGGTTCTGCAGACCCGGAGGTGCCCACCTCCGGGTTTCCCTCTCCTTGTGGTCTGAACAGACAGAAAAAAAAAGAAAGGACAAGAAAAAGAGGGAGGAGCAGACCCGGAGGTGGCACCTCCGGGTTCTGCTACAGACACAATAAGGGGGCAGAGCAGAAAAAAAAAAGGACAAGAAAAAGAGGGAGGAGCATACCCGGAGGTGGCACCTCCGGGTTCTGCTGTGGACAGAATAAGGACAGTGAGAAAAAGGGGGGGGGGGAAGAAAGACCCGGAGGTGGGTACCTCCGGGTGTGCAGTACATGGGAGAGGGCCCCACCGGCCTCTCCCTTTCCCTCTCTGTGCTGTGGTTTCAAAACAAAAAGAGGAAGGAACAGTAAAAAAAGGAGAACCCGGACGAGGGCTCCTCGGGTCTGCAGACCCGGGGGCTGCCTCCTCCACCACTGTCTCTCCCTCTCTCACACATAGAAGTAAAAAAAATAGACAAGAGGGAGGTGAAGAGGCAGGAGAAAACCTGGAGTTCCTCACCTCCGGGAGTGTCCTTCCCCAGCCACTGGAGAGAGGAGAAAGACTGGAGAAGAAGGGAGAAGCAGCAGCAACAGCAACAACCTTGGAGCAGCAGCAGCAGCCACTGGAGAGAGGAGAAAGACTGGAGAAGAAGGGAGAAGCAGCAGCAACAGCAACAGCCCTTGGAGCAGCAGCAGCAACAGCAACCCTTCGAGCAACAGCAGCAGCAGTACGAGCAGTAGCAGGTGGCGGCCTTGGAGTTCTTTTCTTTTGGGATTTTTAGCCCTATTGCATGTACACCTCACTTAAAAGGGGATTTCACTAAAATACCCCCACGTGAGGGAGTTAGTCCATGTCTTAATTTTCAATGAAAGGAAACTGTGGAAAGTCATGGACAACCCAGAAATGTCAAGTTTTGAGATTCATGTCAAATTATGAGAAGATCCCACCAAAATCTGAAATTTGCAGTTATACCCTCATATTTTATGAAATTGTAAATATACCCCTAGGGGTTTATACATAAGTCAAGGGTTCAGAAATTTCTTTAAAGGAGGATTTAAGTTTCTTCAGATAGCCCCAAAGTTTGGAAGGGAAATTAGAAAATCTGAAGTTTGCAATTCTACCCTCAAGGTTCATGAAATTGTGTAAACATCCAAGAGATCCATGCAAAATTCTGGAATTTCAGAAAAAGGCATGTTCCTCAAATAAAACCCTACTTCAAGGGTAAAAATTGCGCTAGCACCCCCACTTCAAGAGAAAATTGTACAAACACCTTAATTCAAGGATAAATTGCATATAAACCCTAATTTTAGGGTAAATTGCATAAAAACCCTATTCCAAAGGGGAAAATTGCATATAAACCCCTCCAAAGGGGAAAATTGTCCCTCCAAAAGGGGAAAATTGCATATAAATCCCTCCAAAGAAGAAAATCGCAAATAAGCCCCTCCAAAAGGGGAAAATTCCATATAAGTCTCTTCAAGAGGGAAAATCGCACCTAAACTCTTCCACAATGGAAAAATTGCATCAAAATCCTTTCAAAAGGGAAAATTGCAGATAAGCCCTCATATAAAGGGATAATTACAATGATGCCCTCTCTTAAGGCAAGGGAGTCCTCTCCCGGGGCTAAAATTTTGGCGAAGTTGATACGGTAAAGGCAAAAAGGTCTTAGGCAGTTAATCAAAGATATTCGGACCCGGTCCAATGTAAATTAACACCGACTTCCGTCGTTGGGGAAAAGTCTTTGTACACGAACCCTAAATCGTCTGACAGCATGTTTCCATTTATTTGCTGTTAAAGGCTGCTTTAGATGGTACACTAGTTGATCTGATGAAGCCATTAGATGAGAAAGATGTTCTACCCTTGAGATGGCAATCATATTTGCCTTGAAGTGCCATATATGTTTGCTGCTGAAGTAGAAACTGTGCAATTTTTGGGTTAGTCTTCTAATTATTATGTACATGAATAGTTTACAAGAAGTTGTTAGCCAAGATTTAATTCCAATTCAAGAAAAGTATCTAAAGAAATCAGATATTTTATAACAAAGTCAAGTTTCCTTTCAAATACCAAATATCAAGAAACTGATATTTTAGTTTCAGGTGAAATCACTGACTTTAAAGTGGCTTATTATTTTCCAAATCACAATTATCCTAAAATTTTTTAGATGCTATCTTGTTACTAAAGGCTCAAGATCTATTGAGAGTTGTCAGATTTTCATGTGAGTTCTGCTTTTGGTCAGTCAAGCTCTAGCTGTTACCTTTTGGAAGGTAGCTATGGCACTTAGGTAATGAGGTCTTTAATAATATTATCAAGCATAAGTATATGTCACACAACAAGAACTATCATTGGTGAGACATATCACATTTCTCGTTTTAAATGACAAATAGATGGCTCAAAACTAGAGATTCAGTGTCTAAGGCAGGTCACTTCATGGCTGTCCAGAGTGTGATTATGCCTTGCTGCTCCAACAGAGATCCTATATTCTTATTGTTGGTATCTTCATTGGTGAAATTACTTTATATTTGATTCTTTAAGTTCTCATAATATTGCTGTTTTATACTTATATTTAGTCTGATGTGCTATACCATGAATTTATGCATTTTATTAGGATGCTTGCCAACTCTTGCTACGATACCAGTTTGGATTGGCCTATATAGGGCCCTTTCAAATGTGACAAATGAGGTCGGCTATTCGTGCTACCCACCTTTATTTCTTTTGAGTGGCATTGATAATCCTTCCTTCCCTCATCTGAACCCTCTAATATTATGTTTTATTATTGCAAAAAGGGACTCCTAACAGAAGGATTTTTCTGGATACCTTCTCTTGCTGGTCCAACTACGATTGCTGCTCGTCAAAGTGGCAGTGGAACCTCTTGGCTCTTCCCCTTCATAGTAAGTTCAGCTAATAGTAAATGAAGTCCATCTTTTCTTTACCATGGAAGGTCATTCGTGAGCCATGCAACTAATTATATCTTTTCTTTTCATCTTTTGGCTATTCTAAATGAGGCAGCAACTGTGTTTCTTTGCATACATGATTTCTGAGATGGAATATTACTGATTTTGGAGTTGTCAGCTACTAACAGTTTCAAATTCAGGTTGGGGTTTAGGCTTGAAATTTTGAATACTTTATTTTGAAGGGATAAGTACTTTTTTCTTTTCTTTCTTTTTTTTGGTTGAATGCAAGCTTCTTTCAAGCTTCCAAGTCTTTTCCGGTTGCTACTGCACAATGGCAGGTGAAGCTGCCAGCCATTTGATGCGCGCCTATGTGATTGTGTAGTTGTGTGGGTTTGCCCGGGTGACATGAAAAGCTGGTGGGTCTTCATCCACAATGGGCCATGCTGCATTCTGTAACTCTTTTTTATGCCCTGCCCTCCATTGCCCATTTAACCCTCCCATGAATTTCTCGGCGCCTTTGGGTGTAAATGTTATGTGTGCTGCCAGTAGAACTAAATAGGGCAGTGCCCAGCATCAGCCTCTAGGAAGTTATCTATAAAAGAGACTTGAGGCTTAGAGGGAATTTTGCTAGATACATTGATCATATTGATGCATTAAACAGCATTTTCACTAACTAGCAAGAGCAACTATTTAGTGATAGATTATATTGATGTGTTAAACAGCATTGTCATTAACCAGCATCATGAAGCTAAAGGGAAGGATGGCAGTTCAAGGAACATTTTTTGCCATTGTATTTCTTGAACAATTGTTGAATGGCTTGTAACATGGTGGATATCAGACGTGTATGGATTCTGTTTTGCATGACAGAAACAGGAATCAATGGGCTGCAGATAAATGTGGAATTTGACTTTTTACAAAATTAAAACATTGACAATGCTGCAGATTTACGCAACTAATTTGGTGTATGGGTAAATCACAGTGAAAGTGGGATTGCAGTAATGAATTAGCTGAATGATATTTTATTCTTTTCCATACATTCCAAGAATTGCACTGTCATGGCGAAAATGTTTCATCTAATGCCCTATTCTCGTTACATGCCAATCTCTGTTATTTCAAGAACAAGAGTAAATGGACTTAGGCAGCTTGGCAGAAGCCAGAACGGAAATTTGCACTAATGCAAATTCTCATCAGGATAACCGCATGATCGTCTTTTGATGTCTGTGTGTAATTTTTTTTTGGAAGTGGTTAGTAACAAATTCATTACAAACCTAATATCGGTAAGCTCTTAAAATCCCATTGCACAGAAAGTAAGATTTCCACCATCTCAGGAAGTGGTGCAACTCAGGAAGTTCAGGAAGGTAAATTACTTTGGTGTCAAAAGTCAGGGATTTCACTGCATGTTTGGAACCTTGACACCATCCACAACATTGTATGCCCCTTTAGATACCTGAAAAGTTTTTTTTTTGGTCGGTGAAATCATAGTTTGAACCACCAATTTTATTGCAAAGAGAGGTAGTACAACCAGATGGTGCAGAGGAGAGGTTCCCCTGCCACCAATGTTAACAAAACGTTAATGAGTAAATGACAATTACAGAGAATTGACTGCACCCTTCCATGACCCAACAGTGACCTGAAGAAGAAACCTAGACCGGATATAAGGTCAATAGAGTGCGTGCAAGCATATATTCTCTAAGTATCCTCTACTTCCCCAAAATACTGTGTCGTTGCATTGCCTCCAAATGCTCCAACACACTGCATGAGGAAGCAAGGAATAAATCTTGAGACTAGTAGATGGCAGCTCTTTCTTCATCAAAGCTTGAATGTATGCCCACATGCCTTTGACTATAATGAAGGCCAGGTTTAAACCAGTGAGACTTCCAAAGACAGACCAAATTTTTTAAGGGGACACTGGAAAAAGAGGTGACCTAATGTTTCTGGATGCTGATTGCTGGGAGCAGAGAAAACACCGAATGCCACAATTATGAGCCCATTTTTTGTGGTACACCTTAGTGACAATTTGCCGGTGAGACAAAAACCACGTGAAAGTCTTTGTTTTAAGTGGTGCTTTCACTTTCCAGATTCAGCCAAAGTAATGGAAGCACTGCCTGTGCCTAAGAATGAGCTGATGTAAGGAAACCTGAAAAGGGTGGACATGGAAACATTGGATGGAAATGAACTTGGAGTACACACAACTATTGTTTGAGCTGGAAACTCTGCTGCAGATTCTAAATGGTGTACTGAATAGATTGGTGGGAAAGAAATGCTGGATATCTATAATACTAGAGCTTGACGGAGATAGGGCTGACGCAAAGATGGACTGGATGTGGGCAGAGGTAGTGTCCTGATTTAGGAAGCTCCGGCGATGTAAGGCTACTCAATCTAGAGCAGAGGTGTCAGAACAGTAGAGAGAGGAGAGGAATAAGGTGAGTTGAGGTCTTGGACAACTCAGTCAGTTAAGGTACTGACTCACTAGGGGCAGACTTAGTGCTCAGAAGGGACAATAGGAGGAGGCTGGGCTATCCAATTCCCTAGGGAAGCAATCATGCCAGTGCTGGAAACCCCGAAATCTAGTGCCTGAACCTTGGATTTCAAGGCTCTCTCTTGAAAGAAATGATGGAAATTCTTTTAGGTAGCATTAAGGTGATGGACCCTGAATATGAAGATATAATGAAGTGATAGAAATCTCTTGGACATCATTTTGGCAGTCAATCCCGAAAATTTGTTCAAATCTGTTCGGATTTGGACCTCCAAACTATTCACAGAGCTGACATGAACAGGCTCTACAATGATGTTATTACTCAAGTTGAAGTTTAGTTTCGATGAGGTTGGTTGAGTCTAAGGGTATTCCCGGCTTTTCACCTCCAACAATTATGAAACCAACTGTTAAGCAAAGGACTTCTTGGTGGAATCACCAAGGAGAATAAGAAATACTATGTTCTTGGGTATAGGCAACCTTATTGAGTTCTCAGGTATGAATCCACACAACATAATGACCGAGAATTCTTTTTGATGATCAAGTGGCCAGGCATGACTGCTCTCCAAGAGCCCACTCCCTTTGGGCCAGGTTCTCAGCTGGGGTTGCTAGGATGGCGAGACATGCCCCACAGCCATCCTGAGCCAGAGGATGAAGACATTCTGTTCACCTGACACTCAATATAAGCATATATCCCAAAAAGTTAAGGCATCAAATTTTCTTTCTGACTCTCTGTTTTCTGTCTCGTTCTTCCTATTAACCTAGCATCGGCTAACTTGACCATCAGAGGTCCCCCCCCCCCCCCCGAGAACTTCAGGAGCCCCTGACCGTCCTTTTGTGTTGTCCAGGCCGACCAGGAGGTACCACGACTGGAGAGTTTGGGTTGAACTTATTGGCCCGCAGCTGGGATCAAGGTCAAGAGTTGCCAGGAATTCTAAGTCTGACTTCCACCTAATTCAGGTTGACTCCACGGCTTGAGTTCTCATCCCCTTCCCTGATTATTGTACCTTACCCTTGGTTGGATCTCTATCCTTTTTCATCCTTTTCTTGCTGTAACAAATCCCATGTCAAATATCCGTGGGTGGTGCCTTCCCTCTATATATGTGGAGGATTCCCTCAACTTAACACCTAGATTTTGGGTTAGAGTTTGGGCCTTCAACATGCTATTAGAGCCACATTTACTCATTGGATCCTCCATTTGGACATACTCTGCCCTACCTGTTCAATTGTGCCACTTATACCTTAACCATTCGGTTTGGCGCCAGGGAGGGTGTTGTGGTTTAGCCTCACATTGGATATCCTTAGGTGCCTTCCCTTTATATATATGGAAGAACTCCTCAATGTCTAGGTTTTGTATTAGAGTTTGGGCCTTTAACAGTTCACATACTGAAGTGTCATGTTAATCCATGCTGCCCTTTGGGGGTGTGAGGAGAAACTGCCAGCAGCTATGCTGGACTAGTACCAGGAAAGGATCAAAGCATTTTACAAATGAAGCATTGTGCATTTCTAAGTATGAGCATGTAGGATACAATGTAAGTCATTGGTGGATGAACAAGCGAAGCTATCCATCTGCTCTTGTTACTGTCACGCTGTGCCCATTGTTTTAGGTGAACTGATTGGCTTTGCTTAACTTGGCATGCTAAATAGGTAGATCCAACATCAATTTGGTTGAGAGAGAATTTGAGTGACTTGCATGGTCTGCAGTCATGACACCGTATCTATGTGATTGTTAATCTCCACCTAAACTCTAAACCCCCACCAAGAAGAAGAAGAAGAAGAAGACGAAGAAGAAGAAGACGACGACGACGATATTTAATGGTTATTGAGAGAGACTGCTGTTTGAAATGAAAACCAGCAGAAAATGAAGGGACGGAATTCTAAATTTGACTGGGGCCAATGTGGGAGAGTCTATTCAACTTTTCAATGGGCAAGGAGTACCCATCACAGTTCTTTCACCTGATCCCATAGAGAATACAATATGATCCTGCACTGTTGTTCAAATTTCTCAATACCTTGAATAATCATTATCTTGATCCAGTGCTGGATGGTCCAGTACCTGTACTTGGTGATTAGGTGATAAAGGGGATATTGACAGTTAATAGAGTGGAGGATCTCTGAAGAGGAGCATAGATGATGAGAAACCATGTATGTGAGCTGCTGTGAACCCAATTAAATGCTCTTTCACAACATCTGCCATGAAAAGTGATATTTTGATAAGCAAGGTTGAAGAAGATCTGACAATATATGACCGGGTACTCTCCTGAATTCTTTGGAATGCAGTATCAGTTCAGATCTGGTGTGTCATTATTAGGAGAGAAGCTTGTGGAGTGGGAAACTAATTTGGTAGAAGAAGCTGTAGAGGGTGAGGAACGATGGGAAAGAAGCTCTAGGGGCTAGGCATCAGGAAGAGTCATCTTATCTGATAGCATGTTATAGATCCTTGAGCTTTAGGGTTTGCTTAGAAACCAATATGGAAAGGCAATGAAAAGGAACTTGAGGGAATGCAGCAGTCAACTAACTACTAAGGCAATTGCTGTTACGACAAATATTTTTTAGGCAATTGCCAGTACTGCATTCACTATGTATGATTTGCGGTACTGTACAATGTGTTTATGTGTCACCATTAAATGTTATGAGAAATTAAGGTTAACCTGGCCTATAGTGCTATAAAAAGTGAGGTCATTAACTGTTTTTCTGTGCTGAAACTTTCTATTAAGGCATGGTAATTCTTTGCTTACCATAACATATTTTGCTACTTGATGTTGTATGCTTTTTCAGGATGGCCATCCGCCCTTAGGTTGGTCAGATACTTTAGCATACCTTGTATTACCAGTGCTACTTGTGATCTCGCAATATATCTCGGCACAAATCTTGCAGCCATCACAGGTTTGTTTTACTTGCTTTGCAGATAACACTATTTTTCAGTTAAATATGCCATCTTTCTGAGTAGTCCCTAGACTTTGATAGTTACTTTTCTTTTCTAGATGATGCTATAATATGGAATGACAGCAGGCTTTTCTTGGTGCCTATTGATGGCTTCAACATGAATCCAAGGCAAAAAGGTCCTGACTGCAATCTTGTTTTCTAAAGACTTTAGGTTCCTATGGATGAAACAAGCTACAGTTGATGTCCAAAGATAGGGACAAACTGGATCAAAGCATTTCAGATGTTAGCAGTTTGAATCAACTGAGGTTTCTAAAAAATAATCAAGCTACTTTCAGATTCTAAAATGGCTGAAACAAAATTGGGAGCACTAGATTTCATCATTAAATTCATAGCATCCGGGACAAATATTTGCAGGCAACTTATAGACACAATAAACGAAATTGAAAATCAACTGTTGAATAACAAATTTTATGGCTCAGTTTCTTGAAAGTTTTTGGTTGCTGCTCTCTTGTTCTTTATCCTTCACAAAATATATCAGCACATCAATATTCTCTTGGAGGCTCTGCATTGGCGCCCATGGTCTTCTTTTATTTTTCTTTGTTTTGGCAAGGTTTAAAAAACCGGATTCCAGAACCGGTTTCCTATTCCAGTTCTAGTTTCAAGCTGGTTCGGGCAGGTTTTGGCCAGTTCCAGATGGTTTCCTCCATGATAGAACTGGACTGGTTCTTGCCGGTTCTGCTCCAGTTTGGCCAGCTTTTGTACCATGCCTATTTGGCCCTGTTGCACCTTTGTCACCAGAACAAACAAAATTGGTCCTCATTAACTTTTCCTTTGTGCTTGCTGCAACCTATTTTGGTTTTTGAGGTAAAAGGAAATATTGGTTTGATCAGCTTGCTATGATCTATTTTTGCTACACTCAAGGGAATGCTGATCACACTTTGTTTACCATGGTTGAAGAATGGGCATGTTGCTACTGTACTTGTGTATGTGGATGGCATGGTCATCAATGGGGAAAATGAGAAAGAAATTTAGGAAGTTAGGAATTGAAGCACAATCTAGCAAGGGAGTTTGAGATAGAAGATCCTGGACATTTCAAATACTTTATTGGCATTGGGGTAGCTAGATCACAGAGGAATGTTTTGTCTGTCAACGCAAGTATGCCTTAAATTGCTCAAGGTAACATGAGAATTGGGTTGTATACCAGGACACATTTCGACCATAGCTAATCATGACCTGAGTGAATCAGTTGGGCTGCTACTCTCAGAGTTCCTGAGGAATGTGTTAGATACATACTTGATGTGACACGACCTCGGACCTAATGCAAGCAAGCACAATCGCATTCAAAACGGGTCAAATTGGGCCACCGCTCTATCGTCACTCACCCAAGCCCGGGGTGATTAGGATGTGGGGTTGCGCCCTTGCTGGTAGAGGGCCAGCAAGGCCAAGACTTGATTCCCAAAGGGTGGGGATGCCCAAATCAAGGGGGCCGACAAAGTGCCAAAGGCACCGGTTGCAATATTCCCACGGTGATCACTCAAGTTTATGGGGCTTGAGGATCGGGCTCTCACTCGCATAACCAGCGGAATTAGAACTAATATTGAAAGACAAGCACTAAGTGGAGTGAAGGTTTGAGCACTTACTCGACCGGATTGAAGAAACCGGTCCCGGTCGGAGACGAGGGCGAGTGGGGAGGCGAGTGGATCCCCACACGCCGCGGCGGTGTCGCTTGACCTGCCCAAACAAGTTACAACACTACACCTCACGTAGGAGGGGGATCTTGGGGTGGGGGTTAATAGAAATTACAATCAATATTATCTCCACACAGGGAGGGACCTTCAGCCGGTCAAGCGGGGTGGGGAAACTAAAGCAAAGAACGAGGAATAAGGGTGGACGCCGAATCTGCTTGCTGTCTGCGAGCCGGGACAGAGAGTCGGTGTTGCTGCTGTAGATCTTGATCAGGAATTTTGTTGACGACGAAACCAGAGGGAAAACCTTCGTAGCTGGAAGGGGAATGCCTCAGAATTTTCTTAATTTCTTCTGGAGTCGCTGCTGGTCGGGGCAGGAGCTTGAACAGGGCCTCTGTTTCTCGGACTAGCAGGGGCAGGTCACCAACAGTAGGATGCAGAGGCTGTCCTGGCCGCTCCCGAACTCCAAATTTGATGCCGTCAGCGCCGTTAGAACCGTGGGTGAGTCCTCTTTGCAGCAAAAGAAACGGGGACACCAGAAGAGGTCGGAGACAATCTGTGGAACCAGAAGAGTGAGGAGGGGTCGGTGCAGACTGTAGAAGGCAGAACCGCGCGTTCGGGGGAGAAAATTGGTAACTTCTGCTCCCGGATGCTGAATGAACTTCCGCTTCTTGAATCTGAAACTAGACAGGCCAAAGAGGAACTTTGAAGAAGAACTTGAAGATTGATTCCTTCAGGGTCCGTCGTGGCAGAGCTTCTAAACTGGTTTAGGTCCATAGCCGAGACAGAACCGCGCAGCTGTGGAAGAATGGAACTCCAGGATGGCTCGGAGATCGGAAGAAGACGAAACCACTTCGGTTACGAAGGCGACTGGCAGACGCTTCCGACGATGGCTTTTGGGTCTTCAAACTCGTCCGGAGGTGATCGTGGTGGCCGCTGCAAGCTGCTGCTCTGCTGTAGATCTTCAGTTGAGAGCTGTAGGTTGATGATGATGGGGGGGAATGGGGTATATGGGAGGGGAAATGGGGGTGGATGAGTGTGGGGAAAGCCCGGGCTGTGAGGGGGTCTAGGAGGGGGTGTTCTAAGGTGGGGGAAGGGAAGAATGGGGTCTGGAAGGGGGTCTAACAGGTGGTGGGAGGAGGAGCTACGAATTTGGGAAGGTGGGTGAGAGGAGAAGGTGAGGGGGGGCACAAGTGAGTGGAGGGAAGGGTGGATTTCAAATTCAAATATGCTTTGGAAGTTGTGGGGTTGTGTGGGGAAGGGTTGATTGTGTTGGAATGGGGAAAGTGGTGTTGGAATGTGGAGGATGGTGTTGGAATGGTGAGGGATCTCCTTGGGACTAGGGGGGTGGAGTAATGGAGGCCATGGGGAAGTGGAGGGCTTTAATGATGGTAGGTGGGGGTTGAGGTGGTTGGGAAAGGAGGAGAGAGAAGAAAATTTGAAATTGGGTGTTGAGGAGAGAGAAAGTGGAGTGAAAAAGAGGGATTAGGAGAGGGAAGGGTGGGGAATCTCTCCCCTAGGGTTTCTCACCCAAAAAATGTTGGAATCACTCCACTAAACTAAGCTTTGGATACTCAAATGGCATTTTTCATTGATTCATTCATTACCTCCAAATGAAGGAAATGGGGCCCTATATATAGGAAACCCACATTTTACAATAAGTCCCTTACAAAAGACTCAATAACAAATAACCGAAGGGGTAGGGGGGGCTCATGGGCCAAGCCCGAAGAATTGGGCCCAATAGCACATTACACAATCTAATGACACTCAAACTTAGGAAAATAAATGCAAGACCTAGGAACATGACTCAAATAAAAGGGAAAATACATCAAATGACTCAAATAAAATTACATAGGACTCAAAATTAAATGACTAAACCATGCCGGATGCAACCGGGGCGAGGAGACGAGCTGTGAACGTGGGCATGGGAGGTGATGTCCCCATCAATACTTCTATAGAAGCTAATTATATCCTGAATTTATCAGTTGGAGAGTTACTCTCTGAGAGTTCCAAAGGAATGCATTAGATATTGGTAGGCAAACTGATATATCTATCATTTGCATGTCTATAGAGTGCTAATGTTGTGTGTGGGACAATTTAAGTATACTCCAAGAGTAGTGCATCTGCAACCCATGGATACTTGCCCCTTCCAAAGAAGTTCAAAGGAATGTACCAGAGATTAATAGGCAAAGTCCTATATTTGTCACCAAAACAACCAGAGTGCCTGTGTTGTGACTGCACTGGGTCAGTTTATGTATGCTTCAAGAATGCTGTATCTGTGGGCTATGGCATGGATACTATGGTACATTACGCCTGTTGAACCCGTTATTTTTCTCAAATTAATTGAGATAAATAAAAAAATAAATCAGTCCCCCGAAGGCTTGGAAGATGGTGCAAAGCTGAAGCCCTGGAAGAACGGGCTGAATCCAAGTCCCAAGGAGCCTTGCTGTATTCACGGCACAAGAAGGCGGAGTTCACAGCAAGCGGATGGTCAAAGAAAAGTCTCGCCACACTTACGAGGTGTCCGAGCGAGGAGCGGAAGCAATCCATGAAGCATAGAATCCTTCCCGGCGAGAAGCGACACGAATGGCACGAGAAACGGAGCACGAAGCGATCCCGGAGCGTAGTTCTTTCTTCCACGTGGCAAGAGCGTAGCAAACATCCAAAAAGTAAAAAGGGGGGGGGGGCTTTTATAGGCCCCCCCCCTCTCCACCCTCTCCTGACTTTTATAGGGCCGCCCCTCTCTCCACCCTCTCCTGGCCACCCCGGACCGGGTGGAGTCCACGTGGCAAGAGCGTAGCATTTTTCTTTTTTTTCTGTGTTCAACAACGCCCTTTATAGAAAAGGGATTATAGTTCTATGTTTAGCAAACTCAGCATGATTGACACCTATGCTTAACTTAAGGAGTATAGAAAGCAGTTAGTTAGTTGCAAGTTAGAGAGTTGTTGTTCTGGTCGGCCATTCATATTAGAGGGCATTTTGGTCTTGTAACTTATTCTTTGCAAAACCTAACATAACAATATAGCATCAGAGGGCTTGTGGTTGCTGCTGATTCCTTCCTCCAAGATACCTCCCTCTTCGTGCCTTGTTCTTTCCGAGTTTTTCACAGGATTCTACATTTTCAAATCTCATTAGGGGATTTACTAGAAAGCCCCTGTTGGATTGGTTCTTGCCATAGTTGTCAAGGTGACAAGGCGACCCAAGGCATTCTTGGAGTAAGTGCTTACATGCTGAGGTGATTGCTCAAGTGTCACCTAGGTGGCACCTTGGTGCCTCATTTTGAACCAAAAATAAGACTATGCCTAGGAGTGAGAAACAGAGAGATTATGGAGCAGGAGCATGATGGCTGCTTGCAGACAAGCCCCCTTGTTCCCCACTATAGTAGAGGTGGCTATGTGTGAGGAAGGGAGAGGGGCCTTTGGAGTCTCTGCAGAGCCCCCTCCTCTCTGTTGCACTGCTTGCACACACACAGAGAGAGAGAGAGAGAGAGAGAGAGAATCGCTGCCTGTTGTCTCCAATGGCCCAACTTAGTGGTCGATCTCAATAATTGATGGTGATGGCGACAGTGGTAGTTGGTCGGTGCTGGTGGAGGTGCCAACATTGTCTGGCCAGTGATCAATGAATGACGTTGGGGATGAGTATGTCATTGGCAGCTATACCTGCAGCTGCAGGCATAGCGGCTGCACCTGCAACAGTTTGCTCAAGGGGTGTGATGGGGATCGGGGGGTTTGAAGAGACGGGTTATTAAGGGGGGTCGGTTTTTGGGGTTAACTGGGCCTGGCATGGGTGGGATGAAGGCACCCAGGTGCGTGTCTTGGACTGCTTGGGCTGCCTAGGCACCCCTACCCAGCATACCTTTCTGGTACACTGGAAAGGTGCTGGCCATCTGGGCCTGCTTGGGCATGTAGGTGACACCTAGGTGACGCTTGGACACCTTATCAACAATGGTTCTTTCCTGTCTCTACTGGAATAAATTGAACGTTAATAATAGGATATGTATAGGCACCTTGTCCTCGTCATGTGGCTGGGGCAGGCTGTCCCCCTAGTTTTGATTTTCGATTTCTACTGTGTCAACCCATTGGTCATGAATTAAGGTTTCAAGTAGGGTTCTGCCACATTCCATACCTTCTGATTTATTTTGGCTTATGTTCCTGGCTGAGTGGAGCTGCTTGAAGGCTCGGGCAAGTCTACCTAGGACGATCCATAATCTACTCTCTCTCCAAGCTTGTTCCATGATTTGTTCCGTCTTTGCTCTCCTTGTAATTCTTATAAACTATGATAATGGTCCTCTATGTTCAAACAGTCTCTGTTTCGCTCTTCTTTATATTACAGTTATCAACTGAGATGCTATCCCAGAATCTCCTGGCTTTCCATTGTAGTTTTCATCCACAAGGAATATGGTCTCTGTTCTCCACTTCAAACAACAAAGACTCTTAAACACTTCGATGCACGAAAGATGCAGGGCCTCCTGAGATCTGGAGCACCTAAATATCCTCATGCTCAGCCATGACAGCTGTTGTATTGTCCTTCCACTTTGTCCATTTTAAACTTATATTCCCAATTGATATTCCTCCCTCCTTCAGAGATTGGGAGAATATGTGGTCTGAGGGCAATAAAATGAGAACAATGTTGTTGTCCTTCGTGCTGACTCTCCAGTGCTTTTGCGGAAGGCCATTTCCTCTACATATTGAAAGACACAACACTCGCTGTGCGGCTCCAATGAGACTGCACCTGAAGAGAATTACATTGGAAGAAATCTCCAGGAACCAACAGATGCTGACTGGGCATAGTGTTTTTCCAATATCGTTTTTTGGATGTGTCATGGGGTTACTCTCCTCTGAAGCCTGTCCTCAACAGTTGTGTCTTCTGATTGGTATGTTTTTTTTGGATCAGTGGGCCATGCAGGAAACTTTACAATGTTCGAGTCTACTATAGTTCATTTGCTCTTTGAAACAACTCTATACTCTCTGCGTAACCATCTGATGCACTTGTACAGTTTCACGTAGCCCCTCCGTCCCTTCATGCCATGCCTCAAATTCTTCCCAGAACATGGTTTCAAGTCTTCTTGTTTCTCAATGTTCCCTTCACTGCTCCTCTCTATTCCTCTCTGCACATGGATTCCACTCATGTTACTTGGAACCTTCCTGATAGGCCAAACAGCCCACTTGCTTTTGCATTTACTTATATTTGGGATCTAATGTCTAACATGATGAAGATAACACAATACAAATGATTTATATGGGTTTGTGCATGTTCAAGGATTATTTGGATCCTGTTATGGTTGTCTTGTGCTCCTTGTTGTAAAGGGTTTATGGTACATTGATGATAATTGCCGTCTGTACATGCTGAACAAGTCCGGGACAACTCCAGTGCATTCCAATCTTCTCTGCATGCTGTTCTTTTGTGGACCAAGAATATATCTTTGTTTGTCAAGTATTTTTGCGTTGACATGTTTATTTCTCTGAATTGGTTCTTTTGAAAAATTTAACACTGCCCTGATTCACCTTTCAAGATACTAGTTTTCTTTGAATCATTTTTCACTGAAGGCTCATTATTTCACCCTTCTTTTTTGCATTTTATGATGCAAGAAATTGGTTAATTTTGATGATCATTGCTAATTATTGTTTTTATTGACCTAAATTTCAGGCAAATGATCCAAACCAGAGGAGTTCTCAGGCTGTAACAAAGCTTCTTCCTTTGATGATTGGTTATTTTGCTCTTTCCGTTCCTTCTGGGCTAAGTCTTTATTGGTGAGTGCTATTCTCTTTTCAATCATGACAGCTTGAACTTTCTTATGGTATCACTAATTATGAACTAATACGATGGAGCCTTTTTTTACCTAGGAAAGCTGGTTTTTAGGTTTGCTGCTATAATGTGCCCGGAATCATCCCTTCTTTTTAATGTTTTATTGGTTTCTCATGCATTCATTATCATTCTTCCAAAATCCTTCCTGTGCTGTGACTGGTGTTTACTCTGTACTCTAAATGAGGAGTACACTTCCTTTTTTCCTCACTTAGAATGTATTGCTTTTGTCCAACTTTATCTATTTGACATTTATGTGGGTCTTCTGCCTCTTCGTACTTGCATTGACAAAGTTTTATGGAATGAGGACTGGCTTTGGAATTGGCCATGGTCTTGATTCTGGCAAAGAAAACAAATTCTTGCAACTAAAAGAAAAGAAAATAAAGGAAAGAGAAGGTTGTGGGTGGAGAAGGGGACTTCCTCCAGCAAAGGGAATGCCTGAGGGAAGGAAGGGGAGAAGGGTGTAAAAAACAAGTGAAAAAATCATACATCCATGGCCTTAAAGCAGGGATAGGAGGAGGTGGAGATGGGAGTCGAGTGGACACTTCGCTGTCAGTTCAGCTGCAAGAATGTTCATGCAAGATGGAAGAAAACTAAGCCGGAGCAGGAATGTTTGGTAAAAGAAATTGCCTATTAAAATCAGGATTTTTTATGTGGAATGTCACATGGGGAAGGCTTCTTATTTGATATTGACTGGTGATCCTTAATAGTCAGTCCAGAGGGGTTTGCATTTTCTGTGGAAGATTTGATGAAACTATAGACCACATCCTCTTAAAATGTGGTTTTATTCACTGTTTGGAGGTTGTCCTTCAGAGCAGTTCAGGGAACCTGGGGGAGAAATCTAATATGTTACAACTTATTGCAGAGTGGAAACATCTTAAGCCAGAATTTTTGGAGAAAGACATATGGAGACTCACATTACCAGACATGTTGTGGTAATTTGCAAGAAGAGTAGTCGAATATTCAGGAACGACCTCAGAAGAGTAGTCGAATATTCAGGAACGACGTCAGACAACTGACAGAGCTGATCAACAGCTGCATTCATTTCTCCAACAGCGGCAATTTTGGAACTCCCGACTTCCAAGTCCACTATTGTTAAAAGACTTCTTAACTGGAAGAAGCTATAAATAATAAAATGACAAAGACATGCAAATTTATTACAAAATGAAGCCTAAAATGATGTTTTTACATGTTCTGATTTTTTTTTGATTTTTATAGATTTTTCAGGAATTTTTCAGATTTTTTTTGAAGATTTTTCAGAAATCGGAAAAATAGAATATGTTCCTACGTTTCAGCCATTTAGCGACGCTTGACTGCTACAGTTCCAGACTTTCAGCGACGCTTCATTTTCTGGGAATTTCAGGTCCGATTTTTCTCTTTCTTTGATTTTCTGATTTTTTTATTTTTCTTGCAAAAAAAATAGAAAAATTAATATACAAATATACACATCAAACACAAGAATGTCCAATTATGAAAAATATCAATTTTCCTCCCCGGCAACGGCGCCAAAAATTGATGCGCACAAAACTCGTCGTTAAAAGCCGTGCCACAATTTCAAAATTAACCGAACTCACTCACTAAAAAGATATAAAATCTAAGAAGAGTGGTAAGTACGGGTCGATCCCACGAGGAAGAAATATTTTCATTTAAGCATGAGTTGGAAAATTCTTATATTTGGAAGATCCGAATTTTGAGTGAGATTAACCTAATTGAAAAATAAACTTGCATGAAAATACATGAATCTAAAGAAATAATAAAATTAAATGCGAAATAAAATAGACGAAGTGGGATAGATTTGGTGCGGCCGTGGTGTGATAACGACGTCGTCTCCTCGAGCCTTTGATTTACGAGTCGTCGGGAACGACCACATACACTCGACCGGATCGGAGCCGCGTCTTTTGACCGTCTTTGGAAGAATTTTAGAAAATGATCGAGGAAGAATTTTGGAAGAATATTAGAGAGATTGGAAAAGATTATGCAATAAAATTAACCAAAACTAACATTAGAATGCAACGTAAATTAAACCAAATCACAAATGTATACACGAATAAATTACAACAAAGTTGAACAATAACAAAGGGAAATAAAATGGGAAATCCTAAGCCTAAAGTAAGGACTAAGAGTGGAGGGAGGGTGGAGGAGAATGAAGCTATCTATGTATTATGCATACTGCCTATTGCCTATTAGGGAGCTTAAGCCTTCCCTATGCCCTCCTTTTATAGCCTTCAAAATAAACACTGTTATTATGTGAACACCCCAAAGCCCTCCTCCTTCATTTCTCTGTTTGGCCGACTATGTGAAAACCAAAGGCTGCGGCCGCTTTGTTTGATGAAGAAGCCTCTGGCCACTTTCTCTCTCCTATTTCTTCCCCAACGTCGGCATATGGCCTTGTCGACCTTGGCCTTTGACCGTGCCTCTCTGCTGCATTGCCTGGAGAGCCCGCCATACCTGCCTTGGTGCGCTGTGTGAAAGAGCCCAGCGTTTGTTCTGCTGCTTTTGTGTTTGGCCGACGTGAATGTTGCCCATGTGTTGTTTGAAAAGGCAGCCACCAGCCACCTTCTTAGCCACCTTGTGGACCCAGCGCTGAAGCTTTAATGGAATCTGCCGACATATGGAGCCCTTGATGCTTGGCTTTGAATTGTTGAAGCTGCCACCAACCTGCTGTTCGTGTGAAAGAGCACCTTGGAAGCCCATTTGTTTTGCCTTCTCTGCATGCCAAGTGGAGCCCTTTGCGCGAACCGCCCATCTGCATGGCCCCAATGGCCACGTGAGAAGAAGCCTTGTTAGTGTGAATGTTGGTGGCTTTACGTGGAACCCATGATGTTGAGAAGCCACCAACGTGAGAGTGATGAGAAGTCTCCTTGGCCTTCTCGTTATTTGGCTTGCATGCTATGTACATAATATGTATATGTATGTATTTATAATGTGTGTATATATATCATGCTATATATAATATGTATAGACTTTATAAGGGTATTATTAGTATATAAATACTTATCATTGCATAATCAATTTATTATTTTTTCTTTTTTGTTTATTTGAACTATATATATACATATATATATAAATAGGTATATATAAATATAGTATATATATGAATATATATCTATATATATATTTTTCTTTTTCTTTTTCTTTTTCCTTTTTTTATTTGAATTAAGATTGAGTTTGGTCGGCCGTAGGCTTTTGAATGTGTGAATGGGCTTTGGCCTGCAAAATAGAATCAAAATTTAATTAAATCAAGCAATTGATCATTTTGAACTAAAATTGAAATTAAGTGTGATAAATGCATAGTGATGCCTATGAAAGCGCATAAAAGTGTGTTATAACACTAATTAACATGTAAATTTACACACTTATCAAAGATCTGCAAAGTACAAAATGCTGAATATGGTGGTCACTTTGCAATATTTTTTTGTTTGTATTTTTAGTATTGAATCTTCATAAACATAGCACATTACCAAAAAGGCCCTGTGATGTCAATTATATTTATGTCACCATAAAATATTTGCTGTTGATATTTTGGACATTCAGTTATCTGCCATTTGAAAGATAGTAACATTGAAGGAATATTATAAGCAGCATTAAATCAGACAATGAAGATAAGTTGAGACTGTCGTCTCTCTCTCTCAGAATATTATCTAAGCAGCATTAAAACAGACAATGAAGATAAGTTGAGATCGTGAGAACCCAACTGGCACCATTCTCATAATCCTCTTAGTCTATATCACCTTCTTTTTCCTTCTCATAACCCATCTTGCCAGCAAAATGTGCAAGGCTGCTGCCACTAGCATTCTCCTCATAGAAAAGGGCGGAAAGGGGGAATTATCCATGCAGAACACAGCAGATCACCAATGCCATCTGTCTTATTCATCATCCTCTCTTTTGCCTGCTGCTACCATGTGACTCTACTGCTTTGCAGATTGTTGAGGACTGAATGCCATCGAGCTGTGTGTCTGTTTCTATTGTCCCCCATCCTAGGAGCCACCGAATCTGCCCCCACCGAATCTGCCCCTGTACTTCTTACCCTGTGGTCCAGACACCGTCTTACATCTGTTGTCAGCCTTCCATCCACTGTGGTTTCTCTTGCTGCTGGAATCCATCTTCTTCATACCCTTCTTTTGTTAATCGTTTTTGTGCACTTAGAAGGCCTGTCACCTTTTTTCTCTCTCCTCTCCACTCTTCCTCCTCTCTCTTTTGTTCTTCAATCTTCATTTCTCTAGTCTGGCAGTGGGGATGCCTTACAGGCTGTTGTCTGCTTCCCATTCTTTTATCAAGGATAAATACTGTGCTGGTCTTCTGGTTGGCCTGCTGGTGTTAAAGACACCTTCCTTCTCACCCTTCCTCTTCCTTTCTCATCCGCTACTGGCTGTCTACTACCTATCCATCTCATTGTTGATAAGCAGAAGAAGAGAGAGGGGAAGAGGATATGCCACCATTGCTGTCTCGCTTCCTGTGCCTCTCACCATTTGTCTCCGGTTGGAGAGAGAAGCAAAAGGGAGGGCGGACAAGGGGCAACAGGATAAAAAAATGTTATTTTAAACAAATGAAAGCAGGCAGTCAGTATAATTTGGGGTGTGAGGGTTAGCCATCAAACCATGAGCAATTTCAAAATCCGCACTAGTAAACTTTTCATGATTTTAAAATATAGTGATAGATGTAAGTGATTTGAGACATTGATTTTGAAATTCATTGTTAGCTGAAGACCACATTATGATGTTAATTTGATTTGAAAATCACACTTAGTCCTGTTATGATTAAAAATGAGGAACAAATTGTATTTAAATTCCACCTCATCGAGGTGGCATTAATATACACCTGCTAATTACTGAAAAATGATTGCTTTCAAGGGTGTGTGACCTCCAAATTTTATACAAAGTTGCATACATTCCTTTCTCTGCACATTGTCCTACACTGCCTAATCCTTCAGGTGGGTAGGCACATGTTGATTGAACCGTTGTGCAAATCTATTTTCAATTTCCTTGTATCGGACCACATTGCAGAAGCAGTGGGTCAGTAACTCATTCTCCAAACAGCAGAAGACCTCTTTGTAATTTGTACCGATAGTTGACTAGCACAAATAGGAAAGTTAATGGGAAAATGTACCGGTTAACAAAGCAAGACATCTGACCAGGCTCAAGTTTTGCAGTGGCTACCACATTCAGTCTCTTTTTTACCAGCAAATCAGCATAACCAGGCATGCCTCTTTTTTATGGTTGTGGCTTAATCTTCTCTATAGAAATTTCATGCAGGGAAAGAGGCAGAATATGAATGCTATTATCTGGCATGGCCATCTGTATGGACTTGTCACCTTACATATTAAAAAATATATGTCGTCGATTGCAAGCCTCTTGAAATAGAAAACAGCAAACACACGCCCGCCTTTTAGATTTCTTTAAAATTTAGCGAGCATTGACTTTTGAATTTTGCACTAACATAACCTGTTATCTCCATCATCATCATCATCAGAGCCTTATCCCAATTAATTGGGGTCGGCTACATGAATCCTGTTCCGCCAAAGATTTCTATCAAGTGCAATATTCGTATTTAAACCCAAGAAACTAATGTCCTTCCTAATAACATCGCACCATCTCATTTTAGGCCTTCCCCGAGCTCTTTTACTAGTATCCACTAAGATTTGGTCACATCTTTTAACTGGCGCTGAGTTAGGACGACGACACACATGTCCAAACCACCTGAGTCTATTTTCTCTCATTTTACTATCAATTGGAACTAACATAACCTGTTATCTATTGCCAAAAATTTTCTTCTTAAGTGAACAGAAAACAGGCGTTGGTTGCCTTCCGTTCTGTTGTAGTCTATTGAATCTGTGGGTATATGCTGTTTGTGGAAGTTAAATTCGATCTCTAGATGGATGCTGAAATTTGTTCTCCAGGATTACAGAAATATGAACAAAGCTTTCTGTCCAGGTTGACAAACAATGTTCTGAGCACTGCACAACAAATATGGCTTCAAAAGCTTCGGGGTGCAAAAAACCTTGTGAAGGAATTTAGTGATAAAATGTCTAGGGAAATGCAGCAGAACACACAGAAGCCTGATCGTGAACTTGGGTCCAACAAATTCAACTCCATGCAAGATGTAAAATCAAGCTCCAGAGGCTTGCCTTCTGCTGATAGTTTAAATTCAAACGAAGATGTAAAGTCAAGTTCTACAGGGCTGCAGCCCGGTGAAAGGTTAAACACTAACTTGATCTTTGAGAAATTAAACACTAATTTGATTGTTATCCATGAATTTATATTTTTGTTTTTGACTAGAGCAGTCTCTTTTTATTTTTCTTTTCATTCAGATTCAAACAGCTAAAGGAACAAGAAGCCAGAAAGCGTGAGAGGGAAGAGGCGAGAAGGAGAGCTGAAGAGGGAGTGAATACGCACCACATAGATAACAAGGAATCTAATTCAGATGCTGCACATCTTCAGAGTAAAAAGCAGGTATACACAACTTCTTCAAAAGTTACCCGTTAAGATTCACTGTTTGTTAAATTAGGGATAATTATTGTGACAGTAGAGTAAATGCTAGTTCTTCTTAACAGGAAACCCAGGGAGAGCATGCAGAAAAATGTTTATCATCTAAGGAAAATGGGTTGGCTTGCAATGGTGATGCCTTAGCGGATGAACAAAGTGCTTGCGATCACTTGCAAGAGGTACTCTGTCCTTTATTACGATTTGTTGGTGTTATAAATATCATATTTTTATGTTGAGTGATGCCTTGTAATTTGTATTTCTGAGTCTCTTCATTCAGTTTGCACTATGGGACAGCTAATGGAGAAATAGTGACTCAACTCACATTAAAAAGTTTTGTACTGATGGAGGATTCATGTGCAACACCTCCAAAGACGTACAATCTCCCTGTCAGTAGAAAATAAGATTTATGAAGGTTTCTCCTCTCTCCAACAATCGTCCTTCCCTGTCCCCTTTTTTGGTGAAGATTGAATAGAAGATTGTTTTTAAATGGAGCATAGGTAGAAGTGGAGCAGGTAACTGCAAAATTGGATACATTCTTAAGCAGTGCCAAGTGGGGATGTAATCAGGAATTTTCTTCAGGACTGGAGTAATTTCACAATAATTTGAAGTCTGGACTATTATGTTGGGATCTGAGGCAAGTTTGGCCAATTCAGGGAGTCACGTCCCGAACCGATAGCAGCAGGAAGCGATGCTCGGAACGTGGCAGCAAAATAGTCATGATAATTAGAGTAGAAAATAAATAAACACAACGAATAATATTCAAACACATGGAGGCTATCGATTTGAGAAAAATATAGTTTTATTGATATTTGAAAATTGAATTACAAATTTGACTCAAATTTTACAATAATAGACTCAATGAAAGAAATAAAGAAGAGAAAATAGCAAGACCCACTATACTAACTAGACTCAAGAAAATAAAAAAAACTCCGGTCTCTAAGTTCCAGGTTCACTCCATCACGCTGGCCCGAGCCCAGTTGCAAACGTTCCATCTACCGAGTTACCTGAAAAGGATGGGAAGAAGGGGGGGTGAGCAAGAAGCTCAGTAGGAATTACTCTCTATCATCAGGTAGATTTAAGTAATTAACCATTTTATGAATGCATGAATAATACGAGAAACTCAAAAAAGTAAACTAAATAACCATCAAGATCCGAAGATAATCGATAGATAAATGGAAAGGAATATTGCAAGTCGAGACATCAAGCACTATTAACAAGAACTTCTCAATAAATGGCCATTTCAAGTCAAGTCGAGTCGAGTCATGTCACGCAAGCAGGTACTTCACGCTTTCAAGCATGAATAGCAAGTTCACGAGAATGTGGAATGTCGTAGACTCACACGCTAGATAGTACTCGGTGACAATGCCACACCTAGTCATTCACCTCCCTGGGATACAAGTACACTTCGGGTGCTCCTCCCATGACCAGATTGGGCCCTTAAATATGATTGTCTTGGCATTGATTTGTTTGGATCATAGATCCCACGAAATCTAGACATCTACGAATAAAATGGCTAAGAGTTCCAAGATCAAGCTCATGTAATCAAGGTAAAGTACATAAGAATATTGATTTTTCTTGAGATTCCAAACAATAAGCTCCTTAATCGAGAGGAAAAGTCATTCAAGGAATGACTTAGAATGGATAATGTCATCAATAGACCTAACAATAGGTCAAAACTCGAGATGTCATAGCCTGGATAGGCTAGAGCATCTCACACAAATCAAATCATGAAAAACAACAAATTTTTGGAGGGCTTGAATGTGAAACGGTCAGCAGAGGACCGCTAAGATATGGAAACGGTCTAATCATGATCGCATGACAACGGTCAACACGGAACCGTTTAGGTGGTATGACGCGCCAGAAAACAAAAGTGACCAAGCCTAGGGAAAACGGTCCTGGACTGACTGCTAGACCATCCTAGCGGTCCAGAGAAGGCCGCTAAGGTCAGAAAACGGTCTGAACATGGCCGCAACCCTTACAGAGCAGGGGCTGACCCAAAATCACAATTTCGGTCAATTAGGAGGGTTCAGGACTTAAGGTACAACCCGCCCGGCGTCCTAGTGGGAATCCCAGGCTCGCGGGGACTTACGGAGGCCTCGGAACATGAACACCTAGTCCGACGGAAGGAATATCCGACGGAGAGGTAATTCGATGCCCAAGAATTCAATAGCTCACAATCAACGGAAAACGATGTATTCGGTCCAGCCGCCACCACCGGAGTGGCACGACCTTAAAACAGACTTAATAAGACAGCAAGGTGATAATGGAATAATAAGAAGGAAAGGCGAAACTAACATTTAATTACTCTACTCATTCTCAATCGTAAGATAGCAAGAGTGATGATCATGGAGGAATAATCATGAAGAAATTAGCCTTGGATCATTAATTTCATTTGTCCTAATTAACGGTGTGATGTTGAACATAAAAAACCCTACCAGTAAGTTATGTGACATGGATTAACAATGCATAACACGCCGTAATCAAATGGACTAATTTAAAGAACAACAGAGGTTAGTGGTCTGGCAGATGGCCGACACTTGAACAAAGGCGGTCTGACCAGGGCCGCGTTCCGAGAATAAACAGTAAAAACCCTAATCGCAGGTTCATAATGAAACAAGTAATACGCAAGATATGGTTGATAAAAATTAGGCAAAATGGATTCAAATGAAAGCTAAGAACGAGCTCTATACGATCATGTTAGTTAATTAGGTTGGGCCTGAGAGAAACCTACCTAAATTGAAGAAAAGAGGGGATGACGCGAAAAACCCTAATCCGCGAACACGTCGTCGATCCTCGCCCTAATTCGCCCTCGATCGGCCATCTCAGGTCGCGCCACCAGTTGGAGAAGCAAAATCTATGATAATTAGGAGAAAAATCTAAGGATTCCAAAAATATATATTTTATAATTTTATTTTACATAGTTTTATAGATATGGATTTTTAAAGATACGAGTAAGATATTAACATACATTACGTTATATATATATATATATTAAAAGAATGAACGAACAGCAGTGGTCGTCATTAATTAAATTAACAAAAGTGTCAACCTCTTTAAACTTCAAATTCTCGACGCACTTATGTCGGAATCGCACAATCTATATACCAAAATGAAGGGCTCGAAAAACTCTACCTAACCTGATGCTCAAATTTTTTTTTGCTTGAGAGTAGGGCTATCTTGAGTTAGGAGGACCGAAAAAAGGATGTACCAACCCCACTACCTCGGTCACTATCCCAATAACACACCCATAAAATTTCATGGCCAAAGGTCACTCCGGCGCCCACGAACAAATCGTCAAAAGAAAAACCCATAACTAGTATGCTACAGTAAAATTGTGATTCGCCGTGTTAACTTTTTGAATTCGTTTATTTAATAAATTTAATTATTAACTAGTTAATACACCATATAAATATATGAAATTTAGAGAAAATCATGAGGATTCTAGTAATATAAAATTTGTTAATTTTAGATACGTGATTACATGGTTTAAAATTTTTTTTAGCATATTATCTTTATTAATTAACTAATGTAAACCATACAAATCACGGTGTGAAACATAAATCACGAGGATTTAATCGAAGTGAGACTAACATCTATTTAACTAAGCATGCTGTTAACAGTTTTCATCTGGGGAGAGAAGACCTACCTCTCGTTGATGCTCTGACAGACAAAATAGAAGAAGAAATAGCAGGATGATGACGATGAGCAACAACAGCCGCAGCAGTTCTCACTGCAACTGCAACAGTCGGAAGGAAGGAGAAGGGAAGAAGCCTTGTGCTTCTGCTCGATGTGCACCTCGGCAGCAGCTGTAGCACAGCAGTCGCACGCCTTTGCACGGAGAGGGAAGACGAAGACGACGAGCGGATGTCGATGCGGCAGCAGCACGAACGAAGGAGCATGAATAAGCTTCTGTCGATCGTCAGGCCATATATATTTATAGGGATAAAACCCCTTTCCTCAAGGTTTCCTACGTAGAGTCCTAATACGAGCTCGGAGTCCTTGTTTGAGTCAAACCTGCCGTGATAAGTCTTGACCCTCCCGAAATAACAGCCACCGTCCATATTTTGTTTAAAACCCTAAAGCTTTCTCTTCGAACAGGCATGGGTTATCAACTTTGGGTATACACTTTTGGCGCAATACTATTGGGTTGGGTTTGCATGGCCCAACGTTCAACCAATGCCCATGCATGTTTCGAACGGCTTGGGTCTTACGAGGAATCAAACCTACATATATATATATACAACCATATCGTAGCTTTATTTGAAAGCCCAAAACTCCTTAAGCCCATTTGGCTTAGTCTTACTTGATTTAGGTTATAATATATATCTTTATTAAATGGAGTGTCTAATTAAGGTAGAACTTAATATATATATATATATGTTATTTCTTATAGTTATATTTATTTATCTACTTTATTAATCTTCATTGTTGTATCGGGTATCAGAGTCGGGTTCGATTTTATGAAAATCTTCATATGTATGTACGTGTATAAATGAGATTCCTTCTAAATACTTGAATTGTATTTCTTTTCAATTTAAGTCATAAATAAAAGGATATATTAAATTTCTAATTCTCAAATATTTATTTTAGCTATATTTATCGAAATTTTCATTAACCACTATTATTTCATGACTAATATTTATAGTTATTTTCATTTATTTCCTATTTATCACATTTTATTCTCATACATATTTCAAAAATTTAATTTTATACTTTATTATTTAACCGGGGTGTTACAGTCCCCCTTTTTTGGTGAAGATTGAATAGAAGATTGTTTTTAAATGGAGCATAGGTAGAAGTGGAGCAGGTAACTTCAAAATTGGATACATTCTTAAGCAGTGCCAAGTGGGGATGTAATCAGGAATTTTCTTCAGGACTGGAGTAATTTCACAATACTTTGAAGTCTGGACTATTATGTTTGGATCTGAGGCAAGCTTGGCCAATTCAGGGAGTCAATGACCACTCTGAAGGAGAAAAGGTATGTGGGATAACTCATTAAGGGACCTTGTCTTCATAAATGAACTGCTTGAGGAGTATGAAGCCATCGAGATAGGAATTTCAAGGACGATCCTTTATGTTTGAAGTGTACTTAGGAGGAACATTGGAGTGCATGTTCTTTTGGATAGTATGGACTTTGGGGATGTTTAAGAATGTTGATAAAAATTATGATCCTGTGCAACATGACAGAACCAAGCATTTCGAGATGAATCAATGTTTTATTTGAGGACGACTGGACAGTGGGGAATTGTGTTTACCTTATATTCATTCTATTGATGAAGTTGTTGATGTGTTCACAAAGGGGGTTACCACATGGATGGCAGTTTCGGTCGAAACTGATACCTTTCGACTGAAACGTATCGGTTTCGGACCTGCCCTGCGAAACGTATCGGTTTTGGACCTGCCTAATACGAAATAGGGCCTGCTCACTGTAGTAGGTCCGAAACTTATATAAATTTTTTTATTGTTTCGGGCGAAACCGAATCAGGTTTTGCCTGGTTTCAATTGTTTCGGCCCGATATGCCCGAAACCGGACGCGAACTCCCCTCTTAAGGGGAGTTCAGTTCCGCCACACCCCTCAGATCTTGCTGTTTAGAGTGCGTTGTTGTCGCCGCCGTCGTTGTTCACATCATCTGGGCAATGATTCCTCAAGGTGGATGTAAGTTTTTGTATTTTTTTCTTTCTTTGATACTTTTCTTGTTATAGGTAAGGTTATGTTAGATTCTAGGGTTAATTACCCCTATACCCTTGAAAAATTGTGCAATTACCCCTATACCCCTACCTTTATTGTATTTACCGTAATACCCTTGAAATCCTTAAAAAATAGCCATTGTGCCCCTCCACAGCGGTATAGGGGTAATTTTCTATTTTAAGGATTTTTAAGGATAGGGGCACAATGACTATTTTTTTAAGGATTTCAGGAGTATTACGGTAAATACAATAAAGGTAGGGGTATAGGGGTAATTGCATAATTTTTCAAGGGTATAGGGGTAATTTTCCCTAGATTTTCTATTAGTTTTTATACGTAAATTATGGTAAATCTCCAAATTCGGTCCTAATTAGCGAATTAATTTGGGGCTTTTATCTAATTAGGTAAGTTTAGTGTCAATTGAAGCTTAATTAAGGTTCATTGATTGCTTTAGGGTGGGAACATCCTGCGAATTGTATGACATGCCGGGTTATTAGGGTAAATCCTCAAATTAGGGCCTAATTAACGATTTAAATTTGGGGCTTTTGTCTAATTAGGTAACTTTAGCGTCAATTGATCTTAATTAAGCTTTATTGAATGCTTTAGGGCGGGAGCATGTTGTTAATTGTATTACACGTCGGGTAATTAAGGTAAATTCCTAAAGTAAGGCCTAATTAGCGATTTGGGGTTTTATCTAATTAGGTAAATTTACTGTCAATTAAAGCTCAATTAAGTTTCATTGAATACTTTAGGGCGGGAGCATACTGGTAATTACATTTAATGAAGGGTATTTAGGTAAAATCCCCAAATGTGACCCTAATTAGCAGTTAAAAATTGGGACTTTTGTCTAATTATCTCAATTCGGCGTAACTTGAAGCTCAATTATGCTTCATTGCATTTTTTTCATTGTACTTACACCTATTTGTCTTTGATTGTCTTAATGTATCATCATGGGTAGACGTGAACTAGGTCAGGAGCATCAAGGGCATGACGATCCGGGGTGGGCCCACATCACGTTACTTGATGCTGGAAGAAGAAAAGTCAAATGTAATTATTGTGATAAGGAGATACATGGCGTAATTACTAGAGGAAAGCAACATTTTACAGGGATAAGAGGAGAGGTCAAGCAATGCGACAGATGTCCCCGACAGGTGGCAGAGGAAATGCACCAGTGCCTTCTGAGCAAAAAAGACAGGATGCAACGAAAGGCTAAAGATCAGGCTGAAATTGTTGAAGAGATTCAAATAGAGCTTAGCAGAAGAGGATGGAGGGATGATGATGACGAGGAAGGCACTGATGATTCAGATCCAGAGCTGACCGAAACAGTAGAGCGTGCACAAGTGGCTCAAAGGAAGGGAAAGGTACCTATAGGTTCAGGGACGTACTCCAGTACAATTCTATGTAGTCTGAGGCGTGAGGCGAGCGAGGCGACCAGGGGGGCGCCTCACGCCTCAAAGGCCTAGGCGATGGCCGAGGCGTTTGAGGCGAGAAATTAATAAAAAAATAAAATTAAAATTATGTCACAATATCACAAAAATATATATTTTTGAACAGTAAATATCATAAAACTGCATATACACTAAACAAGAAATATCATAAAACTGCATATACACTAAACAAGAAATATCATAAAACTGCATATACAACTAACAAGTGCAATATTATAACAAAACAAAAATAGTTAAACAACCAAACAAGTTAATTACATAATCCCATAACACAAAGTGTTTCAAATCTCTCTCAACTCTCAAGTGAGAGAGTGAGTGAGAGATCGGAGAGAGTGAGAGACAGTGAGAGAGTGGAGAGAGTGTGAGTGAGAGATCGGAGAGAGTTAGAGAGTGGAGAGAGTGAGAATGAGAGATCGGAGAGAGTGAGAGAGTGGAGAGAGTGAGAGATCGGAGAGAGTGAGAGAGTGGAGAGACAGTGAGATCGGAGAGAGTGAGAGAGAGAGATCGGAGAGAGTGGAGAGACAGTGGGAGATCGGAGAGAGTGAGAGAGTGGACATACAAAGAGTGAGAGTGGCCGGAGGAAGCCGGAGCCGCTGCCGCACGCCGGAGGAAGCTGCTGCCGCTGCCGCTCGCCGGACGCCGGAGGGAGGACAGGGCTCGGGTCGCGAATCGCTGTTGCCGCGTTTGGAGGTGGAAGCAGCGAAGGCAAAAAAAAAACCCACAGTCGACGACTCGAAATCCTGGGGGGGGGGGGAGGTTAACCAGACGGACTCGTTTATCGGGTCGTTGAGACCCGATACGCGGATCCGGCGAGCGGGCGAGTGGGCGAGGCGCGCGGAGGCGGCCGACGCGCGCGGAGGCGGACGACGCTCGCCTCGGCGAGCCGGGACGACGCGAGGCGGGCGACAGGCGCCTCGCCCCGCCTCACCGCCTAGGCGAGTGCCTAGGCGCGTTTTCAACTACACAGGTACAATTGGTCTAGCACGACGTCCTGACACTGGTGCAGCCCCGCAGAGAATAGGCCCCATGGACAGCTATCTGCACATAAGGCAAAGTGCTACATAGCCAAAAGTCAAGCAAACATTGAGAGGGGTCAAAAAATCAGCTGAAGCTGTAGGGCATGTATTTAAAAGTATTTGCAAATAATTTTTCCATATAAGTGTGCATGCACATGCAACTGAATCAGAATACTGGCAGCTTGTGCTTGATGCCATAGTAGATGTTAGTTCTGGCTTGAAGGTCCCGCCACGTCGAGACATATACAGGCGTGACCTTGAGAGAGAGGTTAAGGAGCTTTATCAGTAGGTTAAAAGCTTCAAGCATATCTGGATGGAGATAGGATGTACCATTATGTGTGATGATTGGACTGGTACTACGAAGAAGTCTATGATCAACTTTCTGATTTATTGCATCGAAGGAACAATATTTGTGAAATCAGTTGATGCATCAAATTATGAAAAGAATGTAAATTATTTGTTTCATTTGATGGATGACATGGTAGAACAAATTGGAGAGAAACATGTTGTGCAAGTAGTCACCGATAATGAAGTCAGTTACAAGGCTGTAGGGAGGAAGTTGATGCAGAAGTGCAAGCATTTATATTGGCTCCCATGTGCAGCACATTGTCTGGGCTTGATACTTGAAAAGATTGGGAAGGAAAAAAATATGAAGAAGATAATTAAGAGGGCATAGAAAATCACTCAGTACATTTATGGCCATCCTAGGAGCTTGAACATATTTAGAGAGCAAGCAGTGGAGGCCGAGATATCATCCGTGTAGGGCCAACAAGATTTGCTTCGAATTTTATTTCTTTGGAGTCCTTGCACAGGTATAAGAATGAGTTCAACTCTTTCATGTACCACAATTTTATGCAGGATTATATAGACAAATCCAATGTTGATTCTTAGATGGATTATTTGGATGTGCCACATCGTGAAAGGCAACAAATTTTGGAACAAGGTCTCACATTACATGAAAATAGTCGCACCTCTCGTGAAGGTCCTAAGAATGATGGATGGCGATGAGAAGAATGATATGGGATATCTGTATGTGTCCGTAGACCATGCCAAGTTAGAGTTGCAGAAATCAAGGTTTGACGTACCGGTCCGGCACCTGACGTACGACATGTACCGTACTGTACTAGTCGGTCTGTGGTACGCAACCAGTACGCTACTTATCTTCTTTTAAATATTATGCATATTATTTTATATCAAATGTATCTTTATATGTAATTTGGTTCGGAGAGTTCCTTTGGAACGCCGAGATCTGGGTTCAAAACCCATGAGTCACACCATTTTTCTTCATTTTTTCATTGTTCTTTAAGAAAAAGAAGCAAAATATTTATGACAATTGTGAGATTCGAACTCTTTACCTCACAAATAACTAACACACTTACTAACCATTGAGCTATACATAATTTTTTGTCATATTTTACTATAACATATATTTATTAGATAATTCTTCACTCTTGACACATGGCGGTATGGGGCGGTACGATACCGTATCGTACCTTACCGACAAAATATCGGTACGGCTGGTATGACCGGGCCGGCAAACCTTGACAGAAATCCCTTCCCAGGGAGTATGCGAAGTGGTGGAAAATTATTAACAACAGATGGGACAGCACATTACATCATGAATTGCATGCAGCTGGTGAGTGATTAATTGTACTGATATAAAGTTCATTATTTTTTAGGTTAATTTACATCTTATATTTAGTTAATCATACACAAATGTAGGGTATTTTCTCAACGCTTGATTTATGTACAAGGTTAATGCAAACATTAATCGCGAGGTGCTTCAAGGCACCTTAACAGTCGTTGGTTATTTATCGAGGACACCAGAAAAGAGGCTTCAAGTCGAGTTACAGGTTGACCTTTATTGATTTTATCAACGGGACAAAAAGAATTTACTTAATTACTTATGTTAATAGTTGCTTTATCCTTATAGATGAATAGTTATAGATTGAGGACCGAGACATATTTTGATTCACAATTGCAATACGCTGTGGGAAGAGTGAGCTTAGGTATACTAAATGTTTGTGCTTAATCTGAGTCAATATGTATTAGTACATCACGAAGAATTGATCTTCATTTGCATCTTACATTTATTTGTTTATGGTTGGTGGAACAACTGACTGGTGGATAATGATAAACAATAGGCATTTGGGCAGTAATGCATTGACTTATATTGTAATTAGGGTGCTGAGTCAAACAATATCAGCAAGTCAATGTGAAAGGAATTGAAGCACGTTCAGCCTTATACACCTAAAGGTTCACAATCGGCTAAAGGCTGAACGGCTAGAAAAATTGGTCTACTGCCACTACAACATGAGGTTGAGAATGAAGAACATGAAGCTGAGACAACAGCTGAGGGACAAACGCGTCGCAGACGATACAACTCCAAAAATTGAGGTGGAGGCATTATTTGATGATGACAATTCCTTACAGTCTTGGGTTGAGGTACAAGTGTAGGTTGATGAGCCCGTTTTTGATCTTGATGACAGAACATGGGCAGAGGTATATTGGATGAAGATGAGCCAAGGGATCCAGAATTCAGAGGATCAAATAAGAGGCCAAGAGTGACTCATGCGCACCATAGAGAGGACCCAACTTTGTTTGCTGACGACACTGAGCAACAACCTGAGATTGAGCCAGGTAGATACTTTGAATCATATAGCTGGCCAGCCACTCCTAGAATGGTCAAGCCACCTCCATCCTTAAGAAGAAGTACATCAGTGCATGAGATGACTGAGAGGACTAGTGCTGCTGCTCGAGAGGACCCGACAATTGAGCAGTTGAAGCAAGTTTATATGAGACACACGCCACGGAGAAAAGGATTGCTTTCAAAGATGAAAGATAAAGTCACACCAGAAGGAAAAAAAAACAGAGCCAAAGGCTAGAATGCGATTGGTTTCTTATAGTTCTGATGATGATGATGCACCAAATGATGATCCCAGTGCAGCTGCAGGTGCTACTATTGGCGGTGGCATGTATGCACTTACTTCTTCCATCCACGCTGACACGGGATAGAGGATACAGTCATAGTGAAGGAGGATATGATTCACACAGCCAATATGGACATCCAACAGGTTATGGAGGTGGTCAACACGAAACAGGCATGTATGAGGGGGGTCATCATCTAGGATTCCAATTTCATTTAGTTTCAGCCAATAGCAGTTATGGGTCAGCATCTTCTTCTAATCCTCAAAGTTTTACTTCTTATGCTGATTCTGGATTCCAATCAAGCCAACAACCTTATACTCCAAGAGAGATCCAAAGAGGGATGCACGACTTGGCTGCATCATTGCTTGGTTACAATGAATATACAAAATATATGCAGTCTTTTTATGGGTATGAATAGTAAAAGCCAGACGATAAGGGAAAAAGTTCTTCCAACTATTATCCATATTAGTGCATCATTATTTGGGTATGAATCATTTAATTTCTGTAACATTTACTGTGTTTGTAATGTTTATTGTACTGCTTGAACCTACTTCATGTTTAATATGTACTCAAGAATATTAGCTTAACATGTCCAATGTCTACTTCTAGCATTTAATCCAATTTATTCACACTCAAATGCATGACCAATGATTTTTCAGTATTTTTTAATAATTCTCTTGATTTTTTTTGGATTTGTCTGATTTTTTCTAAATTTTTTTGAATGTTTTGAACAAGTTCGGCCAGTTTCGGCCGAAACTGAAACTGAAACCGATACATTTTAGTTTCGGACCCGACCGCAATCGAGACCGAAACTGCCATCCTTAGGTTATCGAGGACCAACTTCATTCTGTTTTGGGCAAGCTATGCATGCAAGACATCTATGCTCAGCTTAGGGGTAGTGTAGGATATAAGCCGGTCTAGGTGTGTGTGCGTATTGGTTCATTAGCGAACCCATTAAGGTGGATCCAATTAACGCTCTGTTTGTTTTTCTAAAATGCCCATGATTAGTGTATCTTGTAATAGGGGTACTTCAGTCTTCGTTCATGTCTTAGGTTAAACAAATATAGATGTTGAGAAGGCTGTGACTGGCCTGTTCAGATGCACACCAGTTTATACGATCCTCTCTCTTCCTTCTGCTCTATTCTCTCTCTTCTCTGCCTTGTGACCATGGAAATCGTCATGGTATTAGAGCCGGCATGTTGCAGGGCCTGTCAGGCATACCTCTATGCATCTCATGGATTCTAGAAGGCAACGGTGGTGTCTCCCCTCTCCGTAACCTATGCGGTGCACCTCTGGAGGGTGTACTCATCTCTTGCAAGGTATTCAAACCCGGTACCAGTTTCGGTACCGAGTAGGGCCGGTATTGGTACTGGTGTCGGTCAAGGTTGGCATTGTCGATTTCGGACTCGATTTCGACCGAGTCCGAAACCGAAACGACTCGGTTTCAGTTTCGACCGAAACCGGCCGAAACACCCAGTGAAAAGGTTAAAAAAACATCAAAATCAAAATAAGTCTAAAAAATCAGAAACAAATCGAAAAAATATACATAATCACATAAAAACATAAAATTCATTAGACATGCATTTGACTGTAAAGAAATTGGATTAAGTGCAATAAACATGAAGTAGGCATTGAAGTTCAAACATTGAACATGTTAAACTAATATTCTTGAGTATATACTAAGCATGAAGCAAGTTCAAGCAGTACAATAAACCTAATTAGACACAGTAAATGTTATAGAAATTAAATGATCTTTACCTAAATGAAGAGGCACTAATATGGGTAATAACTAGAACCTTCTCCCTCATCGTCTGACTTTTGATGTTGATACCTATAAGAAGGTTGCATGTATTGTGTATATTCACTATAACCAAATAATGAGGTAGCCAAGTCTTGCATCCCTCTTTGGATCCCTCCTGGAGTGTAAGGTTGTCGGCTTGATTCGAATCCAAAATCAACGTAAGAATCTTGAGGATGAGAAGATGAACTTGATGGAACTGGATAGAATTAGAATTCTGGTTCATGACCCCACCCATAAATGGCTGCTTCCTATTGGCCACCTCCATAACTTGATGGATGCTCATATTGGCTCTGTGAATCATATCCTCGCTCACTATGACTGTATTTTTGGCCTGTGTCTGCGTGGAAGGAGGAAGTACCACCATATGTGCCACCGCCAATAGTAGCACCTACAGCACCTGCAGCACCTGTAGCACCTGTAGCACCTGTAGCACTTGCAGCTGCACTGGGATCATCATCATCATCATCATCACCAGCATCATTAGAACCATAAGAAACCAGTCGCCTTTAGTCTTTGGGGATGCTTTTTTCTGTTTTGGTGTGATTTTTTCAGTCACCTTTGACATGAGTCCTTTTCCCCTTGGCGTGTGCCTCACATAAATCTGCTTCAACTGCTCAATTGCCGAGTCCTCTCGAGCAGCAGCACTAGTCCTCTCAAACATCCCATGCACTGATGTACTTCTTCTTAAGGATGGAGGTGGCTTGACCATTCTAGGAGTGACTGGCCTGCTATCTGATTCTGAGTGTCTAGCTGGCTCGATTTCAGGCTGCTCCTCAGTGTCATGAACAAATAAAGTTGGGTCCCTTCTCTGGTGCGCATGAGTCTCTCTGGCCCTCTTTATTGCTCTTTTGAATTCTGGATCTCTTGGCTCATCTTCATCTAGTATGCCCTCTGCCCATGTTCTATCATCAACATAAAAAACGGGCTCATTAACCCAAGGATGGCTGTTTCGATATCGGACTCGGTTTTGGCCGAGTCCGATATCGAAACCGTCCGGTTTCGGTTTCGATTTTGGCCGAAACCGGCCGAAACCCATTGAAAAGCTTCAAAACAAAATCAAAATAAGTCTACAAAATCAGAAATAATTCAGAAAAATATGAATAATCACATAAAAATCAGAAAATTTATTAGACATGCATTTGATTGTAAAGAAATTAGATTAAGTGCAATAAATATGAAGTAGATATTGAAATTCAAACATTGAACATGTTAAACTAATATTCTTGAGTACATACTAAGCATAAAGTAGATTCAAGCATTACAATAAACCTATTTAGGCACAGTAAATGTTACGGAAATTAAATGATCTTTACCTAAATGAAGAGGCACTAATATGGGTAATAACTAGAACATTCTCCCTCATCGTCTGGCTTTTCATGTTCATACCTATAAGAAGGATGCATGTATGGTCTATATTCACTATAACCGAACAATGAGGTAGCCAAGTCCTACATCCCTCTTTGGATCCCTCTTGGAGTGTTTGGTTGGCTTGAGCCAAATCCAGTATCAGCATAAGAATCTTGAGGATGAGAAGAGGAACTGGTCGGATATGGATGGAACTGGAATGATGGTTCATAACCCCACGACCCATAAATCGCTGCCTCATGTTGGCCACCTCCATAACCTGATGGATGCCCATATTGACTCTATGACTTATGTCCTCCCTCACCCTGACTGTATCCTCTGCCTGTGTCTGCGTGGAAGGAGGTAGGACCACCAGCATCCCCACCGCCAGTAGTAGCACCTACAGCACCTGTAGCACCTACAACCTCCAGTCGCCTTTTGGCCTTTGGGGATGCTCTTTCCTGTGCCGGTGTGCTTTCTTCTTGCACCCTTGACATGAATCCTGTTCCCCTTGGCGTATGCCTCAAATAAATCTTCTTCAACTGCTCAATTGCCGGGTCCTCTCGAGCAGCAACATTTGTTCTCTCAGTTTACCCATGCACTGATGTACTTCTTCTTAAGGATGTAGGTGCCTTGCCCATTCTAGGAGTGACTGGCCTGCTATCTGAGTCGGAGTGTCTAGCTGGCTGAAAATCATGCTGCTCCTCAGTGTCCTCAACAACCCTAGACATGTGGGCATGAGTATCTCTGGCCCTCTTTGATTTTCTTATGAATTCGGGATCTCTTGGCTTATCTTCATCTAGTATGTCCTCTGCCCATCTTCTATCATCATCATCAAAAATAGGCTCATCAACCTGCTCTCGTGTCTCCACCCAAGACTGCAACGGATTCTCATCATCAAATAAGGCATCCACATCAATTTCTGCGGCGGCATCCTCGGCGACGCGTTTGTCTCGCAGTTGTTGTCTCAATCTCATATTCTTTATTCTCAACCTCATATTGTAGTGGCAGTACACTAATTTCTCTAACCGTTCAGCCTTTAGCCGATTGCGAACCTTCGAGTGTATAAGGCTGAACGTGTTCCAATTTCTTTCACATTGGCTTGCCGATGTTGTTTGACTGAGCACCCTAACTGCAATGAAAGCCAATGCATTACTGTCCACATCTCGGTTGTTCACCATTATCCACCAATCAGCTGTTCCACCAACCATAAACAAATGCATATAAGTTGTAGAAATATATATTAAGGTTAAGAAATCCAAAAAATAAAATATACCTGGGCTCACTCTTCCCACAGCGTATTGCAATTGGGAGTCAGCATATGTCCCAGTCCTCATTCTATAATGGTTCATCTACAAACATAAAGTAATACATTAACATAACTACTTAAATAAATTATATACATGTTATTGATAAAATCAAATAAAGGCGAACCTCTACTTCGGCCTGAAGTCTCTTTTCTGGATTCCTCGATAAACGACCAATGACTTTTAAAGTCCCTTGAAGCACCTTGCCATCAACATATGCATCGGCACCGTACATAAATCGAGGGTTGAGGAAATAACATGTATTTGTGTATAATTAACTAAATAAAATTTATAAAATAACATAAAGGCATTACCCTAATTTCAGTACAATTAATCACTCACCAGTTGCATGCAAGTCGTGGTGTAATGTGTTGTCCCATCTCTGGTCAATAATTTTTTACCATTTTGCATAATGTCTGGGAAGGGAATGCTGCAACTCCAATTTGGCACGGTCCATGGCCTCGTACAGATAGCCCATATCATTCTTCTAATCGCCATCCACCATTCTTAGGACCTTCACGAGGGGTGTGACTACTTTCAAGTATCGTGACACCCTGTCCCAGAATTTGTTGTCGTCCACGACGTGGCAGACATCCAAATAATCCATCTGTGTATCAACATTGCCCTTGTCGATGTATTCCCGCAGGGCATTGTGGTACATGAAAGCTTTCAGCTCATTCTTGTACCTGTGCAGATAAATGAAAATTGAAGCTGCATCAACTGCTACATATCAGTAAGGATAAAGTATCAAGAATTGAGATCAATCTTATACCTGTGCAAAGACTCCAAAGAAATAAAATTGGAAGCAAATCTGGTTGGGCCTGCACGGATGATATCTCGCCCTCCACTGGCATGCGCCCTGAACATATTTAGTATCCTAGGATGGCCATAGATATACTGTGTGACTTTTTGTGCCTTGTCAATTGTCTTCTTCACATGCTTTTCCTTCCCTATGTCTTCAAGCATCAGATCCAGACAATGTGCTGCACATGGGAGCCAATATAAATGACTGCACTTCTGCATCAATTTCTTCCTTGCAGCCTTATAACTGGCTTCATTATCAGTCACCACCTGCACAACATTCTCCTCTCCAATTTGTTCTACCATGCCATCCATCAAATGAAACAAATAATTTGCATTCTTTTCATAATATGATGCATCAACTGATTTCACAAACACTGTACCTTCGATGCAATAGACCAAAAAGTTTATCATGGACTTCTTCGTGGTACCAGTCCAACCATCACACATGATGGTGCATCCTCTCTCCACCCATATATGCTTGAAGCTTTCAACCCAATCATGGAGCTTCTTAACCTCTCCCTCAAGGCCACGCCCGTATATGTCTCTACGTGAGGGGGCCTTCAAGCCAGGGCCAGCATCTGCTATGGCATCTATCATAGGTTGGAAATATTCACTTGAAGTTGCATGTGCAGGGACACCTGCATGAAAAAATCATTTGCAGATACTTTTAAATGCATGTCCTGCAACTTCTGCTGATTTTTTGACCCCTCTCAATGCAGACTTGATTTTAGGTTGTGTAGTCTGGGGCCTTCTGTGGAGATAGCTGTCCATGGGACCTGTTCCCTGCGTATGTGGGGCAGCACCAATGTCAGGACGTCGTGCAGCTGTACTCTCATAGGTCCCTGAACCCATGGGTCCCTTCCCTTTCTTTCGAGCGACTTCTTCACGCTCCCTTGCTTCAGTCAGCTCTGGATCAGAATCCTCAATGCCTTTCTCATCATCATCCCTCCTAACCCTTCTGCCAGAAATCTCTTCAGTAATTTCAGCCTCATCCTCAGCCCTTTGTTGCACCTCTCCCTTTTCCCCAGAAGGCACTGGCGCATCTCTTCTCGCACCTCTCGGGGACAGTGGTCACATTGTCTCACCTTTCCTTTTACCCCTGCCAAATGTTACTTTCCTCTGGTAATTCCGCCATGTAGCTCCCTACCACAGTAATTGCATTTCACCTTTCTTCTCTTAGCATCAACTAAGGTCAGGTGGGCCCACCCCGGATCCTCCTGCCCTTGCTGCTCCTGTGTTTGCTGACGTCTAGGCATGATGCTGCATTAAGATAGTCAAAGAAAAATAGTATAGTTGTAAGTACATTGGAAAAGGTACGGCTTAATTATCAATCACCATTGGAAAAAAATAATTACCCGCATGCTCCCACCCCAAAATGTTCAATGAAGTTTAATGTAACTTCAATTGAGCTTAAACAAATCAAAATAGACAAAATCCCCAATTTCTATGACCTAATTAGGGCTTAAGTAGCAATTAACCCTTAATCACCCTTGGAAAAAATTAATTACCCACATGCTCCCACCCCAAAATCTTCAATGAAATTTAATTTAACTTCAATTGAGTCTAAGCAAATCAAAATAGACAAAAGCCCCAATTTCTATGACCTAATTAGGGCTTAATTAGCAATTAACCCTTAATCACCCTTGGAAAAAATTAATTACCCGCATGATTCCACCCCAAAATCCTCAATGAAGCTCAATTTAAGTTCAATTGAGCTTAAGCAAATCAAAATAGACAAAAGTCCCAATTTTTATAAACTGATTAGGGTTTAATTAGCAATTAACCCTTACGGCCTTAATCACCCTTGGAAGAAACTTAATAAGTAAGGCTTGCTCACCCCAAATTTTTAACCCAACCAAAAAAACACAACAAAACAATCAAACCCTAAATTAACCCAATGAAATTAACCTCAAACAAAACAATCAAACCCTTGATGTTGTGTTGGCCCCCGGTGTGCGCAGCAAGGCTCCCTCTCGGCCTCTCCCTGTCCACCTCCAGCAGGCGCAGCAGTAGGCTCGCAGTAGCTCGCAACAGCCTTGGCCCTTGGTCGCACGGCAGCAGTAGTAGCTCGCACTCGCAGGAGCAGCACGCCGCAGCTCGCAGCCTCGGTCGCAACAGCTCGCAGCAGTAGCCAGCAGGTCGCAGCAGCAGCAGCAGGTGGCAGCAGCAGCAGAAGTTTGCAGCAGCCGCAGAGTTTCGGCCGTGGGATGGGGTTTCGGGGGTAGAACAATGGGTTTCGGCCGAAATCGGGGGGGTTCACGTGGGTTTCGGCCGAAACCGTCCGGTTTCGGACCGAAACCGATATCTTCTTTAAGTTTCGGACCTGCACAGTAAACAGGTGGGTTTTCGTATTGCAATCTTGGGTGGAGACACGAGAGCAGGTTAATGCAATGTTGGCAGTTTCGGCCGAAACCGAAACGTTTCGATTTCCGCCGAAACTGCCAACATTGCATTAACCTGCTCTCGTGTCTCCACCCAAGATTGCAAGGGATTGTTATCATCAAATAAAGCGTCCACATCAATTTCTGGAGTTGCATCCTCTGCGACGCGTTTGTCCCTCAGCTGTTGTCTTAACTTCATGTTTTTTATTCTCAGTCTCATATTGTAGTGGCAGTAAACCAATTTTTCTAACCGTTCAGCCTTTAGCCGATTGCGAACCTTTGAGTATATAAGGCTGAACGTGCTCTAATTTCTTTCACATTGGCTTGCCGATGTTGTTTGACTGAGCACCCTAATTGCAATGAAAGCCAATGCATTACTGCCCACATCTCGGTTGTTCACCATCATCCACCAGTCAGCTGTTCCACCAACCATAAATAAATAAATATAAGGTGTACTAATACATATTGAGGTTAAGAAATCACAAAAATAAAATATATCTGGACTCACTCTTCCCACATCGTATTGCAATTGGGAGTCAGAATATGTCCCAGTCCTCATTCTATAATAGTTCATCTACAAAGATAAAGTAATAGATTAACATAATGACTTAAGTAAATTCTATACCTCTTATTGATAAAATCAATAAAGGCCAACCTCTACTTCGGCCTGAAGTCTCTTTTCTGGTGTCCTCTATAAACGACCAATGACTTTTAAAGTGTCTTGGAGCACCTCGCCATCAACATGTGCATTAGCATCGTATATAAATCGAGGGTTGAGGAAATAACCTGTATTTGTGTATAATTAACTAAATGTTAGATATAAAATAACATAGGGTGAGTTTGATAAACGGTTAAAGTCGACAGGGATGAGATATCCCTGGGCGGGTGACTTGCTCAAATTAAGAGATGGAATGGCTCACTCGAGGTCGACCTATAGGCATTACCCCCCTGCCCCCTGGAGGTCTCGACCTGCCCCTGGCATACCTTGGCCAGGTCAACCTGGGACCTGGCCAGGTCGACCTGCCCAGGTTTCCGACAGCCTTAGGGCCCAATCCCCTCATTCCCATTCCCCTGGGACAGTGGCCCACCATCGTAGTCAAATCTAATGTGTTTATCCTAACCGTGTTACTTTAATTATCCCTGCGCTTATCCTAACCGTGTTACTCTAACCTGTAGTCAAACTCACCCCTAAAGAACAATGTTTCAGTACAATTAATCACTCACCAGCTGCATGCAAGTCGTGGTGTAATGTATTGTTCCATCTCTGGTCAATAATTTTCCACCATTTTGCATATTCTCTGGGAAGGGAATCCTGCAACTCTAATTTAGCACGGTCCATGGTCTCGTACAGATATCCCATATCATTCTTCTCATCGCCATCCATCATTCTTATGACCTTCACGAGGGGTGTGACTACTTTCATGTACCGTGAGACCCTGCCCCCGAATTTGTTGTTTTCCACGATGTGACAGACATCCAAATATTCCATCTGAGCATCAACATTAGACTTGTCGATGTATTCCCGCAGGGCATTGTGGTACATGAAAGCTTTCAGCTCATTCTTATACCTGTGCAAAGAAATGAAATTTGAATCAAATACGGATCATATCTATGAGGATAAAGTATCCAGAATTGAGATCAATCTTATACCTGTGCAAAGACTCCAAAGAAATGAAATTCGAAGCAAATCTGGTTGGCTCTGCACGGATGATATCTGGCCCCCCACTCGCATGCTCCCTGAACATATTCAATATCCTAGGATGGCCATAAATATACTATGTGATTTTTTGTGCCTTGTCAATTGTCTTCTTCACATGATTTTCCTTCCCAATGTCTTCAAGTATCAGATCCAGACAATGTGCTGCACATGGGAGCCAATATAAGTGCCTGCACTTCTGCATCAATTTCTTCCCTGTAGCCTTATAACTGGCTTCATTATCAGTCACTACTTGCACAACATTCTCCTCTCCAATTTGGTCTACCATCTTATCCATTAAACTAAACAAATAATTGGCATTTTTTTCATAATTTGATGCATCTACAGATTTAACAAATACTGTACCTTCGATGCAATAGACCAAAAAGTTAATCATGGACTTCTTCGTGGTACCAGTCCATCCATCACACATGATGGTGCATCCTCTCTTCATCCATATATGCTTGAAGCTTTCAACCTTGTCATGGAGCTCCTCAACCTCTCTCTCAAGGCCACGCCCGTATATGTCTCGACGTGACGTAGCCTTCAAGTCAGGGCCGGCATCTGCTATGGCATCTAGCATAGGTTGAAAATATTCGCTTTCAGTTGCATGTGCACGGACACCTGCATGGAAAAATCATTTGCAGATACTTTTAAATGCATGTCCTGCAACTTCTGCAGATTTTTTACCCCTCTCAATGCTTGCTTGATTTTAGGTTGTGTAGCATGGGGCCTTCTGTGCAGATAGCTGTCTATGGGGCCTGCTCTCTACGGGGTAGCACTAGTGTCAAGACGTCGTGCAGCTGTACTGGAGTAGGTCCCTGAACCTATGGGTGCCATTCCTTTCCTTCGAGTGGCTTGTTTACGCTCCATTGCTTCTGTCAGCTCTGGATCTGAATCCTCAGTGCTTTTCTCATCTTCATCCCTCTTTCCCCTTCTGCCTGTAATCTCCTCAGCAATTTCAACCTCATTTTCAGCCCTTTGTTGCATCCTCTCTTTTTTTCTCAGAAGACACTGGCACATTTCTTCTCGGACCTTTCGGGGACATCTGTCACATTATTTGACCTCTCCTCTTATCCCTACCAAATGTTACTTTCCTCTAGTAATTCCGTCATGTATCTCCTTACCACAATAATTACATTTCACTTTCTTCTCCCAACATCAACTAAGGAGAGGTGGGCTCACCCCGGATCCTCCTGCCCTTGATGCTCCTGACTTTGTTCACGTCTAGACATGATGTTACATTAAGACAGTCAAAGACAAATAGTTGTAAGTACAATGAAAAAACTAGGGCTTAATTATCAATTAAACCTTAATCGCCCTTCATAAAATTTAATTACTAGCATTCTCTTACCCTAAATTCTTCAGTGAAGCTTAATTGAGCTTCAATTGAGACTAAGTAAACCGAATTAGACAGAAGCCCCAATTTTAAGGAACTAATTAGGGCTTAATTATCAATTAACCCTTAATCACTCTTTATAAAAATTAATCACAGCATGCTCCCACCCCAAATTCTTCAATGAAGCTTAATTGAGTTTCAATTGAGACTAAGTAAACCGAATTAGACAAAGTCCCCAATTTTAAGGAACTAATTAGAGTTTAATTATCAATTAACCCTTAATCATCCTTCATAAAAATTAATTATCAGCATGCTCCCACCCCAAATTCTTCAATGAAGCTTAATTGAGCTTCAATTGAGACTAAGTAAATTGAATTAGACAAAAGTCCCAATTTTAATGAACTAATTAGGGCTTAATTATCAATTAACCCTTAATCACCCTTCATAACAATTAATTATCAACATGCTCCCACCCCAAATTCTCCAATGAAGCTTAATTGAGATTAAGTAAACCGAATTAGATAAAAGTCCCAATTTTAATGAACTAATTAAGACTTAATTATCAATTAACCCTTAATCACCCTTCATACAAATCAATTACCAACTCCCATCCCAAATTCTTCAATGAAACTTAATTGAGCTTCAATTGAGCCTAAGTAAACCGAATTAGACAAAAACTCCACTTTTAATGAACTAATTAGGGTTTGATTTGAAGTCTTAACATATTTCATGGTTTAAAATTAACCTACAACTGAAAAACTAACCTACAACAAAAAAAACTTTCAACCCAACCAAAAAAACACAAAACAAAACAAACAAACCCCAAATTTACCTCAAGAAAACAACCTCTACACAACAGCAGCACCCAGCACAGGGCACAGCAGCAGCAGCCCCTGCAACGCAGCAGCAGCAGCACAACACAACAGCAGCAGCACCCAGCACAGTAGGCCCCTTTCTCTCTCACACCCGTCCGGTTTCAGACCGAAACATGTAAGTTTCGGGCGAAACCGATACCGGTTTCGCCTGAAACCATTAAAACTAATTTTTTTTTAAGTTTCGGACCTGCTACAGTGAGCAGGTCCGGTATCGTTTCGGTTACGGCCGAAATCGATATGTTTCGGCCGATACTGCCAACCATGGTGTCGGTTCCCCCTATTCTCCCCCTTATATAACTATATAATTATACACTTATATATGAGATTAAAAATTAGAAAAAATGTAAAAAATCAGAAAAAATAGGAGCAACTATTGGAATGCAAAATCATATATGATTGAACACAGTAAATGATCTAACACATATATTTGAAAGTTTAGAACCATAATAAACATCATTTGTTCAATGTCCGTTGCTGCACCGCCATGGATCGACTTGCGCGGTCAGGTCGCAAGGGTCAAGGGGGCAGCGACCCTTGCGGGGGGGCCTTTGGGGGGCGGTTTAGGTTTTCGCTTTTTTTGTTTCTCTAAAACCTGTACCTGCTGGTACCAGTATGAAATGGGAGGGAACTAGACTGACCATGGCCGGTAGCGGTAGGTACCGGGTAGCATTGAGTACCATGGTCTCTTGCTGTGAGAGGTATGTGCACTGTCCAATGGTTTTGTAGGCCTTGGGTACAGGGCCTATCCTCTTGTTGGAGGGTGCCTTTCACATTCAGGGGAAGTCACCCCTCTGTTATTCTGCATCTAAAGATTTTGATATCTGATTCTACTCAGTCTGAGGCCACCTCCATGTCCACCTGGGTAGCAGATCATCTTGGTATCTTGATGGGGAGTGAGAATATCTCATTCAGATCACTCTTTTGAAATTGAATGAACATAATTACATCTCGATGGGGAGTGAGAATGTCTCAGTTCAGATCATTCCTGTGAAATTAAATGAATATAATTACATGATGTGGTTCGTAGCCATAGACTACATTGCCGGATGCGGAAAAGGTGGCTGTATCTCCGGCCGTAGGTATCTTGATGGGGCCGAAGATCCAAGATATGACAAGTGGCATTTGGAGAACAATGTTGTCTTACCTTTGATCCTAATTTCTGTTGGGTCTGATATTCAACCGTTGATTCTTCGGAAAAAGACTTCTCGGGATGTGTGGACTCTTCTTGAGGAAATGTTCAAACAAAAACAAGATGTCATTCGTATCTATTAGTTGAACCATGAACTCCTTGCCCTTACACGAGGGAGCATGTTTGTAATGAGTTATTTTGCTACCTTGTGGGATAAATGGGAGGAACTTGACTATTATCCAATTGATGACTAGGCACGTGCTGCATTCCAAAAGAAGCATCGTTGGTATGTTCAACATCATCGGGTGTTCAAATTCTTGGCTGGGGTTAAACAATAATTGAGAACTTACAGGGGAAAATATTGAAGCATGGATCCTTTCCCATCCCTAGAGCAAGTATACTTCAAAGTGCTGAATGAGGAAGGATGTCGAAAGCATGGAAGGAAGAATCAGATCGGATCAGCTAGGATCAGCCGATCCAATTGGTTTCAACCCTAACCGACCCGAGTCCGATCCTTTCGACCCCAAGTTACGACTGGGATCGATCGACCGAATTGGCCTAGGATTGGCTTTGGATTGGGTTGGATCGGCCAATTTGGCGCGATAACCTGGCCAGTCCCACTATGTAAATTAGAAAAGAAAAAAGACAAGGAGAGGAAGAATTGAAGAAGAACCAAAGAGGAAGAAGAAGAAGATCAGAAGAAGATGATGAACTAAAGAAGAAGAGGAAAAACCAAGAAGGAAAAATACTTACACCATCACCGCTGCTATCGCTGCCTCCACCTGCCGCCGCCATCGTCGTCACTACATGTTGCTGGTGCCTTCACCATCACCGCCACATGCCACTGCCGCCTCCTTCTCCATCAATTTTTGCTCACAATAGGGCCTCCACCTGTAAGGCTGCTACAAGGGAAAGGGGGAAGAAACCCTCAAGATGACTCTGAAAAGTAGGTTAAATATTTATAAAAACACCCCTGTAAAGCCATGTAAAGACAATAGTAACCTCTAAAATGTAAAAAGAAGAGATTGCCTGGATCGGTTGTGGATCGGGCTCGGATCGTCTATCTGGCCGATCCGGATCGGGTTTTGGGTCCCCTATCCGAGCCCGATCCCCGATCCTTCATTCATTGGTCGAAAGACCAGGATTGACAATTCTAGTGCTCACACTATTGGAGGTGTAGGAGAGTTTTCAGCTTTGGTAGCTGCTGGACAGAAGGTTGGAAGAGGCTGAACTAGTCAGAATAGAGATAAGAATAAGTCTGGAAAGACTTGTCACTATGGGTGTGACAACCATGATGTAGATAATTGCTGGGACTTGAAAATAAAAAGGCCGCAGGAATTCAAGATTGGGAAGAAACAACAAGTCTAAGGAAATATGGCCACCTCCCAACAGGCAGATGGTTAGTCTACTTCCTCTCCAGTGGGTGGATTACCTAGTTCCTCTGACTTAGCCCTTCTGGGGATGTCCTCTCAAGACATTGCACATCTTCAAAGGTTCCTCTCATTGCTTAATACTTTTGCTACTTCTACATCTGCTGATCAGCAAAGTATTTCCTAGTGTTGGCGTGAGTGCTTCTTGTTGCCAGGGGCCTGTACATTTGGTCATAAATTCTAGTGCAACAAATCATATGACTAGTACTTCTACCCTATCTTCTTCCTATTCTCTTAGTTCTGGCCAAGTCAAAGTGACTAGTATAGATGGTTCTTGAGTCATTGTTACCGGATGTGATAATGTTAAACTAAATAGCCACCTTGACTTGATTCCTGCCTTTCATGTTCCTTCTTCTCCATGAGTCTCTTGTCTGTTAGTAGTATTACTCTCCATTTAAACTGTTTAGTGACCTTTCTTTTTCCCTAAGCATTGTGTTTTCTGGGACCTAAATACAAGGCAACTGATTGGGATGGGGTGTGAAGTAGGCCTCTACTACTTTGCACCAAGAGAGGAGGTAGCTCTACACTCTAAAGTCAGTGGAAGCTCAACCGAGCAGATTAAGGAGATCCAATTGTGGCATCCTCGCCATGGCGCATGGCCTTGCTGAATTCGTATGGTTGAAGCTTTTGTTACAAGATATTAGAGTGTTAGTTGACATTCCTATGTGGTTGTATTGTGATACTAAAGCCGCAATTAATATTGCCAATATTCTTGTGCAACATGACAGAACCAAGCACATCAAGATCGATCGGTATTTTATTCGAGAATGATTGAGCAGTGGAGAATTGTGTTTACCTTAAATTCATTCTGTTGATCAAGTTGCTCATGTGTTCACAAAGGGGGTTACCAAGGAGACATCTATGCTCAGCTTATATGCATTCTGTTTTGGGCAAGCTGTGCATGCGAGACATCTATGCTCAGCTTGAGGGGGAGTATGGGGGCGCCTGTGTGTGATTATCGGATCCATTCAGGTGGATCTAGTTTAACTTAAGCTCTATTTATGTCTTACAGAAATCCCCCTGATTAGTCTGTCTTGTAATAGTTCAGTCTTCTTTCATGTATTAGGTTAAACAAATATGAATTTTGAGAAGGGTGCGACTGGCCTGCTATAGTCGCACACCAGTTTGTGTGATTCTCTCTCTATCTCCTGCTCTCTTCTTTCTCTTCTCTGCCATGTGGCCATGGAAATCTTCACATAGTGGTGGTGAGTTTTCTTTTATCTGTGTGATTTTCCTCTCTTACAATTTTGAAGAAATTGTATGCGAGGGAGTGTTTTCTTGGAGGATTCTCACCTCCACTCTTGGTTGCGCCTCTATTTATTGATAAATTGGTTGTGCAAACCCATCCTTCTTGAAAAAAGTCAAGGCTTTGGTTCACCCCATATATACTCAATGGTGTTGTGAACATCATGCATGTCTATGTTTAGATGAAACTTACATATGCATATCTTTCTATAATACAACTTTTGAAGTGAAGATATTATTTATAATGTGGAATCCTATGATTTGTGGGACACGGACACGAGTGTCAGGTGTCGTCGTGGACACGTGTGTCTGACATGGTAAATTTTTAAAAATAAGTCACGAGGACATGAGAATAATGCATTTTTATATATCTATAATTAAAAAAATATTAAAGATTTTCTTATGAATACCTTGTTGGAAATGAAATTTTATGAAAATGCCTCTTAAATTTGCATTTACGTACATATACCTTCCGTATGTGAGTTAAATGACATATATATCGTTGTTGTCAACCTCAGTGGATAAACCGTTAAAATCTTCTAAAGAGTGATAAAGAAGAAGAAGGGATATTCCATGAATGTTTTGACAGAAATTTACTATATGAATGTATATGGTGTTAAATTAATAGACGGAGAGTATATATGTAAATACAAATATAGGATGAATTTTCACACAATTTTATTTCTATAAAAGGTATCAATGGTGAATGTGCAACAAAAGATAAATAAAGAATATCATGAAAATAAAATGATATAAAATATTAATGAAAATTCATAAATCAAACGGCAACTGCATAATTTAACTTTGAAGATGGGAGTTGAGATGTAATATATAATTTAGTTGTGGAACTGTGTTATTATTAATCATTATTATCTTTAGAAAATCCAACCGTGTGAGGGAAGAAACACATGCCTATGTTGCCATGAGTTGACACCCGTGTCCATTGCGACTTGTGTCAACATGGGTGTGGATAACTGGATATCCTATGGATGTGTCCCCTTGAGCATAGGTGGAATCAGTACAAGTGATTACTGGGATTCACGATGGATCATCCATTTAAGTTTTAAAACATGATTTAAAGCACATTTGTTCTAAATCAATGGGATGCCAATGCATTGTAATGTTTATCTATTACTTATATGTTATTTACTTACTAGTAGTTGTATGCAGATGTTGTAGTGTTTTCCTCTCTAGAATGATCAAAAGATCATTTGGGTGTTCATATTTTCTCTCAGCCCATGTACGGCCGACATCTACCCAGATCAACATGCCCTAAGGGCTGGTCTACATCAACCTTGGCTACCACAAGTCAGCGGTTAGCCAGCTTCAACCTTCGGCCACACACCTCAGTGGTTAGCCGACACATCTTCGGCGACATACCTTAGCGGTCAGCCGACATATCAACATGTTCGGTTACACCTCAGATGTTAGCCGGCACATCTTTGGCGACACCTCAGCAGTTAGCCAGCTTTAACTTGCGGCTACACACCTCAGCGGTTAGCCGACACGTCTTCAGTGGCATCTCAGTGGTCAGCCAGCACCACGACTTTTGGTCAACGCACCCCTAAGGGTCGGCCAATGTTGATTTCCAGCTATCACAGCTCAATAGTCAATCAACCACGACTCAGATGGATGCGTCTCGTCGAGACAGGTCCGCACCAACTTCGGGCCAACAAGTCTCTCAGAAGTAGGCCCCCATCAACTTCGGGCTAACGAGTCTCTCAGAAGCAAGCCCCCATCAACTCTAGGCCAACAAGTCTCTCAGAAGCAGGCCTACATCAACTCGGGCCAACAAGTCTCTCAGAAGCAGGCCCCCATCAACTCTAGGCCAACAAATCTCTCAGAAGTAGGCCTACATCAACTCGGGCCAACAAGTCTCTCAGAAGCAGGCCCCCATCAACTTCGGGCTAACAAGTCTCTCAGAAGCAAGCCCCCATCAACTCTAGGCCAACAAGGCTCTCAGAAGCAGGCCTACGTCAACTCCGGGACAACAAGCTTCTCCGAGGCAAGCCAGCATCAACCCTCAGCTTTCTGGAAAGCAACGAAGCAGTAAGGTGCAGCTCTACAGAGGGCACGGACCGTCCGCCTCCGCCCCGGCTTTGACGAATGTTCCGTGGGGGGCATTTGTTGGAAGCAAATTTTGTGTGTAAAAAAAAAAAACCCCGCCGGGGTGAAAAGAACCCGTCCGGGGTGAGAGGGACCCGTCCGGGGTCGGGGGGACCCGTACGGGGTCTCCCGGCCCCGGGCGGGTTGGCGTGCAGGCGGGCAGGGCCTCTCGGGGCCGCGCGGCCCCCGAGGTGATTTCCCCGGGGTCATTCGACCCCGGGAGGACCCACCCGGGGTCAAACCACCCTGGGCAGGACCTGCCCGGGGCCCGCGACCCCGGGCAGGCCCGCCCGGGGGGTCGCGACCCCGGGAAGGTCCCGCCCGGGGGTCGCGACCCCGGGCAGGACCCACCCGGGGCGCGCGACCCCGGGGAGGTCCTCCCGGGGGCGCGCGACCCCGGGGAGGTCCAGGACCGGCCCGGGGACCTCCCACCCCGGGGAGGTCCCTCTCCCGCGAGCGGATACTAAAAAAAATTCAAAAAGTGACCTCCCCGGGGTCATTTTCATCCCGTTGGACCCGTACGGGGTCGAACACTCCCGGGGAGGTTCCCCACTTCTATAAATAGACCCCCGGAGGTCAAAAAAAAAAAAAGAAGAAAGCTACGATCTACTACAAGCTACAACCTACGGAAGACACTCGGAGCGTTTTGTTCGTTTGTTCGTTTGTCTTGGCCCGCGAGGGGTAAGTCCCCGGGTCTTGTGTATGTGCCCCTATGAGGGTATATTTGTAATTTTGCCCCTTAGTGGGCCGTGTTGTTGTTTCTATGTCCTGGGACGACTATGTCATATGCTTCTGCCCTAATAATGGGAGAATTGCATAAATGTCCTCCCCGGGGTCCGAGAAACACCAAAGTCCTGTTCTTTGCAGTTATACCCTACAACTTTTGTAATTGGGGCTACGCCCCTACTTCCCGCGTTAGGGCGGACTTTTGTACAGTCGACAAACTCGCCAACAACCTTTGTACTCATTTGAACTATAGAAGCACTCAGCTTGTTCTATGTCTGTCTTTGGGTGGAAAAATTATAAGAAAACCCCCGACTTCTGGAAATTGCATACATATCCCTCCTTCAGCCAAATTGACAGATGTGTGCCTTCTATGAAGCCCCTTGTCATTCCTTTGGCCTGGAAATGTCGTCAGCTCAGTCCGACCCTCGGGTGCTACCTCAAAACTCGGTCTGTGTAGGGCACGGTAAAATTACCAAAATACCCCTGCGACCTAAAAACGGCCTACCAGCCCCCGTAACCCTCCAGAAAGAGCCTCAGCACCTTGGGAAGTCAGGAATCCGGTCCTACTTCCGTTCCAACTCAGAAATTTCAGAAGTATCCCTGACTTGGTAAAATTACCAAAATACCCTCGGGGTCCAGAAAACTTCTCTCTACTTCAAAAATGTCTACGGCTTCCGCATATTTGCATCTTTACTCCTAAATCTCAGGGTTCTGCTCAGACTTAGCCCTAATTATCAAAATACCCCTGGGTTGGTAAAATTACCGGAATACCCTCGGGGTTCAGAAAATCTTTCTTTACTTCAAAAATGCCTATGGCTTCTGCATATTTGCGTTTCCATTCTTAAGTCCTAGGGTTTTGCTCAGACCTAGCCCTAATTCAATTGTTTCTGTTGGTCGGTGGTGAGTGAGTGGACATCATGAGCTCTTCAAGAGAGTTTGCCCTCAACCTCAGAACCCTGTAAAAGAATTTGGGGATTTCTTTGACAGTCAAACAAAGGTGTTCGGACGTTAGGCCGATGTAAATCAACACTGACTCCGGTCAGTGGGGAGAGGTCCAACACTCGAACCCAAATCGTCTGATACTATGCGCACACACGGAATCACCCTCTATACTTAGAGGGGGATGTTTCTTTTCAAAAAGAACAAAATCTATATCTTTATCTAAGATAAAAAACCGATTAGATTTTTCCGTGTCTCATAGTGTATCACCACAATAATGTCACCAGGGTAAGACTCCAAGAGTGCAAACTTCAAGGACTCTTACTTGAAGCAGTCTCACTCGCCGGGTTGGGCCCACGAGGAGATCCCTCCCTAGGGACTGGGGGGCAACCATCAACAAGTGCTGGTCCCTGCTCTGTGGATGGTATAGGCGTCGCCGACCTCTCTGCAAAGAAGGCAAGGAACGGAAAGTCTTAGTACTCCGGCCATACCAAAAACCAGAATGAGCACTTCATATTTAATGAAGACATACCAGCCTGCATAGGTGCCTCCTCCTCAATTACAGCGGGGTCAACCTCTGTCGTTGGCTCCATGGAAGGAGAGACAGCTGAAAGAAGGCATTCACATGTCAAATGATGATCAATATCATAAATGAAAGGGGTCTTGTTGGATGAACGACAAAATTCCTTAATTTGACGACAATGTACCTATCGTTGCCGAATCAGTGGAGGCCGCGGCCTCGTCGGCGGTGCCTTGCTCTTTAGATGGCATATGAAATGAGCCTGGTGTCTGGTCTATCTCTGTAGACCGAGGGAGGTTGCCCTCCTCTTGAGGATCGCCAGCTGTTTCAAAACAGAAGCATCTCAGGATGTCAATATGCAGCAGTATGTGTGGCTGGAATGATGTACAGAGTATCTTTGTGCATACCTAAAGTCTGCACCCGGCTAGACTCTGCAACGTCGGTAGTACCTGCCGATGGTCCCATGCCTAGGGACGATGCCTCCTTGCCAGGGATTGCAACCTCTGTAGTTGGAATCCCAACCCTTTCATCAAAAGCTGGCAAGTCAGCAGAAGAGCCGACCTCTATGAGTTTGGAAAGCTCATCCAAAGGGAAGGTCGTCTGAGCAGCTGTACGACAATGAGCAAGACAAGTTAGATAAGCTAATTATTTCATGAACAGAAAGGAAAAGGGAATCTTAAGTCACCTGGGCTCATCCTGATTTCGCCTTCTTCAGAAGAACTTGATGATGAAGAAGAAGAACTCTCGCTGGAGGAGGTGCTGGAAGTCCCTGTCCTTGATGAGGTGCCAGAGCCTCTCTCTCCTGAAGAACCGGACGGCAGAGAAGTCTCCTCGACGCCAGAAGATCCCTTCCCCCCTCCAACGATAGGGAGAGGGGTCTGAGCTCGAGAAGTCCCTGCAGCATGCAATGCTATATTAGCTGAAGTACATACTTCATCTATTTCGAAGGGGAACAAGGGAAGGTCGAACATGCAAGACACTAACCTGCCTCCGGAGCAACAGAGCTCCCGCCTATATCAAGTGCGGGGGAGTCGCCGGTCACAGGCATGTAGTCATCTGCGAGGAAGTCCAACCCGTCAATATCCACGCTGATGTCGGGAATGGACTCGTCCACCTCCAACCCCGCCTCTGTGAACACATTTCCGGGGCAAGGAGAAAAGCTCGCGGTAGGCATAGCCTCAGGCGGAGCTGCAGCAACAAGGGGAAATAACAGTCAGATTACAACATCTTAAAATCAGGTTGCAATACTGATTGGAAACAAACATTCCCCATTCTTACTTGGGAACTCAACTGGAGTAGGAGACCCCTCCTCAGGACGCGGGCGAATGGTAGGCCGCGGATCACCCTCCGGGATATCAGTCCGTGGCCTCTTCCCGCGCCCACGAGCCTCTGAGCCAGGAACATGTCCTGCAAGTAAAAAAAAGATTGCATGAAATCAGCATCTTAAATTGCAGAGCAAAAGGAGACAGGGTTAAGTAAGTCAGCATATACCTGGATCCCCAATAAGCCTCTCAGGCTTCAAGACGATCTGCTCGGTCTTCAAGCCAAGGACCCTAGCAACCTTGCTCACAATGGTCCAGATGGCATTGGGGGTGGTAGCCACCTCCAAATCTGAGATGTACTCCAGGGGACCCGCGCAACCCGCGGCGTTCATAATGTGGATCCTCCAAGCTGTGAAGGCACTGCCTCCTAATGCCCCCTCTGGAACAACTTCTGATAGTTGGGACTGGGTCTTCAAACCACAAGAGGTCTTCAGATCCTCCCACCAGGAGTAGAGGGCCAGAGGGTCGGGGTCTACCCTCCGACGGGCAGACCTAGAAGAAGAAGCCGCAGCTGGTGCACTCCGCAAGGGCTTCAAAGCCCCGGTGTACTGACTCCTGTCAACAGGAATCAAGAGTCCGCCCGCCCTCCAACGGGTCTCAATCTCATGAATGGCGGCCTCAGAAAAGTGAGATCTAATGAACGCCGCATCCAGAAACAGAGGAGGCAAATCCTCCTTCTTCAAGCGTTGTTCCTCTGCAGCTCGAATAACATCAGCTCGCTGCCTAAAAACATTGCTGAGTTTAAACCACCAGCGCGCATAGTGTATATCAAAGAAACCTCTGCGTGTCTGCTCTGGAATGAGGTATTCCTCCTTCACCTCCCGGGAGAGGAAGTCATGCCATGAAGCCGCCACCAGGTGGACGTCCCTCTGCCTGTACTGCCGAACTGCAAAGGGAAAATCTGCATGCTGAGGTATCGCCTGGTCGTACCCAAAATTCCTCGCGAATCTATGCGGGTAATATGGCTCAAGCACTGCCATACTGGAACGGCGGTAAACCAGAACGCTCGGCCGAACACAAATAACCCAATCGACCAATGCATGGTCGGAGGGTAGTGCCCAGGTGGATAGCCTGCAAACAACGGTGTCACCCTGCTGCTCTGTGTATGGACGGAACGAGCGAGAGCTGTGGTCAAACTCTAGACTCTCATCCCTCCTAGTATAGAGGAAGGACAAGGTACGGCGAGCGTTGGCGAGCTGCAAAACTGAGTCCTGGTCCGGATGACCAGCAAAAGCAAAAAGCAGGGGGGCAGCTGGATTATCCACCGGTGTCCTCTGTGACAACTCTGGCAACAACAGGCCGGCCCATGCACTCAGATAGTGGGTGGGCATCAAGATATGCTTATCTCTAGGAGATGAGTGCGAAGTCAAGGCCCCAAGGCTATGAAAGATGTTTGCCAGCGCGGCTGGAGCAATGGCGAGCCTGCGCCCGCAAGCCAGCAAACAAGCTGGGTAGATCACCTCTGCCCGCAAAATCCCCTCCTCTCCATGAGGGATCACAAAGCTGGCCAGCCAGTAGGCCAGGTAGGCTGCCAGATAAGTCAGCGGCGGCAGTCCCCTCGAATTTCACCCCCGTGTCGGGGCGGGTAAGTGATGAGGGTGTGAAGCAAAACGGAGCTCGACCTCGCGGCACTGCTCCCAAGACGTCCCCGAGGTAGCAAACTCCTCGTAGAAACAATAAGGACCGCTGTAGAAATGTGTGACCCATGCATTCAGAGTCACCCTTGGCGTCCGTGCAGCTTTCTCCTTGCCCATGAGGGCCAAGTCCCTCCAAGTCTTCATCAGGTACTTGAAGCAATATGGCATGAAGTATCGGCCTGCTCCATCAGAAGCACTCAGATGCAAATTATCCAGGCATATCTCTTCATATGGCTGTCCGCAAACTGGGAGGTCAGAAATCCTGTGGAAAGCCCACAGGTCTAGTGAAGTCTCTCTCTCAGCAGTCATGAAAGTGTTCCAGCGCCTGTTAAATCTCTCAGCTAGAGCCTGGACCAGTCCGGTGTGACAGGGATAAGAATACAAAGCTGCTGTCACTGCATGACGTATGCCTGCCCTATCAAGTGCTGTCCTGTAAACTAGCAGTACACTCCACAGCCACTCTGTGGCGCCGCGACGATAACAATGGGAAGGAACAATGGCCCATTTCCCGTACCAGCTCGGGGTCCTCTGTGCCAAGATCCTCTCTAGCATACAATCAGCATCGTAGTCATCATGCGCACAGGCTGCGCCGGAGGGAGTCATAAACATCCCATCAAGAACAACATCTGGTGCCCGGCCAGATGCCAAGTGGCTGGTGAAGATGGTGCCGCTCTCACAGTAAAACTGTCGAACTCCCTGTAGGAGCCTAGACTCCTTTGGTCAGGGTACTGTCGCTGATGCGTAAAACCCTCTGGGAAGCTCGGATAAGAAAAACTGCAGGTGCTATGCATACTATCCCGTCCGAGCAATATGGCCCGCTCCAGGCGGCGCCTCTCCTCTGGAAGCCGGGGATCGTCAGTCTCTGCCCCAAGTGGTATGAAACTCTGGATGAAAGGGAAAAGGTGACGGTCCAGTGGAAAGTGAGATGGGTAGTCGCCCGACCGGTCATAAGTGTAGCATCCCAGCCTCCGCGTGATCCTGGAGACGTCAACAACGCCCTCAGTGGTAGCAGTCTCTCCAATTGGGCCCTCAGCAACCCAAGTGAATCCGCGGTCCACCGCGTCAAAGTCCTCAGGAGTGATGCTGCGAGGAGGGAATGGTGGCATAGGCCTGTCCGTCCTCCGTACATAATGATCATCACCACCGTTGGTCCTGGACCTCTGGGAAGTCCCTCCGCTCTGTCTGGAACGAGCCATGTCTGCAAGAGCTGCAAAGCCAAGAGCAGAGAAAGCGCTGTCAGTTAAACCAGCATATGGGCAACAACAAGACTACAAAAAGTCACACAAAACTCCGGCATGTCTATGAGCCCGGAGAATGACAAAAAGTCATGGAACGCACGGGCCATCCGCCCCCGCCTTCGGCTTGGACGTATGTCCCGTGGGGGGCATTTGTTGCACCCCGTAATTTATCATGCTAAATTTTCGGGATTTTGATCTCGCATGTGACAAGGTTTCGGTACGGTGTATCACCATCCGAAAGGACATTCCTACACGGGGTCCTCTACTCGGCGTATCGCCGTCCCGTCGGATATTCTTAAGTTTAAGGCTTTATAGCCCACATGTGGTTACAATCTAAACCCCTCGGGGGATGGCCACAAGCCAAGCTCAAGCCACAATGATTGTCAGGATCGTGTGGTTGTATTAAAATCCCTACGGGATTAAGTCTCCGTCCTTTGAACGTGTAACTACGAGCAAGGAGAACCTCTACAACAACGAAGGAGATGTTGGAAAAGGTCTACGTACCAAGCACAACGGCCCTCGCACGTGTATCACGAAGCACGGACAACAACTCGTCCTCCCGCAGCGGCCTACGGCACGAGGAAGACGACAAACGAACAAGGAGGCGCTCCTTCTCGCTATTCTCCACGAGACACGGCGAGAACTCGACTTCTTGAGCCCGGGAGACCCCCCCTTTTATTATAATCCAGCAGGAGAAGACCCGTCCGGGGCCGGGGGGACCCGTACGGGGTCGCCGTTACCCGGACGGGTCCGCCCCGGAGGCGGACAGTCCCGCGCGGGGCTGCCTCGGGGCGGGCGGACCCGCCCGGGGCCACCCGACCCCGGGGGGACCCACCCGGGGTTTGCGACCCCTGGGAGGCCCCCTCGGGCGCGTGCGGACCGGGTGGGGACCACCCGGGGGTCCGTGACCCCGGGGGGGACCCACCCGGCGTCTGCGACCCCGGGCAAGTCCTGCCCGGGGGGTCGCGACCCCGGGGAGGTCCCCCGGGGGGTCGCGACCCCAGGCAGGTCCCCCCCGGGGGTCCGCGACCCCGGGCAGGTCCTGCCCGGGGGGTCGCGACCCCGGGGAGGTTCCCCCCGGGGGGCCGCGACCCCGGGCAGGTCCCCCCCCCCCCCCCCGGGGGGGGTTCGCGACCCCGGGGAGGTCCCGGACCGTCCCGGGGACCTCCCACCCAGGGGAGGTCCCATTCTTGCGCACGGACTCAAAAAAATTTGAAAATGTGACCTCACCGGGGTCATTTTCATCCCGTTGGACCCGTACGGGGTCGAACACTCCTGGGGAGGTTCCCCACTTCTATAAATAGACCCCCGGAGGTCCAGAAGAGGAAATCGAGGATCTACAAGCTACAACCTACGGAAGACACTCGGAGCGTTTTGTTCGTTTGTTCGTTTGTCTTGGCCCGCGAGGGGTAAGTCCCCGGGTCTTGTGTATGTGGCCCTGTGAGGGTATATTTGTAATTTTGCCCCTCAGTGGGCCGTGTTGTTGTTTCTAAGTCCTAGAGAGAGGATGGATGATTTTTGCATGAAGCAACTACGTACAAGCACACTTAGAGTATTTTGTTCGTTTGTTCGTCTGTTCTGACCCGCGAGGGGTAAGTCCCCGGGTCTTGTGTATATACCCTTATGAGGGTATTTTTGTAATTTCGCCTCTCAGTGGGCCGTGTTGTAAGTTTTTAAATCCCGGGGCGACTATGTCATATAATTCTGCCCCAATAATGGGAGAATTGATTAAAAGCCCTCCCCGGGATCTAAGAAACACAAATGTCCTGTAAATTACAGTTTTACCCTGCAACTTTTGTAATTAGGACTACGCCCCTATCTCCCGCTTTAACGCGGATCTTTGTACAGTCGACAACCCTTGTACTCATTCTGATTATAAAAGTACTCAGCATGTTTTATGTGTGTCCTCGGGAGAAAATTATAAGAAAACCCCCGACTTTTACAAAATTGTGTATATACCCCTTCTTTGGCAAACTTGACATACATGAGTCTTCTATGAAGCCATTGTCATTGCTCGGGCCCGGGGACGATGTCAGCTCAGTCTGACACTCAAAGGCCACCCCAACCCTAGGTCTGTGTAGGATATGGTAAAATTACCAGAATACCCCTGCAACCTAAAAATGGCCCAATAGACTCTGAAACCCTTCAGAAAGAGCCTCAGAGCCTCAAGGAGTCTGTAATTCGATCCTACTTCCGTTCGAACCCAGAAAATTTCAGAAATGCCCCTGGCCTGGGAATATTACCAAAATATTCCTGGGGTGGTATAAATTATCGCAATACCCTCGGGGTTCAGAAAATCTCTCTTTACTTCAAAAATGCCTATGGCTTCTGCATATTTGCGTTTCCATTCTTAAATCCTAGGGTTTTGCTCAGACCTAGCCCTAATTCAATTGTTTCTGTTGGTCGGTGGTGAGTGAGTGGACATCATGAGCTCTTCAAGAGAGTTTGCCCTCAACCTCAGAATCCTGTAAAAGAATTTGGGGATTTCTTTGACAGTCAAACAAAGGTGTTCGAACGTTAGGCCGATGTAAATCAACACTGACTCCGGTCAGTGGGGAGAGGTCCAGCACTCGAACCCAAATCATCTGATACTATGCGCACACACGGAATCACCCTCTATACTTAGAGGGGGATGTTTCTTTTCAAAAAGAACAAAATCTATATCTTTATCTACGATAAAAAACCGATTAGATTTTTCCGTGTCTCACAAGGGCATAGATGTAAATACGTAAGGTTACCAAAAAGCTCTTCTGAAAATACTTCTTTTAAGCATTAACTTTATCTGTGGAATCATGAATGGTCTCCAGATGCACTTTTCCATGTCAATCAACTTACCTTAGGCATGTGCACAACATCCTTGTAGATCTCTCCATTTTTTTGAGCAACAGATATAATGAAAACTATTACTTCTTGGAATAGTTTGACCATCAATCATCATGAATCCTCTTCTCCCACCCTGATTTTACTGCAATTACATTTCATATATTCAGTTAATTCGTGTACTCCTAAAACTTCTTGATTCTATGGCATCTCTCAAATTTTCTTGCTTACTCTTTGGAGTCTTAAACCATCTATACTGTCGTCAATTCAAATAACATCGTCCACAAACAACATGCACTTAGAGATCTTGTCAAGTAAATATTTGTCAGTTTATATATGACCAAGTTAAAGGGTACTTATTCTAGACCTTTGGTGCAATCTTACAGTAACAAGAAATTCATGAGTCCGTCTGGTGATAGTTCTCATACTAGTAAATGCTAGTGGGAGTGATCAAGTGGCTCCCATCAATTTGCCGAGGTGGGATTCTCTCCTGCACAGCCTGCTGAGTGTTTCACCCCACTTCAGGGTTTGGGTCAGGACTAGCTCTTGCAGGCATTAGATCCCTTAGATCTAGTGACTGGAATCTGGTGGATTTGGGGATCCTTTGCCACTGGTGGCCATGGATACCCCCCCTCTCTCTGACACACATCTCTCTTACTCACACACATATATGTTCTGTGTTTAACCTTTAAGACATCTACATAAAATCTGATAAATGGATTCCACGAATGGTATGCAAACTTAACATATAGCTGATCTCATCTATTCTTGTTCCCTATTTTATATTTTCAGCCTTTACTATTTTTGTATGCTGCATATTGATTATCTACTCCATCCCCAGATCTATCCAAATTTTGGCGAGTATTTCTGGACAAAAGTGATAAGCTAAAAATCCCACATTGCCAATTAGTGGGCAGAAATGCACCTTCTTGGTCTGTATCTTAAAAAGACCTTGCAAACAAGAAGCAAGGTGCTGTATTCACAAGGACTTTTATTTCATTTACCAACAAGTTGGGCGCACATGCATTCCATTTGATTTTCAGTTGCTGCACCTGTTGGTGATTCATAAAGTACCAGCTTTGCTGACCAAGACTGATTTGGATTGACTCAGTGTGACTCATATGAGTTGAATCAGTTTTAAGACTTTCAGAGTCTTGATTGGCTGATATGATATGACAAAATGGCGCAAACATTGTTAATAATTAAGATTTTTAAGAAGAAAAGTTGCTGACTAATGCATATTGTTACAAGCTACTCTACATATTGGTCCACATTGGCCCGCTGTATTCATTTTTCAGGGTAGCAACCTGGTACATGATACTAGTAAGGCAAACTTTATTTGTTTTTTTTTCCAAAGATGTGCATAAGGATCAACACTTAAAAATACGATTCAACCTTCCAAGTTCCAACCCAATTTGCCTAGGGTCTTTTATTTACCTTTTTCTCTTTGCCAACCATCTGGTAATTTTCCTCTCCATGTTAGCTTTCTCTCGACATCTTTATTTTGTCGACGCCCTTTTGCTTAGATTGCTTTCCCAGCAGCATTTCTTTTAAACTTATAGTCATTGCATTTTACTCTTGAGAATTTTGCTCCTTACTTAATTGTCTTTGTTGTTTTAGGATTAATTTGGTGATCATTTCCCAGCACAAAGAGGTCTCATACAAGAGATTACATTGGTAGAAGGTAAAATTGGTCTACTGGCTATGAGCTTGAGTAAAGCATAAATGAGTTTTTTTGTGTTCATAAGCTCCCTTGTTTTAATTTTTTATTTTACTCAGGAATTTCATCCCTTTGATGTGTTTTTTGCTCCATGTCATAGCCATTTCTTTCCAATTGAGAGGAACAGAATTTGCTTGTATTCATACATACAGCTCATATTTATTACTATAGAAATAAATGAGGATATAGATAGGGAAGGACTAAAGAAAGAAATAGTAACTTGGAAGGAAAAAGATCAAAAGATGTAAATTCAAAAATAAGCTGAGAACTGGAGGAAATGAGATCAAAGATTTTGGGAAGATCCACTCGGATAGGCCTCTCTCAATCTTATTCAGCTGCATGTATGTTATGTCCATCCTTAAGGTTAAGTCATTCAAAAACTTCCAAGAGGAGAAGACCGTAATAGTCAGTGCAGAAGGGACCTTACCCAGCTGGAGCTCGTGGAGTTTAATAGAACTGCATAAAATCTTGAGTGACACTCATCTTACAAATGGCAGGGATGACAAAAGGATTTCAAAGTGGACAAGCGAGGGGGAATTCTCAGTCAGATCCTTTCTCAGAAGCCATGATGATGGTGCTGCAGAATATGGTGGAAGGCCTTGGTTTCATTTACTGCTGCCACTTAAAGTCAGAATCTTTTTGTGGAAATTTGCAGTGGAAAGACTCCCAATCTGTGACAGAGTGAGTAGTCATTCTGGATATCAAGGATAGGTGTCCTTCTGTGGGATCTGCAACACCTCCTTGTGTTGTGCGTCCTGATTTGATGATGATTGGGGAAGAATGTTCTGACTCCTCTGAACATAATATCTGTAAGGAGTCACTGTGTTTTAGTATGTTTTGAATGATGGGCAACAGGTTAATTAGATGTGTGTTTATTAGCTAAGGTCAATGCATGTTTGCCTGCACATAAGTCTTCTGAGTCGGTGCACGTTTGTCACATGCGTGGTATAATGTCTCTTCATGTCTATCCTCAATGCATAAGCAAGTTTGTGCATGTTAGCACATTACACCATAAAGTCCGTGCATTTCTCTGTTTAGAGTCTGTGCACGTTTCTGCCTTCGAAAAGTAAAGTCAGTGCATATTCATAGTCAGTGCATACCTTCTCTTATGCTTAGTACGGTCTGTGCATATATCCTTTATGCATCACAAGGTCTGTGCAGATTTTTCCTTGCATACGCACAGTCTGTGCATGTTTTGCTCTACCCACTAAGTCTGTGCATTTTCTGCTTTGGGCTAAGCAAGGTCGGTGCATACACCTCCTGCGCTTACACAACGTCGGTGCATGCCTTTGTATAGAAGGTCTGTGCATGTGTGGAATTGCTGTGCATGTTTTATCTCATACATGTATAGTCGGTGCTAGTTGCAATTTTTGCACACAAAGTCGATGAAATGCCTTCACTACACAAGCAAGGTCAGTACAAAGTATTCCTTGGCACTAGCACGGTCGGTGCAATGTTTGGTTGTCTGCAAAATGGAAGTATGAACATGTTTTTCTCTTTCACACATAACGTCGGTGCTAGCTGCGTTATATGCTATACAATAGTCGGTGCATGTTTTGCATCTTGCATAAATAAGTCAGTGCACATTTGCCTTGTGCTAAAACAAGGTCGGTGCACATCTTTCATTAGGCAAAACAAGGTCGATGCATAGTTGCTTCGTGCAGAACCAAGTCAATGCACACTGCACAGCTAAAGTCAATGTACATTTCCTTTGTGCACACTGAAGGTTTATGCATGATTTGCTGAACACGTGCATAGGGTCCGTGCTCGTTGCGATTCATAAGTGCAAAACGTTTCATCAAGTCTATGCACTTCTCATAATTTTCTGAGATGTCTCGTGAACCACCATTGCTAACTAAGTGTTTGACATATTGACAGGGACTTTACTGAAAACGCTCCAGAGAACCAGGACAAATGCTCGTGAACTTTAAGGAAGGCACGTGGTCCCAGATTCATCCACAATAATGATTGGGCACGTGATCCAAGGAAAAAGCAAGACTGATATGGTGACACGTGGAAAGCCATCAAGCCAAGGACCTAACATGTGACCAGTGCAAGTAAAATCTGGACGAATTTTTGAGCGGGAAACGTGGACTCCACGCGCTCGTCATCTGCTGCCTATAAGATGAAGATACGAAGAAAGAAAGAAACGACGAAAGCAGAGCAAAAATCGAGAGCAACATAGAGTGATTCATGAAAGAAAAGGAGCAGAAGAAAGGAAGATAAGAAGAGAGTAGTTCGTGAGAGCCCGTGAAAGTATACATGAAAGTGTGATGAGAGAATAGCAAAGTGCCGTAGCTGCGAGAGTGAGGCATCTGTTTATGATTCTGGCTTCTAGTTCAAAACCAAGCCAGTCCGCTCAAATTGAGCTACATTGTTTCGTTTCAGTTTTCTAGTTCTCTTTTTAACTTTCTCGTTTGAATCCTTGTTTCTCAAGCTCTCAGTCAGCGGTTGTAGTAAGCTGTAAGGCTCAGCGGCAGAGGAGGATTCCTCTGGGTAGCATAAGCTGTAAGGCTCAGTGGGAGCAAGCTGTGAAGCTCAGCGGTCTGGGATTGATTCCCCAAAGCTGTGGATCAGCGGTCTGTAGGGATCTAATCCCCAAAGCTGTGGATCAGCAGAGCGAAGCTGTGAATCAGAAGTAAGCCACACTTGGTTTAAGTGTGGGGTGGATGTAGGCTTGTGCCGAACCACCTAAAACCTCTGGTGTTCTGTGCGTTTGGTTCGTGACCCCTGCTCATTCGCTTGCTTATGTGGTGTTTGCATTTTTGCTTCAATATCGCATAGATGATTGCTTAGGATCTCTTCGGTTCATTCGCATTCATCTTCTTCCGTGAGTTGAATTTAATTTTGCAGTAGTCTTTTATCATTCCGCTTCTAGTTTGACTGCTGTAGTTATTGATGGGGGACTATGAACGATCTAGAGGGGGGTGAATAGATCAGTCACCCAATTTAAACCAGACTACAGCAATGACAAGTGCGGAAATAAAACAAGCTGCTGCAGGACGATAGAGAAGTAAGAGGGAGCAGTCACAGAAATCCAACTATTGCAGATTTGAATCAAACGGACCTAATCATGCATCTATAGCGTATAATGGAAGTGATCATGATGAACAGCAATTCGCAAGGCAAACACACAGGAGACTGGAAGTCTTTAAGGTGGTTCGATCTCAAACCCGAGATCTACGTCCACCCCACACTCCAACCTGGAATGTGGCTTTAATCGCTGATTCACAGCTTCAACTGCTGGGCCTCACAGCTTGCCTACAACCGCTGGGGAATTACAGCTTCACCCGTCTAGAGGAATCCTCCTCTGCCCGCTGAGCAATACAGCTTAGCTCTGCTGACTAACAGCTTGAAAACAAGGTTTCAGAAAACGAAATGGAAACAGACGAAAAACAAGAAAACTCAATTGGAATGTAGCTCACAATGAGCAATCTCAGTTCTGGTATCTGAACCAAGAAACTGATGGACAATCTTTCAGAGAAATTCTCTCAGACTCCTCTCACTAAATTCTCTTTCTCTCTTCTCTCTGGATCGTTTCTTTTCTTCTCTGCTGCACTCTCTCTTTTTCTTCTGTTCTCAATAGCACACACAGATCTTCTGATCACGATCCTTCTTCTCCAGATGGAGAGGTCTTCTATTTATAGCATCAGAGAGGTGGGCGTGTGTCCTTCACAATTCCCGCCCAGAGCGCCTTGACCACGTGGCAGTATTTCAGCTCACTGCGTTACACGTGTCACGATCCTGGCTTCTTGGATCACGTGCCCTTCTTAAGTTCCTCGACTAGCAGATATCCTGCAAGGATTAGAGCATATAGTTGGTTCGAGATTTGATCTAAGCCAGTATAGACTTGATGCATAAAATGCAGTGTGCATATAAGAGAGTATGTACAACGAGAATGAATGCACGAACACATCATCCACGAGTGTACAGACTTTGAATGCATGTAATGCATTTTGTATATGAAGAAGTATGCACATTGGGAATGAATGTACAGACATGCTATTGACGAGTGACCAGACTTATAGTGCAATGTGTAAACGATGTACAGACTTTCTGTGCGTGACGCTTAAGCTTGAATGCATCATGTATAGACTTGCTACGACATCAAGGCAGTCGTGTGCAGACTTAGTGTATGTGCGAGACAATTCAATGCAGTATGCATAAAGTAAAGTATGCACATTGATAATGAATGCATGGATATGCCATCAAGGAGTGCATGGACTTAGTGTGCATGCGACACCAATGTACAGACTTTCTGGAGTGATGATGTATGAACTTAACCACTCGTACCAGCAATGGAGTGTATAGACTTTGATTGCATGGTAAAGAGTGTATAGACTTGATATCATGCGGCGATGTATAGACTTGCTCAGTTGTCAAAGCAGCCGTGCAGACTAAGTGTATGCATGGACCAAACGAGTGCACTTGCTTTGGCTAACACATGCAAACATGCATCAATTAGAGATACGCACGAGATGGTCAATGCACTGACTATGTGGCGTGCAACTAAAAATAATGCACCAATGCAAGCTGTGCACGAACTTGAATGAACCTGATGCAGAGAACAGACAATGCGCCATATGGCTGCGTCAACGCAATGCCCATATTGTGCTAACGCACACAGTATATATGCTGAAGTATGGAGAACGATGAAGCATGCAGAACATTTACTAATTCTTATCTTACATGATTCATTAGTGGTTGCTATCATCAAAACTATATAACTTCATCAATGCACAGGGGGCACAACAATCTCCCCCTTTTTGATGATGGCAACACAATGAATAGATGCCATGAGATCGGTTCATGCGAGAACAAACTTATGCACTTAGATGCACTTAGACGTATGCACTCAATGAGATTCCTATCCCATCTTTCGTCTCCCCCTTTGCCATCAGCAAATAAGGAGCAACAGTCTATGTGGCAGTTCAGAATGTGAGCACATTATGACACAATCCTTAAAATATAGGAATCGAGTAATGGCTTTCTTGATGTCAATTAGGTTTAACAGTGATAGAAGGTGAGGAGAGAGAACTGGCTTTCTGAGATAGGATCATATGCTGCAGTTATAGCAATGAACTTAAGTCACATGACCATAATAGTTTAGGTCGATACAAGACTCTAGTTACTTCAGAGAAAGTGAAAGACAAGGAAAGACACCTGAACATGTATTGAGATTAAACAATTGACCCTCAATGATATTTGTTTTCTAAGGGTTACATCAATTTCATTCACATGCTTCTGAATCTGGAACTTATTGAATAGACAAGTATTATTTATGTCGTTGACATTAGGTGTATACCTTGATCAGAGGCCAATACTCTCAGTTACTAAGCATAAACTACTATATCTATTTCTGATCAAGGCTACAGGAATAATTTGCACCTTTGACGTTAAGGGTATACCTTGATCAGAGGCTGTGGACGTATAAAATTGTACGTCCATATGTCCCACCGAGCCCCGCATTAATGTCAAAGTCAAAAGAAAGAAGACCCGGAGAGACTGGCCATCCAGGGCTCCGGGGGACTACTACCGTCCGGCAAATCCCCGCATTTGCACGGGCGCATTAAGAGACCAAGAAAGCACAGGATGCCCTCTTGAATTGATACACTGCTATGGACCCACCCTTGGGTCCCTAACGGTGAAGAAATATCTCAAAGAATGCACAACTTCAAGTTCCTGGAGCAAAGATGGAGGCCCCTTTCAAAACGGTATACTCTATGCCCATTCAGCGGCACATGGCCTCAAGCACCCTTCAGCGGCACGGCCTGAGGTGCCCTCACCGGTACGCCCTATAGCGCCCTTCAACGGCACGGCCTGAGGCCATTCAGCGGCACGACCCTTGTGCCCCTTCCAGCGGCACGCTGCAGGCAAGCCTCCCAGCGGCACGGGCGTTCTGCCCTCAGCGGCATGGCCCCTCGGCCCCCAGCGGCACAGCGCTGAACCCCCCGAACGACACGAACCGGCAGAAGACATAACGGTCAATAGGCCGACCCATTGGCGCGCAGTTCGGCCACTTCAAAGCCAGCTAGCACCCGCCTCGGTGTCACCTTCTGGCTGGAGGAGGAAGATCTTCACCTGACGAGGAAGATACCGAAGTCAACCTCGGATGGCAGGGCCATCATGAGGTCGGCCCCGTCAACGGCCCACGTATAAAAAGTCTCACGGAAGAGGAAAAGAGGAAAAAGACAGAAGAGGATTGACCCATTCGAAGAGAGCAGCACCGAAGGAGAAAAAAGAAGAAGAAGAAGGTAGAAGACAGTGGGGAGATTGAGAGAGAGAGTGAGCCACCTGTATAGGGAGAGAAGGAATGGGGTGAAGGGAGGCACCCTCCCTTGTTCCAACTCTCCCCGGGCATTGTTTTCTTTTGCTTCTCTTTCCATTTCTCAGTTTTCCTCTTCTCCCTTCACTGTTCTTTTGTTGTTCCGCAATATGCTGTATTTGGCCGTCAGGCCATGATCCTTGTCACTTTGAGTTTGCCATGAATGAAATACCCTTGGGCTTTGCCTTCGTTTGTTGCATTCGCTGATTTCTTCTTATTGTTGGTCGGTGAGTTTGGAGTCTGTCTCCGGTCCCCCAACTTCTTGCTTGACCTCACCTCCCATGGCATGGATCTACTTGATTGAAAGGTTTAGCTCTCGGCTTGATAAGGCAAGGCTGGCCTCTTTTCCCCCCTTTAACGGCTTTCCTTAGTATAACCACCCTTGACCTTTGCCATACGTGTCTGTGGGAGTCCACTCCCCTTTGACACTTTGGGTCCCCTCAAGGCCTGGAGCGTCCCCCTTCGCCCTTTAGCGGCACGGTCCTGCCTGGGCCTGCTCAGCGGCACAGTTTTTCTTGAGCCTGCCCAGCGGCACACTCCCCCAGGCTTGCTCAGCGGTGCACCCTTCTTATTCTCCCGCTTAGCGGTACGCCAATTCTATTGGCCTGCCCAGCGGCACGCCCTTGGCTTGCCCAGCGGCACACCTTGATTATCATTTCTCTAGTCTTCATAGCTTGCCTCGGTCTATTGGTTCCTCGTGCGGCGTTTTCTCCGAGTTTTCCGGAGTTTTTCCCCAAAGGTGGCTGCTTAGGCACACACCTCAGTTGTTGGTTCATGTCACCCCATGTGGGCATGTCCCTTGCATTCCCTTACCTCCCGGGTCAAGGGGAGATACTGTCGAATTTTTGTCAGAAATAATAATAAATTAAAAGACGAGGGAGCAACAAACAAATGGAACCAACAACAATAAAACATTTTTAATCAACTAAAGGAATCGTGCAAAGCCTCAGGAGTTGGCTGAATAAGACTCAAAGGACTGCACTACTGAATGTGAATTGGGATTCAATCGTATAACGAGGGTGAAAGCTGAACCTCCGAGGCCATATCGGACCTGCATGAACAAGGTCTCTCTCTCTCTCCCTCTCGAACTCTGTCTCACCCAGCTAAGCTACGCCCTGTCTACTTTGATCCTTCACCTCCCTTCAACTCTCCAGCGGTACACCCCAGTCCACTTCTGCCTGCGGTACGCCCTAGACTTTACCCTCCAGCGATACAACCTACCTACGCCCTCCAGCGGTACACTCTCTTCAACTCTCCAGCGGTACACCCCTGCACCCTTCAGCGTCACACTTCCCATTCTCAGCAACTACGCATTCCTCTCAACTCCCCAGCGGTACACTTATCTCTTAACTTCCTTGGCCTTCCAGCGGTACACTCCCCACTTAACTAAACTACAACATATCCCATATCTAAAATCTACACCTCAGCAAGGGAATATGATAATAGAAAAGGGAACTTGTGCGATAATAGCAATATAGAGGGAGAGACTTTACCTAATGATAACAATAATAAAAGAGGGATAATGGAAAATGTAGTGACAAATAGGGGAGGAGCTCATGGTCTAGGGGTGATAGAAGACAATCAATATGGAAAGGGTAATACCGATAGATAAATGATAATAATAATAATAAGCATTGACGATCATCGTGAATGCGGCAGTATGGCTGTCATCCCTCCTCCTCGAATCCCGGACCCGGGAATATCAACGATACCCTCGCAAGCTGGGCTTCACCCTCGAGAGCCACTCCTCCCATCATGGTCACTGCCCGGCTTTGTCCCGAGCCAATATTTTACCAAAGTCCCCCTTCCCTCGCCGGGATTCGATCTTTTCCCCCGTCCGCATTAAAATTTCCATCTCCTGGCAGACATTGGTATGGATCCGTCCCCCATTACCATCTCGTTTTCTGTATGGACTTTGTTCGAACATGGAATGGTCCATCGGTGACCGACACAATCTGAGTGTTCATGCCCTTACCACGGGCTTACTGCATAAGCTCGGCTACCGTTTTTCTTCCTGCATTAATTAGTATTTCTTTCGGTCGTGGAGCCCTTATTTCCGGCAATTAATCAAGGGTATTCCCCTCTCCGAGGGGATGTAAATGACGTTGTGACCTTTATGGCACAATGGGTCTCAGTCCCGACCCGAACTACACAATCGCCTGACTGAGTCAGATCGAGCGCACCATGGGTTCTTCGGAGCCCGAACAAATCGTCACTTCGGTGACTGGCACGCCCACGCACTTAATCAACCGATAAACAAATAAAACGAAAGTGCCTAATAATAAGTGCGTCCACAGAGGCCAATACCCCTAGTTACTCAGTGAAATCTTCCTGGTAGATTCGACCAATTGAACAGAGATAACCTGAGTCACTTCATGACTTAAGGTACTCTCCATTTCTTTGATGGAGACCTCAGTTTCTCAGTGAAACTCAGTCATTGCTCTGCCACTTTGTTCACTTCTTTTTCTTTGATGATCTTCAATTTAGCTGCCCTTGTGATTTTTGGAGAGACTTGTTTAAGAACAATACAAGATTCTTGGTTTTCAAACCTTAACCAACACTAACTCTGTCATGTTCGGGTACTGTGAGGACTTGTTCTATCATAATCATGAGATAGAGGTTAAGAGCTATAAATGCTTTCTATCATCTTATTTTCAGAAGACAGTCTTTTAAACATCACAGTCTATTAAAGTTAAATTTTAGTTTCAATCAGTAAGCACATGTGATTCTTATAACAGAAGGGTTGTAATAATTTCAGCTCACGATAATGAACCAATCACTAGACTGTTATTCATTCTGTGAAGGGGTTAAACTTAGTTCTCATAATGCAAACCTCCCCCTGACAACAATATGCATTTCAAAACAATGCAATGATTCGACCTATCATGCAGTTAATACATTGGGTGCATTGACTATGTGTAGAGCATGCTTCAACATAAAGTCTATACAATGCAATTAATTTAGAGAGAGGAGCTCTTCGCGGCGGCTCGTCGCGTGGTGACCTAGACCTTCCTGGCCGCTTGTTGTCTTCTCCGATGGTTGACCCCGGGGGGCCACCCGTGGCCCCCTTGGTGCCTGGTCCCCCCCTGGCCTCCCTTCTCCGGGGCTCTTCGTCTTTTCAAGCTGGTCTCGGCTTCCCTTCGGCTACCGGCGCAAGAACTTTTGCTGAAGTTATCTCCTCTTCCATGGCCCCGCCGGTAGTTCCGGGCTCCGTCCATGCTCCGGCGCTGACTGATAATGGGGAACCTGCAGTGTTCTTCTCTTAGGAGGAGATCTCGGCGTCTCTTTGCCCTTTCTCTTTCTCCTTGGTAGCTCGTACCCCACAGGGTAGGCCTCCTTTCTCTGATATTAGAGCTCACTTGAATAGCAGATGCAGATTCACGGATGACTATATGATCAGCGCTCTGGATAACAGACATCTTCTCTTAAGATTCCGTAACTATGAAGATTATCTATCTCTCTTGCTTAAGGAGACGCTTTTTGTTCATGGTCGGCTATTCCGTTTCTTCAAATGGACTATGGATTTTTCACCTTCAGCTGATTCGCCTATTCTCCCGGTATGGATTTCTTTTCCTGGTCTCCCGGTCAACTTCTACATTGAGCATTTGATTCGGTCCATTGCTGGTAATGTTGGTCGGGTATTGAAAGTTGATCAATCCACTTTGAATTTATCCCAAACGAATGCTGCTCGTGTTTGCATTGAGCTTGATATATCTAAACCTCGCCCTCCAAGAGTTTGGATTGGATTCCCAGGAGGTGGTGCCTGCCAGGATGTTATATACCTGGATCTTCCACTTTATTGTACTGCTTGCTCTCGCATTGGTCATAATGTAGCAAACTGTAAAGGTCCAAGGAACACGGTTACTATTGTGAAGCCCAAACAGACTACTGCAGAAATCAAAGGCAAGGCTATTTGGCAACCTGTTATCAATCATAAGGAGAAAGCTGAAGAAAATTTGACTGCCACCCGAGCCACTGAAGATTGCATTCCTCCTAATCGTCCTGTTTTGATTAATTCAAGGAATTCTATACTGGGTGAATGCTCTAATCAGTCTTCAGACTTGAATGGGCCCTGTTTAGTAAGTTCTTCTAATCTTCCTGATATAGACCCAGGGGATCCTGCTAATTCTCCTATTCAATACCTGCGAGGAGATATCCCTGTGAAGACTCTACCTACTATTATTGTGGAGCAACCTACTGGATGTGAGCCAGCATTACCTCGATCGGATTCCTCTGATTTGGTTCATGTTCCCTCTGTGCTTAGACACCAGGAAATTACTCTAGCTGCTCACTCCGAAGCTTTGGTCCGCCCACCTTTGGAGCTCCCTTCAAACCAAATGAATGGTCAAGATGACACAATTGCGATTGCTCCTGAACCTGCAGTTGTTATTGCCTTGCAAGAGCATGAACCTCCATCAATTGATGAGGCCACTACTAGAAGACTGGAAATAGCTAATCTTGCAGAAGCACAAAATGTCCTGGCATTGCATAATGAGCGCTCAGGGGTAACAATCAGATCTATGTTAAGGACAGGATCCACGGGTAATATTCCTGATATTAAACATTTATCATGAACTTCATTATTTGGAATATCAGAGGTATAGGGAATGATGTTTCTATTGGCAGAGTGAAATTCCTAATAAGAACTCATAGCATTGACTGCATTGTGCTTTTGGAACCAAAAATAAACATTAGCAGAATGGATAATATCTGCAGAAGAATGGGAATGGACAATGCTGTTGCGAACACTGATGGGCTGGCTCACATCTGGGTTCTTTGGAAAGACTCTCTGAAGTTTTTTGTTGTCTGCAGGGATGATCAGCAGATCACTCTTCTTCAATCTAATGCTGCTTTACCAGATTTTCATACAACTTTTGTCTATGCCAAATGCAATGCTATTGAGAGGCAATCCCTGTGGGCGTCTTTATTTAATATTCATTCTCAGATAAATGGCCCTTGGATTGTAGCAGGCGATTTCAATTGCATTATAAATGTGGATGAGAAGCTTGGTGGTAATTCCCCAAACCTCTCTGCTATGACAGATTTTAATAACTGTATTTCAGATTGTGCCTTAATTGATGGTGGCTACACTGGTTCTAAATATACTTGGCATAATAATCAGCCTGGAGGCAGAGGAATTTGGGCTCGATTGGATAGGGTTCTTCTTAATACAGCCTGCCTTAATCTTCTTCCAGTTTCTATTGAGCATCTGTCCAGGGAAGCATCTGACCATGTTCCTCTTCTTGTTAAATTGCGCTCCCAAGATCGAAGAATTAGTAGATTCTGCTTTCAGAAAATGTGGACTTTGCATGAGCAGTTTTTTGAAGATGTTCAGGCATGTTGGCATTCTAGCCCTATTACTTCCTCTCCCATGACTTGCTTGTATCTCAAGCTCAAATCATTGAAAAGGATACTTCGGGTTTGGAACAAACAAACTTTTGGTAATGTTCACCTAAATTTGACTGCTGCTGAGGATGCTGTTCTTCAAGCTGAGCATTATTATGACCTGCAGCCTACTGATGCAAATCTGGCTGCTTTAGAAGAAGCAAAAAATATTCAATCTGACAGGCTTCTACAGCAAGAGTATTTTTGGAGACAAAAGTCTGGGATTAGGTGGCTTCTTGAGGGGGATAGAAACACTAAATTTTTTCACATGTCTACATTAGCTAACAGACGTAAACACAAAATTACTCAATTGAGAACCCCTGCTGGCAATCTTTCATCAGATCATGAGGATATGAAAAGAATAGCTGTCTCCCATTTCCAGAATGCTTTCTCCACTCAAGACCATCATATTGACAATAACTTCTTGACCTGTATTCCCCACTTAGTAAACCAGGATGATAATGACTGTCTTTGTGCTATTCCTACTGATATTGAAATTCATGATGCAGTCTTCAGTTTGTCAGCTGATAGTGCCCCTGGGCCTGATGGTTTTTCTGGAGTTTTTTTCCAAAAAGTATGGAACATCATTGCCCCCTTGGTTGTCAGTGCTGTGCAAGAAGCCTTTTCGTCCAGGAATTCTTTGCCAAGAAGTGTTACTTCCACTCTGATTGCTCTTATACCAAAAAAATCTAATGCTGTGGATATAACAGATTATAGACCGATAAGCTTATGTAATTTCTTCTATAAGATCATCTCGTCTATTATTAATAGAAGATTGGCTCCTATTCTTCCCAAGATCATTTCACTTGAGCAGTCTGCTTTTGTAAAAGGGAGACAGATTATTGAAAATATTGCTCTTGCTCAGGAGCTCTCTCTTGAATTGGGTAGAAAAATCAGAGGTTCAAATGTTATGCTTAAACTTGATATGGCTAAAGCCTATGACAGATTAGAATGGGACTTTCTCTACTCAGTTATGTTCAGATTTGGATTCAACAATAATTTCATTAATCTTATTGATAGATTGATTAACAATTGCTGGTTTTCTATTTTGTTGAACGGAGACACTGCTGGTTTTTTTAAATCCACTAGAGGTATCCGTCAAGGTGATCCGATAGCTCCTTCTTTATTTGTTATTGCTGAAGAAGCTTTGAGCAGGTCGCTAAGAGAAGCTTTCAACAGTGGCCGGGTTGAATGGTTCACAGGTTTTCAGAGATGTCCAAATATATCTCACTTATTATTTGCAGATGATACCCTGATTTTCAGTAAAGCCACCTCAGCTTCTATCAGAAATTTACTTAAACTTCTTCACATGTATGAACATGCTTCAGGTCAACTGATTAATGTCAGCAAGAGTGGATTTTTAATCCACCCAAAAAAGCCTTCTTCTGTTGCACAGCGAATTCAGAACCTCACTGGATTCTCCAGACTGTCTTTCCCTCATAAATACCTTGACATACCTTTGGTGATTGGAAGAACAAAAAAGATCTATTTTGCAGGGGTTATCAATTCTATACAAAAGAGGATTGCTGGGTGGAAAGCCAACCTATTGTCCCAAGGTGCCAGATTGGTTCTTATAAGGCATGTTCTTACTTCCTTGCCAATTTATTCACTGTCTTCTACTCCATTGCATACTGGCATTCACAATCTGATTGAGCAGGCCTTTGCTAATTTTTTTTGGGGGTCTTCCCCTCTTGGCAAAAAGAGACATTGGAAATCTTGGCAGGCATTATGTAGGCCTCAATCCAAGGGTGGCCTTGGCATCATGTCTCTTAGGCTCATGGAGAATGCTCTTCGAGTTAAAATGCTGTGGAATGCTATTCACACTAATTCTTTATGGGCTTCTTATTTTAAAGCCAAGTACCTGCACCAATGCCACATCCGAGATGCTAACTTTAGAAACATGAAGGGATTTGCAAGAAGAAGCTGGTTGAAGGCTAAGGATTATATTATTCAGTTTAAGAAGGTTATTATTGGGAATGGTTTAAATACCAACTTTTGGTATGATAACTGGCTGGGTCAACAATGCTTAAATACTTATGTTTCTGATGTTCTTATCCCTAATCCTAAAGCTTCTGTAAGAGATGTCCTTCTGAACCCTTCTTCTGAAGAATCTGCCCTGCTAAATGCATTGATTCCCAACAGTATCCAGCAAGCTGTCAGATCTGTTAAATTGAATCAGGAAATGGACTTGGGAGTATGGAGTCTTTCTCCATCTGGACTGTGTTCAGTAGCATCGACCTACAAATCAATGGCTAACAGTCACCTACAATCTGATATTCCTTGGAGTCGACTGTGGTCTAATTGGGTTCCAACCAAAATCTCAGTCCATTTATGGAAGATTATGCATAACTGTCTTCCGACTGATGATAATATTCAAAGAGTGGGTGTTGTCCTCTGCTCTAAATGCTCATGCTGCCGGCTGCCGCAGGTGGAAGACCCCAATCATTTATTTCTGCACAGTGAAATTGCAGTTTCTATTTGGACTGCCCTTACAGCTGCAGGTTTACACTTTGAAGGCCGCACTACTAGGGAATTCATCCTGAATTCCATTTGCCATTCTCAGCCAGGTTCGGCCTTTGCTCTTTTCACTCTTGCCTCTATTGGATTTGGAATGTGGGAAATTTGGAGAGCCAGAAACACTGTCAAATATGATGATAAATCATTAACCAAAACCAACATCATTCATCATATTATTTCCCAAGTTAAGATGGCTTGTTTGGTTGCTGCTCTTAAGGAACCAAAGTCCATTAACCGAAAATTTTTGGATCAATTGGGAATCAAAAATCAAGCCCCTTGCAGACATCAGATGAAGATTGTGAGATGGCTTTGTCCTCCTTGGCCTTTTCTAAAATTAAACACTGATGGTGCTTGCAAGCTATCTAGAGATACTGGAGGAGGCGGAATTATCAGGGATTCCAGAGGCAAGGTCATCCTTGCCTTCTCTCACTTTTATGGACATTCTAATAGTTTAATAGCTGAAGCCCGTGCCCTCCTTTATGGCATTAACTATTTGAAGACTGTGGATCCCAAACCAGCTCTTATTGAATGTGACTCCCTCACCCTTGTCCGGATTATCAAAAAGGAAACTCATTGCCCCTGGTCCATTCTCAGCTATGTCAGGGATATCTGGAGCACCATATCTCAGCATGATTCTATTTCTCATATATTCAGAGAAGGCAATACAGTAGCAGATTTACTTGCTTCATTAGCTTGCACCACTAAATGTAATTCTTTTTATTCTTACAGTGAGCTCCCTTCTATTATAAAAGGTGCTGCTCGGCTGGACTCACTAGGCTTGCCTAGTATCAGATTGATGTAATTCTTTATTCTTCATCAATGGAATATAATTTGCCTCCTAGTGGTCTGATGGTGGAGTGGCTTTCTCCTTACCTCTGGTAAGGGGTGCACTCTCCCATTGACCCCTAGGTTAGGTTTTTCTATTAAAAAAAATTAATTGACTACATGCGCAACCATCTGTCGACTATATGCCCTACTATGCATCGACTACAGGGATAATGTGTGCAAGATGTGCAGCAACTGATGTACTCAGTCCACAGGAGGTTATTCCATCATCAACCAAATTTATTCACAAGATCAAGAACATGCAAACCAATTATTTCAAGTACTCTAAAAGATATTTCAAGAGAAAAATTAGTCATTTTCCTGCTGAAATTTACAAAGCCCCAGTTCTCTTCTTAAATATCTAAATCTTTCATTTTCAAGAGGTTTTGTAAAAATATCAGCAACTTGTTTTTCAGTTTCAACAAAGACTAATTCAATTTCACTCTTACTCACAGCATCTCTAAGAAAATGATGTTTAATATCAATATGCTTAGTCCTAGAGTGGTGAACAGGATTTTTAGTAAGGCAGATGGCACTAGTGTTATCACAAAGAATAGGAATACATCCCAGGTTTATCTGATAATCTGAGAGCTGATGTTTGATCCATAGTACCTGGGCATCACAATTCCCTGCAGCAACATATTCTGCCTCTGCAGTGGAGAGTGCTACAGTGTGTTGCTTTTTAGAGGCCCAAGATACTAGGCAACCACCTAGGAATTGGCAATATCCACTAGTGCTCTTCCTATCTATTCGACACCCAGCATAGTCTGCATCAGTGTAAGATATAAGCTCAAACCCACACCTGGCAGGGTACCAAAGACCAAGTTCTTGAGTGCCTGACAGATATCTAAAGATCCTTTTCACTGCACTAAAATGAGACTCCTTAGGACTAGCCTGAAATCTAGCACATAAACATACTGCAAATTGTATATCAGGCCTAGATGCAGTGAGGTACAAAAGGGATCCGATCATACCTCTATACAGCTTTTGATCCACTGGGTTACCTTTTGTATCTTGATCAGACTTGTGGAGGTACCCATTGGAGCTGCAATGTCCTTGAGGTCTTCGAGCTTGTATTTCTTCAGGAGGTCCCTAATGTATTTGGACTGGGTGATAAAGGTTCCATCTTTTGTTTGAGTCACCTGCAATCCAAGGAAGAGTTTCAGCTCACCCATTGAGCTCATTTCAAACTCTTGTGTCATTAAGTCAGAAAATTCCTTACACATCTTTGGGTTAGTTGAACCAAAAACAATGTCATCCACATAAATCTGAACAATAAGTATGTCAGGGTGACTTACCTTTGTAAACAAAGTTTGATCAATCTCACCTCTTGAGAACTTCTTGTCGGTAAGGAATTTGCTGAGCCTGTCATACCAAGCTCTAGGAGCTTGCTTCAAACCATAGAGAGCTTTATTCAACTTATATACATGGGAAGGGAAGTCTGAGCATTCAAATCCAGGAGGTTGATGAACAAAGACATCCTCCTTAATTTCCCCATTGAGAAAAGTAGATTTTACATCCATCTGCTGGAGATTTATTCCAAGGGAGCATGCATAAGCTAACAGAATTCTAATGGCTTCTAACCTGGCTACAGGGGCAAAAGACTCTTCAAAATCAATTCCGAATTCTTGGTTATACCCCTGAGCAACAAGTCTGGCCTTATTTTTGATAACATTACCTAGCTCATCAGTTTTATTTCTAAAGACCCACTTCGTCCCAATGACATTTCCATCAACAGGAGGTGGGACTAGATGCCACACCTTGTTCCTGTCAAACTGATTAAGCTCCTCGTGCATGGCATTGATCCAATGCACATCCTTTAGGGCAATGTCAATGGACTTGGGTTCTACATGCGAAACCAATGCATATGCATTTAATTCATTTTGAGCTCTAAGAAAACCTCTAGTCCTAGGAGGTTCATGCAAATCACCAATGATGTTCTCAATAGGATGATCTCTTAAGAATCTGACATTGGTAATTTGGTTACCTTGATCTTCATTTACCTCCCCCTGAACAGTAGGCTCCTCTGCATTGTTTTCTTCTGGCTCTTCTTCTTGATCTGATTGCTCTGCAAATTGTCTTTCATTCAATATTTCTCCATCATCTTCTTTCCTGTACAGACCATTTTCACATTTAGTTAGGGATTCATCAAATACAATATGTGGAGATTCCTCAACAGTTTTAGAGTTAAGATTGTACACTCTATATGCTCTAGTTTATTCAGAATACCCAAGAAAAATTCCTGGATCACTTTTAGGTTCAAATTTATCAAGATCTCTTTTATCATTAACATGAATGAAGCATTTACAGCCAAAGACCTTGAAATAAGCAATTGAAGGCTTCTTACCTTTCAGAATCTCATAAGGAGTTTTCTGAGTGAAAGGCTTTACCATGGCTCTGTTGATTATGTGGCATGCAGTATTAACTGCCTCTTCCCAAAATTTTCTTGGTAAGCCACCTTCAACAAGCAGTGTACGTGCCATCTCCACAATCGTCCGGTTCCTCCTTTCTACTATTCCATTCTGCTCAGGCGTCCTAGGTGAGGAGAACCGATGATTAATCCCATTGACCCTGCAAAATTCATCAAATTGAGAATTCTCGAACTCACCTCCATGATCAGATAAGATATTTTCAATCAAATTTTCATTTTTCTGTTTTATTTTCAAATAGAACTCCTGAAATTCCATGAATGCATCATTTTTATGTTTAAGGAAAAAGACCCAAGTATACCTGGAGAAGTCATCAACTAGAACATATCCATATCTTCTCCCTGACAAGCTGGCTGAACGCGTGGGAACAAATAAGTCCATGTGTATCAGTTCATAAGGTTTAAAGGACATGTTTTCAGTTCTTGATTTAAATGACTTCCTAGTTTGCTTGGATTGTGTACACGCACTGCACACCTTAATTTCCTTCTTGAAAGAAACGTCAGGGAGTCCTCTAACCATGCTATGTTTATTCAATTTATGCAAAACCGTATAGCTGGCATAGCCTAATCTACGATGCCACAGGAATGCTAAGTCAACTTTATTTGCAGTTAGGCAAAGATTAGAATGAGCTAAATCATCTAAATCTACCAAGTAGATGTTATTTACCATTTTTCTTGAAAATTTAACTATATCCGAATCAGGTTCAAAGATTTTGCAACGTTGAGAGTCAAATACTACCTTGTGTCCTTAGTCACATAGCTGGCTGATACTGAGTAAGTTGTATGCAAGACCATCAACCAACAGTACCTCTTCAATGCAACAGGTAGTACACTTACCTACTTTACCTGATTCGATGATTCTACCCTTTGTATTTCTTCCAAAGGTGACAAGGCCTCCATTCTTCTCAGTCAGCATGCAAAATTTGGTCTTGTCTCCTGTCATATGCCTGGAGCAGCCACTATCAAGATATCACATATTGCTTCTGGCTGCCAGGCATACCTGCAATCACAATCAGGTAGAGAATTTTGGAACCCAAAACTGTTTGGGCTCCGAAGCAGAAACAGAACAATTGAAACAAGACATCAATTGTTTAGGAATCCACATCTGTCTAAACATGGTTGGCTTAGTGGAATTCATGACATTCTGTTTATTATCCTTCTTTCTCTCAGCACCAACTGGTTAAACCTTCTTCCTCTGGTGCTTTGGTTTATATTGAGTTCTGGCTCCATCCTTATTAGCAGCAAAATTGTTTTTGTGCCAGTGCCCAGGCCAATAGGTCCTCAGATAATTGTGGCCAGCTGTAGTCCTAGACTGACCCCATCTAGCAGATTGAGGTCTATGGCAATGAGTGAGAAAAGGTTGATATCTAGACCTCCCTTGGACCTGATTCCATCCAGACCTATAGAATGGTTGGACCTGTTTGTGAGGATAGGTGTGATAGGTCTGAACCTTGGGCTGGTAAGTATAGTTTTTCTGGCCCCATGCAGCATTATGTCTCCCTTGCACTGGTGACCCACTAGACTTCTGTACAGGTTTATGTTGGGTCTTCTTCTGGATAGGTGATGATGGTGGGGACTTGGTGGCTTTTGCCCTGGGGTTTAGACTTGCTTGGAGGCTGACCCCGAACCTGAGACTCACATTTGGGTGAAGGGTAAGATCTGCTGGACTCACCAACCTTCTGTTTACCCTTGTCCTTGGCACTGGACATTTTCGAACTGACAGTTTTTGAAACAGAATTTTCACTTGACATTTTTATAAGAGGTCCCTTCTTTTTCTCTGTCACAAATGATATGGTTTTCATGGCAAGGCTTTTAGTGGCAGTTGAGTTGAATCCAAGACCTTTTCTGAAGTTCACCTTTGACCCTAACAAAGCATTGAGATTGTCTGTGGCTTGGGTCATATTTTCTATTATTTTTCTTTTGTCAGCATTCCCTTTTTCTAAATTTCAACTGTTTTCTTTAATTCAGAATTTACACACAAGACAGCTTCATATTTCTCATTTGAATTTTTTAATTCATTTTCAAACAATTGAACTCTCAGCTTTAAATCATCATTAGCATTCTTTAACATTTCATTCTCCTTTCTAGTATCGGTTAAAGCATGCTTCAGATCATCAAGTTCAGCACAAAATTTTTTTAAATTGTCATTTTCTGATTGCAGACAGGCTATTTTGTCAGACATGGTTTTATCATTCAAAATGGAGTTTACTTTCTTCTTCAAATGTCTGTTCTCCTTTCTAATGTCATCTACTTTCTTTAGCAAGTCTCCATAAGCATCCTCCCAATCAGAAATTGTATAGTGCTCAAAGGGAGAGGATACCTCATCAGAGTCTTCTTCCTCCTTTTCATCATTCCTGGCCATCAGGCAGATGGGCTTTTCTTCGTCTTCACTTTCTGATGTACTTCTCAAATTGCCCTCGTCCTCGTCGCTCCATGTACTCACCATTGCTTTTCCTCTGGGAGCTCTTTTCTTGGACTTTTCTTTCAGCATCTGGAGCTCTGGACAATCTGCCTTCATATGCCCAGCCTTCCTGCAATGATAACAAACATTAGTGTCAGGTTTCTTAGCTGGGTTGGACCTATACCTGTTGTGTCGCCGGCCGCTGAATTGTCTTCGGCCGAAATTTCTGCCTTCTTTCCTCAAGAATCACCTGAACTCTCTTGTCAACATAGCAAGTTGATCTCTATCGATTTCTGACCCAAATAGGCTGCTCTGCTCGCTTGATGATCCACTGTGGCTGGATCTGCTTGTTTTGCTGGAACTAGCCTTCAGCGCAATTGGTTTCTTCTTGTTCTCGAGCTCATCAATTTTGGGAAGGTTCATCTCATATGCCATTAGAGAACCTATTAGCTCGTCAACTTTCATCGTCTGAAGATCTCGACTCCTCGATCACTGTTGCCTTTGTGTGCCAAACAGGAGTCAGAGACCGCAAGATCTTCCTTACAATCTCGTAGTCTGAATAGCTCTTTCCCAAATTCCTCAGACCATTAGTTATGATAGTCAAACGAGCATACATCTCAGTCACAGTCTCACCGAGTTTCATCCGGAATGCTTCATATTCTGAGACCAACATGTTCGCCTTGGTCTCTCTCACCTGTGATGTCCCTTCGTAGATAACCTCCAGTGTATCCCACATTTCCTTGGCGGTTCTGCACGATGACACTCTGGAGAATTCAGTAGGATGAAGTGCGCACTGGATAGCATCGATGGCACTCCAGTTCAAAGTAGATTTTCTGATTTCCTCTCTCGTCCAAACCTCTTCATTCTCGTGCAGTTCGAATGGTCCCTTGCTCACTACTCGCCAGATCTCGTAGTCTTTCGCTCTCAGAAAGACCTGCATTATGTTCTTCCAGTAGGCGTAGTTAGAGCCATCGAAGTACGGAGGCTTGGAGATTGAATGTCCTTCTGCTGTCATTCCCTTACCGTTCATGGTCGTTCCTCTTTAGGATGTTAGTCCCTGAAAAAGAGTTAGGCTCTGATACCAAGTGATGGGGGACTATGAACGATCTAGAGGGGGGTGAATAGATCAGTCACCCAATTTAAACCAGACTACAACAATCACAAGTGCGGAAATAAAACAAGCTGCTGCAGGACGATAGAGAAGTAAGAGGGAGCAGTCACAGAAATCCAACTATAGCAGATCTGAATCAAACGGACCTAAGCATGCATCTATAGCGTATAATGGAAGTGATCATGATGAACAACAATTCGCAAGGCAAACACACAGGAGACTGGAAGTTTTTAAGGTGGTTCGATCTCAAACCCGAGATCTACGTCCACCCCACACTCCAACCTGGAATGTGGCTTCAACCGCTGATTCACAGCTTCAACTGCTGGGCCTCACAGCTTGCCTACAACCGCTGGGGAATTACAGCTTCACCCGTCCAGAGGAATCCTCCTCTGCCCGCTGAGCAATATAGCTTAGCTCTGCTGACTAACAGCTTGAAAATAAGGTTTCAGAAAACGAAATGGAAACAGACGAAAAACAAGAAAACTCAATTGGAATGTAGCTCACAATGAGCAATCTCAGTTCTGGTATCTGAACTAAGAAACTGATGGGCAATCTTTCAGAGAAATTCTCTCAGACTCCTCTCACTAAATTCTCTTTCTCTCTTCTCTCTGGATCGTTTCTTTTCTTCTCTGCTGCACTCTCTCTTTTTCTTCTGTTCTCAATAGCACACACAGATCTTCTGATCACGATCCTTCTTCTCTAGATGGAGAGGTCTTCTATTTATAACATCAGAGAGGTGGGCGTGTGTCCTTCACAATTCCCGCCCAGAGCGCCTTGACCACGTGGCAGTATTTCAGCTCACTGCGTTACACGTGTCACGATCCTGGCTTCTTGGATCACGTGCCCTTCTTAAGTTCCTCGACCAGCAGATATCCTGCAAGGATTAGAGCATATAGTTGGTTCGAGATTTGATCTAAGCCAGTATAGACTTGATGCATAAAATGCAGTGTGCATATAAGAGAGTATGTACAACGAGAATGAATGCACGAACACATCATCCACGAGTGTACAGACTTTGAATGCATGTAATGCATTTTGTATATGAAGAAATATGCACATTGGGAATGAATGTACAGACATGCTATTGACGAGTGACCAGACTTATAGTGCAATGTGTAAACGATGTACAGACTTTCTGTGCGTGACGCTTAAGCCTGAATGCATCATGTATAGACTTGCTACGACATCAAGGCAGTCGTGTGCAGACTTAGTGTATGTGCGAGACAATTCAATGCAGTATGCATAAAGTAAAGTATGCACATTGATAATGAATGCACGGGCATGCCATCAAGGAGTGCATGGACTTAGTGTGCATGCGACACCAATGTACAGACTTTCTGGAGTGATGATGCATGAACTTAACCACTCGTACCAGCAATGGAGTGTATAGACTTTGATTGCATGGTAAAGAGTGTATAGACTTGATATCATGCGGCGATGTATAGACTTGCTCAGTTGTCAAAGCAGCCGTGCAGACTAAGTGTATGCATGGACCAAACGAGTGCACTTACTTTGGCTAACACATGCAAACATGCATCAATTAGAGATACTCACGAGATGGTCAATGCACTGACTATGTGACGTGCAACTAAAAATAATGCACCAATGCAAGCTGAGCACGAACTTGAATGTACCTGATGCAGAGAACAGACAATACGCCATATGGCTGCGTCAACGCAATGCCCATACTGTGCTAACGCACACAGTATATATGCTGAAGTATGGAGAACGATGAAGCATGCAGAACATTTACTAATTCTTATCTTACATGATTCATTAGTGGTTGCTATCATCAAAACTATATAACTTCATCAATGCACAGGGGGCACAACAGTTATTTTAGAGGGTTGATCTATTCACCCCCCCCCTCTAGATCTTAGCATCCATCCTATACATCACGTGGTATCAGAGCTTAACTCTCCCATAGGGCTTCACATCCCGGAGAGATTAGAGATGGATTCTAAAGGATTGGTAGCTGAGGGCCATTCAACTAGTAAACCACCATTCTTCAATGGTAGCGATTATGCCTATTGGAAGAACAAGATGCAAGTGTTCCTCCGTGCTAAGGATTATGCCTACTCTCCCACACGGCACAGACGGACGCAAGGATCCTTCCCCACGCGGCGACGCGTATCCAAATAAACAAACAAGACGGTCGTCTACTCCCGCACAACTCTCCACCGATGGACGCCTGCCACGCGGCAAGGAACGGGCCTCCACAGGCTATAAATGCTTCCCCACGGCTTCTACTCGAGCCAGGCATAGTTGGCAGTATCAGCCGAAACCGATACGTTTCGGCTGAAACGTATCGGTTTCGGCCGGTACCGATCCGAAACCAGGCCAAATCACTGTAGCATGTCCGAAACCATTAAGGGTTTCGACCGAAACCGACCTGTTTCAGTACGAAACCGGACGGTTTCGACCGAAACCAGACATTTTCATTATTTTTTTTATTTTTTAAATGGTTTCAACCGGTTTCGGCCGAAACCGAAATCGATACCGAAACCGGTACGTATCAATTTCGGAACCGGCCGAAACCGGTACCAAAACCGATACTGCCTTCCTTGGACCCAGGTTGACAGAAAGAAGGCAAAACGGCGCCGAGAGGAGTCAAAAGGAGGATACTTGGGTCAAATGACCCCTCTTGAAGTGCGAGGAGGAGAGGGGGGACCGCCCCCACCCCACTGGACCCAGCGGGGCCGCGCGAGCCCCCGCAGGGTCACGCAAACCCGATGGGCCAGCGGGGTCGCGGGGCCCCTCCCTGGGTCGCGCGACCCCGTTGGCCCAGCAGGGTCGCGTGACCCCTCCGGGGTCGCACGACCCCTCTGGGGTCCGCGTGCGGTCAACCCCCCCCTCCGGCGTTTTAATTTTTCAAAAAAAAAGAGAAAAGAAGAAAAATGAGGGAGAGGGGTCAAAAAATACTTTTTGCCACCCCACCTTGACAGAACCGGAGCATTTCTCCACGATTTTGTCAACCTGGGTCCTCCCGCCTTCTATAAATAGACCCCAAAGGGTCCAAGTGGAGAAGATCAGACATCTACGAGAAGAAGACCGCCTGCGCAAGTAGTTGTTCTGTTCTGTTTGTTTGGCCTGTGAGGGGTAAGTCCCCGGGCCTTATGGATATACCCCTAAGGGGTGTTTTTGTAATTATGCCCCTCAGCGGGCCATGTTTTGTAAGTCTCTACGTCCCGGGACGACTAAGTTACGTGGTTCTGTCCCTATAATGATAGAATTATAAAAATGTCCTCCCCGGGACCGTAAGAGACAAAGTCCTGTAATTTATAGTTATACCCTGCAACTTCTTGTAATTGGGATTACGTCCCTACCTCCCGCGTCAGCGCAGATCTTTGTATAGTCGACAACTCGCCGACAACTCTTGTACCCAATTGGGCCTTAAATGAATCCAGTGTACTCCACAAATTTTTTATGTACACCCATAGGGAAAAATTACAAGAAAACCCTCGACTTGTGGAAATTACATTTATGCCCCTCCTTTGGCGATGTTAACACAAACGAGTCTTCTATGAAGTCCTTTACTACTCTTTTGGCCCAAGAGCGTTATCAGCCTTGTCCGACACTCCGGGTGCCACCTCAACTCAGGTCTGTGCAGGGTTTGGTAAAATTACCGAAATACCCTTATGACCTCGAAATGGCCTAAGAGTCCTCAAAACCCTCCAGAAAACTACCTCAGCGCCATGGGAAGTCAGGAACTCGGTCTTACTTCCGTTCCAACCCAGAAATTTCAGAAATACCCCTGGCCTGGGAAAATTATCAAAATACCCCCGGAAGAGTAAAATTACCAAAATATTCTCAGAGCCCAGGAAACCTCCCGTGACTTCAAATAGGCCTACGGCCTCCTCCAAATCATCTTCATATTCCTCCATTCTAGGGTTTTGCCTCAATATGAGGGGTCTCAGTTGAAACCCTAATTCAGTCTTTGTTGTTAGCCGGTGGTGAGTGAGTGGACATCGTGAGCCCTTGTTGCACCCATAATTTATCGTGCTAAAGGTTCGGGATCTTAATCCCGCATGTGACAAGATTTCGGAAGCGGTGTATCACCCTCCGATAGGATATTCCTACACGGGGTACCTCGTTCGGCGTACCGCCGTCCCGTCGGATATTCCTAAGCTTAAGGCTTTGTAGCCCGTATGTCGTGGCGATATAAACCCCTCAGAGGATGACCACGAGCCGCAATGATTGTCAGGATCATGTGGCTATATTTAAATCCCTACGGGATTAAGCTCTCGCCCTTCGGATGTGCAACCATAAGAAAGGAACACTTCTACAGCGGCGAAGAAGAGGCTGGAATAGGTCTACGTACCAAGCACAGCGTTCCTCGCGCATGTATGGTCTATATTCACTATAACCAAACAATGAGGTAGCCAAGTCCTGCATCCCTCTTGGAGTGTTTGGTTGGCTTGAGCCGAATCCAGTATCAGCATAAGAATCTTGAGGAAGAGAAGAGGAACTGGCCGGATGGAAGTTGAATGATGGTTCATAATCCCACGACCCATAAATCGCTGCCTCCTGTTGGCCACCTCCATAACCTGATGGATGCCCATATTGACTCTGTGACTCATGTCCTCCCTCACCCTGACTGTATCCTCTGCCTGTGTCTGCGTGGAAGGAGGAAGGACCACCAGCATCCCCACCGCCAGTAGTAGCACCTGTAGCACCTGACACATACGAAAATATAGAATTTATCTCCTACCAAAACCTTTTCTGATTCGAATTGATAATAAGAATTTAAGTTACTTTCAAAAACAAAAAATCAAAAGATCACGAAACCTGTAGTCTCCAGTCGCCTTTTGGCCTTTGGGGATGCTTTTTCCTGTGCCGGTGTGCTTTCTTCTTGCACCCTTGACATGAATCCTGTTCCCCTTGGCATGTGCCTCAAATAAATCTACTTCAACTGCTCAATTGCCGGGTCCTCTCGAGCAGCAACATTTGTTCTCTCAGTTTGTCCATGCACTGATGTACTTCTTAAGGATGTAGGTGCCTTGCCCATTCTAGGAGTGACTGGCCTGCTATCTGAGTCGGAGTGTCTAGCTGGCTGCAAATCATGCTGCTCCTCAGTGTCCTCAACAACCCTAGACATGTGGGCATGAGTATCTCTGGCCCTCTTTGATTTTCTTCTTAATTCGGGATCTCTTGGCTCATGTTCATCTAGTATGCCCTCTGCCCATCTTCTATCATCATCATCAAAAACAGGCTCATCAACCTGCTCTTGTGTCTCCACCCAAGACTGCAACGAATTCTCATCATCAAATAAGGCATCCACATCAATTTCTGCGGCGGCATCCCCGGCGGCGCATTTGTCTTGCAGCTGTTGTCTCAACCTCATATTCTTTATTCTCAACCTCATATTGTAGTGGCAGTACACTAATTTCTCTAATCGTTCAGCCTTTAGCCGATTGCGAACCTTCGAGTGTATAAGGCTGAACGTGCTCCAATTTCTTTCACATTGGCTTGCCGATGTTGTTTGACTGAGCACCCTAACTGCAATGAAAGCCAATGCATTGCTGCCCACATCTCAGTTGTTCACCATTATCCACCAGTCAGCTGTTCCACCAACCATAAACAAATGCATTTTAGTTGTAGAAATATATATTCATCAGGTTAAGAAATCGAAAAAATAAAATATACCTGGGCTCAATCTTCCCACAGTGTATTGCAATTGGGAGTCAGCATATGTCCCAGTCCTCATTCTGTAATGGTTCATCTACAAACATAAAGTAATACATTAACATAACTACTTAAATAAATTCTATACATGTTATTGAAAGTATCAAATAAAGGCGAACCTCTACTTCGGCCTCTAGTCTCTTTTCTGGATTCCTCGATAAACGACCAATGACTTTTAAAGTCCCTTGAAGCACCTCGCCATCAGCATGTGCATCGGCACCGTACATAAATCGAGGGTTGAGGAAATAACCTGCATTTGTGTATAATTAACTAAATGAAATTTATAAAATAACATAAAGGCATTACCCCAATTTCAGTACAATTAATCACTCACTAACTGCATGCAAGTCGTGGTGTAATGTGTTGTCCCATCTCTGGTCAATAATTTTCCACCATTTTGCATAATGTCTCGGAAGGGAATGCTGCAATTCCAATTTGGCACGGTCCATGGCCTCGTACAGATAGCCCATATCATTCTTCTCATCGCCATCCACCATTCTTAAGACCTTCACGAGGGGTGTGACTATTTTCAAGTACCGTGACACCCTGTCCCAGAATTTGTTGTCGTCCACGACGTGGCAGACATCCAGATAATTCATCTGTGCATCAACTGTGCCCTTGTCGATGTAGTTCCGCAGGGCATTGTGGTACATGAAAGCTTTCAGCTCATTTTTGTACCTGTGCAGATAAATGAAATTTGAAGCTGCATCAACTGTTACATATCAGTAAGGATAAAGTATCAAGAATTGAGATCAATCTTATACCTGTGCAAAGACTCCAAAGAAATAAAATTGGAAGCAAATCTGATTGGGCCTGCACGGATGATATCTCGCCCTCCACTGGCATGCGCCCTGAACATATTTAGTATCCTAGGATGGCCATAGATATACTGTGTGACTTTTTGTGCCTTGTCAATTGTCTTCTTCACATGTTTTTCCTTCCCTATGTCTTCAAGCATCAGATCCAGACAATGTGCTGCACATGGGAGCCAATATAAATGACTGCGCTTCTGCATCAATTTCTTCCCTGCAGTCTTGTAACTGGCTTCATTATCAGTCACCACCTGCACAACATTCTCCTCTCCAATTTGTTCTACCATGCCATCCATCAAATGAAATAAATAATTTGTATTCTTTTCATAATCTGATGTATCAACTGATTTCACAAACACTGTACCTTCGATGCAATAGACCAAAAAGTTTATCATGGACTTCTTCGTGATACCAGTCCAACCATCACACATGATGGTGCATCCTCTCTCCACCCATATATGCTTGAAGTTTTCAACCCAATCATGGAGCTCCTCAACCTCTCCCTCAAGGCCACGCCCGTATATGTCTCGACGTGAGGGGGCCTTCAAGCCAGGGCCAGCATCTGCTATGGCATCCAACATAGGTTGGAAATATTCACTTGAAGCTGCATGTGCAGGGACACCTGCATGAAAAAATTATTTGCAGATACTTTTAAATGCATGCCCTGCAATTTCTGCTGATTTTTTGACCCCTCTCAATGCTTGCTTGATTTTAGGTTGTGTAGCTTGGGGCCTTCTGTGCAGATAGCTGTCCATGGGACCTGTTCCCTGCGTATGTGGGGCAGCACCAACGTCAGGACGTCGTGCAGCTGTACTCTCATACGTCCCTGAACCCATGGCTCCCTTCCCTTTCCTTCGAGCGGCTTGTTCACGCTCCCTTGCTTCAGTCAGCTCTGGATCAGAATCCTCAGTGCCTTCCTCATCATCATCCCTCCTAACCCTTCTGCCAGAAATCTCCTCAGCAATTTCAGCCTCATCCTCAGCCCTTTGTTGCACCCTCTCCCTTTTCCCCAGAAGGCACTGGCGCATCTCTTCTCGCACCTCTCGGGGACAGTTATCACATTGTCTCACCTCTCCTCTTATCCCTGCCAAATGTTGCTTTCCTCTGGTAATTCCGCCATACATCTCCTTACCACAGTAATTGCATTTCACCTTTCTTCTCTTAGCATCAATTAAGGACATGTGGGCCCACCCCGGATCCTCCTGCCCTTGCTGCGCCTGTGTTTGCTGACGTCTAGGCATGATGCTGCATTAAGATAGTCAAAGAAAAATAGAATAGTTGTAAGTACATTGGAAAAATTACGGCTTAATTATCAATCACCCTTAGAAAAAAATAATTACCCGCATGCTCCCACCCCAAAATGTTCAATGAAGTTTAATGTAACTTCAATTGAGCTTAAACAAATCAAAATAGACAAAAGCCCCAATTTCTATGACTTAATTAGGGCTTAAGTAGCAATTAACCCTTAATCACCCTTGGAAAAAATTAATTACCCACATGCTCCCACCCCAAAATCTTCAATGAAATTTAATTTAACTTCAATTGAGTCTAAGCAAATCAAAATAGACAAAAGCCCCAATTTCTATGACCTAATTAGGGCTTAATTAGCAATTAACCCTTAATCACCCTTGGGAAAAAATAATTACCCACATACTCCCACCCCAAAATATTCAATGAAGCTTATTTTAACTTCAATTGAGCCTAAGCAAATCAAAATAGACAAAAGCCCCAATTTCTATGACCTAATTAGGATTTAATTTACAATTTTAGCCTAATCACCCTTGAAAAAATTAACTACCAACATGATAGAGGTACAAATTAAATGAAGCTTACTTGAGCTTCAATTGACCCTTACAAACCTAATTAGAGGAAAGTCCCAAATTTAATAGTCTAATTAAGATTTAATTTATAATTTTAGCCTAATCACCCTTGACAAAAATTAATTACCAACATGATAGAGGTTAAAATTAGTCAATGGAACTTAATTGAACTTTAATTGACCCTTACAAAACCTAATTAGATGAAAGCCCTAAATTTCATAGTCTAATTAGGGCTAAACTAACATTTTTAGTCTAATCAGTAAATTAAAAGAATTGTTTAACAAAATAATCATCTAAGAAATCTTACCTAGCCCTAATTAGAGCTAATTAGGGTGGTATGGGGCTAGGCTGGGCGCTGGCGGGTTGCCGATAGCAGGGGCACGGCGGGCGGGAGCGTGGGCTGGGGCGGCCCCTGGCCTGGGCTGGCCACTGGCCGGCTAGCGGGCGCGCGCAGGCAGCAGACGCACGCTGCTGCTGCTGCAGGCGGGCGGACCGGCGGAGGGTGCATCGCGCAGGGGGGGCTGGGGCCGGCTGGGCGGGCCTGTTGGCCTGCATGCTGCTGCTGCCGCGCGGGCGCCCCGCAGGCGTCGGCGACTGCGCGCGGCTGTTGCTGCTGCTCCTGGTGTTTCTGCAGCGAGGCGGGGCGGCTACGGCTACTGCTCCGCGGCTGCTGCTCCTGGTGTTTCCGCGGCGGGAGGGGAGGGGTTTCGGGGTCGGGGGGGCTGAGGGTGTAGGGGTTTCACGTGAAGAGTTCACGTGTTTCGCCCGAAACCGAATGGTTTCGGGCGAAACGGGTATCGGTTTCACCCGAAACTGATACCCCTTCCCGAAACCGTTTTAGCTACAGTGAAAGAGGCTAAAACGGTTTCGGGCACGGCCGAAACTGACAACTATGGCTCCAGCGTCGACCAAAATTCGATTCACATCATGTCCATTGATCGTCCCTCGCATATATAAGAGGTGATTGTGGCACGGAGAGGACAACATGTCTTTGTTCGTAAAGGAGATGTTAGCTGCAAATGCCTCATATGCCTGGGCTTGCAACTTTACAACATGGGCTTCATAGGCCTCTAGGTCTTGGAGTATCTTGACAAGAGCCTCCCTGAGATCTTTGCTCCAAGCAATGGCTTCCCAAATGGTGACATTTGTTGGCAACCGCTTTGTTGGCCCAGAGAGATGGCGGACAAGAAGGGGGGTTGAATTATCCCCTAGTCGAGATGGCGGATTTTAAAAACTTTCTAACCCAATTACAATTGAAGTAAAATTAACTACGTTGATTAACTAAAACTCAAGTGAGATTACAGTGTTCTCTCAAACTTTCCGATCTCACACGGATAGTTAATGCAGCTAACAGGGAAATTTTGCTCAACACAGATTACGGAGGTAGCAGTGAGTGATTGTGCAGTGAATTAAAAACCTATATAATGTACCTGTGAACGAAGATAGAAGAAATGACAATCACACAAGACACAAGGATTTTAAGGTGGTTCGGGACCACGACGGGCTCCCTACGTCCACCCCTCACCCAACCGGGTGAGGCTTCACTCCACGCTACGAAACGTAGCAACACGGGGACGAACCCCAACCACACACGCTGCTTCCGCAGCAATATCCACACGGGGACAAGCCCCAAAACGCTGCCACTGCAGCACACACACACACGACGTCGGGGATCACTCCCCGGACACTTAGACCACGCGGAGACGCAGCTCCGCCCACACACAATGATGTATCGAGTTTAACACAACACAAAGGATATGCAATAACCACACGAAATCGATCTATGATCAAATAAAGAGAGTGGAAATGAATGACTAGGGAATCTCCCTCAAATCTGCAATGAATCCCATAGATAGGTGCGCTGGACACTTATGTTCACGACGTGGAAGCCAGCCAACACCGTAGGAGTCGCCCTAGTAGAGTGTATAGTAGTGACGTTCACGCAGGTTCCTAACTGCAGAAACTTGCTAATGGCGTCCTCCCTTTCTTCCTCTTCCTTCAAGGTGCACAACACCTCTTCCTTGTTAACAAAGCCCCTTGCAAAAGGATGGAATGTGTTAGCTCTTCTCTATTTCAGAAGATAGAAATCGCAGCATTATATGGGGCAGAATATTGCTAAACAAGGGATCAAGATATGATCTCAAGGGCATCCAAGTATAAAACGGAGCATGACAAACATCTCAAATAGACAAGGGACAGATATAGAGATTTCCCCCTTTTTACAAACTCCTTTGATCTCCAGGTTGATGTGAGCCGTTGCTTGCGATGAAGACGTCTTCAGATTCGTCGCTTCATTACGCTTGCAACTCTCTTCATCAACGAGCTTCGAATCTTGACGGAATTAGATCAGATATGGCGTGGAAGTCCTCTCCAGCTCCTTCCTTTCTCACCTGCACGAAGAACACAAATGTTAGCCGCTGGAGTTCTCTCCTACGAATGAAGATGGTAGCTTCTATATACTCAAAGCAAGTAAGCACAAAAGACATATAAACCCATGTAAAAACCCTTCTAAACCACACCTAAGACATGTGGTGAAACCTTAAGGGTATAAGTGTAAAAACCCCAAACAATCGGATCTTGAAATGGGCAATTCGAAACCAATCCGGAAAACTCGTTCCGGACGAACCAGAGAAAGTGTCGACTCATGGAGTCGACACTTTTCTCACTGCGTTCAGTCCCGTTATATAAAAACAGGACCTGGGTGAAAGTGTCGACTCATTGGGTCGACACTTTTCACTAGAGGTTCTGTTTTCTTTGAAAACAGACCTCCGGCCTGTAAGTGTCGACTCTAGGAGTCGACACTTGCAGCCAGAAGTGTCCAGCCAGCAGGCTGGCCAGAAAGTGTCGACTCCTAGAGTCGACACTTTCTGTCTGGACAAGTGAAACAGCGTATCAGACAGAACAACCTGAAATAAGTGTCGACTCAGTGAGTCGACACTTTTTCTGACAGATCAGAAAACATAGTTAAAACTAAATTGAAACCCCAAACACATTATGGACCAGTAAAATACCATTAAATCCCATTCATAAACAATAGAATGACATGCATGAGGGGTCTTTAAAACACAAATCAAACCAGATTTAACAAGGAATTTTAACAACCAAAATAAGCATGATGCAACATGAGCTTTTTACGAAACTATGAGTTAAACTCACAAATCATGCGAATGCATCACATTCATTTAAGCCTCATGAAGATTTAGCAATTCTTACTATAACTTCCAAGATGTGGAAACTTAAATGAACCTGGACTTTTTGGAAGTTCAATAACATGAACACATTAAGTCACTCCATATGAAGAACCTAACTTCAAGGCTCTTCATCTCATAAGACTAACTCTTTTGAAATCTACAATAACAGAGGCTCAATTTCATCAGTCTCACATCAAATTAAACTCTCGCAATCCACTGAGACCACAGAGATTGAAATAGATTCAATCCATGAAATATTACCATTGATCCACTAGATTGAGTTACATTTAAACCTGCATGCTTATGAACCACAATATCATGATAGGGTCAGTGAAAGCTATTCATGTAACTGTTCAAACTATGGCTCTCCAAGGGAAATGAATCATGCGCACAGTTAAGGCTTAACAATCCAAGTCAGCAGCTATATGAGAAGATAGCAGACATTTAAGCCATTCTTAAGTGCATGTTTAGTTCAAAGCTTCCAAGTTCAGTCAATTCAGTCCAAAGTAGGAAAACCTAGATTTTACTTATAGTTCATACAAACCTTGACCACAATGAGATTACACATGCAATCCAAATCAAGGCTGAGCTCACATATACCATGGACAGCAAGATTCAGATATAAAGAATTTAAACTCAGCTCACTGAAAACCGCCCATGAGACCAATTAACTTGTATGGCATTCACATATGAAGTAGACTAAGTAGACTCAAAAACATCCAATCCAATAACGCACATGTGAACCAGTAAAACCTCAGGTAGTGGCACAATCAATTTGACATGTATGTCCATGACCTAAACCTATCTAAATAGTCCAAGACAAAGAACAAGGCTCAAGGAGCCAGGCCTTGCTAACCTGAATAGACAAACTGCTTCCACGAAGCATGCCAAACCTGCAAATCAAAGATGTTAACAGTAAGCTCCATAACACAAAATGATCAATGAGTATTTTCCACAATACTCACACACACAATATATTGTTATCATCAAAACCATTATCAAAGACAAAGAGGGGGAGCGCACAGAACCTAACAATCTCCCCCTTTTTGATGATCATAATATATTGTGGCCACCAAAACTCTCTCCCCCTTTGACATTATCAAAAAGTGGGGGACGAGGTGAACAGACGTGGAATGGTTAAACCGAATGAGACAGAATAGACGGTGCACGAACCCAACAATTAACCTCCCATGAAGGGAAGGTGTATAAATCAAGAATCAAGCAAGAAAGTGAGACTCTATGTGCATTTAGCAAGATGATGGAATTATGTCCACATGTGATGATTTTGAACTATAAGCAGAGAGTGTGATTGAACTATGCACATGTGTCTGATCTAACTAACCTATATGCAAAATGTCAAACCTAGCTATGCACAGAATCTATTGTGCTAAAAAGCACGTTATTCTTCCCCATTTGTCAAGTACCAAAAACCAACCGACAATGGGTTATTTAATCTGTTATTTACATGTATAACCTATAGATGCAAACTATGGAATGAAGTATGATATGAACAAGACGGATCGAGCATTCAAGCATTCAAGCACGCATAACAAGATATAGACTCATGCAAGTCCCTTCGGGACGGGTGTAAGGATAATGCAATTGATTGTTGAACATGATGTGTATGAACAATACTAAGAAGGTCGTGCTTACATAAATAAGGTACTACATTAACCATGAAAGATGACTGATTCATAAAGGATATTCAAACAATCAAACCCAAAGTGCGTAAGTGAAGATTGAGCAATGAGGTTCAAATCAATATGGAAAATCAGATTTTCTAAAGAACACTAAAAAGAACTTATCATCCATACACTTTCATACACAATACTCGAATATTAGTAGCTACGTATGACCCCAACTTTAGTTACTAAAAAATAGTGTGACTAACCTTTTGACACGAGTCATGCCCTTTGTTTCAGGGGCAATTCCCGGTTACTCAGTTTCGTCACTTTTTATGATGTGGATGAGACACTTTTCGACGCGAGTTGTACCCTTTGTCTCAGGGGCACTTCCCGACTACTCGGTGGTAAATCACACTTATTTTCATAAGGGTTTAGAATTAGTTAAGTTAATGAAGGACAGGAAGGTTAACATAGCTTGCCTACAAGAAACTAGGTGGAAAGGACATAAAGCTAAAGACATTGATGGATATAAAATTTGGTATACGGGTAATAATAACTCTAGAAATGGTGTTGCTATAATAATAGATAAAAACTTAAAAGACAGAGTTGTGGAAGTAAATAGATTGGGGGATAGACTAATGTTAATTAAACTTATCTTAGGTGAGGATATTTTGAATATAATTAGTGCATATGCACCTCAAGTAGGATTAGAAGAGAGCATTAAAAAGCAATTTTGGGAGGCTATTGATAGTTTGATCCAAAATATCCCTAGTGAAGAGAGAATCTTTATTGGAGGGGATCTTAATGGTCATGTGGGTATAGATAATAGAGGCTATGAGAGGATTCATGGAGGGTTTGGTTTTGGCAATAGAAATGATATGGGTAACACTATTCTTGATTTTGCTGTGGCCTATGATCTAGCAATTACTAATACCTTCTTTAAGAAGAGGGACGAACACTTAATAACATACAAGAGTGGAACATATGTAAGTCAAATTGACTATTTTCTCATTAGGAAGGTCGATAGAGTCTTATGTAAAGATTGTAAAGTTATTCCTGGTGAGAGTCTAGCCCCTCAACATAGGTTGTTAGTAATGGATGTCACTATCCCTAAATTCAAAAGAAAGATCATTATAAATAATTATTCCAAGATTAAATGGTGGAATTTAAAAGGTAAAAGTTTAGAAACATTTAAAAATCATCTATTAAAGGAAAATATTTAGAATTTAGAACAAGAAACTAATGTAATGTGGAATAATGTTACAAATTGTATAACGAGGGTTGCAAAACAACTCTTAGGCGAATCTAAAGGTAAAAAGAATTTAGACAAAGAGACTTGGTGGTGGAGTGAGGAAATCCAAAATACCATTAGAGTAAAAAAGGAATGCTTTAAAGTTTGGCAAACTAACAAAAATGACCAAACCCTAGAAGCCTATAAAATCGCTAAAAAGAGAGCTAAGAAAATAGTTAGCGAAGCTAAATCAAAGGCATTTGAAGATTTATATAATAAATTAGGAACCCGAGAGGGTGACAAGGACATATTTAAACTTGCTAAATTAAGAGAAAGGAAAACTAGAGATTTAGATCATGTTCGGTGCATTAAAGGTGAAGATCAAAGGGTTTTAACTAAGGATCTTGAGATTAAAGGGAGGTGGCATAGCTATTTTCAGAAGTTACTTAATGGAGATTCCGTCAAGGATTTATCTCTAGAAGGTATCCAAGAGTCCACAATATTTGATAAATATCAATATTTCAGGCGTATTAAGATGTCAGAAGTGGAGGATGCTTTAAGGAAAATGAAAGTGGGCAAGGCCTTAGGATTAGATGGCTTACCTATTGAAGTATGGAAAGGCCTAGGAGATATTGGTATTCAGTGGCTATCTAAATTTTTTAATAAAATTTTAAAGGAACGGAGAATGCCAGAAGTTTGGAGAAAAAGTGTTGTAGTTCCTTTCTATAAAAACAAAGGAGATATTCAAAGTTGTAATAATTATCGTGGAATTAAGCTTATGAGTCATACTATGAAATTTTGAGAAAGAGTAATTGAAAAACGCCTCCGATGTATGACTACTGTATCGGAAAATCAGTTTGGTTTTATGCCAAATAGATCTACTACAGAAGCTATTTTCTTACTACGGCAGCTAATGGAGAAGTATAGAGAGATGAGAAAAGATTTCTATATAGTTTTTCTTGATTTAGAGAAGGCGTACGATCGAGTACCGAGAGAATTGATTTGGTGGACATTAAGAAAGAAAGGAATCTCTCAAGGATATGTTGATTTGATTAAAGATATGTACGGCGGTGCTATTACTAGTGTTCGAACTATTGCTGGGGCGACTAGTGAATTTCCCGTTTCTATAGGTTTGCATCAAGGTTCTGCACTAAGTCCGTATCTCTTTGCCTTAGTTACGGATGAAGTAACTAAACAATTGCATGAGGATATCCCTTGGTGTATGCTATTTGCAGACGATATTGTTTTACTTGATGAGAGTATTGATGCTCTAAATGCTAAGTTAGAGCGTTGGAGACTTGCCTTGGAGTCTAAAGGTTTTTAAATTAGTAGGAGTAAGTCAGAGTTTATGCACTGTAATTTTAGTAATGGGAGAGTGGTTCAGGAAGACATGGTTCTAATTGATGGACATAACATTCCGAAGAGTAGTAGCTTTCGATATTTAGGGTCTATCATACAAGAGAATGGGGAGATTTATGATGACGTTACGCATAGGATTAAGGCAGGCTGGTTAAGATGGAGAAGTGCATCAGGTGTCCTTTGTGATCGTCGTATGCCTGTGAAACTCAAAGGGAGGTTTTATAGAACGGCTGTGAGACCTGCTTTGTTATATGGTACCGAGTGTTGGGCAGTACGAAAGGAACACATCCACAAAATGTGTGTAGCAGAGATGAGGAAGTTGAGATGGATGTGTGGCAAGACTAAGAAAGACAAGATTAGGAATGAGCGTATCCGTAAGGACTTAGGGATAGCTCCAATTGATAGCAAAATGAGAGAAAATAGACTCAGGTGGTTTGGACATGTGTTTCGTCGCCCTAACTCAGCGCCGGTTAAAAGATGTGACCAAATCTTAGTGGATGCTAGTAAAAGAGCTCGAGGAAGACCTAAAATGAGATGGTGCGATGTTATTAGGAAGGACATTAGTTCCTTGAATTTAAATATGAATATTGCACTTGATAGAAATCTTTGGCGGAACAGGAATCATGTAGCCGACCCCAATTAATTGGGATAAGGCTCTGATGATGATGATGATGATGATTAGTTTCTCCTTTCGACGCGAGTTTCTTCCTTTATTTCAGGGGAGATTCCCGGCTACTTGGATCCACGTTCCACTTATACAAATTTTTTGGTGGGGTAAACAAATTTTTCCTCACGAGACATGTAATTTCTATGTAGAGAATCAATAGCCCTCTACAGTGTAGAGTAGAAAATAGTAATCCTTATTAGATTGAATCATTATCTCAAAAGGTGCATTTTGTGTGGGTGGTTGTATTGAATGTAAAAGATGAATTAGCCTTATTACAGTAATGTCTCCCCCTAAATGTATGCACGGTTATAAAAAAATCTCCCCCTTAATATATGCCATGTAGCAAACATGTCTAAATCAATGCATTTTCATCTAGTAAGGAATGAGTCATAGAAGGAGTCAAAAAGATGGGTGATATACTATATACAATCAAACATGCATTAAGATTTGATTTTCAAGCAAGTTGATTATCGGTACTTGGCGGAGAACGTAGGTCCGAAGACCACCTCACGCGTAGTGAAAGCTTCCGGCTGAACATAATCCAACCTTCCACTAACACCATTTTATATACCGAATAATCATGGCATTCAAGCACAGAAATATGCAAAGGTGAGTTGTTATTTGCAAAAAGTAAGCAAGAGTACGAAAGACTCTATGCACAGTGAAAAGCATTCAAAGCCAAATTTATTTGCACAGCGAAAGAGAAGGTGTGTATAAAGAACCATATATGTGCAAGATTAAGCATTCAAGACAACTACTCATCAGACTCAGAAGATTTGAACATTTCAAAAGATGCCAAAATCAGTGAACCAACATTTGCAAACATTTTCCTTCAAACATAATTTTTGCCTTTTTCAGATTTTTCAAAATGAACCTAAGCAAAATGATCTTCAAAAACAAACCATTTTTGTTCCTCGCCTTGAGAGACCATTACTTATTGACTTTCCTTAGCCTCAAGGCGCCCCTGCAAAACAGATTCTCATTTTGGACATTTGGGTACCCAAGTCATCTTGGGTCCCGAGGGGTTAGTTCTAGCATGAACAATTATATTTTTCTTGTTTTTCCTCTCATACCATTCATCATCGGCCCTCATCATGGTACAATCGTCCATAGAATGTCCATTCAGGCCACAATAAAAATAATGAGAAGATTTCCTTTTTATGAACCAATTTTCATCATTTTTCATCACATAATAATCATTCATTACATGTCCAAAACTGCCACAGTAATGACATGGAAAGTCCTTTTTAGCATACCATTTATCATCATTTTTCTTTGTAAAGTAATTTTCAAAAACATGACCATGTAATCCACAGTAATAGCAATGAACATTGAAGTTTTTCTTCATAGGTTTTTCATGATGTTTGGAATCATCAACAAATTCCATTCTTGACTTCAATGCCTCATTATCATCGAATTTCATCAAAGAACAATCATACATGTCATGACCAAAATTCTCGCAGTAATAATATGAAATATTCCTTCTTTTTCTTGATGCATGATTATGTTTAACAGTTGAGAATTTTTCATGTACACGAGCAATCATCAATATTTTTCAATTTTTGATTTTCTTTATCACAAGTAGGGAGTGACTCATTCAAATTCTTAATCTCATTTTCCAATGATGAGATATGCAGTTCACAATTAACAAGCTGTTCTTCACACAAAGCAACTTTATCATTCAACATAGAATTGATAGATTTGTAGCTTGCAACTTCCTGTTCTAAAACATGAATGTTTTCAAGATCATCAACAACATGTTTTCCTTTTTCAAACATATGGAGTTTATTAACCAATGAACTGTTTTGATATTTCAATTTCTTAATCTCTTCAGCAACTTTTTCATTTTGATAACTCACATTTACATCAACCATTTTATTCATGGTTTCATTGCATTCAAATTTATCATTCATATTCCTGAAGCTTTCTATTTCCTTTCTCAGATCGTTCAGCTTTTCATTCTGAATGAGTTCATTGAGCAAGATTTGATCACATTCCGAACAACTCAATTTACTTCTGGAATCCTTTTCGACGTTTTCAACTTTTGAAATCTTAGCCAATAAAGATTCATTTTCATTTCTCAAACATGTAATGGTTTCTTTATGGCTATCAATATCAAGCATGGAAGACTTAACTAATTTCTCAAATTCTGTGCATTTTCCACATGAAGAGTTTTCAATTTGAGAACACTTAGCACATGGAGAATTAACATGTGAAACATCATCAAGTTTCTTTTTCATAATTCTATTTTCAGATTTTAATGCTTTGTATCTATCAACTAACTCATCGTAAGCATCTATCAATTCATCATAACTCAATTCATCTTCCTCATCAGAGTCGGAGTTAGAGTTTACCTTCGAACTCTCCTCGCTTTAACGCTCAATTTCATTGTTTGCAACTAAGCAGTCACCGTCGTTGCAGCTTTCTTTTTGGGCTTCGCTCAGCCCGTCCCAAATTTCTTTGGCTGTCCTACAAGACAAAACAAATGGAAATTGATTAGTGTCCAAGGCAGCCTTAAGAGCATTCAAAACTAACACATTATCCGAATTCATTTTCTTATGTTCATCAGTCCACCTTAATTCATTTTTGGGTAAGACATGTGGACCATGAGAGATTAATTTCATGAGTTTCGGATCAAACCAGTAATCCAAACACAAAATTTTCCTAGCCATGAAGCATAATTAAAACCATTGAAAACAGGAATAGAATTCAAGCTAGCCATCATGAAAACGATCTTTACTCCTAGACCGTGAGGTCCACTAAAAAATCAGAGACTGGGCTCTGATACCAATTGTTGGCCCAGAGAGATGGCGGACAAGAAGGGGGGTTGAATTGTCCCCTAGTCGAGATGGCGGATTTTAAAAATTTTCTAACCCAATTACAACTGAAGTAAAATTAACTACGTTGATTAACTAAAACTCAAGTGAGATTACAGTGTTCTCTCAAACTTTCCGATCTCACACGGATAGTTAATGCAGCTAACAGGGAAATTTTGCTCAACACAGATTACGGAGGTAGCAGTGAGTGATTGTGCAGTGAATTAAAAACCTATATAATGTACCTGTGAACGAAGATAGAAGAAATGACAATCACACAAGACACAGGGATTTTAAGGTGGTTCGGGACCACGACGGGCTCCCTACGTCCACCCCTCACCCAACCGGGTGAGGTTTCACTCCACGCAACGAAACGTAGTAACACGGGGACGAACCCCAACCACACACGCTGCTTCCGCAGCAATATCCACACGGGGACAAGCCCCAAAACGCTGCCACTGTAGCACATACACACACGACGTCGGGGATCACTCCTCGGACACTTAGACCACGCGGAGACGCAGCTCCGCCCACACACAATGATGTATCGAGTTTAACACAACACAAAGGATATGCAATAACCACACGAAATCGATCTATGATCAAATAAAGAGAGTGGAAATGAATGACTAGGGAATCTCCCTCAAATCTGCAATGAATCCCATAGATAGGTGCGCTGGACACTTATGTTCACGACGTGGAAGCCAGCCAACACCGTAGGAGTCGCCCTGGTAGAGTGTATAGTAGTGACGTTCACGCAAGTTCCTAACTGCAGAAACTTGCTAATGGCGTCCTCTCTTTCTTCCTCTTCCTTCAAGGTGCACAACACATCTTCCTTGTTAACAAAGCCCCTTGCAAAAGGATGGAATGTGTTAGCTCTCCTCTATTTCAGAAGATAGAAATCGCAGCATTATATGGGGCAGAATATTGCTAAACAAGGGATCAAGATATGATCTCAAGGGCATCCAGGTATAAAACGGAGCATGACAAACATCTCAAATAGACAAGGGACAGATATAGAGATTTCCCCCTTTTTACAAACTCCTTTGATCTCTAGGTTGATGTGAGCCGTTGCTTGCAATGAAGACGTCTTCAGATTCGTCGCTTCATTCCGCTTGCAACTCTTCATCAACGAGCTTCGAATCTTGACGGAATTAGATCAGATATGGCGTGGAAGTCCTCTCCAGCTCCTTCCTTTCTCACCTGCACGAAGAACACAAATGTTAGCCGCTGAGTTCTCTCCTACGAATGAAGATGGTAGCTTCTATATACTCAAAGCAAGGAAGCACAAAAGACATATAAACCCATGTAAAAACCCTTCTAAACCACACCTAAGACATGTGGTGAAACCCTAAGGGTATAGGTGTAAAAATCCCAAACAATCGGATCTTGAAATGGGCAATTCGAAACCAATCCGGAAAACTCGTTCCGGACGAACCAGAGAAAGTGTCGACTCATGGAGTCGACACTTTTCTCACTGCGTTCAGTCCCGTTATATAAAAACAGGACCTGGGTGAAAGTGTCGACTCATTGGGTCGACACTTTTCACCAGAGGTTCTGTTTTCTTTGAAAACAGACCTCCGGCCTATAAATGTCGACTCTAGGAGTTGACACTTGCAGCCAGAAGTGTCCAGCCAGCAGGCTGGCCAGAAAGTGTCGACTCCTAGAGTCGACACTTTCTGTCTGGACAAGTGAAACAGCGTATCAGACAGAACAACCTGAAATATGTGTCGACTCAGTGAGTCGACACTTTTTCTGACAGATCAGAAAACATAGTTAAAACTAAATTGAAACCCCAAACACATTATGGACCAATAAAACACCATTAAATCCCATTCATAAACAATAGAATGACATGCATGAGGGGTCTTTAAAACACAAATCAAACCAGATTTAATAAGGAATTTTAGCAACCAAAATAAGCATGATGCAACATGAGCTTTTTACGAAACTATGAGTTAAACCCACAAATCATGCGAATGCATCACATTCATTTAAGCCTCATGAAGATTCAGCAATTCTTACCATAACTTCCAAGATGTGGAAACTTAAATGAACCTGGACTTTTTGGAAGTTCAGTAACATGAACACATTAAGTCACTCCATATGAAGAACCTAACTTCAAGGCTCTTCATCTCATAAGACTAACTCTTTTGAAATCTGCAATAACAGAGGCTCAATTTCATCAGTCTCACATCAAATTAAACTCTCGCAATCCACTGAGACCACAGAGATTGAAATAGATTAAATCCATGAAATATTACCATTGATCCACTAGATTGAGTTACATTTAAACCTACATGCTTATGAACCACAATATCATGATAGGGTCAGTGAAAGCTATTCATGTAACTGTTCAAACTATGGCTCTCCAAGGGAAATGAATCATGCGCACAGTTAAGGCTTAACAATCCAAGTCAGCAGCTATATGAGAAGATAGCAGACATTTAAGCCATTCTTAAGTGCATGTTTAGTTCAAAGCTTCCAAGTTCAGTCAATTCAGTCCAAAGTAGGAAAACCCAGGTTTTACTTATAGTTCATACAAACCTTGACCACAATGAGATTACACATGCAATCCAAATCAAGGCTGAGCTCACATATACCATGGACAACAAGATTCAGATATAAAGAATTTAAACTCAGCTCACTGAAAATCGCCCATGAGACAATTAACTTGTATGGCATTCTCATATGAAGTAGACTAAGTAGACTCAAAAACATCCAATCCAATAACGCACATGTGAACCAGTAAAACCTCAGGTAGTGGCACAATCAATTTGACATGTATGTCCATGACCTTAACCCATCTAAACAGTCCAAGACAAAGAACAAGGCTCAAGGAGCCAAGCCTTGCTAACCTGAATAGACAAACTGAAAACCTGAATAGACAAACTGCTTCCACGAAGCATGCCAAACCTGCAAATCAAAGATGTCAACAGTAAGCTCCATAACACAAAATGATCAATGAGTATTTTCCACAATACTCTCACACACAATATATTGTTATCATCAAAACCATTATCAAAGACAAAGAGGGGGAGTGCACAGAACCTAACACGCTTCATATGGTAGATGATTTTGCGGTCCGCCCGAGCATGGGCCTTGTCAAATGGCGGGATGATCTCCGCCAGAGTCTTCGGAGCCCTGCGAGGCTTCTCCCACTTAGAAGGACGTTCCTCGCTCTGGCGCTCCACATTTTCCTGGAATAGTGGTGCCAGAGATGCCTCCAGAGGTGGCAACGGTCCATCCTGTTCGTCCTCATTAGAAGGACCTGCTTGGCTCACGGGCTCAACCCTGTCAGAGGGACCAGCTTGCTCTGACGTCTCATCCTGCACAGGCGGCTTAGCTGGCTCTCCTTCGTCATCAGAAGAGGCGATTATGAAGGGGACACCACCCGATTTCCTGGGTTCCGGGATAGGGCCCGAACTTTTCGAGGATTCGAGGATGACGGGGATACCCCATACTTGAGTTTCTGGGATGGGGCTTGGCTCTTCCCCTCTGAATAATATGACTCGCTCGAGAGTTAGGGGATCGTCACGTCCGCGTCCTCGGCCACGACCTCAGCTATTTTTTGCCGGGCGACGCTGATATGTCGCCATAGGAGCCTTGCCCCCGGTGTTATCAGCCAGAGTGCTTTGTCTCGAAGGAGAGTTGATGTTGTCGGGCAGCGGGATCGCCACCATGTTCCAGGAGAGCTCTTGCAGCATTTCCTCGAGCATCTCGACGGTGAGCTCCTCATACTTGTAAAATAAGGAGAGCTCTTCCGAGATTGGACACTCCGCACCTTCTTCGAGACAGTGAGCCATCTTCCGGAGCCACTGAAGAAGCCGGGCTTTATGCCGTCCCAGGGAATGTATTTGTCCAGAGTGACGACCCTGGTGGGGCGAGGGGGAGTATACTCCTCCAGCTCATCTATGAGCTTTTGTAGTCGTTGCAAAGAAGTTGGCTCCTTGGGGGCCTCCATAGCTGCCGCTTGCTTAGCTTGCTTTTTCAACCTCCTCTTCAAATTCTTCCTACGATTATTCTCTTGCTTTTTTTGACGTGTCGCCTCTTGAGAAGAAAGTGGGCTTGGTATTGGAGGTGGGACTGATTTGCCCTCGAAATTTTACATTTTGCTCCGGGCCGGCTCCTTAGGAGCCTTGGTCCCACGACTTCTTCGGGGAGCAACCTGAGTCCAATCGGCCTCCTCTAGTTGCACCTGGAAGCTGGCATTGATCGCTCGAGCAATTATGTCAGGTGGTAGCTCCTGGAACTCTGCCAGGCCGAAGTGGAGCTCTTGGGGGCTTTGCAATTCCACCAATTTTGCTTTGATTGGCGACTCTGCCTGTTCGAGCTGCTGAGGTCTCTCTACCATCGACGACCTTGTTGGCTCGCCACGAGGTTTTGCTTCGGGCTCCCTCGCCCTGGCTTTGCCTTTATTGTATGGCTGAGGGTTTCCCTCTATAACGGTGCCAGGTTGACACAGCCTGGAAAGGGGTTTGGAACCTCCTCCCGCGGCTTGGCTTTTTGGGCTCTAGGCCTTAGCCCCCTCGCACCTAGCCTTGTCTTTGGGGTTTGGCTGAGAGCTGTTGCCTGTGGACTTGCCCGGCTGGACCTGCTGAGAGGTGGGCTTAGTCTCCTGTGGCTTGGTCTACTCTGTTGAGCTTGCCGGAGAATCTTCTTAGCGACCTCTTTAAGACACCGTCTCGCCATCGAATTCCCTTGCGCATCGATCTCCCCTTTTTGGATGAGGACTTCAATGCAATTCCGAACCTCCGGGCATTCCCCAGTGGGGTGGGACATCCTGACATGATATTTACAATAGCGGGAATGGCTTGTGGCCGTCTCATTATAGTAGGACGGCGGATCACGCGCCATCACTCGATCTTCTTCCATGAGCTTGTCAAAAATTTTCTCAGTGTCGACCTTGGGGAAAGAGCACTGATGAGAGGGTCGCCACCCTGGATACCACAATGTGGACTGGGGCGTTTAGGAACTGACTCCTTCCTCACTCGGCTCCGAGAGTTGGAAAGCAGTTGAGGCATGTATGACATTGATGGAGAAATTCAAGCTTTCCCATCCATGCGGCTGCGGCGGGTTGACTAAGAAGTCTCCCATATTGATCACTCCTCGCCTAATCAAGTCTTCAGCGAGGTCCTTGAAGGGCTGGCAATCATGGATAATATGGCCTATGACCTCGTGGTATGGGCAATAGCCCTAGTGTAATGCGGCGCCTGGTGCCTGCTGGCTGGGTGACGCCGGGAGGTTTAGTAGGCCTTCTCGTCGACACGCAAAGAAGATGTGCAGGGTCTTCTCGCGAGGGAAAGAATATAGCTTCTCTGGCTCCTCGCCTTCAGATGAATCAAAGGATTCTTCAGAGAGCCAACCTCTGAGTGGAGTCCGAGTAGTGGATGATACACCTGCCTCCCGTATATGGGTTGGAGCTTGCCCCCTAGCAAATGGGCCAAAGGGGAAGGTGGCCAACTGCTCATCAAAACTTTCCAAGAATTGCAGCAGACGCCTTTGTTCCAGCTGTAGCTGTCGGATTTCCCCTCGGATCTTCTGAATAGTCCTCCACAGTGCCAGGCAATCAGGGAGTGAGGAGGGAGCAACTCCGCGGCCGGTATTGGGCTGTTGGTTCGATGGCCTGGCTTCGAAGGCATTGAAGCTCGAAGTAGTCGCCACCATATAAACCACATTGGCCGATAGGTTTGGTCGACTCCAGGCGTGAGGCTGTGGCGGATCGACCGCATGCCCCAGCATGTTTATCAAGCCTTTTTGAATAAGCTCGTCTGCTATGTTCTTGAAAACATAACAGTCCCCAACGGTGTGACCCAACCTTTGGTGATATACACAATAAGTAGGGTCATCTGTTCTATCCACCTCTGAGGGCTTCCGGGGATCTGGTAGGGTGGTGAGCTTTTCTTTCATGCACAGATCAAAGAGCATCTTGGTATGCTCTTTTCTGAAGGAATAAGGCGCCTTCATACGCTCTGCTAACAGAGACGCATTCGCCTTGGCATCGGGCTTCTTGCCATTGCCTTTTGATTTTTCTTTCCCTTTGTCTCCATTTGTCAGGGAGAAGTCCATAACATTTACCTCCTTGCCGTTGGCCAGGCGGTCCTCGGAGGATTTGTCTTTGGTAGAAGCATGTATAGGATGATCAGTGAAGAACATCTCAATCTCCGCCACCACCATGTTCAGCTGGTCGAAGCTTCTGATGTTTGAGCCCAAAAGTTTTTCACTAACCTCCGCCGATAAACCCCTGCGGCATATGGTGATCACGTCTTCGGGCATTGGAGAGTTATCGCAGCGCATGGTGACGTCCCTCCACCGCTTGATGAAGTCCAATGTGGTCTCACCTTTCCTCTGTCTGAGGGCACAGAGTTCCACGAGAGAGACTTTGCGTTCGGCCATCTGGAAACGATCGACAAACTTTTTCTGCATGTCAGCCTCATTAGCCAATGAATTGGGCTTCAGCCTTGAATACCACTGAAAGGTGGTGCTTGTCAAAGACGTGGCAAAGTACTGTAGCAAATATGATTCTTCCAGCGCCAGCTCACCCATGGCCGTCATGTAGTAGGCCAGATGTTCATGTGGCGAGCCCTGCCTATTGAACTTCTGAAGTTTCGGGACCTTCGGGCAATCAGGCGGAAGTTTCTTGAATTGATGGTGAAGGGGATAGGGTACGCTGTACAAATCAACGGTAGCCACACCCTCACCATGTTGAGCAAATTTCGCCTCCACAATTCGCTCGATCATCTGCCTTTGCGCCATGAGACTTTCTGCGGCAGGAGTGGTGGAGGACCGCACATTGGCTTCATGTTGTTGCACTTCAAATTTCACCGCCACCAGTAACTCGGTCGCTTGCTAGGGCAAAGGGCCTGACACCCTTGGTCAGTGAAGAATTGGCCGAGCGAACTGGGTCAGATGCTGGAGCAGAGGGCCTGACACCCCCGGCAACTGATCTGTCGACCGAGCGGGCTCAGCCAATTTTTGAAGTCAAGGACCTGACATCCCTGACGGTTGCTTTGTTGACCGAGCGGACCCGGCCAGTTGCTGGAGCCGAGGACCTGACACCCCCGACGATTGCTTTGTTGACTGACCGGACCCGGCCAGTTGTTGAAGTTGAGAGCCTGACACCCCGGGTAGTTGCTACTGCAGGCGTGGCTGAACTGACTTCAGTCACGGGTACGACGTCCAAAAAGAAGGGTCAGCCGACGACTGGCGGAAAGTCACCGAAGACGAGCGGAGTCGCCAGGTATCCGAACCTGGCATGGTTGGCGATGACCTGAGCGCCGTATGTGACGGCTGCCATCGTCGTCTTGCTGTTATCGGTGGTGGTGGTGCGTGGCAAGAATGGAGTGGCGTGCCAATACACAAAGAGCCCTCAAGTGAGTAAAGAAATGTGCCCTCCTCTTCCCGTCCGGTAAGAGGAAGAGGGGCAATCAGAACCTTGAAGAAGGTTTGGGGGTTTCTTTGACAGAAAGAAGAAAGGCGGAAAAGGTCCCACCGGGCGTGCCAGTCTGTTGGCCACAGAATATATATTCAAAATTTGGTGGTGTTCTTTTTGAAAAGAAATATTTTTATATAAGGGTTTATTCCGTGGGCATGGTTGGCGGTTTCGGCCGAAACCGATACGTTTCGGCCGAAACGTATCGGTTTCGGCCATAACCGATACGAAAACGGGCCTAATAACTGTAGCAACCCGAAACGTAAGTGAGATATCGGTTTCGGGCGAAACCGATACTGGTTTCGCCCGAGCCCGGTCGGTTTCGGCCCGAAACCTGTTAGTTTCGGCCGAAACTTGTGATATTCCTTTCGCCTCCCTCCCGAAACCCCACTTCCGCAGAAGTTCCGCCGCTGCTGCAACGGTTTCGGCCGAAACCCTCCCCCCCGCCGTGCTGTGCTGCTGCCGGGTGCTGCTGCTGCCGGGTGCTGCTGCTGCCGCCGCTCTGCTGCTGCTGCCGTGCTGCACTGCTGGCTGCTGCGGCTGCTGCTGTGCTGCAGCTGCTGCCTCCTGCCTGCTGCGGCTGCGGCTGGGCCGGGCTGGCCGGCTGCGGCCCGTGCGAGCCTGCTGCCTGCGAGGTGGGCCTGCGACCCTGCTGCCTGCGAGCCTGCTGCCTGCGAGGTGCTGCTGCTGCCTCCCTGCCTGCTGAAGCCTGAAGCTGCTGGCTGTTGCTGCTGCTGCCGGGCCTCCCTGCCTGTGGAGTGTGGAGCTGCTGTGCGCTGCCGGCTGCTGCTGCTGTGCTTGTTTAGGCCTTTAGGGGGCAGGGGGCTGTCCACACTCCACACGTCCACATCGACCGTCCGACTGCTACTGCGGAGGTAAATTTTGTGGAGGTAAATTTAGGGATTTTTATGTTTTGTGTTTTTTTGGTTGAGTTGTTGAATTTTTTTTTGTTGTAGGTTAAATGTTGTATTGTAGGTTAATTTAAAACCATGATTAGATTTTTAACACTTCTAATTAAACCCTAATTAGAAGTTTATATTTGGGGCTTTTCTTTAATTAGGTTTAGTAAGGGTCAATTAGGGCGCAATTAAGTTTCATTGACTAATTTGAAGCGGGAGCATGCTGGTAGTTAATTAATTCGAAGGGTGATTAAGGGTTAATTGCTAATTAAGGGTTAATTAGTTCATAAAAATTGGGGCTTTTGTCTAAATCGGTTTGTTTAGGCTAAATTGAAGTTCAATTAAGCTTCATTGAAGATTTTGGGGTGGGATCATGCTGACAATTGATTTTTTCAAAAGGTGATTAAGGGGTAAATGATAATTAACGGTTAATTAGTATATAAAATTTGGGGCTTTTGTCTAAGTCAGTTTGCTTAGGCTAAATTGAAGCTCAATTAAACTACATTGAAGATTTTGGGGTGGGATCATACTGGTAATTGATTTTTTGCAAGGGTGATTAAGGGTTACTTGCTAATTAAGGGTTAAGTTTTTAATTGTACTTATACCTTTTTGTGTGTCACTGTCTTAATGCAGCATCATGCCTAGACGTCAGCAAACACAGGAGCAGCAAGGGCAGGAGGATCCGGGGTGGACCCACATGTCTTTAATAGATGCTAAGAGAAGAAAGGTGAAATGCAATTACTGTAGTAAGGAAATGTATGGCGGAATTACCAGAGGAAAACAACATTTGGCAGGGGTAAGAGGAGAGGTCAGACAATGTGACAACTGTCCCCGAGAGGTGCGAGAAGAGATGCGCCAATGCCTTCTGGGGAAAAGGGAGAGGGTGCAACAAAGGGCTGAGGATGAGGCTGAAATTGCTGAGGAGATTTCTGGCAGAAGGGTTAGAAGGGATGATGATGAGGAAGGCACTGAGGATTCTGATCCAGAGCTGACTGAAGCAAGGGAGCGTGAACAAGCCGCTCGAAGGAAAGGGAAGGGAGCCATGGGATCAGGGACCTATGAGAGTACAGCTGCACGACGTCCTGACGTTGGTGCTGCCCCACATACGCAGGGAACAGGTCCCATGGACAGCTATCTGCACAGAAGGCCCCAAGCTACACAACCTAAAATCAAGCAAGCAATGAGAGGGGTCAAAAAATCAGCAGAAGTTGCAGGGCATGCATTTAAATCTATTTGCAAATGGTTTTTTCATGCAGGTGTCCCTGCACATGCAGCTTCAAGTGAATATTTCCAACCTATGATAGATGCCATAGCAGATGCTGGCCCTGGCTTGCAAGCCCCCTCACGTCGAGACATATACGGGCGTGGCCTTGAGGGAGAGGTTGAGGAGCTCCATGATTGGGTTGAAAGCTTCAAGCATATATGGGTGGAGAGAGGATGCACCATCATGTGTGATGGTTGGACTGGTACCACGAAAAAGTCCATGATAAACTTTTTGGTGTATTGCATCAGCGGTACAGTGTTTGTGAAATCAGTTGATGCATCAGATTATGAAAAGAATGCAAATTATTTGTTTCATTTGATGGATGGCATGGTAGAACAAATTGGAGAGGAGAATGTTGTGCAGGTGGTGACTGATAATGAAGCCAGTTACAAGGCTGCAGGGAAGAAATTGATGCAAAAGCGCAGTCATTTATATTGGCTCCCATGTGCAGCACATTGTCTTGATCTGATGCTTGAAGACATAGGGAAGGAAAAGCATGTGAAGAAGACAATTGACAAGGCACAAAAAGTCACACAGTATATCTATGGCCATCCTAGGATACTAAATATGTTCAGGGCGCATGCCAGTGGAGGGCGAGATATCATCCGTGCAGGCCCAACCAGATTTGCTTCCAATTTTATTTCTTTGGAGTCTTTGCACAGGTATAAGATTGATCTCAATTCTTGATACTTTATCCTTACTGATATGTAGCAGTTGATGCAGCTTCAATTTTCATTTATCTGCACAGGTACAAGAATGAGCTGAAAGCTTTCATGTACCACAATGCCCTGCGGGAATACATCGACAAGGGCAATGTTGATACACAGATGGATTATCTGGATGTCTGCCACGTCGTGGACGACAACAAATTCTGGGACAGGGTGTCACGGTACTTGAAAGTAGTCACACCTCTCGTGAAGGTCCTAAGAATGGTGGATGGCGATGAGAAGAATGATATGGGCTATCTATACGAGGCCATGGACCGTGCCAAATTGGAGTTGCAGCATTCCCTTCCCAGACATTATGCAAAATGGTGGAAAATTATTGACCAGAGATGGGACAACACATTACACCATGACTTGCATGCAGCTGGTGAGTGATTAATTGTACTGAAATTGAGGTAATGCCTTTATGTTATTTTATAAATTTTATTTAGTTAATTATACACAAATGCAGGTTATTTCTTCAACCCTCGATTTATGTACGGTGCCGATGCACATGTTGATGGCGAGGTGCTTCAAGGGACTTTAAAAGTCATTGGTCGTTTATCGAGGAATCCAGAAAAGAGACTAGAGGCCGAAGTAGAGGTTCGCCTTTATTTGATACTGTCAATAACATGTATAGAATTTATTTAAGTAGTTATGTTAATCTATTACTTTATGTTTGTAGATGAACCATTACAGAATGAGGACTGAGACATATGCTGACTCCCAATTGCAATACGCTGTGGGAAGAGTGAGCCCAGGTATATTTTATTTTTTGGATTTCTTAACCTGATGAATATATATTTTTACAACTAAAATGCATTTTTTTATGGTTGGTGGAACAGCTGACTGGTGGATAATGGTTAACAACCGAGATATGGGTAGCAATGCATTGGCTTTCATTGCAATTAGGGTGCTCAGTCAAACAACATCAGCAAGTCAATGTGAAAGAAATTGGAGCACGTTTAGCCTTATACACTCAAAGGTTCGCAATCGGCTAAAGGCTGAACGGTTAGAGAAATTAGTGTACTGCCACTACAATATGAGGTTGAGAATAAAGAATATGAGGTTGAGACAACAGCTGCGAGACAAACGCGCCGCCGGGGATGCCGCCGCAGAAATTGATGTGGATGCCTTATTTGATGATGAGAATCCGTTGCAGTCTTGGGTGGAGACACGAGAGCAGGTTGATGAGCCCGTTTTTGATGATGATGATAGAAGATGGGCAGAGGGCATACTAGATGAAGATGAGCAAAGGGATCCCGAATTAAGAAGAAAATCAAAGAGGGCCAGAGATACTCATGCCCACATGTCTAGGGTTGTTGAGGACACTGAGGAGCAACATGATTTTCAGCCAGCTAGACACTCCGACTCAGATAGCAGGCCAGTCACTCCTAGAATGGGCAAGGCACCTACATCCTTAAGAAGAAGTACATCAGTGCATGGGCAAACTGAGAGAACAAATATTGCTGCTCGAGAGGACCCGGCAATTGAACAGTTAAAGCAGATTTATTTGAGGCACACGCCAAGGGGAACAGGATTCATGTCAAGGGTGCAAGAAGAAAGCACACCGGCACAGGAAAAAGCATCCCCAAAGGCCAAAAGGCGACTGGAGACTGCAGGTTTCGTGATCCTTTGATTTTTTATTTTGGAAAGTAACTTAAATTCTTATTATCAGTTCGAATCAGAAAAGGTTTTGGTAGGAGATAAATTATATATTTTCGTATGTGCCAGGTGCTACAGGTGCTACTACTGGCGGTGGGGATGCTGGTGGTCCTTCCTCCTTCCACGCAGACACAGGCAGAGGATACAGTCAGGGTGAGGGAGGACATGAGTCACAGAGTCAATATGGGCATCCATCAGGTTATGGAGGTGGCCAACAGGAGGCAGCGATTTATCGGTCGTGGGGTTATGAACCATCATTCAACTTCCATCCGGCCAGTTCCTCTTCTCTTCCTCAAGATTCTTATGCTGATACTGGATTCGGCTCAAGCCAACCAAACACTCCAAGAGGGATCCAAAGAGGGATGCAGGACTTGGCTACCTCATTGTTTGGTTATAGTGAATATAGACCATACATGCAACATGGTTATGGGTATCAACATCAAGGGCCAGACGATGAGGGAGAAGGTTCTTCTAATAATTATTATCCATATTAGGTAAGAATCAATGAATTTTTGTAACAATTATTTTATCTATTTTGTCTAATTTTGTACTGCTTGTATTAATGTACAATGGAATATTACTTTAACTATCACATGTTCAATGTTTGAAGTTCAATTTTTGTAGTTGTCTACTTCAAAGTTATTGCACTAACTTATTCAGTCAAATGCATGTGTAATGATTTTTGTGATTTTAAGTGATTATTAATATTTTTTATGATTTTTTATCATATTTTTTAGAATTAATTTAATTTTTTTGACCTTTTATATGGGTTTCGGCCGGTTTCGGCCGAAACCGAAACCGAAACCGAGTCAACTCGGTTTCGGACCCGGGCGAAACCGAGACCGAAACCGAGTTTGCCATCCTTGTCCGTGGGTGCGCATCATATCAGACGATTTGGGTTCGAGTGCTGGATCTTTCCCCGCTGACTGCAGTCAGTGTTGATTTACATTGGCCTAACGTCCGAGCAACTTTGTTTGACTATCAAAGAAATCTTAAAGTCCTCTACATAGATTTTGATGTTGAGGGCCTGCTCGCTTAGGTGACTCACAATTACCCCACTCATTCACCACCTACAGACTGATAGAACTAAAGTTTCATTAAAGGCCTCTTAAGTTCAGGCAACACCCTAAAATTTAGGAGTATGAATGCAATTCTGCGGAAGCCATAGACATCTTTGAAGTGGCGGGAGGTTTCCTAGACCCCGGGAGGTATTTTGGTAATTTTATGTTTCCAGGGGTATTTTGATAATTTTACTAGGCCAGCGGTGTTTCTGAAATTTCCGGGTCGGAGAGAAGGTAGGACGGGATCCCTGGCCTCCCAAGGCGTTGAGGCCACTTGTGAAGGGTTTTAGGGGATAGTAGGCCATTTCTAGGTCATAGAGGTATTTTAGTAATTTTACCAGACCCCTTATAGACTTAGGTTCAAGGTGGCACCCCAGTGTTGGACTGAGTTGGTAGTGTCCCCGAACCAAAGGGGTGATGAGGGGCTTCGTAGAAGGTGCACATACGTCAATTTGCAAAGGTAGGGGCATGTATGCAATTTCTCGAAAGTCAGGATTTTTTTATAATTTTTCTCTAACGGGTATGCAATGAAAATCTGCAAAGTACATTGAATATATTTAGGGCCCAAGTGGGTACAAGGGTTGTCGGCGAGTTATCGACTGTACATCACAGATATCGGCACTAACGCGGGAAGTAGGGGCGTAGCCCTAATTACAAACAGGGTAAAAGGATTTTTGTTTCTCGCAATCCCAGGGAGGATATTTGTGTAATTCTCCCATTATAGGGGCAGAACTACATAATTTAACTGTCTCGGGACGTATAAACTCACAAACATAGCCCGCAGAGGGGCATAATTACGAACATACCCCTTAGGGGCATAAATACAAGACTCAGGGATCACCTACCCCTTAAGGGTCAAAACAATGAACAATTTGATGCTAACTCGATGCTTGATGCTTGTTCTTCGATCTCCACTTGATTGCCTCCTTCTGGACCCCAGGGGGTTTGTTTATAGAAGTTGGAAGGCTACTCAGGTGTCTTTGAACCCGTACGGGGTGAATGGGCTGAAAATGACCCCGGGAGGGTCTTTTTTTTTCTTTGCTGCGAGAGAGAGAGAGGGCAGCGGGTTTATTGAACCCGTACGAGGTCCAAACACACCGGGGTCAATGGTCTGCCCGGGGTCATTTGACCCCGGAGAGCCTGATGTGGGCGCCCCGAAACCCCTGTTATCTGCCATGGAGCCTGCATATCAAATGAAGAGGGAGGTGACAATCACCTTATAGTCACCATTGGCCAAGGAGGTGACCGGAACCCCCGGGGGAGAGAAAAGGGGGGTGACCACACTCCATCCCTCTTCACATGGAGCAGGGTGGTGCATCACCCCGGGGAGGTCCGTGCTGTGGAGAGGTCCAGTCTGTCCCTACTATGGCGTTTCACCCCAGAGAGGTCCCCGCTCTTGTCTATCGGAGCAGGGTGGTGCATCACCCCGGGGAGGTCCGTGCTATCTGTCCCTACTCTGGCGTTTCACCCGAGAAGTCCCCTACTGCTGTTCACCCCGGGGAGGTCCGTGCTGTGGAGAGGTCCAGTCTATTGAGATGGGTGTTCTAGTCACCCCCTTTCTGGTCACCCCTTTCTACAGTGGTGAGCTGAAGTAATAGTTCACCTTACACGTAGGTAGGAAAAAATTGTTGCCAACACTCGGATACAGGAGGTTAAGTGTAATTTTAGGAGAAGGTTTCCTAGTCATTTTAATTTTTCATCACCTTCTTCCAGTAACCTTCCTTCCTACAACAGTGACTCATCCACCACCAATTTTGCCAAATCCTACCAAGCATGCTACACCTCCTGTTTGAAAACTTACCCCTCAACAGCTGCAAGACAGGAAGTCTAAGGGCCTCAGTTATAACTGTGACGACAAATGGGTGAACTACAGTAGGTTGTTCTTGTTGCATCTAATACAGGATGATACTGAACTTACAGAGATCACAGATTTGACTACTGAGGTTCCTGAAGAAACTGTGGAGGTTCCAACAATTCCGGAGCCCTCCTTATCCTCTCAGTCAGTGCCACATTTGTCTTCACCAAGTACTTTGAGGTTGATTGGCCGTATGGGCTCCATGTTTGTCATTGTCTTGGTGGATAATGGCAGTACCCATAATTTCTTGGATCCTCACATTGTTAAAAGGCTGGGACTAACCATCACTGATATATCTCCACACAGGGTAAAGATGGCAGCTGGCATTGAAGTCCCTTCTCAAGGATTTTGCCCTGGAGTTACCCTTCAGTTGCCTGTGGTCTCATCTACAATAGACTTTTTGGTCTTACCGTTAAGGGGAGTGGATGTGGTGTTGGGTACTACATGGATGAAACCTTTAGGGGACATCACTTTTAATGTTTCTCAGATGTCAATGCAGTTCACTCTGAACAATCATACATATTTGTTGCAAGGCGTATCTGATACAGATATTGGTGTTATTTCTGCAGACGGGTTTTCTAGACAGATAGCGAAAGCCAGGTCCTTGTACTCTATCCAGTTGTTTTCTCTTGATGTTGAACCTTCGCTCCCTATTTCTACTACCTTACTTTCATTCTCCACCTACCCTCCTGACAGAGCCACTTTAATACAGCAGTTTAGTTCTGTCTTTTCTGAACCACAAGGTTTACCTCCGCCTAGGGACTGTGATCACACTATCTCTTTAGTTGCTGAATCTATCACCATCTCCCAGCCCTCTTACCGCCATTCCCCATTTCAAAAAAATGTCATAGAACAACAAAATGTCATAGAACAACAGGTCAAGGACCTCTTCGCTCACACCCACATTCAACATAGTATCGGCCCTTTTTCTGCTCCAGTTTTATTGGTTCAGAAGAGAGATGGATCTTGGTGGGTGTGCATAGACTACTGGGCATTAAACCATCATACAATTAAAAACAAATACCCAATCCCTCTTATTGATGACTTGTTAGATGAGCTTCATGGGGCGAAGTATTTTTCTAAGTTGGATTTGAGATCGGGTTATGATGGGGACATCACCTCCCATCCCCACGTTCACAGCTCGTCTCCTCGCCTCGGTTGCATTCGACATGGTCTAGTTATTTAATTTTGAGTCCTATGTAATTTTTATTTGAGTCGTTTGATGTATTTTCTCTTTTATTTGAGTCATGTCCCTAGGTATTTTGTTTATTCCCCTAAGTTTGAGTGTCATTAGGTTGATTAGATTAGCTATTGGGCCCAATTCATTGGGCTAGGCCCAAGGGCTCTCCCTACCCCCTTGGTTATTTGTCTTTGAGTCAAATGTCAGGGACTTTTTGTAAAATGTGGGTTGCCTATATATAGGACCCCATTCCCCTCATTTTGAGTTAATGAATCAATGAATGAAAAACTTGCCATTTTGAGAGTTCAAACTTCTTATGTAGTGGAGAGATTCCATTATTTGGGTGAGAGACCCTAGGGGAGAGATTCCCCACCCATCCCTCTCTTAATTTCTCTCTTTCACTCCCCTTTCTCTCTCCTCCACACCTAATTTTGAAAATTTTCTCTCTCCTCCTCTCCCAACCACCTCCACCCTCCCACCTACCTCCATTAACTCCTCTACAACTTCCCACAAGCCATCATTACTTCCCCCTAGTCCCAATAGACCCTCCACCAATCCACACCCCACCCTCCAACCCCCAACTACCCATCCCCTTCCCCAAGCAGCCCTCCACCTTTCCAAGGCACCTCTTCCCATCCCCAAGACCACCATTGATCACCCCACATTAAAGGAAATTCAAACTCACATTCCCTCCACCCACTTGTGCCCCCCTCACCTTCCCCCTTCTCCCTCCAAGCCCAAATTCGTAGCTCCTCCTCCCACCACCTGTTAGATCCCCTTCCAGACCCTATTCTTCCCCTCCCACACCTTGGAACACCCCCTCCTAGACCCCCTCACAGCCAGGGTTCTCCCCACACTCATCCACCTCCATTTCCCCTCCCATATACCCCATTTCCCCCCATCATCTTCAACCTCCAGTTTTCAGTTCGCAGGCAGCAGAAGAGTAGCAGTTTGCAGAGGCGACCCCGACCACATCCCAGCGAATCTGAAGGCCCAAGAGGTATCCACGGAAGCGTCTACCGGTCTTCTTCGCAACGGCGGTGGTTTCATCTCCATCCGAGCTCCGTGCTGCCCGGGAGATCCGTTCTCCCACAACTGCGCAGAGCTGCCCCTGCTGAGCACCTGAACCAGAGTAGAAGCTTTACCACGACTAACCTCGGAAGAATCAGGCCAAGAGTTCTTCTGCAAAGTTGTTCCTCGTCCTGTCTACTTTCAGAATCAAGAAACGGAACTTCGATCGACGTCTGTGGGCCAGAGTTATCAATTTTTTCCCTCGGGTACGCGGTTCTGCTTCCCACAGTCTGCACCGACCTGTCACCATTGTTCAGAGTCCACTGGTCTTCTCTGGCATCGTTTGGCTTCCCCGCCAGTTCTGCTGCGAAGAGGACTCGTCCACGGTTCCAACAACTCTGGCGGTTCTTGATTCTGCGTCCGAGAGCTGTCGGGGCATCCTCTTCTTCCTGCTGTTGGAAACCTGAAGCTGTCAGTCCGAGAATCTGCCACCCTGTTCGAGCCTCCACCGAGACCAGCATCAGCGCCAGAAGAAATCAACAAAATTCTGAGGCATTCCATTTCTAGTTACGAAGAGTTTCCCACTGATCCCGTCTTCAGAAAAATTCCCGATCAAGTTATGCGGCTTCAAATCTGTCTTCCTGTCTCCTATCGCAGAGAGTAGGCAGATTCGGCTTCGCCATCTTTTCATTATTTTTAGTCCAAGTTTCCCTCCCCGCTTGGCCGGCTGAAGGCCCCTCCCTGTGTGGAGGTAGTTTTGGATGTAATATAAGTTAACCCCCACCCCTAGATCCCCCCCCTTGCATGGGGTGTAGTATTGTAACAATTTGGGCAGGTCAAGCTACCCCGGCTCGGCGTGTGGGGAACACTCGCCTCCCCGCTCGCCCTCGTCTCCGAGCGGGACCGGTTTCTTCAAACCGGTTGAGTAAGTGCTCCAACCTAGTTCCATTTTGTGCTTGTTCTTTCCAATATTAGTTCATAAACTCCGCTGGCCGTGAGAGTGAGAGCCCGATCCTTGAGCTCCTTGCTTCAAGAGATCACCGTGGGGTGAGGAGTGTAACCCGTGCCTTGGCACCTCGTCGGCTCCCTTGAATTGGACAGCCATACCCTTGGGGAAATAAACCTTGGCCTTGCTGGCCCTCTACCAGCAAGGGCCCAGCCTACACAACCTCCACTTGGCATTGCCAAGTTACCCCGGGTCTTGGTGAGCATCGGGTGAGCAGTCGCCAATATCGGTCCGTTTGATTGCAAATTGTGCTTGTTCATTTTGGTCCAAGGTTGTGTCACATCACTATCTCTTTAGTTGCTGAATCTATCACCATCTCCCAGCCCTCTTACCGCCATTCCCCATTTCAAAAAAATGTCATAGAACAACAAAATGTCATAGAACAACAGGTCAAGGACCTCTTCGCTCACACCCACATTCAACATAGTATCGGCCCTTTTTCTGCTCCAGTTTTATTGGTTCAGAAGAGAGATGGATCTTGGTGGGTGTGCATAGACTACTGGGCATTAAACCATCATACAGTTAAAAACAAATACCCAATCCCTCTTATTGATGACTTGTTAGATGAGCTTCATGGGGCGAAGTATTTTTCTAAGTTGGATTTGAGATCGGGTTATCACCAAATCAGGATGGACCCCAGGGACATTCACAAAACAACATTTAGAACACATGAAGGCCATTATGAGTTCTTGGTCATGCCGTTCGGCCTTGCTAATGCACTGTCCACTTTCCAGCACCTTATGAATAACATCTTCAGAGCCCTTTTGAGGAAATTTGTGCTTGTTTTCTTTGATGATATCCTTGTGTACAACAAAGACTGGGATTCCCACTTGCAGCACCTCAGACAAGTCTTGCAGTTTTTATCTGACAACCAATTGCATGCCAACTTATCCAAATGCACTTTTGGGGTCACCAAAATTGATTATTTGGGCCATTTTTTTTTTAGCATGGGGTATCCATGGATGAGTCAAAAATCAAAGCAACTTCTACATGGCCTCAACCTAAGTCTGTGAGAGCTTTGAGAGGCTTTCTTGGATTAGCCGGCTATTATCGGAAGTTTATCAGACATTATGGATCTATTGTTGTTCCTCTTACTCAATTATTGAAAAATAATTTTGTCTGGTCCTCTGAGGCTGAATATGCATTCAATAAACTCAAGGAAGTCATGTCTACAGCACCAGTGTTAGCCCTTCTAGATTTTAATGCTTAGTGTATAGTGGAATGTGATGCAAGTGGAGTGGTATGGGTGCTGTCCTTATGCAAGGCAGTCGCCCAATTGCATACCTGAGTAAAGCTTTTTCTAAACAACAATTGGGACTGTCTACATATGAGAAAGAGATGGAGGCAATCATCTTTGCCGTCCAAAAGTGGAGACCTTATCATATGGGTAAGAAATTTACCATAAGAACTGACCACCAGAGTCTGAAGTTCTTGTTGAACCAACAGGTGCACACCCGTGCTCAGCAGAGGTGCTTGGTTAAATTACTGGGCTATAATTTTCAGTAGAATACAAGAGTGGACATCATAATAAAGCTGCAGATGCACTATCAAGAAAATTTGAAACTTAATCAGAACCTTCAAGTTTTGCCATCTCTGTTCTGGTTTCCTCTTGGTTGGATGAAATCACAGCTGCTTACAATTCCGACCGAATTCTACATGCATTACTTTCGAAATGGCACTCTTGTGATTTGGATGCTTCAAAGTATGCTTTTAGGGGAGGAATTCTGTATTACAAAAATATAATTTATTTTCATAAGGCACTCCCTTTGATATCAAAGGTCCTTCAAGCTCATCATGATGCCCCAGTAGGAGGACATTCTGGCTACCACAAGACGGTGCACCGTATTAAGAGTAGCTTCTATTGGCCAGGTTTACAGGCTACCATTCGTGAGTACATCAGAAATTGTGATGTCTGTCAATGTACTAAACAACTTAGCATCCGACAGGATTATTGCAACCACTTCTCATCCCTGACAGGATATGGACTCATGTTCACATTGATTTTATCGAGGGCTTGCCTGTTTCCATGCAAAAATCATGCATTCTGGTTGTTGTTGATTGTTTATCAAAGTATGCTCACTTCATTCATTGAAGCATCCCTATACTGCAGCTGGAGTTGCTCAGGAATTCATGGCTAGTGTGGTCAAATTACATGGGCTCCCACAGGTAGTTATTTCTGACAGAGATGTGGTATTCACTAGTCTAGTAAAAGAGCTCGGGGAAGGCCTAAAATGAGATGGTGCGATGTTATTAGGAAGGACATTAGTTTCTTAGGTTTAAATCTGAATATAGCACTTGATAGAAATCTTTGGCGGAATAGGATTCATGTAGCCGACCCCAAATCGTTGGGATAAGGCTCTGATGATGATGATGATGATTATGTGGTATTCACTAGTGCTTTTTGGAAAGAATTGTTCAAATTACAAGGAGTACATCTACACATGAGTTCCGCTTATCATCCGCAAATGGATGGACAAGCTGAGGTGCTAAATAAGTGTTTAGAGAATTATCTATGGTGTTACTGTTTTCAGCAGCAAAATAATTGGATGAAATGGCTTTCTTGGGCTGAACTATGGTATAACACTTCTACTCACTCCTCCATAGGCTTTACCCCTTTTGAAGTGGTTTATGGAATACCTCCACCTTCTTTCCTTTCATATGTTCCTGGAACAGCTCATGTACAAGATGTTGAGGACACCTTGATTAACAGAGATTTAGTTTTGAATGAATTAAGACTTCATCTCCACAAAGCACAGAACAGAATGAAAAAAATAGCTGATCATCGCAGATCAGAGAAAGAGTTTTCTGTTGGAGATTGGGTGTATCTTAAATTACAACCTTACAGACAGAACTCAGTTGTCTATCGCTACAATAATAAGCTGTCTGAAAAATTCTTTGGGCCATTTCAGATTCTGCAATGTATTGGTGCAGTGGCATACAAGCTGCAGCTTCCCCCTTCTTCCAAAATTCATCCTGTGTTTCATGTCTCTCAATTGAAGAAACGATATGGTGACCAGCAAGCTCCTACTATCCCACTGCCAAGCAACTTCCATCCAGTCGACAGGCAACCAGTTGCTTGCTTAGGCAGGTGTATGGTTAAGAGGGATAATAAAGCTGCAGTCCAAGTACTCATACAGTGGGATGGTCAATCCTCATCCGATGTGACGTGGGAAGATTATTATGACTTCCGGAAACAATTTCCTACCTTCGACCTTGAGGACAAGGTCGCTTCTGAAGGAGGGGGGATTTGTAACAGAGAAACCGGTTTAAACCGGTGGGTAGTGGTAGTTAGGCAGGCTAATGGCCGTTACCAGTCTCGACTTGTAGTTGTTAGGGAACTGTTGTGGTGTTTTTATTAGAAGAAAAGATAATAAATAGAGACGATTTGGCTGATTGTATCAAGAATTAGTGATTTGGGGGGACTGGCCATAAATTTAGTGTGGCCCATCCCCTAGTAGTTGTAATAGACACTATAAACAAGAGAAGGCAATAGCAGATGGGGGAGATTCGAATGCCAGAAAATTCATCTTTCTACTTCTCTTTGGTCTTTCTCATCGGTTCTCTGTAGTTCTTCCCAGTGCGTAGCTCAGTAGCTTAGCTCCATCCCCCATCGCCTTCTGCCGGATTGCTGGGAGCCAGCGCTCGCGGATCTTGCACGGCCAATGCCGGGAGACGTGGATCAGGTTTACCAGAGGAAACATGACAGGATCCTGTGTAGAATAAGATGTGGCAGTGAAGGAAACTATATAGTTAAAACTGGCAGAACTATTCATAAAAATAAGGGTCATGGAAAGTTGAGGAACCCATAGCACTCTTGAAAGGGTAAACATCTAGAGGGATTAGGCTGCAGAGTGATATAGTGATGGTTGGAGACATTAGGAGGCATGCCATCAATAGTGTGGATTTGAAAGTGGGGAAAACTGAAACACAATCAGCCGATCAGGAGTTATCAGATATCATGTGGTGCGGAGCCCCCAAGTCTAGAATCCAAATAGGAATCTCACATGACGTAGCCATCTTAGAGGAAGCAGAGTCACTAAAGAATCCGGCTGACTGAAGCATTTGGTGAAACTGTTTGAGCTGAGTGGTGATTTGAGCCTATTGAATGGTGAATTCCTAATAGAAGTGTGACTAGGATTCTCCCTAATAATAGTCTAACTACGAAAATAAATGTATGATACATATACAGTACTATCTAACAAGGATTTTCTGCGAGAACTGTAATATGGAATGAAGATGATGCACCATTTTTAATTCTTTCTGAGCACACCCAGCAATCATCGATATGACCTATTGCTGGATGACGTACTATTGGATAAACTTGAGCAATTATAAGGACACGAGCACACTTCAACATCCTTGGGATCAAGAAGGGTTGCACAAGTGGAATTTGTTGGAGGTTGACTCGGCATTTCTTGTTGCAAACTTCTGTTGTCAAATCAGCAGAATTCTCAATGCCTTTGGTGAAGCAACGATGGGTGAGGAGGAAAGTTTGAAGAATGTGTCCTCTCGCTATGCTTTGCTGCTCGCAGGGTGTCATATTAAAGACGCTGGATTATACTAGTGCTATAAGAAGCAAAGAGCTGAGACTGTCAACATTAGTGATCAAGTGATAAACCATCTAAGCCAAACTGTTTATGTAAGTGTATTCTCTGGGGCAAGATATTGCCGTTTCTATAGGGGAAACCGTACTAGCTTTTGGCAAGAAAGGGCTGAGGAATACACTGAAGACTAAAGATCCAGTCAAAGAATGAGGAGTCCTGCATGGTGACAGGATACAAGGCATGTGCGTCTAGTACAATCCTTGAGAAAGGCAATGCATTGCTTAGGTGCTGATTATCATTTTTTTATTCAGGAAACCTGAATACTATGTTCATTTAGCTACACGTGCAGAAATTCTAACGTAGCATGTAACAATTTTTGTGCACCTTATGGGGAATTCTCTTAAATTTTTATGATACTGCAAGACATTTAACTCAAGCATAAATACATCCATGAATGAGGATACTTGTTTGGGTCCATTTATGTTGCATTTCAATTTGATTGAAAGCACTATATCCCTGAACTTATGCAGCATGATTGGCAAGATAATATAACTTTTGAACAAAAGCAGCATGAAGAGGGTAACGACTATAGACAATAGATGGCGAGCTTTCCGAAATATGTTTTGGCAATTTGGCTATGCCTCATGCGGTAGGGATCCAGTTAATATCCATTCAGCTGAGTTACATACTTTTTTGTTGAAACTTGAAAGTGAAAATATATTTTAAAACAAACAGCAAAGTGCACTTGCGGCTCGATTGTAGGGGAAAAGTCTGCCATTGGGAACAAACTGCTGTGGGCCTCAAGAGAAGATGGTGTTTTCAAGTAAATATGCTATATAGTGGGGAAAGATATGGCGAATTCCCATGTGGGTAATTCAGGCATTGGTTAATGACGATTTGGTGATGACTGGGAGAGGAACAATATGTTAGATGTAGTTTATATTCAGTAAATAGTTAATGATACTGTTGTGGCCAAGGAAGGCGGAATCGGGGGTTGAGATCGGATCGGCCGGTCCCAAAACGATCCGGATCGGTGGGATCGGCCAATCTGGCTGATCTCGGACCCGATCCCAGCTGACTTGGCTAGGGATACAAATGTCCAAAAAAATTCAAAAAAACTTTCAAAAAATCTGAAAAAATGAAAAAACTGTTATAACATAGTTCTATGTCAAATTTAATGTGAAATAGTTGACATATGCTCATCATTTCAGGAAATAGGTGACATACTCAAATGATGCAAGGATTCTATGAGATAGCTACCTTTCATTCATTGAAGGCAAACATTGAAAAGAGTTTTCTACATTTTGTACATAGTCATCCCATGACACGTAGGTGGCATACATGAGTTAGTAGTCCATGAGATACCGATTATACTCCTCGGTGTTGGTGTACACTGTCATAATAGGGGTCCAACCGGGGATCTCAGGGACTTGGTAGCTACCTTCAGTTGATTGTTGTGATGATGTGTCTGATAGGATCGGATAATCAAATTATCCGTTTGTTCTTTTTTTTGGTTTAACAAATGATTTTTGGATAGTATTTATGCAGTTGATAGGCCAATGGATACGGAAACAACTAATACAATTTTTAAACCTGGTTTCTTAACAAGAAAAAGGAAATTAAACAGATTAGATTATTTTTGAACTTGCTATCTGATGATGACTGTCAGAGAATAATTCATTTTCATATTAACATATGAATTCTTGAATCTTAATCTGAAGAATAAGGAGTAAAGAGCTGAATTACCCTAACTTAGGCTGAATTTGTGCATGCAACTGACTATTTTGAGCTTGATGTAACTACACCGTTATTTTGTTCTACGTTTTTACTTGAAACAACAGGTGAAAGGGTGTGTGTGAGAGAGTGAAATCCTGGTCAAAATGTCCCAAGGTCCAAAGACCCGTGGTTGGCATGCACCCCCCAATTTTTTTTTTGAAATTCAAATGGGACCATGGACGGGATCGCCCGGAATCGGGCCGATCCGGTCCGATCCCACTGTTGGATCGGTCCACTTTGACTCGAGATCAGGTTGGTTCGCCTGGAAACCGATCGGATCAGCCGATCCGGGCCGATCCGATCCGATCCGGCGAACCTTGGTTGTGGCATACTAGGCTGTTTTAGTAGGCTTGCCCATATCATCTTCGCTGTGAAAAAGAAAAAGAAATGCTGTATAGCTTGGCAAAGAAAAGATCCAAAAATGCTAAAAAAATGTAAAGAGGCTAAGGGGAATATAGGTGAGCATTTAGCAAATCTAAATTGGAAACTTATGAAGAGTTACACACAGAAAATGGGGGGAAGTTATGAGATGGCTAGAATGAGAAATAAAAAAATAAACATCTTCAAGGTATTCGGTGTATTGCGTGCAGATCAGATGCCTTTGGTAAAAGATAGGACATTAGGAGAGAGAGAGGCAGCATTTTTGAAAAATATTGAATGGGATGTCTTCTGAATCCTCATTTGGTGCTTGGTAATTCTGGGCATTTTACATATAATTGTACAATCCTGTTAGAAAAGTATCACTGAAAATGAATAACAGGTCGTTGGACTGAATAACATTCCCATGCATATACAGAAACATGGGATGATGGTTTTTTGTCATTGATGAAGTTTTTCAATCAAAATTGGAAGTGAGAAAGATGCCTAGAGTGGAAGAAAGGCACCATATCAGAAGGAATCAATTGTAGGGGATATTAGATGAATGAGTCATCATGAGATTATGGGGAAAAAGGAATGAAGACTAAGTTGAACAATAGCATCTTTTCTTGGAGAATCAGTTTGTTTTAATGGTTGTAGATCACTCATTGAAGTGATTTCTTACTTGGGCAATTGATGAATCATTTTTCCTGAAACGAGTGTTATATTGTCTATATGTATTTTGGGAAACTGAAAAGTTAAAATTTTCATTATTTCTTGTTGTATAAGACTTTGTGTGATCTTTGTCTCAGGATAAAATTGCTGATGCACAGGCCTCGACCTGCAGACATTTATTTTTGTTTCTGTGAAGCAAAGAGAATTCCAGGGGGTGATGAAGCATAGATTCCTGCTGATATATCAGTACTCTTATTTAATCTTGTGGTTATCACTGGTTGCTGTGGGGAAAGCTTCCATGTGTACAGCTCCAAATTCGAAGTCTCCAATGTATTTTGCGCCTTCAGGTCCTCTTTTCACGCCAACCATGAGTTCTACATCATAGCGGAGTTCAGAAGATGGGCTACAGAATTATTAGCTGCGTGCACCAACCATATACCCCTTACGGCCATTAAATTTTGGGATCTGTTCTCTTTGGTTTGTAGGAAGCAACCGGGAATTTCGGTACCCGTATGCACACTGTATAGTTAATAAATTTTGTGAGTTTCCTTATTGATCACAAGCGTGTTCGTTTTTGTTTAATGAGGTATTTGAGATGATTCAATAATGTGCCTGTAAGATTATCGGACAAACTTTATCTCTTGGTCTTAATTTTTTTTCCCCCCATCAACTCCAATAGCTGTCTGCGCCGAGTTGATATGATGACAAGACGGATGTGCAATGATTCGTTGCTCCAAATAGTTTACTGCATGTTAAATTGCTTGATATTATATAATGCGGTGGTAGATCTGTAAACTGAACTTTTTAATCGCATTTTTCATGGAAAAAAAATGGATCAGCTCCCTGTGAGCTGAAGATGGCCTTGTACTGGTTATTTGTTGTGGACCTAATGGTCATAGCCTTCAAGTGGATCCCGATCATTCCTTAACGACTTCTAAAAGTCTACGCTATCACTAGGTAGTACGTGGGTTGCAATTGCCATGTTAGCCTATGTAGTCCTGGAGGTGTACCTTGTTACACAAGCATGGGATCATCACGATCATCAAGAAGTCTTATTGGTCGGCTTGGAAGTTAACATGGCAGGTATTCGATTCCTTTTTACTGAAGTTATATAACAAATATCTTCTCACCTTAGGCATCAACATGTTTCCACTATCGGTGTGACAAATAAAATAAGAATTTTAAATGAAGATGAAGAATATGTGGATAGGGAAATATAAAAATGTGATTTTGTATTATATAAAATAGCTTGAACTATTTGTCACTTAGATGGATCATGCCGTGGGCATTTTCTAAGAAGTTTTTCAAGTCTCTCTTATGATTCGTGAATTTAAATTTATTCCCCAGAATCTGTGCAAATTTAATAATTGCACGTCTCATTGTGTTGGTGTAATTAATATGATAATTTTTTTTAAGAAACTCATGTTGCATGTCGGCTCATGTCTCAATTGGTTTCGCTATGGTGCTAAGCTAGTATTTAGCTTTGGGTAAGGTGGAGAGCATCATTTGTGAAGTTTTAAATTTTGACATTTGAGGATATTTCTAAGACTTTGTCTAGATGTTCGTAGGGATCTTCATTGATATTTTATAAAAAAGATGGGAGCATCTGAATGGTGTTAGACTTGATCTCATACTAGTTCACAGGAATAATAGGTAGTTGGGTGTAGGTTGAGGGACTATAGGTGGAAGGAATAAAGTATTCCTTCACTTGTTTGGGGTGGTCCTCCTGATGTTCAGCCATGGGTAGGGGTCGGGGTTTGATGTGAATCAGTCTTTCAATCTTCGAAATTGGTTCAACTAGGTCATGATAGAGTGATATCCTCTCATGCATGCACATATTGGTCTAGATGTAACAACTCAGCCTACAATTTTTCTCCCTTTTTCTGTTTTTGTTTTGTTTTTGTTTTTTATGTAGAGGAGAGAATTATATTGTTGAAGAAAAAAACAAAGTTTAACATTTGGAAAGATCACACTTTGAAGTAAAGCTGACGTCCCAAATGGAATGGCAAATCAAGAGGGGGGGTGAATTGATTTCGCAAATTAATTGAAACTAGAAAAATTGTCTAGAACAAAAGAATGATCTAAGCGATATCAGTGCAATTCAGTTCATGGTAATAGCAATGTAAAGATCGCATGACATGAATGTAGAGAATGGAGGTAGAAGATATGGAGCAAATCACATGACACATAAATTTTTTAGGTGGTTCAACTACACTCTTGTGCGGCCTACGTCCACCTCCCACAATGTGTGAGGCTTAACCACACTAATCTTGCAAAGACCTTACAAGACTAAGAACCACACACACACACACGGAGAACCAATCTCCAATGTGATGCAGAGCATCAATACACACACACACGTGGAGATTTGCAATCTCCATACACAAGTAAACTCAGAATTCAGATGAATACATAGTTAAGCACAGAATGATGGAAAGAAATGAGGAGATAAAGATTGTATGTCGATCTAGGCCCCCTGTTGAGATTCTTCAAGCCTTCTTCACATAATAATCAGCAGCTATTGTTCTTCTCGTAGCAACAATAGCTCCAAGATGATCCACGCACTATTCCCTCATGAACAATGCAGAAATCTCTCCTTAGGATGATCCTTTCCTCACTGATATGTGGGAACAAAAGCTCAACACTATGAGGAGGGCCTTTCTTTCCCTAACCTTGCTATTCCTGGCACACCTAGCCGATAGCATATTCACACGCCCCCAAAAAGATGCTAGACCCTTCTAGAGGCTTCCCTCAGCCTTATCTATTGTCCTTCTCATGTGAGAGCAAAGGAGTATCCATGCCATCATCCTTTGTTCGCCCTCACGTGTGAGTCACATTCTAGAAGAATTGGAGATGTTCTCACGTAACCATTTTCAGTCGACCTTTTTCTTCCATATGTCGACCTATGATTGATGTACAGAACAAAGGTTAGAAGAACAATTGATCGGTTGACCTCTGCTTACCGTCTATCGACCAATGGGCCATCTGGGTGCAGACTCTACAACAAGTTACTGTTGGGGGCCAATTTGTAGAACTAAAAAATGGGGTCATTCGACCTATTTATGGAATTGGTCGATCTTTAGTTCCTGTTGGTCCACCTTTTCACTGGCTGATCTCCTGACTATGTAATTAGCACTCTCAAGAAGTTTTAAGTCGACCTCTGTAGTTGGATTGTCGACACATCCCTAGAATCAGTCGACCTCTACATTCTCTGAGTGCAGACTATGTCACATTGAGGTGTCGGGTAGCGTTAGGTCGACCTGTTGGAATGAATCTGTCGACCTCTACCCTGTAACAGAAAAATAACACAAGTTATTTTGAACCTTAATGGCCTTAAATATCTTACCTCTTAAGCCTCAATTTGTGATACACTTGGTTAAATATGTTTCACCTGTCTCACATCTGAATGAAAAAGATTTGTTGGACCCTTTGGTGAGCTTGATGATTTAGTTTTAATGTTGACAAAACTTATGTGCATGCTTGTGTGCATGTGGTATGTAAAACATCAATTGATGCTTGAATGATTATCAAGGATCTAATACAAAATATGATAACCTTGCTTTGCAGGACTGAAATTGATGGTGAATATCTTTTTGAAGTCAAAGGATTGGATGAACATGTACCGCGTCATCAACAAGACCAAACAGGTTGAAAATCCCATGCAATGACCACTAAAAGGAAATGGTAAGATCCAATATTGCAAAACAGTCATCGGGATTGTGAAGGTAACAAATGTTCACTCTTATGTAATTCTGGAAGGCTTTGGATGGAACTTGCATATTGAGTAATCATGTGTTGTGAAGATTGGTTGAAGGGTTTCACACCTTGCTCACATTCATGGTGATAGGTCACTCATGCTAGGTGTGTCTCATTGGTCTTCAAAGTGCATCCTTGCATATTCTTTTAGAGTTTTCAAAAGGTGAAAGTAGTTCTTGGGTTGGATTGCATATCATTTGTTGAAACTTAGCATCACCATTGAGCATTCATGTTGAATATGCATTAGGATTGGTTGATGCTTGGTTTAATTGGCATATTGTAGATGTGAATTGGTTTCATAGTGTTCATTTAGTTGTTTTTACATTGGGGTAACATGCAAACACTTCACGCATATCAATCCCTTGCATTAGCCCCTCAAAACCCTCAAAAATCTACATTTTATTGAATGTCGGTCGACCGGCCCTAGGCCACCGGTCGACAGGATCTGTCAGTTTTGTTCTGGTCTGCCTTGTGCAGAACCAGAACCGGTCGACCGCCCCACTGGACCGGTCGACCGGCTAAATCATGACAGAACCAAGTTCTGTCCTGTCGACCGGCCCAGTGTAACCGGTCGACCGGATTTTCTCTGCTACGCCCAAAACAGAACTTGTGTTGGCCCGGTCGACCGCCCCAATGAATCTGGTCGACCGGAATTTCTCTGCTACGAAATCGGGCTTCACGAAATGCATCCGAAAACCCACTAAACCCAATCCATTTTGGGCCAAACTTGACCCCAATACCCCTAGGGCATACATACACATATTAGACTATATCTGGAGGGATTTAAACATGGGTTTCTTGGTCTTTTCATGCATCTCTTGTGGCCATATATATGAGTTACGAATTTGGGAGATCTTTAAGGGTTTCTAATGTTGTCTATCTATCTTGTAGGAGAAGAAAGGGAGAAGGAGAGAAGCTGAGTAAAGATCCAATGTTTTCATCTACTTCCGATCATTTCTGGAGTTCATGATTGAAGAAGAAAAGGAACGGAACGAGAAGGGGAACTCGAGGACGTTCACATCGTCAACATCCGGCTTCCTTCCAACCTGAGGCTTAGAGAAGAATTTCTATAGCCCGTTCTTTCCTTGAAGAATTTTGTCTAGATCTTGTTTGTGTCTAGTGGAGTCATTTGCTTCATGTTTCCATGCTTGTATTGAACATATCTTTATTTTTGTAACTTCAACTCTGTGAGTCTGTTGACCGTCTGTGAACGGTTGTGGTGTTCTTGTGCCACGGGTGTTGCGGTGAGTGTGTGTGTTTTTTGATCTGTAGTAGGATCGTGTAGGAGACTACGTCTCCGTGTTTATTGGAGCGGAAGCTCCGTGCGCTTCATTTGAAGCGAGTGGATCCTCACCGGTTCGGTGAGGGGTGGATGTAGGGAGCCCGTCGTGGTCCCGAACCACCTAAAAATCCTTCTCGCATTGTGGTTGATTGTGTTTTGCTTGAGTATATTATTTTTATTGATCGTGTAAGAACGGTAAGCTTGAGAGAATTAATCTCTTCATAGCGTGTGTTTCGTCCAATCATCATTTGGGTTGGTAGTTAATTAATTTGCAGCATTAATTTTAAAAACTACCATCGTGCTTGGCGGGGACAATTCAAGCCCCCCTTCTTGTCCATACGAGAACCTTAGGGACAACAATCTGGTATCAGAGCGAGGTCTCTGATTTTAGGATAACCTCACAGTTGTAGAGAAAAGATCTCTTGATATGGCCAACAAGGGAATGATCTCCGAGGGACATTCGATTCATAGACCTCCCTTCTTTGATGGGACTAACTATCCTTATTGGAAAAATCGTATGACTGTGTTCATGCGAGCACATGACTATGATACCTGGAAGGTCATCAACAAAGGTCCCTATATTTTACCTCCAAATGAGGATGGATGGGATGATGAGCATATTAAGAAATCATGTGCAAACTTTAGAGCTATGAATATCATTCAATGTGCTACACATCCTAATGAATACTCACGTATTTCAATGTGTTCTTCTGCGCAGGAAATGTGGAACAAATTAAAGACCATCTATGAAGGTACTTCAGAAGTACGGGAGACTAAAGCAAATCTGTTGGTTCGGGAATATGAGCTTTATACAATGAAGCCTGAGGAGAACATCACGCAAATGTACGCAAGGCTGAGTGAGATAACCAACAATTTAAAGGCTTTGGGAAAGGAGTACTCGAATCAAGATTTGGTGAGAAAGGTGTTGCGGTCTCTCACACCTCCATGGCACACCAAGGCCACCGTCATCGAAGATTCAAAGGATCTCACCACACTCACGGCGGATCAACTCATTGGATCATTGATGACGTATGAAATCAACATTATGAAGCCAGCTGAGGAAGAAAGCAAAAAGAAGAAGATGATTGCTTTGAAGGCATATCCAGCATCGTCGGATGATAGTGATGGAAAATCAAGCATTGACAGTGAGGAAGAGGAGTTGATGGCTCTAGTCACAAGGAGAGCCAGAAAATTCTTTAGAAAGACAAAACGGGAAGGAAACTTCCCGAGGAGATTCTTGAGAAGAAACACCTTCAAGAAAGGAGAGCCGAGCAAGAAAGAGGAGATTATATGTTACGAATGTAAGAAGCCAGACCACATGAGGGGTCAATGCCCCGATCTCCAGAAAAAGATGAAGAAGGACAAGGCCAAGAAAGGAAAGGCCATGAAAGCCACCTAGAGTGATGAAGACTCGGATAGCTCAACATCCGAAGGGAACATGGACGGACTAGACGAGTTAGTCCAGAATCTTTACTTGATGGCGGATGAGGAACACTCCGAGGTAAATTCTGATTCCGAAAATCTCACTCTTGATCAATGGCAATTTGCATATGCTTAGTTGTACTAAAAGTACAAGAAGTCAAAAACTACTGTTAAGAACTTGAAAATGAAATTTCATGATTTGATTAGTTCAACAAATCCATGTGCTAGGTGCAACTTCTATGAAATGCAAATGGAAAAGTTCAAAGAAGACAAAGAAGATTTTCAATCCAAAATGACACTGTATGAAGATGAATTGGCATGTTTGGAAATTGAAACATAGAATTCCTATGAAAAAGTGGACGACCTGAAAAATAAAAACAAGAAATTGGTTAAGGAGTTGGATCAACTCAAATTGAGATTGAGTGAATGTGAAAAATCTAAGGTAGAACTACAAACCAACTTCAATACCATGCATGCTGAATTGACAAAATTGAAAGATGTTATTCAAAAGGAATTGAAAGGAAAAGAGAAAATGGTTGAACATGGTGAGACTAGCAATGGAACTGCTAGGAATGAGTGAATTGATGTGGGACGTTCACCCACAAAGAAAAACTCATTTGTGAAAAATAAAGTTGAAAAAGCATTTGATTCACATGGCTTTAATCATGTTGACTCATGCATGAACTCTTTTGTTGATAAATCTTTCATGCATAGGAGTCGGTTTAGAAAGCCAAATGTCGCATGCTTCTATTGTGGAATGTTCGGCCACTCAATGTATGTTTGTGATTTGATGATGGCCGATGATGAATATTTTGAAAAGAAAAATAGAATGTATTTCCTCATGGTAGGACTAACACTTCGGGACCCAAGCTTGCTTGGGTACCTAAATCAACTTGAGAGTTGTTTTGACTGTGCATGTCTGCTTAAGAGCCAAGTGAAACAAATGGTATCTGGACAGTGGATGCTCCAGACACATGACAGGCAATAAGGAACTCTTCTCAGACCTGAAGGAAAAGGAAGGCGGATTGGTCACCTTTGACGGAAACGACAAAGGTAAAATTGTGAGAATTGGACGAATAGGTAAGGATTCAAACCAATTCATTGAAGATGTCTTACTTGTAAATGGTTTGAATCACAGTTTGCTTAGCATCAGTCAACTTTGTGACAAGGGTCACAAAGTCATTTTTGAAAACACACACTGTTCCATTGTAGATAAAGTTTCACATGAAATAAAGTTCATTGGTGTTAGAGATGGAAACATCTACTCTGTTGATCTTGAAAATTCACAAAATAAAAATCTTTGTTTGGTTGCAAATAAATCGGATGATGCATGGTTGTGGCATCGACGATTTGGTCATGCCAGTTTTAGTGTTATTTCAAAACTGTTTAGAAAAGATTTGGTAAGAGGCTTACCAAAATTGAATTTTGATGCAAATAAAATCTGTGATGCATATGCTATGGGAAAATAGACCAGAGTGTCTTTTAAATCTGAAAATATTGTCACGACCACTAAACCCCTTGAACTCCTTCACCTAGACTTATTTGGTCCCACTAGGACACACAGTCTTGGAGGGAAACTTTATGGGTTTGTTATTGTAGATGATTACTCAAGATTCACTTGGGTATTATTTTTAACCCATAAGAATGATGCTTTGCAGGAGTTCGAAGATCTTTGCAGGAACTTACAAACTGATAAGGGGTATCAGATTAAAGTAATTAGAAGTGATCATGGAAGAGAGTTTCATAACCATGACTTTGATGGTTTTTGCAGGAAACAAGGGTTTACACACAACTTTTCAACACCTCGAATCCCACAACAAAACGGAGTCGTGGAAAGAAAGAATAGGACGCTCGTGGAGATGGCGAGGACAATGCTTGTAGAAAATGGCTTACCAAGATATTTCTGGGCCGAGGCGGTAAGCACGGCCTGTTACATCATCAATCGAGCCATGGTAAGACCTATACTCAAGAAAACTCCATATGAGCTGTACAAAGTTAAGAAGCCGAATATTTCATATCTTAAACCTTTTGGTTCTCCATGTTTCATCTTGAATAATTCTAAAGATTATTTAGAAAAATTTGTCGCAAAGTGTGATAGAGGTATATTTCTTGGTTATTCTTCATCATCTAGAGCATATCGAGTATATAACCTACGTACTCTTGTGGTAGAGGAAAGCCCTCATGTGATTATTGATGAATACACATTAATATTGTCTGACAAAGATAATCATTTTCTTGATGAAGGGCATGAAGATGGAGAAGAAAAGAAAGATAAGAAAAATCAAGATGCGGATCAAGCTGAGTCGAGCAACAAGAATGATGAAGCTCCAACCCAAAATGAGGATAGCAACAAGAATGATGAAGCTCCAACCCAACATGAGGAACTCCCCAAGCAATGGACGTTCCACAAGGACCATCCACAAGACAATGTCATAGGAGACGTGGAACAAGGCATAAAAACAAGGGCTTCAATCAGGGAAGTTGAAGAAATTGATAATCTTGCATTTCTTTCTGATATTGAGCCCAAATCTGTAAATGAAGCATTAAATGATAATTTCTAGATCTTGGCTATGTAGGAGGAATTACACCAATTCCAAAGGAATGAGGTGTGGTTTCTTATGCCTAGACCTAAGAACCACCCGGTGATAGGAACTAAGTGGGTTTTTTAAAATAAACTTAGTGATCAAGGGGTGGTGATCAGGAATAAAGCCCGGCTTGTAGCCCAAGACTATAGTCAAGAATTAGGAATTGATTTTGATGAATCATTTGCACCCGTGGCTAGGCTTGAGGCTGTTAGAATATTACTTGCCTTTGCATACTCTAGGAATATAAAACTCTTTCAAATGGACGTTAAAAGTGCCTTTTTGAATGGTGTAGTGAAGGAGGACGTCTATGTTGAGTAGCCACCGGGTTTTAAAGACGAGAAGCATCCGGACCATGTATTCAAACTTGACAAAGCACTTTATGGTCTGAAATAAGTCCCCCGTGCGTGGTATGAACGGCTAAGTACTTTTCTTTCAGAAAATGGCTTCAAGAGAGGTAATATCGATCAAACTCTTTTCATTAAAAGCAACAATAAATACATGCTTATTATTCAGGTATACATTTATGACATTATTTTTGGAGCCACTTCTGACTCATTGAATGATGACTTTGTAAAATTGATGCAGGGAGAGTTTGAGATGAGTTTGATGGGCGAGTTGACATTTTTTTGGGTTTGCAGGTGAAGCAACAAAAAGATGGCATCTTCATCAACCAAAGGAAATACACAAAGGAGCTCATCAAGAAATTCAAATTTGATAATATAAAGCCACACAAGACGCCGATGTCTACAACAGTGAAATTGAAGAAAGATGAAGAAGATAAGTCTGTCGATCAGAAACTTTTTAGAGGAATGATTGGTTCCTTATTGTACTTGACTGCTAGTAGGCCAGATATCATGTTTAGTGTTTGCATGTGTGCAAGATTTCAATCTGATCCTAAAAATTCACACATGTTAGCAGTCAAAAGGATTTTTAGATACTTGCTAGGCACCACGAATCTTGGTCTTTAGTTTCCACGTAGCTACACTTTTGATTTGGTAGCTTACACGGATTCTGATTATCCTGGGTGTTTAGTGGATCGTAAGAGCACAAGCGGATACTGTCAATTTCTTGGAGGTTGTGTGGTCTCATGGGCCTCTAGGAAACAAAATACTGTGCCATTGTCAACTGTCGAAGCCGAGTACATGGCGGCAGGTAGTTGTGCAGCCCAAGTGCTTTGGATCCAACAATAATTAATTGACTTTGGCATTTCTTTGAATGACACGCCCATTCTTTGTGATAACACTTCTGCTATTAATCTTTCCAAAAATCCTATTTTGCACTCTCACATAAAGCACATAGAGATTAGACATCACTTCTTGCGAGATCATGTGAGTAAGGGTCATTTTGAACTTTTACATGTAAATACAGAAAATCAACTTGCAGACATTTTCACAAAACCCTTAACTCCTGAAAAATTCACTCAAATAAGGAGAGAACTTGGAATTTGCTTTTTGAATGAGTAATTGTGCTTGAATGACATGATTCTCCAGTATCTCAAATGGCGATTGTGGAAAGTTGGGTTATGTCCAGCCGGAAACTTTCCCCATGTGTGATGTTGGTCTTCGGACCTATGTTCTCCGCCACGTACCGGAAATCATCTTGCATGACTTTACTTTCATTTCTTTGCTTGACTGCATGTATATATATATATTTCTAGAAGACCCTTTCTTGAAAATCTTCTAAGACCTCACCTCTTTGTTAAATAAAATATTTTGACTTTGATCATTTGTGAATCATGACATATACAAAAGGGGAGGAATTATTTCCAATTGTGCATACATTTAGGGGGAGTCTTAGCTATGGTATGACAAATTTGTTTTCTACATACATAGCAATTACCCACATACTTTGCACAAGATGATGCATATGACTTAAATTAATAAGGATTTCAGAACTTCTTTTCAACACTTTAAGGGAAATAAAATTTCTACATGGAAATGAAGAGAATCGTGAGGAAAAAGCTGTCAACCCCAATCAATAAGTGGAATGTGGAACTGAGTAGCCGGGAATCCCCATTGAAACAAATGAGGAAACTCGCGTCGAAAAGTGAAGCTAAAATCTACAAGACTCAAGATTGTGATGAATCCTAGTAGCCGGGAAACCCCATTGAGACACATGAGGTAACTCGTGCCGAACGGTGAAATCCAATAACAATTTAAAAAAACATAAGGGGGTTGTGCGAAGCTACCAAAAGTCGAGGATCTAAATAGAATTATAGAAAGGAAATAACCCTCTAGTATTTTCTAGAAATTTTGCTAATATCCATATATGTTTGAAGTTCATTGCTCATTTTCACATATTTCACTTGGATATTATTGTGATATTTGTATAGCTTGAATTTGTTCTTTTTATGGCTTATGCAGCGCTTCAAACATATATATGCACTACCTCTTTTGATTATGGTTCATGTCTCACATTCTGATTCAACTCAAATGCTCATTCGCTATCCTTCTATCCCATTGATGGGAGATATACATATTTACATGCTTACTTGTCTTTCCTGCTTGCGTGCCTACTTTTGGGTGCTGACAAAAGGGGGAGAACATGTGTGCGTAACGTTGTCATTGGTATTGTTAATCATCGGGCATTGTTATAATATCATCTCCAAGTGGCATTATCAATCACTATTCTGAACCATGCACAAACACACGTTCTAGTCTGTTTATCAAATGTTGGGCACACAATGCATGTTTTGTCATCATCAAAAAGGGGGAGATTGTTGGACCCCTTGGTGAGTTTGATGATTTAGTTTTAATGTTGACAAAACTTGTGTGCATGTGGTATGCAAAATATCAATTGATGCTTGAATGATTATCAAGGATCTAATATAAAATATGATAACCTTGCTTTGCAGGACTGAAATAGATGGTGAATATCCTTTTCAAGTCAAAGGATTGGATGAACATGTACCGTGTCATCAACACGACCAAACAGGTTGAAAATCCCATGTAAAGACCACTAAAAGGAAATGGTAAGATCTAATATTGCAAAACAGTCATTGGGATTGTGAAGGTAACAAATGTTCACTCTTATGCAATTCTGGAAGGCTTTGGATGGAACTTGCATATTGAGTAATCATGTGTTGTGAAGATTGGTTGAAAATAGTTCTTTTGGGTTTCACACCTTGCTCACATTCAGGGTGATAGGTCACTCATGCTAGGTGTCTCATTGGTCTTCAAAGTGCATCCTTGCATATTCTTTTAGAGTTTTCAAAAGGTGAAATTAGTTCTTGGGTTGGATTGCATATCATTTGTTGAAACTTAGCATCACCATTGAGCATTCATGTTGAATATGTATTAGGATTGGTTGATGCTTGGTTTAATTGGCATATTGTAGATGTGAATTGGTTTCATAGTGTTCATTTATTTGTTTTTACATTTGGGTAACATGCAAAAACTTCACGCATATCAATCCCTTGCATTAGCCCCTCAAAACCCTCAAAAATCTACATTTTACTGAATGTCGGTCGACCGGCCCTAGGCCACCGGTCGATCGGATCTATCAGTTTTATTCTGGTCTGCCTTGTGTAGAACCAGAACCGGTCGACCGCCCCACTGGACCGGTCGACTGGCTAAATCATGACAGAACCAAGTTTTGTCCGGTCGACCGGCCCAGTGTAACCGGTCGATCGGATTTTCTCTGCTACACCCAAAACAGAACTTGTGTTGGCCTGGTCGACCGCCCCAATGAATCCGGTCGACCGTAATTTCTCTGCTACGAAATCGGGCTTCACGAAATGCATCCAAAAACCCACTAAACCCAATCCATTTGGGGCCAAACTAGACCCCAATACCCCTAGGGCATACATACACATATTAGACTATATTTGGAGGGGTTTAAACATGGGTATCTATGTCCTTTCATGCATCTCTTGTGTCCTTTTGACACCTAAAATATACCAGAAGAGCCCAAAGCAGACTCAGGGCCCTGAAGGTCAACCAATGGTGCGGCTCCTGTACCATCCCTGGAAGTACTGAGAATCAGAATAGAAGAGGTCCGCTACCCCTAACACTCTGTCCGGCTAAAGCCATCTCTGGCTAGGCCGCTGTCCAGCACTGCTGTCATTCAGATAGTCGGGCTGATAAAATTATAACAACATTCAGGCAACCATCTGCCTGCTGAAGAGAAACCTCAGATAATTCTGATTCTCATGAAAAGGGATTCACACTGCCTCACACATGGGCGTGAACGTAAGGTGCTAAACAAGCCTCAAGAGGAATATACCAAGAAGCCCACCAGAGCAGTGAAAAGAAGCCCATTAGATGAGCCTCTTCCGGCGCCGGGTTCTGAATAGATGGGCCAAGCCCAATACGAAGACAGGCGCACCGAGATGATGCGTGCTGAGGCGCGCCGAGAAGCTCACGCTGGGAACAGAAGGCCGCCCTTCTATAAAGGCTGCTGCCTTCGAAACAACAAAAAGAGAACAGGGAACAGAAGACAACAGAAGAGAAAAAAAGAAGAGAAGAAGAGGCAATAGAGGGGATAGAGAGCAATAGCCACTGAAAGAAAGGGGAGCTCGAGAGCCCTCCATAGAAGCTGAAGAGAAGAGAGAGTGGTAGAGACTCGAAGGAAGAAGCAAGGTGGGGTTAGCTGTCCGACGCCCCGAGGGGCTACAGTCCTTCCCCCCCTTGTTCTGTCTAGATATTTTCTTTTTCTTCTTTTGTATCTCTGCTTTCGAGCATCCTTGCTCCAGTAGCATTGAATGCTAATGTAACCCTGTTGTCAGGGATAGAGTTGGTGTATATATTTTTGGTTGGATTTTCTTTCGAGTTGAATTCATGTACGCCGTTTAGATGAAATAGTTAATAAAAGTGGGCTGAGTTTTGCCCTTTCATTATTTTTTTTCTCTTCCCCTGCATCCGAGGTTTAATATATGCAACGGCTACCGCAAGCCACATATATCTTATAGTTTAATCTTCTAGATCTGCTAAAGGCTTCTCTGCTATTTTTCCTCACCACCTCGTATCCACATCGAGAGCCTGAGACAGTCTATCTCATGGCTTCTCGTCTGTGAAATGAAGAGCGGCAGACTCAGAAGTTTCCATCTGTGGTTCTGCCCCCAGTGAGGCCTCAGAGGGAAGGCTGCCATCCCCTTGGATTATACCCTCTCTATAACCCCCCTTCAGTGGTCGTCAAACCCTTGAATAAACCCTCTTTACAAATCCCTGAATAAACCCTCCTTTAAAGCTCTAGAACCCCCTTGAAGCCTCTACTCCAAAAGAAAATCTCTTCAAAACCTCGCTGAAACGCTCATTTCAGAAGCCCTCCCAGCCTCCCGGCGTGAACCCCTCTCGGCGCGAGTCTAGCGCCGAGGACTGCCCGCGCCGGCTGAACTTCTCCCGTGGCGCCGAGGCCGGCTCTACTTGTTCGCCGAGACCTTCATACCTTTCGTTCTGAAGACGGCCACGCCGATAGACTCGTGTCGATACCTTCAAGCCATGCCAGCCTTGGTCATGATACCCCATCCGTCTAAAAGAGAAATACTATCCTTCCCTAGACCCTCATGGGAGCTATATCAAAGGGGTTAATCCCCCACATGTTGCCAACCCAACAAGTCACGGAGTTCTGCCACGGTATGTCCTCCGTTGACTTTATATGGGGACATTAATGAATCTCACAATACGTGGATAATGTCACATAAGATGGGGATCCTTTTGGGATCCAGGGCTACGCCCGCCTCTCTTTTGGTTTCCACTCCGACATTTCGTGAGCGGATGACCTATAATACCCTTTTGGCACACTCCAAAATAAGGGGAAGTGCTGTCAAAATTCATCCACGAGCTTTACTTCATAGTGCGGTATAATGCTTCCATTGAAATGATTAATTTAACCCCAACTGTGTGGCAGAGAGCTGAGCTATACCATCTCATGACACTTTGGCCACCACCGAGAAAGGGGAATATGAACATCACAATCACATGGTCTCCTTAGGCCTCATGTGGATGAGTCTACCCTCACCTTCTACCCCACTCAAATACAACCATGGACAAACCCATGAAACCCCAATCAAACGCAGAATATCCCTTCGGACTCACAAAGCCCTCACAGCACTTGAAAAGCTAATGAACACCCAGCTATCGGCGCCACAAGTCCTCCCGACGCAACCTCCTCCCGGCGTCATTTTCGCGCCGGGTGAAGGGCGCACCGACGAGCTGGTCGTGCCGACCCTGCCGCGCCATTTACCTTCGTGCCGAAACCCTAGCCGCACCGGCCCCTACCGTTGTTGGCCACCTATCATATATCCAACTCCCAGAAGTCCTTCCGAGTCCACCATCAGCCTAGACTTAGGACCCTGACCCCCACAGGCCATTATACCAGTCCCCATCATATCATGAGGGTCTCATGGTTCTTCATCCATGTCTAAATGGAGCTATATTAGCGGGGTCTTACCCCGATATTCTACGCCATTAACCGTCGGGTTTTTCTTCTAACCCTGTCGACCCTGGGAGTCTTGCCATTGCAAGTCCCCCAATGGTCTCTGAAGGGAATATCAACAAACACCGTGGTAATGGACACTGTCCCGTTACACTCAAATCCTTTTTGGATCCAGGGCTACGCCCGCCTCTCTGTTGGCTTCCATCCCGGCATTCCGTGGGTGGATGACCTATTTTCCCCCTTTGGCACAGTCCAAAATAAGGGGATATACTGCCAGATTTGCGCCATAACACTGTCATCATGTCCCGCGTAGCATGGTTTTCTATGCATGTTTCGCATCCCGTTAGCGGAGTTAGCGTAATAGTCTTATCTCGTTTTGCCCCCGAGGCATCCTTTGTTGCCAACTAATCAAGGGTTGTCCTTCTTTGGAAGGACGTAATTAATGTCATAGCCTTTATGGTATGACGGACTCCGGGTTCTGACACGAATATCATAATCGACTGACTGAGTCAGGTCGAGTGCACAATAAACTCGTCACGTACGTGACTGGCACGCCCGCGCAGTCAATCAGTCAGTTAATTACCGGTTAGTTAATTAGTTGATCGACGCGTAAATAAACCAAATAAACCCAAATGAAATAAATAAAAAAATAAAATAAAAACAAAATCCCCATCGCAAACAGTCTGGCACGCCCGATGGGACCTGAGTCTCCCTTCATCTCTTTGCCAAGAGAGGATGCCTTCGGGGGCTTCCCCCAAGAATACTGATTGTTTGTCTGTTTGTCTCAGGCAAACGATGACGTCATACGGACTCACCGGTGTTGGCTTCGGCCCCCCAATCGTCGCCGACCACGCGGAACACGAGTAACTGGCGGTGCCCATGGTTTTTGGCTCCTTCCCACCAGCTGTAGGCTTCCCCAACTTCTTGGGGTTGGCCTTTTCCGACATGCTACAGACGGAGTCCTCAAGGCCTGCAGAAGAGAAGGCTGCAGAGAGGGTCGAGGCCTCGAAGGCTCGACACTGTGCTGGCTCGCCTACCAGCCCGATTCAAGTCGCCAGCTGCATGGTGCATCATATTGCTCACGGGGCCCGCCCCGTCCCTTCCAAGAACTTCGGGAGGCGCCGACACCGGAACCCCTGAAGGAAGGTTGATGCTGCTGTGACCGGACGTCTCTCCGCATCCGGCAAGTCTATACTGGTCGGTGGCCTCCGCGTCTTTCTGGATGGACGTAAGGCTCGAGTGAGCCCGGACCGAGTGATCCCTACAGTGCCAGTCCACAACTCCTATCAGGCTCTTGTTGGAAGAAGAGCCGAAGAAGAAGAAGCCGGCCGCCATGGCCAGAGAAGGTTGGCTCCCAAGCCAAGAAGATTTAAACAGGTTTGGGTCCCCAAAAAGGTCCAGCCTGTCCAGCAAGAATGCTCCAGTGCAGTACCACCCCAGGTTCACCAGAGTAGAAGAGAGCAAGAAGAGGGACCCTGTCCCGAGGAAGGAAGAGACAATCGTGGATCCGCCACGCCGAGAAAGCTTTAGGGCCTGCGCCCGGCAAGCCAACATCCCCGTTGTGGGAAGAAGATTACGGCAGACTACCGAGAGGGCTAGGTTTGCTTACATTCCTCCGATGGGAGGTCGACAACTGTCCCCGACCCTAAACCCGGGCCGAGGGCAAGAAGAAATGACCAATATGGTCAGAAGTTATTTTAGGGGGTTAGGCAACCCCTCTTTGGGCCAACAACGGCTGTTGCAGGCAGCCGCAGCTGAAGAAGATCACTGTCCATTAATGGCAGTGGGAGAAGAAGAAGATAGGAGGATGATGTCATCGGTTGATGACAATGGATATGAAGACGGCTCTGATGTTCAAGCCGATGAAATTGCTCCCCACCAAGGTGAAAAGAGAAGGATCTTTGTGTTTGAAAGGCTTACCTTCCCAGGGAATGTCAAGAGGAGGGTTCACAGACAGAAACGAAGGATGCAGATTTTCACATGCAATATGGCCGGGATAGATGGCCATTATGGAAAATTGCCCGAGGAGCCTCAAGAGTTGGCCTGGCTATCCGGAAGACCAGGGCCGAGCACTCGAAGAGTGGAGGCCGCAAAAGAGAAGCTGGCGGCGACCGAAGGAAAGCAAGCCCTGCCTCGCCTCCAACAGCATGACAAGGCCGTTATTCTCACAGCGAATGTGATAACAGCAGGTGAAGAAGAAGATGTCTTGCTTGACATCCTACTGATTACGCGAAAGTTCATCGTCTAAAACACGCGTATAACAATTTTAAAACCGAACTCGCACAAAATGATCAAAAGAGAACGTAGTACTATGACAAGCACGGGTTGAATCCACAGGGAAGAAAAGATTTTTAGAGTTAAAAACCTTAGAGTCCTTTGAAAAACACTTGTGATTTGGATTTGCTTAAAGAAAATAGTGAAATGATGAACAAACCAAACATTTAATTGAACACACCATGACTATGCACTTATGCTATAGAAAATAATTACATGAAGTGGAAAGAAGATATAGAAGAAAGAGATAGAGAGGGAAGAAGAGCAAGAACTAGATCAAGAGAACAACTCCTTTCATTAACTTAAAAGAAAGAGTACATGAAATGTGAAACAAGTTTATACTAATGACACAATGAGATTACAATGAAGTGAAATATCACAAAAGTAATAACACAAGAAAAGCCTGGAGTTTGGAGTTTGGAGATGGTAGCAGCAATGGTGATGATAGCGCCGTCCTCTCTTGGCCTTGGATCACGAACAACCTTGTGGAAGATGTTGTCTACGCCGGGAGGAAGTCACCTTCGTCGTTGAAGCAGTCTTTGGAGGGTGAATAACTTTGAACCCAAGAGGAATTAGGGGATACCCAAGAAGAAGAAGTTGAAGAGGGGGAAGAGAGGAAAAACTTAAATGAAGAACTCAGAGAGAAAAGAAGAGAAGAAGGGCTTCAAAATGGAGACATAACCGAAGCTAACACCTCGGATGAACAGTAAAAATACAGGACATCACCTTGAAAAAGAGATTATAACTTAAAAACAGTAGAGAATTAGAAGATGGTGTAGAATAAGAAGTTGTAGAACATTTAAAAACAAAGGACTTTCATGAAGACAGTAAGAGGAGAAAATGATGAGAAGGGGGATAAATATGGGAAAGAACAGAGAGAAACATGGGTTTGCAGATGAACAGGACAGCACAGTGAAAAATACAAAATAGCTTAAAAACTAGAAGGAACTAGAAGATGCTCCAGAAGAAGAAGTTGTATAGAACTTACAAATAAAGAACTTTGATGAAGAGTGCATGAACTGAAAACGAACTTACAAGGGAGAACTCGGAGGCCTAAGTTTGGGAGAGAAATTGCCAAAAGAAGAACACCCTTCTCCTTCTTGTCATGGGCTATTTATAGGAAAAGTTAGGTAGATGGAGGGAGGAGATTGTATCAAAGGAGATGGATGGATGGGATTTAAGTAGAATATGATGCATGGGAAAGAGAAAAAGTAGGTGAGTACACCCTCCTTGGGCTTTGGACAACCCCCTTCCCAAGACTCATCATTCCTCTCCTTTATTTCAAACTTTGAATTCAATTCTCCCTCCAACCGAAATATGTGTTTCTTTTACTCAATTTCAAACTTTTAGAATTTATTTTTCCTCCAATCAATATATGTACTTTTGACTTGGTCAACATGGTGGTGACAGTTTTGCCCCCGGCTTCTTTTGTAATTACCTTCGGTGTCCTACACACACATAATTGCACTTTAGTCCATAAAAATTACCACAATGTGCACATAAATCTTTAATGCTCATGATTATGCAATGGAGAATTAATGCTCATTGCCCTCAACTTTAATTTATTATTAAATAAGATAATCGAATAAATCAATTTCCGTGAAAGCTCCAATTTAAATGCGGAGTTGAGGTTAACTATGAAATATGCATAATTACCTAATTATATGCACATAAAATGGTGTATATGCAATGAATTGTCATAAGAAATGGACACTTATCACACCCCCCAATTTACTCATTGCTAGTCCCTTAGCAATGTAAACAATTAAAAAATTAGGACTAGCAAACACTCATGTGTCACAGTTCATGGCAAGAACATTATGCGTAATGATTTAGACTTTGGAGTATTACAAGTTCAAGTAGAATATATTCGGTACAAATTTCATCAGTCCATGTGTTTAGATCTTTCCTCAGGATACACTCAAAATTAAATATCTCTTTGTGTATGAGTGATATAACTTGACTAATGACTACCAAACAGTCTAGATGAATGAGTCTTCTACCTTTCACTTAAAGATGATTTTTAATTCTGCCCACATCTTGAATTAAGTTTCTTGAATTACAGGTAGCTTCACTCTGCCTGTTTATTCTCTTTTTTTTTTGACACATGGTGCTGCACATCCCTTTGCCGTTTTACGCGAACCTCAACTCTTACCTTAGGAGAAGCAGGCCCGGTTACTAAGTTCAGGGGCATTTTCCATGTATTTTTTTTCTTTTTTTTTTGGCAAGTAGCTTTTTCCTCACGATTACTTTCACCGAATGGGCATAATATTCATCATCACCTAAGTGTCCAGCAAAATTCCCATCATCCTAATATTTGTCATCCACCAATCTTGTTATTGTGCAATTGTGTGCAAGTTCAATAGAATTTTCAAGTGTATTCTGAGGAAAAGGCAAAAGACATAACCAATTAATTCATCCCTTTAACTTGCAACTTTCACGAGTAAGACTCTAAGTCCTATCATTTTAAGAAAAGTTTCTCATCATGAAATATGAACACGAAACACTTGTTAGAGATGTGATGAAATGTTGTAATTATTTTGAGAAAATTACAGCTCAAGCTACCCCCCAACTTAGGTGACATTGTCCCTAATGACATGAATAAGATATAAAGCCATAAAAAGTAGAGGGAAGGATAGATACGACCTGAGAGAGAGATGCCATCGTCAAAGAAATATTGCTCCATGCTCCATGCTCCGTAAACAAAAGAAGAAAATCAATCACAATTTTTTTTTTGAAAAGAGACAGGATAATTGGGTTGCCTCCCCAGAAGCGCTAAGTTTAACATCTTCAGCCAGACGCAATGTAGCTCACAATGGGTCACTCAGCCTGAGAGAGTCATACTGCAGCATTGGAAGATTTTTAATGTAAGATTTCAAACGTTGACCATTGACAGTGAAAGTTTGACCAGTTTTAGGATCAAGAATTGTTATTGCACCATGGTCAAATATTTTAACTACCACATATGGTCCATCCCATCGAGATTTCAATTTGCCAGGGAATAATCGCAGTCTAGAGTTAAAAAGCCAGACCTTTTGGTTGATTTGGAAAGTTTTTTGTGAAATGTGTTTATCATGGAATGCTTTAGTATGGGATTTATAAATCCTAGAGTTCTCATAGACCTCATTGCGAAGTTCCTCTAACTCATTCAGTTGAAGGGCTCTATGAGAACTAGCCTGTGCTGAATCAAGATTGAATTGCTTGATTGCCCAATAGGCCCTATGTTCCAATTCGACTGGTAAATGACATGGCTTTCCAAAAATGAGCCTATAAGGGGACATGCCAATGGGAGTTTTATAGGCGGTCCGATAGGCCCATAAAGCATCATCTAATCTTTCTGACCAATCTTTCCTATCAGACCTAACAGACTTTTGTAAAATATTCTGGATCTCCCTATTAGAAATCTCCACCTGGCCACTAGTCTGGGGATGGTAGGGGGTAGTAATCTTATGTGTTATCCCATACTTCCTAAGCAAAGTCCGGAATTGAGAATGGATGAAATGTGAACCCCCATCACTAATGATAGCCCTAGGACACCCAAACCGAGAGAAAATGTTCTTACGAACAAAATTCATGACAATTTTATGATCATCAGTCCTTGTGGCTATAGCTTCTATCCACTTAGACACGTAATCCACCGCCACCAAAATGTACTCATAACCAAAAGATGGTGGAAACGGTCCCATGAAGTCAATTCCCCATACATCAAAAATTTCCACAACCAGGATAGGGTTTAAAGGCATCATGTCCCTACGTGACATGTTTCCTACAGCCTGACAGTGCTTACAAGATTTACAAAATATGAATGCATTTTTGAATAATGTTGGCCAGTAGAACCCACTCTGCAAAACCTTGGCTGCTATTTTCTTACCTAAAAAATGTCCCCCACAAGATAAGGTGTGACAAAATGTCAGAATGCTATGGTACTCACTCTCAGGGACACACCTCCGAATGATTTGGTCTGGTCCTAAATGGAATAGCTCAGGGTCTTCCCAAAAGAAGTACTTGAGTTTAGCAAAGAAACGATCTTTTTCTTGTTTGGACCAACCTTCAGGAATTTTTTCCACTACTAAGTAATTTACAATGTGCGCATACCATGGGGGTGAAATGTGGCATACACTAAGGAGGTGCTCATTTGGAAATGAGTCCTGTAAGGGTGTGGTGTCTGATGTTATAATTCGGGACAAGTGATCTGCAACAACATTTTCACTTCCTTTTTTAACCCGAATTTCCAAATCGAACTCCTGTAGTAAAAGGATCCATCTAATCAACCTTGGTTTGGCATCTTTTTTAGACAGCAGGTGTCTAAGGGCTGAGTGGTCAGAAAACACAATGACTTTGGCCCCTAGCAGATAGGATCAAAACTTTTCAAGAGTAAAGACAACGGTAAGTAACTCCTTTTCTGTTGTGGTGTACCTAAGTTGGGCATCAGCGAGTGTGCGGCTTGCATAGTAAATCACCACAGGTTTTTTGTCTACCCTTTGTCCCAAAACAGCACCTAAAGCATAATTTGAGGCATCACACATAATTTCAAAAGGCAATGACCAATTGGGAGTTTACAATATTGGGGCATCGGTCAACGCCATTTTCAACAATTCAAAAGCCTCAAGACATGATAGGTCAAGATGGAATGGGACTTCCTTAGCTAGCAGATTAGTGAGAGGTCTAGAAACTTTGGAGAAGTCTTGGATGAACCGGCGATAGAAGCCAGCATGACCAAGGAATGATTGGATTTGTTTTACTGAGGTGGGTGGTGGCAGTTTGGAAATGAGCTCAACCTTGGCTTTATCTACCTCAATTCCTCTTGCCGACTATATGTCCCAGAACAATGCCTTCTTTAACCATGAAATGGCTCTTTTCCCAACTGAGGATAAGATTAGTGTCAATGCATCTCTTCATTACTTTGGCTAAGTGATCAAGGCAGGAATCAAATGTGTCCCCAAAAATGGAGAAATCATCCATAAAAACTTCTAAAAAGTTACCCACTATGTCAGAAAAAATTGCTAACATGCATCTTTGAAATGTTGCAGGCGCATTACATAATCCAAAGGGCATTCTTCGAAAAGTAAATGTTCCGTAGGGACATGTAAATGTGGTTTTTTCTTGATCTTCTGGGTAGATAGCCACTTGATTGTACCCAGAATACCCATCTAGAAAATAGAAGTATTTTTGCCCTGCTAATTTTTCCAAAATTTGGTCAATGAATGGGAGGGGAAAATGGTCCTTCTTTGTCATAGAGTTGAGCTTCCTATAATCAATGCAGACCCTCCATCCCGTGGTCAACCTAGTAGGTATCAACTCTTCTTGATCATTGGCGATCACAATCAGTCCTGATTTCTTTAGGACTATTTGGGTTGGACTTACCCACTCACTATCAGAAATTGGGTAGATGATACCGGCATCTAGCCACTTGACCACCTCATTTTTGACCACCTCCTTCATGTGTGGGTTTAATCTCCTCTGTATGTCTCTGCTTGGTTTTGCATTCTCCTCCATATAAATGTGGTGCTGACAAATGGATGGACTAATCCCTTTAAGATCAGCGATAGACCAACCTATAGCCCCTTTATGAGATTTAAGGACCTCAACTAGTTTCTCCTCACGGTTAGGTTCAAGGTCGCTTGCTATGATGACTGGCAAGGTTTGGTCTGGAGTTAGGAATGCATACTTAAGGGAGGCCGGCAATGGTTTTAATTCAACCTGAGGAGGAAATTGTAAAGATGGCAGAGCTGGTTCAGATTTAAGCTGAGGCAAGGGTTCAACTAGGGGCCACGTCCTAAGTTGAGTTGACAGGATGTCAACTTCTTCTCTCATTTTGATCTTACTATCCCCTTCAATCTCCAGTAACTCCTCAATGGTGTCAACAACATAGCAATCTCCTTTTTGATCATGAAATTTGGATGCCTTAAAAATATTGATGCTAACTTTTTAGTCCCCAAAAGATATGTCCATAACTCCTGAAGCACAATCTATATTAGCTCTAGCCGTGGCTAAAAATGGTCTACCCAAAATGATAGGAGTATGTTTGATTTCTTGGGGAGAAACCATGTCCAAAATAAGAAAGTCGGCAGGGAAGTAGCACTCATTCACTTTAACAATGACATCCTCAATAAGGCCCTTTGGAGTCTTGATTGATCTATCGGCGAGCTAGAGAATAATGGGTGTAGGCTTGAGCTCACCGATGTCAAACTGCTCATAGATGGAGGTGGGAAGTAAATTCACACTGGCTCCTAAATCAGGGAGAGCCTTATCAAAGGTCACACCCCCAATGTTGCAAGAGATAAGGGGCGCTCCAGGGTCCTTTAACTTCCTTGGAAGTTGGTTGAGGACTACGGCACTAACGTTCTCAGGAAGCCGAACCTTTTCCGGGGTCAATCGTGGCTCCCGCCTAGGAGTGCACATTTCCTTCAAGAATCTAGCATAGGCTGGGACATGTTTAATGGCATCGAGGAGAGGGATGTTGATGTGTACTTGTTTGAAGAGCTCCATCATCTCCTCATTGTGGGCCGGTTGTTTCTTCTTGGGCTTTAAGGCATTGGGAAATGGCACTGTAGGTTGGTAAGTGCTAGGCCCTTCATCTAGTTTTCACTTTCCCTTGACATCATTTTCCTGGTTGGGTTCCTCTTCACTATCAGAAGATATTTCTGGGGCCTGGATCAATGAAGTAGAAGTAGACTCCTGGGGATCTTGGAGGACTTTACCACTTCTTAAGGCTGAAATTGCTTTTGCATTTTTGAGTTGTAGGCCTTTTTGTGGTACTTGGCCTGATGGGTGCTGAAGGAGAGGAGGAATTTGCTGGTTCATGGGGAAGTTTGGTTGTGGGAAGCCCGGGGGATTATTTCGTGGGTTGGCAATGGGCTGACTTGGCAGTTGGCCCACTTCCCTTCTCATGGTGGCTTCAGCCAATTGGCCTAATTGGGTTTCCAACTTAGAGATAGTTTGCTGGTGGGCTTGAAGGGTCTGTTGGAAAGATTGACTTTGAGCTTGAATGGTTTGTTGGAAGGATTGATTTTGGGCCAGAATTAGTTGTTGTAACTGATGGAATCGATCATCAGTTTGAGAGTCCTGGTGGTGATGCAGAGGAGGTTGATAGGTTTGTTGAGAATTGGAAGACTACCCATAATTGGGCTGAGGAGGTTGGTATGTGGCCTGACCCTGGTTGAATCGAGGGAGTGGTTGTTGGGCTTGCGGTCCTCGACCATAAGCATTTCCTTGAAATGATGGCTGAGTTTTGAATTGGTGTTGGATGGGTGATTTACAGGCTTGAGACATAGAGGGGATGATGGGCTGATTGGAAGCTTGTTGATTTCTCCAATTGAAATTGGGGTGATTCCTCCAGCCCAGATTATAGGTGTTAGAAAATGGGTCATAGTTGGGCTTAGAGAACCCCTGGGCTGCTTGGACTTTCTCCTGTATAAAAGGTGGTAATTGGGCTGCTGTTGGACAATCGGACACATGATGGTCCGAGCTAGCACATAAAACACACACCTCATGGTGTGTTGGGTCCGGGTATGGGTTGGACGTAGGTGGGATAGTGGTTTCTTGTTTGTTTTGGGTCAAGAGTTGGTCTAATTTGTGGGCTAGCATATCAACCTGTTCTAGCTTTTGGGCCATGATGTCCACCTTGTCCAGTTTTTGATGGATGAAATTCACATCCACACTAGCTTCAAGTTCCACATGATACATCCCGGCCCGTTTAGAGGGCCCAATGGTTCTCTCATATGAGGATAAGGAAACATGGTTGATTGAATTCTCGCTCAACATTTCAAATAAGGCATAGGCCTCATCCTCACTCTTACTCATAAAGGCCCCTCCACATGATGCATCCACAATCTGCCTAACTTGATCATCTAGGCCCTCATAGAAAGCTTGCACTATTTGCCATTTGGAAAGCCCATGATGTGGGCATTTTCTGAGGAGTTCCTTTAATCTCTCCCATGATTCATGTATTTGTTCATTTGGGAGTTGCGCGAATCCTGTGATTGCACGTCTCATGGTGTTGGTTCTACCGATGGGGTAGAATTTCTTAAGGAACTCATGTTGCATATCTGCCCATGTGCCAATAGGTTTCCCTAAGGTCCCTAGCCAGTATTTGGCTTTGTCCTTAAGTGAGAAAGAGAATAAGGTCAGGCAGAGAGCATCATCTGTGAAATTTTGAATTTTCACAGTGGAACAAATTTCTAGAAATTCATCCAGATGTTTATAGGGATCTTCATTGGTTTTCCCATAAAAGGATGGGAGCATCTGAATGGTGCTAGATTTGATCTCATAGTGCAAAGCAGGGACATTAGGCAGTTGGATACAAGTGGATGGTTGATAATTCGAAGGAATGAAATATTCCTTCATCTGTTTGGGCACCCCTAATTGGTGTTGTTCAGTCATAGGTTGGGTTTGATTTTGAGCCGGATTAAAAATGAATCGCTCAATCTCACTAATGGGCTCAACTAAGTCAAGGTGTTGAGATCTTCTCCCTTGCATAAACCAAGGTTAAAGATGAGAGATGAGAGAATCATTTTATGATGTATATTTTTTTTAATAATTTTTTTTGTTTTGACTCAAATAAGGACGGAGAGATAAGAGGAGATTTTTTTTCTTGTTTTCGTTTTTATTTTTATTTTTTGTTTTTTTTATGCAAACACAAACAAGTTATGACACAAATTACTTAATACCTTAAATGTGACCTAGACCTACAAATTGGGTTTCACAAAATGGCTAACGTGAAACTTAAGTTCACCCTCAATATTTCCACCGGTCAGGTAAGGGGTGGGGTAGTGGGAGGTTCCCCCTACTTTCGTAGGGACCTAATTATGCCAAACCACTAGCCCGCTTAAGGCGTTTACCGTCCGACCGTCTTGCCTTAGGCACCAGTTTTCATAAGAGGGTAAGCTCAAATAACACAAGAACCACAGTGTGAACTTAGGACCAATGTCTACTGAATTTTATTTGAGGTCTAGGTGATGCAAAGATGTAAGAGAATTATGATTTGTGGGCTAAGAAAGGGTGATGAAATCCCCACCTTATCTTGCTTATGGGTGTTGCCCTTAAGATATTTTAAAATGATATGCAACAAAGCAAGTTCAAACAAGGGGTTCTATGCAAGAATGAAAATGCATGAGCATGCTTTTGGAAAAGTTAGAGTACTCACCTTGCCTCCCGCAATCTTCAACAATGTAATTAACAACAATTAGACAATAAAGAAAAAGAGCTTCTATCCTAAATGATGCATGACTTAGAACATGAAAGTGTGATTTCTACTCTTAGAATGAGAATTTTTATTAGATTCAAGTGAAGAGTTTTTTTTTTAAATTTAGTGAACCAATCTAACCATAATATGCAAGAACATTAAGGAAATGACACAAAATGAGAGGAATAAGTTTGGAGACTTACTTGATGCGCAATCCCTCGTTCTTCTCTCTCTTTTTTTTTTGAAATGAAATGACAAAATCAAAAGATGAAAGAGAGAAATACAAACTTACCTCTTTTTTTGAATTTTTTTTAACCTGTAAAAAAAGAAAAGAAAAGAGAGCTTTATTAGTACACTATATACACAAGGAAAATAAAGTTCTTAAATCAAAAATCATCATTCGTCCCCGGCAACGGTGCCAAAAATTCATAACACGAAAGTTCGTCGTTTAAAACACGCGTATAACAATCTTAAAACCGAACTCGCACAAAATGATCAAAAGAGAACGTAGTACTATGGCAAGCACGGGTCGAATCCATAGGGAAGAAGAGATTTTTAGAGTTAAAAACCTTAGAGTCCTTTGAAAAACACTTGTGATTTAGATTTGCTTAAAGAAAATAGTGAAATGATGAACAAACCAAACACTTAATTGAACACACCATGACTATGCACTTATGTTATAGAAAATAATTGCATGAAGTGGAAAGAAGATATAGAAGAAAGAGATAGAGAGGGAAGAAGAGCAAGAACTAGATCAAGAGAACAACTCCTTTCATTAACTTAAAAGAAAGAGTACATGAAATGTCAAACAAGTTTATACTAATGACACAATGAGATTACAATGAAGTGAAATATCACAAAAGTAATAACACAAGAAAAGCCTAGAGTTTAGAGTTTGGAGATGGTAGCAACAATGGTGATGATAGCGCCGTCCTCTCTTGGCCTTGGATCACGAACAACCTTGTGGAAGATGTCGTCTACGCCGGTCGGAAGTCACCTTCGTCGTTGAAGCAGTCTTTGGAGGGTGAATAACTTTGAACCCAAGAGGAATTAGGGGATGCCCAAGAAGAAGAAGTTGAAGAGGGCGAAGAGAGGAAAAACTTAAATGAAGAACTCAGAGAGAAAAGAAGAGAAGAAGGGCTTCAAAATGGAGACATAACCGAAGCTAGCACCTCGGATGAACAGTAAAAACACAGGACAACACCTTGAAAAAGAGATTATAACTTAAAAACAGTAGAGAATTAGAAGATGGTGTAGAATAAGAAGTTGTAGAACATTTAAAAACAAAGGACTTTCATGAAGACAGTAAGAGGAGAAAATTATGAGAAGGGGGAGAAATATGGGAAAGAACAGAGAGAAACATGGGTTTACAGATGAACAGGATAGCACATTGAAAAATATGAAATAGCTTAAAAATTAGAAGGAACTAAGAGATGCTCCATAAGAAGAAGTTGTAGAGAACTTAAAAATAAAGAACTTTGATGAAGAGTGCATGAACTGAAAACGAACTTACAAGGGAGAACTCGGAGGCCTAAGTTTGGGAGAGAAATTGCCAAAAGAAGAACACCCTTCTCCTTCTTGTCATGGACTATTTATAGGAAAAGTTGGGTAGATGGAAGGTGGAGATTGTATCTAAGGAGATGGATGGATGGGATTTAAGTAGAATATGATGCATGGGGAAGAGAAAAAGTAGGTGAGTACACCCTCCTTGGGCTTTGGACAACCCCCTTCCCAAGACTCATCATTCCTCTCCTTTATTTCAAACTTTGAATTTAATTCTCCCTCCAACCGAAATATGTGTTTCTTTTACTCAATTTCAAACTTTTAGAATTTATTTTCCCTCAAATCAAAATATGTACTTTTGACTTTGTCAACATGGTGGTGACAGTTTTGCCCCCGGCTTCTTTTGTAATTACCTTCGGTGTCCTACACACATATAATTGCACTTTAGTCCATAAAAATTATCACAATGTGCACATAAATCTTTAATGCTCATGATTATGCAATGGAGAATTAATGCTCATTGCCCTCAACTTTAATTTATTATTAAATAAGATAATCGAATAAATCAATTTCCGTGAAAGCTCCAATTTAAATGCGGAGTTGAGGTTAACTATGAAATATGCATAATTGCCTAATTATATACACATAAAATGGTGTATATGCAATGAATTGTCATAAGACATGGACACTTATCACCTACCTGAGGGTGCATCTAACAAGACGGCAGAGGCCATCCCCAGCACAGCAGCTATGGACCCGGCCGTACTGATGATGCTCCAGAGGTACCGCCAGGAGATAGAACAGCTGAAGAAGCAATTGACGGAAAGGACAGAGCAGTCCTCTGCCTCCAAGCAGCCTGATGTGCAGGCTGAATCATCAAGGGGAGCCGTCAGCAAGAATGACTTCCCACCACTCTATAACCTGCCTCTGCAGGCGGAACCAAACTTGGCGATAACTCAACAGTGCCCATCACAGCCGCTGGCTCCACCAGTGCTGCCACAGGTGCACCAGACGCCTCCACTGCTGCGCCCTCCTCCGCAGGCGACCACCCTGGTCACCCCCTACTTGCAGCCGGCGCATTTCTACCCGGAACCGGTCGACCCGACCATCATGAGCAAGATGATGGTAGAAAGGATGATCGAGATGAAGCTCGCTGAAAGGGCTGAAGGTGACTATGTTGTATTCGATGCATATAGGGTTCCATACCCACCGCATCATGCTGCCAAGCGGCTCCCTCCCGGGATTAGCAAGCCGCCGAAGTTCAACAAGTTCAACGGGAAGGGATCCCCGAAGGAACATGTTGCCTACTACATGACCGTCATGGGTGACTTGGCCACTGACGAGTCATATTTATTGAAGTTCTTCGGGTCCTCACTCACAGGGCTCGCATTTGAGTGGTACTCCAGCCTCCCGGCCGGGTCGATTAGCGACTGGTCGGACATGCAGAGGAAGTTCAGAGAAAGATTCCACGTCATAGAGAGGGAGGTCACAGTGGCTGAACTCTATTCAACAAGATAGAAGGTAGATGAGACCGCTCTCGACTACATCCAGAGGTGGAGGAACCTCGGGATGAGATGCAAGCGGCCCCCGCACCAGGAGGACGTTGTACAGATCTGCAAACAGAACCTCAGGAGAGAGGTGCTGGAGAAGATGATTGGCATGGAAATCCGGTCGTTCGACCGTCTGAACAATATTGTGGCAGAAGTGGAGGCTTTCTTAGCGAAACCGGCCCCTACACCAAATATTCCTACTACACAAAAGGGCAAGGCAGCAGAACGGCGCCAGGCACCGAAAGAAGCAAATGCCCTTGATATCAAGGCGTTTGAACAGCAAAAAGATAAAGGCAAGAAGACAGCTGCTCCTCAGCCTGCCAAGATCGGAGATGGCGAAGAAGGCCCATCCCTCCGGGATAAAATGAAGAAGGCCTACTCTTTCTCAAAGGAGAAGACCAGGATCTTGTTTGACTGGGTTACCCAGTATGATAAGGTCACCCTGCCTGAGCAGAGGAGGCCGGAGGACCTGAAGAGAAGAGATAACCCAAGATTTTGCCCCTACCACCAGATGCTGGGGCATCCAATTGAAGACTGTTATGTTTTCAAGGATATTATCGAAGGCATGGTGGGAAAGGAAGAAATAGAATTGGGGGAGTACAAGGTCGACCCTCCACAACCACATGAGGCGCCCATAAGAAGAGCTGCCGTCAACATGGTCTCTCTGTATCAAGCCCTGCCTGAGGAGACCGCAGAAGCCAGTACTTAGCGTACATATGAAGCCTGCTTTCTGGCCCCAATGAAAGAACATGAGGGATGGCAGCAAGTCCCTGCAAGAGCCAAGAAAAAGGGCCTGCCTCGCCCAGCACCGGGGGCACATATTCGTGGCGTCACGCCACGACCCCCTTCACCAGTAGCAACACATGTGTGGACCAATCCGCCAGCAGTTATCCGGATACCTACCCGCAACCGGAGGAGGAAGACTCCATTGCCGGCAGTCAAGAAGATCAGTCCAGAAGCTCGGCGGCTACAGGACTACATAAATGGGCTAGATGAGTATGTACAGCCCGAGCTAGAACCTTTACTGGTACGGGATCATTTCCCGTGGTAGGAGCTGGAACAGCTTTCACTAAAGCAGTAAGAGGAAGTTGACAAAGCATCAGACAGGGATGGCAGCCTGTTCTGGGGGCAAGCGCCAGCCAAAGAAAAGAAGACAAAGAAGGAAGAGAAGGGCCGGTAAGGCTACAACAGGTGTGAGCCTTTCTTGCAACACCCTCTCTGCTCTGTTCAATTTGCCCAATGAGGAGGATGAAGAAGAGATTTGCTTCACACCCGCCGCTAAGGAAAGCCAGGCCGAAGCCGCAACTGCCGCACATGCAAACCGGTCGAGCTGAAGGTGGGGGCGTCAGCCGCCCGCCAACCATAACATTATCTTCAAAGGGGAGAAACCCTACAAGATACCCCCTCCGGAGGTCAGGGGAGTTCAAATCCCTCCTCCGTCAGGCTTATACAACCAAAGTGGGGGCAGCACTCCCGCTCCTTCATTTTTGGAGTTCATAAAGATGTCAAAAGGGAAGCAGCCATGCTGGGAGGTTGAACCGATAACCGGGGGCAGTCACCCACAACTCCAGCAATCTCCTGAATTGTCAGAAGAGGTAGAAACTCGCCTGGCAGCAGCCAGTGAGGAGCAGCCAGGAGGTAATCCCAAGCAAAAGGGTGTAGCCTCCGAGTCCGATGAAGCAGGTCCATCAGCGGCCATAGTCCAAGGATCTTCCAAGCCCAGGTGGGCAGATGAAATGAAGCTATCCAATGTCCGAGCTGGAAGTCGGGTGGTCAAACTATTGAAGAAGCTCCCAGCAAGATTCACTGTCTGGGAAATCCTCTCTCTCAGTGAAGAGACTCGACAGGCGATCATTATTGCTCTCCAGACGCCTACCCAATATGAAGCCTGCCTAGCTGAGGCACTACCGGAGGCCAGCATGACCTTCACCCAGGAAGACATGTTGCTCCCCACCACCAGTCACAACAGACCTCTGTATATGAGGGGACATCTAAATGGCCGGGAGCTGAACAGAATCCTGGTGGACCCCGGGGCAGCTGTCAACATCCTGCCCTACAGGATATATGAGAGGCACTACTTTAACGTGCACCTACAAAAGGTCGGGGATATGCGCATTGCCGGCTTCAATCAGAAGTGTGAAGTGTCGCTAGGAGTAGCAGAGTTCACACTCACTCTAGCGGACTTTGTCACGAAGGTGCAATTTCATGTCATTGATTCTCGCACCTCATACAAGGCGCTGCTTGGCCGCCCTTGGCTACATGAGAATATGGTGGTACCTTCCACACTTCACCAATGCATCAAATACAGCATGGATGGGAGAGAGGAAAGAGTATTTGCTGATCTTCACCCGTTCGAAGTATTCGAATGCCACTTGGCAGACGCCCCTCTATATGCAGAATGGTCGCAGAAGGCCCCTACAGCCAAGACCTCTTCTAGCACAACAAAAGGCACTTCCAAAGCAGAATGGTTCCCTCCGCCGCCGCGTGGGTATATCGATCCCAAGGTGGTTTCACACATGACTGTCACCGGGGATGTAGGCCGGATAGCGCCTCCCGCCATCTACCCCTAAACTAATAAAGTCAGGGTTGACCAGCAGCACGACCACATCGGGATCCCCGAAGGTCTTACCAAGCCAATTCTCAGCCTCGACAATGCTACTGTCGAGCCTTTCAAAGCTTGGGAGGTGACACAGATAGATGGTCCTAGCAGCCTGTTCTACATAGCTGAAGAGCACCCTACACAGGAAGACACTGATTGTCATCTGCCTGAAGATATAGAAAACCCCTCAATGCCTATACAGGGGCTGACATTTATAACAAATCGAATGGCCAAGATGTTCCAGAAGCAGCACATCCCTTCTTGCCAGCCTCGCAAGAGGAAAGAAGCATTCCAGAAGCTATGGTACCCTCTGAGCCTGGACAAAGAAATGAGGCGTGTCTCTCAGCACCCGGGATTGGGCTTCACCCTCGAAGAATACTATTATAGCGGATGCTATGAAGTGGATACCATCTCTGCTTTCTACCCAATGGAGGATAACCCACTGGGGGCAACTATTGGTGAATAGCTGACAGAAGTTGAGTGCATTCAGCCAGCCCGGCCAAGGAATTCGAAATCCGAGGCTGTATTCCCCTGCCGGTGCTGGGAACAAGTCTATCCGAAAGATGCAGCTCTTCAAGCCAAGTTTGACACAGCTAGCAGTAGTGAAGCTGAAGATGTTGAAGAAGCAGAGTTGCCTCCCTCCAGTGGCCCTCCTCTGTTCATGATGTTGGCACTTCTCGAACCAGTCTGGGAAGCTTCCCCCGAGCCTGATCAAGAGATAGATGCTGCTAGAAGAGAAATGGTTGCCTTCACTAAGGACATGGTGGTTCGAGGGATCGAGATCTCTTCACCCCTTGCCAAGGAGCTGTAAGGCTACTCTGACTTAATGACAAATAATCACCAGCCCTTAGTGATTGCAACCCCCTGAGCAGGGGGTGAGGCAATCAACTCACCCCTTGAAGTTGCTAGTAAGGTAAACTTGTTGGCAGAATAGTGCATGCAGCCATTATCAGCCGAACAAGAGATTTCTGGCAGAACTCAAATAAGGCAAGACAAAGGGATCGAGGTCCTCGACCTCGAAGATGATATACCAGACTTTGTCGACCTCCAGCCTGCACCCCCTGAGATAGAAGACGGAGGTCAAGCAACAGTCGATGAACTAATAGAAGTCAACTTGGGAGACGAGGATGACCCCAGGCCAACCTTCCTCAGCGCCCAACTGTCTGCCGAAGAACAGAGGATGTACATCCAACTGCTACAAGAATATCGAGACTACTTTGCCTGGACCTACAGAGAGATGCCAGGACTAAGCCCCTCAGTCTCACAGCATGAGCTGACCATAAACCCTGGGGTAGAGCCGGTGAAACAACCCCCTCGGCGTATGAGGCCAGAGCTCATCACTCAAATATGCAAAGAGGTCGACAAGCTCATTGATGTGGGTTTCGTCGAAGAAAATCAATATACCACGTGGTTAGCTAACATCGTGCCCGTGAAGAAGAAGAACGGATAGATCCGGATATGTGTTAACTTTCGGGATCTGAATAAAGCCTGCCCTAAAGATGACTTCCCAGTGCCGATAACGGAGGTCATGATAGATGTAACAACTAGTCATGAGGCCCTATCATTCATGGATGGGTCATCTGGCTACAACTAGATATGGATCGCGGAACATGACCGGATCCACACTGCCTTCCGGACCCCCAAAGGCATTTATCACTACAAAAGAATGCCGTTCGGATTAAAGAATGCCGGCGTAACTTATCAGCGGGCGATGACTAGAATATTTGATGAGCTGATTTACCATAAGGTCGAGTGCTACATAGATGACTTGGTAGTCAAGACCAAAAAGAAAGAAGACCATCTGCAAGACCTCCGAGTCATTTTCCAGAGGCTGAGACAGTATGAATTAAAAATGAACCCTATGAAGTGTGCGTTCGGAGTCTCGAGCGGAAAGTTCTTGGGTTTCATTGTCAGGTATCGGGGAATTAAAATAGACCCTGCCAAGATCAAGGCGATTCAGGAGTTACCCTCGCCAAGGAATCTCTCTGAGCTAAGATCCCTTCAGGGCCGCCTTGCATACGTCCGGCAGTTTATATCCAACTTGTCGGGGCGATGCCACCCCTTTCAAAAGCTGATGATGAAGGATGTTCCCTTCTATTGGGACGAAGAATGCCAGATAGCCTTCGATAAACTGAAGGATTACCTGAAAAACCCTCCAGTGCTGGGTGCGCCAGTGAAAGGATGGCCGCTGATCCTCTACATAGCAGCCACACACAATTCCATGGGGGCAATGCTAGTCCAGAATAATGAAGAAGGAAAAGAACAAGCCCTCTACTATCTCAGTCGAAGAATGGTCAGAACTGAGGAAAGGTACACCTACATCGAGAAGATTTGCCTGGCATTGGTCTTCGCGGTCAAGAAGCTGCGGCACTACATGCTGTCGCACGAAGTTAAGCTGATTTCTAGGGAGGATCCGCTTAGATACATCATGTCCCAACCGGCCCTCAAAGGCCGCCTGGGAAAATGGGCGGTGATTCTTATGGAGTATGACATCTCCTATGTACCGCAGAGGGCCGTCAAGGGCCAAGCTATTGCAGACTTCTTTGTTGAACATCCAGTACCCGAAGACTGCCCTCTGGAACCAGAGCTTCCTGAAGATGAAACTTTAGAGGTCGGCCAGGTGCGGCCCTCCCTATGACAGCTGTATTTTGATGGTGCCTCCAGGATTGACACCTCAGCGACGGGATCGGCCAGAGTCCGCGCAGGAGCAGGCATAGTCTTGAAGTCTCCTGAATGGGAAGTCATACACACGTCCTGCTCAATAAACAAGCCTTGCACAAATAATGAAGCAGAATATGAAGCCCTCATAATCGGGCTATAGATTTCTCTGTGCATGGGGATTCAAATGCTATAAGCGTTCGGGGACTCCATGCTAGTTATAAAACAATTGGAAGGGAAGTTCAAGGTGCGAAAGCAGGAGCTCGTCCCTTACTACCATCTGGCCCTACGCCTAATGGAAAGATTCTACTTCGTCAGCGTCAAGCACGTCAACTGAGGATAGAATGCTCAAGCTGACGCCCTCGCAAAGCTGGCAAGTTCCTTGGCGGTCCCGCCTGATACGAGCCTGAATATAACAGTCATCAACCGGCGGCAGGTCCCCAATATGACAGAAGCTTTAGCCGATGAACAAGCCAATGAAGTAGCAGTTGCAGAAGCAGTCCAGCAGCCCGACTGGCGGGAATACCTCCTACATTAGTTCCAACACCAACAGCTCCCGAAGGTGAAAGAACAGAGAATGAGACTCTTGAGAGTCAAAGATTCTTATGAGATGAGAAATGGAACATTGTTCCAAATAATGGCAGTTGCCCAAAAGAAGGTATTACTTCGATGCTTATCTCCAGGGGAAGCCAGGCAGGTAATGCAAGAAGTCCATGCCGGGTCAGCCGGGGCGCACCAGGCCGGTCCGAAAATGAAGATCGAAATAAAGAAATTGGGTTATTATTGGCCCACTATATTTGATGATTGCTGCAAGTTCGCCAAGGCTTGTCAGAAATGTCAAGAGCACGCCAATGTGTCAAGAAGACCTCCAGTGCCTCTACATCCTACCTTACCAAGCTGGCCGTTTGCCCAGTGGGGCACGGACGTGGTGGGGCCACTACCAGCATCTTCATCAGGGTGCAAATACATCTTAGCAGCTACAGATTACTTCTCCAGATGGGCAGAGGCAGTAGCACCAAAAGAAGTCACGGGAGAATTAGTTGCGAGATTCTTCCGGCAGAATGTAATATTTCGTTTCGGGATTCCCAGCCGAATCATCTCCGACAACGACAGCCACTTCAGAAATCAGAAGGTTTATCGGCTAGCTGACAAATACAAGATTGATTGGAGAACATCATCTCCCTACTGCCCTCAGGCCAACGGACTTGCAGAGGCCTTTAACAAGACGATGTGCACTCTGCTGGCGAAAATTGTCAAGACTAACAGAAGAGATTGGGAAGAAAGAATGTACGAGGCACTGTGGGCTTACCGTACGGTCTACAAGACCCCTACCGACTGCTCACCCTACTCCCTTGTGTATGGGTCAGAGGCTGTGGTGCCAATTGAGCTGGAGGTCCCCTCATTACGGGTCGCCATCCAGCATGGATTGGTGAGCAACGAGCAGGCCAACATAGAAAGAAGACTAGAAGAGCTCTCCGAGCTTGAAGAAAAGCGTCTCCGGGCGCAATAGAATATTCAACTCTATCAAGCCCTCATGGCTCGTGCTTTTGATAAGCTGGTCAAAGGACGGGAGTTCAAAAGGGGTGACCTGGTGATGGTTAAAAGAAGAGAGGTAATGGCCTCCAACCCCAAGGGGAAGTTGGTTGAAAATTGGGTCGGACCGTATGTCATCCACTGAGCATATGAAGGGGGTGCGTATGTCCTTGCGGATCACAAAGGAGTCATCCAATTCTCTCCCTTTAATGGGAAGCACCTAAGGCTGTATCACACAGTTCAACCGGCGTTCCCTGAATGATTTACCTCAAACTCGGTCTAGTGGCACTCCGCCCTGACCAAGCTACCTCCACCCTCGGTCCAGTGGCACTCCGCCCTAACCGAGCTACCTCCACCCTTGGTCCAGTGGCACTTTGCCCTAACCAAATTACCTCCACCCTTGGTCCAGTGGCACTCCGCCTTGACCAAGCTACCTCCACCCTCGGTCCAGTGGCACTCCACCCTGACCGAGCTACCTCCACCCTTGGTCCAGTGGCGCTCCGCCCTGACCGAGCTACCTCCACCCTTGGACCAGTGGCACTCCGCCCTGACCAAGCTACCTCCACCCTTGGTCCAGTGGCACTCCACCCTAACCAAACTACCTCCACCCTTGGTCCAGTGGCACTCCGCCCTGACCGAGCTACTCCACCCTTGGTCCAGTGGCACTTCGCCCTGACCGAGCTGCCTCCACCCTTGGTCTAGTGGCACTCTGCCCTGACCGAGCTACCTCAAACTTGGTCTAGTGGCACTCCGCCCTGATCGAGCTACACTTACCTCGGTCTAGTGGCACTCTGCCCTGGCCAGACTCGCATAATACCTACGACTTTGCCATTACGGCCCTTACGCCCGAATCGGCACAAATCTATCCTTTGCGTTAGCATTACCTTCTTGCTAACGAATAAACCCCTTGTTTGGTGTAGGACTCCATGTCCTAGCCGACCTTTATACATCTTTGCCATTACGGGCCTTACACCCGAATCATCACAAATCTATCCTTTGCGTTAGCATTACCTTCTTGCTAACGAATAAACCCCTTGTTCGACGCAAGACTCCGTGTCCTAGCCGACCTTTATATATCTTTGCCATTGCGGGCCCTACGCCCGAATCGGCTCAAATATATCCTTTGCGTTAGCATTACCTTCTTGCGAACGAATAAACCCCTTGTTCAGCGCAAGACTCCGTGTCCTAGCCGACCTTTATACATCATTGCCATTGCGGGCCCTACGCCCGAATCGGCTCAAATCTATCATTTGCGTTAGCATTACCTTCTTGCTAACGAATAAACCCCTTTGCTTGGCGCAAGACTCCGTGTCCTAGCTGACATTTATACATCATTGCCATTGCGGGCCCTACGCCCGAATCGGCACAAATCTACCCTTGGCGTTGGCATTATCTTCTTGCTAACGAATAAACCCCTTTTTCGGCGTGATACTTCATGTTCTGGCCGACCCTCTCAGCATCCTTCTGCTACATGAGTTCAAAAGAAAGAGAAAGAAACAGAAATGGGGTTAAAAATAGAGATATCCCGCCGGCCTTGTTCCTAAATGGGGACGAGGGTAAAAATGGCTATAACCCGGCTATGGCGAAAACCTGAAAGGGCGCTGCAGGCAAAATCGGGTACCCCGTCACGTGAAAACCTGAAAGGGCGCGTGGGCAAAAGTAAGAGGGGGCTGGCCTCGGCGAAAACCCAAAAAGGGCGCTCAGGTCAGTAAAGTGGTAATCCAAAAGTTTATCTTCATCCTCCTCTCAATGAGATTCCCAATGGATAACCATCAGAGGTCCCACCGAAGATCTCCTAACGAACCTGTGTCCGACCCTCGTCATCATCGGTGGGATCGGTCAACCTCCATCCTTTAACTTGGACCTTTCGTCCTCGTTAATGAGCATGTCCCTTGCTTCGACATGTAACCCATGTCGATGAACAAACCCAGGTTCGACCCTTGCCATCATCAGTAAGGTAGGTCGACCTCTGTCCCTTGGCCTGGACCTTTCATCCCGGTCAAGAACCATACAGCCTTTGCTTCGACATGTAACCCATGTCGACGAACAAACCCATGTTCGACCCCTGTCATCATCGGCGAGACCAGTCGACCCCTATCCCTTAACTCAGACCTTTCGTCCTTGTTAATGAATATACCCTTTGCTTCGACATGTAACCCATGTCGATGAACAAACCCAGGTTCGACCCTCGTCATCATCAGTGAGGTAGGTCGACCTCTGTCCCTTGGCCTGGACCTTTCGTCCCGGTCAAGAACCATATAACCTTTGCTTCGACATTTAACCAATGTCGACGAACCAAACCAGGATCCGACCCTTGTCATCATCGACAAGGCCGGTCGGCGTCCTGGCAAACAAGCTCTCCTCTGTTCCGAATCCTCCGGGGAATTTAAAAAGAGAGAGAGAGAGAGAAAGAGACCAAATGGGGTTAAAAATAGAGATACCCCGTCGGCCTTGTTCTTAAACTGGGACAAGGGCAAAAATGGCTATCACCCAGCTGTGGCGAAAACCCGAAAGGGCGCCGCAGGCAAAATCGGGTACCCCGCCGCGTGAAAACTCGAGAGGGCACGTGGGCAAAAGCAAAAGGGGGCTGACTCCGGTGAAAACCCGAAAGGGCGCTTGAGTCGGTAATGTGGTTAAAAAAAATGATGATGATGATGATGATGAAATGAATGAATAGAAAAAAATGATGATAAAAAATGATGATGAAATGAAAAGATGATGTAGTAACGGGGTTATCCTCATTCGTCATTCCATCCCAACCTACCTTTTCGACCCTTGTCACCATCGGCAAGATCGGTTGCTACCCTTTCCGGTCCTTGTCACCATCGGCAAGGCTGTCTACCCTTTTCGGTCCTTGTCACCATCGGCAAGACCGTCTACCCTTTTCGACCCTTGTCACTATCAGCAAGATCGGTCGCTACCCTTTTCGGTCCTTGTCACCATCGGCAAGACCGTCTACCCTTTTCGACCCTTGTCACCATCGACAAGACCGTCTACCTTTTCGACCCTTGTCACCATCGGCAAGATCGGTCGCTACCCTTTCCGGTCCTTGTCACCATCGGCAAGACCGTCTACCCTTTTCGGTCCTTGTCACCATCGACAAGACCGTCTACCTTTTTGACCCTTGTCACCATCGGCAAGATCGGTCGCTACCCTTTCCGGTCCTTGTCACCATCGGCAAGACCGTCTACCCTTTTCGGTCCTTGTCACCATCGGCAAGACCGTCTACCCTTTTTGGTCCTTGTCATCATCGGCAAGATCGTCTACCTTTTCGACCCTTGTCACCATCGGCAATATCGGTCGCTACCCTTTCTGGTCCTTGTCACCATCGGCAAGACCGTCTACCCTTTTCGGTCCTTGTCACCATCGGCAAGACCATCTACCTTTTTGACCCTTGTCACCATCGGCAAGATCAGTCGCTACCCTTTACGGTCCTTGTCACCATCGGCAAGACCGTCTACCCTTTTCGACCCTTGTCACCATCGGCAAGATCGGTCGCTACCCTTTCCGGTCCTTGTCACCATCGACAAGACCGTCTACCCTTTTTGGTCCTTGTCACCATCGGCAAGACCGTCTATCTTTTCGACCCTTGTCACCATCGGCAACATCGATCGCTACCCTTTCTGGTCCTTGTCACCATCGGCAAGACCGTCTACCCTTTCCGGCCCTTGTCACCATCGGCAAGACCGTCTACCTTTTCGACCCTTGTCACTATCGGTAAGATCGGTCGCTACCCTTTTCGATCCTTGTCACCATTGGCAAGACCAACTACCTTTTCGACCCTTGTCACCATCGACAAGGTCGGCCAGCATTTCCCCAAATCGGGCCCCGGCAAAAACCTGAAAGGGCGCTTGGGTCAGTAATGTGATTACTATAAAGTATATGTTATGCCTCTGAGTGGCACTCCCATCGGTTGTCCCACCGGTAATAAAGCCTATCCCGGATGGATCTCTCATCAGCCAGCAGTCGTATTTTTGACATTTCTTGTCTGCAAGATTTACATCTGCACCAATCTGGCAATCTCTAGAACCCCGTCACGCAGTGGAGCGAGGCCCCCATCCTTTCCTTGAAAGGGTGGACGCTCTCTTGCGGCGCAGATATGGGTATACTTCCAAGCAGGTCGCCAAAGTTGCCACAAGATATGATAGAATACAAGTGCAAAGGTGGACACCTAAAACAGTAAAGGAAACTTGTATTTCATTGCAAAAAGGAGGGGAATGAATAAAAAAGGGGCCCTTCGGAGGGGACGAATTACAAAGGCAGATCAGCTAAGACCGCCTGAAAATATCGGCAAAGTCAATGAGCCCAACATGTGGAGCCGCTCCCAGTTCACAGAGCTGCATTTCTTCCTCCTGAACGTGAGTCACCTCAGTCTCTAGGGATGCGACTCGGCCCTCCAGTAAAGAAGTTTCCTCGATGCCTTGGACTTCTGCAGCCTCCAGCCATGGTATCTCAGCTTCAATGGTAGCCAATTCAGCCCGGAGTTCTTCCTGTCGGCTACGTAGAATATGTGCCCGAGCAGCTGAAGTTTCAACATGGGCCTTGTTCCTGTAGAGATCAGAGGTCAGGGACGCCAGCTCCGTCTGACAATCGTCTTTCTACAATTTAAGGGCCACTAGTTGGTCATTCATCACCCTCCCGAGAAAGTCTCAGCGATTTACAAATTTTAGCAGGAACAGCACCCGCTGGGTCCAGGTGTCCAAAGGACAGCCTAATGCCTGCAGCCCGATCGTCAGTCGCCCGGCCACTTCCTTCAACTGGGGGTAAGATAGTGTCGGCTGAGACTCCACAACCTGGCGCAACATCTCTAAATACTTCCAGACAAAGTCCTCTAATGAAGTAAAGCCCAGGGAGGCTGCCAGAGCCACCTCAAAGGTCACCTCCCTGTCTATGGAAGCCCATAAGCCAATATCTGGCTCGGAAGAAGAAGATGGAATGGCCACCAGAGCCGAAGTAGCAGGTACCACGGCAGCATGCTCTTGCTCCATCGGGCTCCTTGAAGAACTCTCTTCTACAGGTGCTGGAAGAGGCGGAGGTTCCAACTCTATTTCTGGCATGGATGGAGCTGCAGGGTCAGGCGCAATAGTCATTATGGCCACCGGGAAAAAGGCAGAACCCCTTGACGGGTCAACTTCAGCTCTCAATTCTGTTGCCGGCACCAGGGCGAGACTCTCTCCCAGCGGGCTCGGCTCCATTGATGGTACTTCGGCAGCTGCGTGTATTCTTACTGGCACAGGGCGAAGTATGGTAACTGCCTATGAAGAAGACACGGTGGCCAGTGGTAGCATATCCAAAGCCTCCGACGAAACCACGATAGCATCATAAGGTGATACTAGAGGGTGATTGGCTGCGTCAGGCTCCTGGAACAAGATTCCAGTAAGCACCAAGATGGCATAAAAGAATGAAAAGATATGCGGCTCTGCAGAGGGGTGGGCAGAACTTACTATGGCCGCAGCATCCATCTCTTCAAGTGCCTGTATGGAAGATTCTAACTCTGCAGATGAAGCAACAAAAGGAGGGGTTATCTCCACCTCCATGTCTAGCCCGGTGAATTCCTCTGGCAACATTCCCTCAGATGATGTCACCGGCAACCTCGGAGGACTAAAGATCAAAGGACCGCTCAACGGTATGAGGGGTGTCACTACCCCTTTGATGGCTGCCACGGGTGCTCGTTCGTCACCTTCTGAAGAATAATAGTCAATTTCTTCATCAGAAGGGGTGGCAGAGCTACTGGAGGAAATATCTATGCTGATCTCGGGTTGGCCCGTCTCCTCTGTCGCCTGGCGGGACGCCGAGCGGGTGATTACCCACCGCAATGGGATAGCACCTTTCTTTAGCCCAGTCTTATGTCCTTCAGCCTGTGAAGGAACATCCACGGCAGGCGTCTCAACCACTGTGCTAACCACTCCTGCCGCTACAACAAACATATACATAAGGCAGGGCAAAAAGATCAATAAGAAAGAAGAGTCAGAAGGATGGCAGTCACTTGGCTCACCCTCGGCCTCACTGGCAGGTGTGGGAGAAGGGAGTTTGACATCCTCCTCAGCAGCGGGGAGACTCTCCCCTGTGGCTTCAACTGTTTTGGTCGCCCCTGCCGTGGCTATGACAGAAGACCCTATGTCTCCCGTCTCCAGGATGACCTCCTCAGCACGTGTGGTGGTGCCAACCGCTCCTTGAGCTGAGGTCAAACAAAGAAGACGTCAAAGGAGAGAAGACGTCATGAAGAGAACACTCCTTTAGACCGTGAAGAAAAGTGATGTCACCTTCAGCTGCTTGCTGAGTGGCCTCTTTCTGAGTGGCAAACTGCTCAAATGACGGCACTTCAGGCAGAGGAGCCTCAGCCGCATCAGTCGAAGATTGCTTGGAAGAAGTTTTCCGAGCTTTCTTCGCTCGGCCCATTGCAACTTTCAGCGCGGAGGCCGCTCTCTTTTTACCAGGTGGTAGTGGAGTAGTGGTCGGCACCGGTGCGGGAGCCTCAAAATATTTCGGCTTCTGGGCCTGGGAGATGATCTTCCTATAAAGTCTCTGCTGCTTTATATCTGGACGGTCTGTCAAATGAAGCACATGCCGTTATAAAAGAACTGAGCAACAAACTACTCTACATGTCAACTGAAGAAGACTTTACCTGCCGGGCCGTTGTAAAAAGATGCGAGGGGCCAATACTGATAAGCCACCTCCTTGCTTTGGGATGCAGCCTCTCGAACGAGCCAGCAGACGTCGCCAATCTTCTTACACTTCTCGACTAGGTCGGCCAAGTCTGCATGACCATGGGAAGCTATGCAATGATATAAGCCAAGGTGGTCGAAGCCCCAGCCATCGGCATAATGAAAAGATACAAACAAAGGCTTGTCTAGAACACTTGCTACGGGACTATCAAGGGTCAGTCCATGGATATTCATCAAGACGAACAGCCAAGACGTGTATTGATAATATGTCAGGGTTCTGTCTTCTCTATTAACAAACGCCCGGTACGGGCAAAAGCGGTCAACCTCACACTTCCATGAAACTGCTTTGGAGAGCGGCTCCTCAATGGGGAATGGGTACTACTGAAGTTCCAAGCGGGAACCACCAATCTGGCACAGATGTTCTAAATTCTGCGTGAAAGTATCTTCATTTATGTCAGCAAGCACAGGCACCAGCTGTTCAGTTGCTTCCTCTTTTACGGCTTTCCTGCGTGCTATGTATGCCTCTACCTCCTTCGGATGTTGGGAGAACAGCCTCTTCAAATGGGCTTCTTCAATATCAAAAATTGGCCTATGCTATTGGCTCAGAAAGGTGCGCTCAGCTACATCCCAGCATGCCACCCTGGCATTGCGATAAAAGCCCGTTCGAGCATTCCACCACTTTATATACTCTGGAGTGACCCGGGGAACGCGGTTCGGCACCGGCACTCTGAAAATATTGACGTCCCGACGGTGAAAGTAGTCCCACCAGGAGCGACCCTCAGCTACAAGAGTCGAGCCGTGCTTCGACCTGCTATCCAGAGGAAACATGGCAACCAAAGGCGAGATGTGCTGATCATAGCCAAAATTTCAGCCAAACCTAAAAGGATAGTAGGGTTCTAAATGAACCACACCCCCCTTTCTAAACACTAAGACACTGGGGCGAATTGATAAAGCCCAGTCAATGAGCTCCAAGATTGGCCGGGACACGGTGTTGCCTAAAATGAAATGTGTGAAAGTCTCCACTGCCTCAAGCTTACATTCACGCTGGCGATTCACCAATGGAGCGGAATGTGCGGCCAAATTCCAAAAATGGATGGTCCCCACTGAATCCATCGGAACCCTTGTCAGCCGGCCTCGGATGGAGAAAAGCTGATGAGACACTGGACCGGGTTCATCACTAGCAAATTCCAGCATCCTGGGATACAATGTCACTATCTGCAGAGTCCTGGGAGCCAGCTCTGGGAACAAACTGCACACCCAGGCATTGAAGAAATGAAACGGCCCCACTGTTCTAAAAGAGCGGGGGACCCGATGCCTTTGAATATCTCCAAGAGATTTGTAGATCAGGCAGAGTACTGCTGGGCATAGTGCAAGCCGCATGCCCCAAGCCATCTGACAAGCCGGGTATATTGCCTCCGGCCTAATGACTGTCTCATCTCCCTGTGGGAGGGCAAAAGTGCACAACCAGAAAGTGAGGTAAGCCGCACAATGCGTAAGGGGATCCGCCCCAGTGGGATTCGGTCCTCTGCGACTAATCCGATGAAGGGAAGCAGGCAGCGCCGACTTGAACTTGGGTGGTTTGCTGGGCTTACCTGCAATAGGAGCTACATGGGGAAACTCACTATACTTCAGAGGGCCGCCGAAGAAATACTGAATCCAATGTCCCACTCGGACTCTCAATTTGCTGCTCTTCTCTCGGGGCTGATACCCCTTCGAGGATCCCCTATTCAGCGCCAAGCAGAGGGAGCGGTACGCTTTCATCAAGTACCGGTATGAGTAGCCAAAATAGTACTGGCCCTCACCGTCTATCTCGTCCTTAATGAAGTCATGGAGGCATACCTCCTCATAGGGCTCTCCATTGATCGGCAGACCCGACAGCTGTGACAGGCTCCAGAGGTCCAGAGAAGTTTCACCCTCCACTATATAGAAAGTATTAAACTGCGGGCAGAACACTTCAAACATGCCGCAGCATAACCCTTTCGAGATGGGGTACCTGAAACGAGACACATACACACTGTGATACACCCCGGCCCTGACCAGCAACAGCGCATACTCCTTCATGACATATTCTGTGAATTCTACCACTCCTACGCGGAAGAGATGGGCGTCGGTCACTTTCGTGTCAGCAAACCACCCAGCAGCCAACTGGAATTTGAACTGGACAGCCAAGCAGTTCAGGATGAATGGCTCGTCTCTATAGCCCCACTTGATGGGCGCCAAGAATAAACCGTAGCCAGGTTTCTCTCTGTTGACCCGACCTGCAGTGGTGTCCCACCTAGCTGGTGTGAATTCTGGAGCCTGTGTCAGCATTTTCTGCTCTACCACCAGCTCTGTTACCCCCAAGATGGCGTTCCACTTGCGCTGCTCTCCCGGAAGATAGATGGTGTCTCTGCGATACACGGAGCCTTTCAAGCTGTCCTGGTCCACCAACATGGCCCGTTCCACCATCCGAGCCAGCATGACGTCTCTCTTCCCCGAGACACTGAAAGTGCAGATGAATGGTGCAAGATGACGGTCCTTCGGGAAGTCCGGGCGATACTCGTCATCGCGACTGAAGTTCATCCCTCCCTCGACGGTCACAACGCGAGAAGATGATACTGTGTCTGATTCGGAGTCGGAGGATTCACCGACTATGGCGATCCTCCCAAGACCCCGGTCCAGTTGTCCGACGTTCCTCCAAGTTACAACAAGGCCAAATGCCCCGCCCTGGGAAGAAGCGTCGACATCAGCAGCGCCGGAAGCAACACGGCTGGAAGAGGGGGCCATTTCAGCAGTTGCAGGCAAAATCAAATGAAAATAAGGCAATATGAAGACAAAATGGAAAAGAAAATTTCAAGAAAATTTTGACAGCACCTCCCCATATTCGGGGTATGCCCAGAAGTCAAATAGGAGAACACCCACCAAGAGGGGGTGACTCCGTAATGAAGAGGGACGTAGTCCCGAATGAAAAGAAATAGAAGAAAACCTCGCAATGAGGGGAGAAGAAACAAAGAGGGAGAGGCTCTCCACGCTGACCGCTGCTGCGGTGGAAGACGAGGAGGGAAGAGAGAGAAAGCTCAGTGCGAAATGAGCTTTCTCCATCCTCTCGACGCATAAAAAGGGTAAACCCTAATGCGCGTCGAGATCACTCCTGCGCCGAGAGCGCATGCGACAAAAGGCGCGCTGATGCCTACCCGCGCCGAGAGCGACAGCTGAAGAGAAGGCGGGCCGATATTGGCCGCGCCGAGAGCATCACCGCGCCGAGAGTAGCACCGCGCCGAGACCATTGCCACGCCGAGATGGGCGTGTCGAGACTGTCAATAGCGCCAGTTGGCTCACCCAGGGGTGCTGTAATCAGAAGATTAAGCCAAGAATGCTGATGTCTGTCCGAGTATGCTTACAAATACTGGGATTATACAAACAGAATGAAGACTCAGAGTCATAAAAATGAACAATGAATGGGAGCAGACCTGAAGAAATTACAAAGTACTGTGCAATGTACACCCTGATGTCCCGTGTCACTCATCCTTCGCTTACGCCACCAGCGGGTGGGGGGCATTTGTTGACACCTAAAATATACCAGAAGAGACCAAAGCAGACTCAGGGCCCTGAAGGTCAACCAATGGTGCGGCTTTTGTACCATTCCTGGAAGTACTGAGAATTAGAATAGAAGAGGTCTGCTGCCCCTAACACTCTGTCCGGCTAAAGCCATCTCTGGCTAGGCCGCTGTCCAGCACTGCTGTCATTCAGATAGTCAGGCTGATAAAATTATAACAACATTCAGGCAACCATCTGCCTGCTGAAGAGAAACCTCAGATAATTTTGATTCTCATGAAAAGGGATTCACATTGCCTCACACATGGGCATGAACGCAAGGTGCTAAACAAGCATCAAGAGGAATATACCAAGAAGCCCACCAGAGCAATGAAAAGAAGCCCATTAGATGAGCCTCTTTCGGCGCCGGGTTCTGAACAGATGGGCCAAGCCCAATACGAAGACAGGCGCGCCGAGATGATGCGTGCTGAGGCGCGCCTAGAAGCTCACGCCGGGAACAGAAGGCCACCCTTCTATAAAGGCTACTGCCTTCGAAACAACAAAAAGAGAAGAGGGAACAGAAGACAACAGAAGAGAAAAAAAGAAGAGAAGAAGAGGCAATAGAGGGGATAGAGAGCAGTAGCCACTGAAAGAAAGGGGAGCTCGAGAGCCCTCCATAGAAGCTGAAGAGAAGAGAGAGTGGCAGAGACTCGAAGGAAGAAGCAAGGTGGGGTTAGCTGTCTGATGCCCCGAGGGGCTACAGTCCTTCTCCCCCCTGTTCTGTCTGGATATTTTCTTTTTCTTCTTTTGTATCTCTGCTTTCGAGCATCCTTGCTCCAGTAGCATTGAATGCTAATGTAACCCTGTTGTCAGGGATAGAGTTGGTGTATATGTTTTTGGTTGGATTTTCTTCCGAGTTGAATTCATGTACGCCGTTTAGATGAAATAGTTAATAAAAGTGGGCTGAGTTTTGCCCTTTCATTATTTTTTTTCTCTTCCCCTGCATCCGAGGTTTAATATATGCAATGGCTACCGCAAGCCACATATATCTTATAGTTTAATCTTCTAGATCTGCTAAAGGCTTCTCTGCTATTTTTCCTCACCACCTCGTATCCACATCGAGAGCCTGAGACAGTCTATCTCATGGCTTCTCGTCTGTGAAATGAAGAGGGGTAGACTCAGAAGTTTCCATCTGTGGTTCTGCCCCCAGTGAGGCCTCAGAGGGAAGGCTGCCATCCCCTTGGATTATACCCTCTCTATAACCCCCCTTCAGTGGTCGTCAAACCCTTGAATAAACCCTCTTTACTAATCCCTGAATAAACCCTCCTTTAAAGCTCCAGAACCCCCTTGAAGCCTCTACTCCAAAAGAAAATCTCTTCAAAACCTCGCTGAAACGCTCATTTCAGAAGCCCTCCCAGCCTCCAGGCGCGAACCCCTCTCGGCGCGAGTCTCGGGCCGAGGACTGCCCGTGCCGACTAAACTTCTCTCGTGGCGCCGAGGCCGGCTCTACTTGTTGCGTCGAGACCTTCATACCTTTCGTGCTGAAGACGGCCACGCCGATAGACTCGTGCCGATACCTTCAAGCCATGCCAGGCTTGGTCATGATACCTCATCCGTCTAAAAGAGAAATACTATCCTTCCCTAGACCCTCGTGGGAGCTATATCAAAGGGGTTAATCCCCCACATGTTGCCAACCCAACAAGTCACGGAGTTCTGCCCCGGTATGTCCTCCGTTGACTTTATATGGGGACATTAATGAATCTCACAATACGTGGATAATGTCACATAAGATGGGGATCCTTTTGGGATCCAGGGCTACGCCCGCCTCTCTTTTGGTTTCCACTCCGACATTTCGTGAGCGGATGACCTATAATACCCATTTGGCACACTCCAAAATAAGGGGAGGTGCTGTCAAAATCCGTCCATGAGCTTTACTTCATAGTGCGGTATAATGCTTCCATTGAAATGATTAATTTAACCCCAACTGTGTGGCAGAGAGCTGAGCTATACCATCTCATGACACTTTGGCCACCACCGAGAAAGAGGAATATGAACATCACAATCACATGGTCTCCTTAGGCCTCATGTGGATGAGTCTACCCTCACCTTCTACCCCACTCAAATACAACCATGGACAAACCCATGAAACCCCAATCAAACGCAGAATATCCCTTAGGACTCACAAAGCCCTCACAGCACTTGAAAAGCTAATGAACACCCAGCTATTGATGCCACAAGTCCTCCCGGCGTAACCTCCTCCCGGCGCCGCTTTCACGTCGGGTGAAGGGCACGCCGACGAGCTGGTCGTGCCGACCCTGCCGCACCGTTTACCTTCGTGCCGAAACCCTAGCCGCGCCGACCCCTGCCGTTGTTGGCCACCTGTCATATATCTAACTCCCAGAAGTCCTACTGAGTCCACCATCAGCCTAGACTTAAGACCCTGACCCCCACAGGCCATTATACCAGTCCCCATCATATCATGAGGGTCTCATGGTTCTTCATCCATGTCTAAACGGAGCTATATTAGCGGGGTCTTACCCCGATATTCTACGCCATTAGCCGTCGGGTTTTTCTTCTAACCCTGCCGACCCTGGGAGTCTTGCCATTGCAAGTCCCCCAATGGTCTCTGAAGGGAATATCAACAAACACCGTGGTAATGGACATTGTCCCGTCACACTCAAATCCTTTTTGGATCTAGGGCTACGCCTACCTCTCTTTTGGCTTCCATCCCGGCATTCCGTGGGTGGATGACCTATTTTCCCCCTTTGGCATAGTCCAAAATAAGGGGATATGTTGTTGGATTTGCGCCATAACACTGTCATCATGTCCCGCGTAGCATGGTTTTCTATGCATGTTTCGCATCCCGTTAGCGGAGTTAGCGTAATAGTCTTATCTCATTTTTCCCCCGAGGCATCCTTTCTTGGCAACTAATCAAGGGTTGTCCTTCTTTGGAAGGACGTAATTAACGTCATAGCCTTTATGGTATGACGGACTCCGGGTTCTGACACGAATATCACAATCGACTGACTGAGTCAAGTCGAGCGCATAATAAACTCGTCATGTACGTGACTGACATGCCCGCGCAGTCAATCAGTCAGTTAATTACCGATTAGTTAATTGGTTGATCGACGTGCAAATAAACCAAATAAACCCAAATGAAATAAAAAAAATAAAATAAAACAAAAATAAAATCCCCATCGCAAACATGGCCATATATATGAGTTATGAATTTGGGAGATCTTTAAGGGTTTCTAATGTTGTCTATCTATCTTGTAGGAGAAGAAAGGGAGAAGGAGAGAAGCTGAGCAAAGATCCAAGGTTTTCATCTACTTCTGATCTTTTCTGGAGTTCGTGATTGAAGAAGAAAAGGAGCGGAACGAGAAGGGGAACGCGAGGACGTTCACATCGTCAACATCCGACTTCCTTCCAACCTGAGACTTAGAGAAGAATTTCTATAGCCCTTTCTTTCCTTGGAGAATTTTGTCTAGATCTTGTTTGTGTCTAGTGGAGTCATTTGCTTCATGTTTCCATGCTTGTATTGAACATATCTTTATTTTTGTAACTTCAACTCTGTGAGTCTGTTGACCGTCTACGAATGGTTGTGGTGTTCTTGTGCCGCAGGTGTTGTGGTGAGTGTGTGTGTTTGTTGATCCGTGGTAGGATCGTGTAGGAGACTACATCTCCGTGTTTATTGTAGTGGATGCTCCGTGAGATTCATTTGAAGCGAGTGGATCCTCACTGGTTTGGTGAGGGGTGGATGTAGGGAGCCCGTCGTGGTCCCGAACCACCTAAAAATCCTTCTCGCATTGTGGTTGATTGTGGTTTGCTTGAGTATATTATTTTTATTGATCGTGTGAGAATGGTAAGCTTGAGAGAATTAATATCTTCATAGCGTGTGTTTCGTCCAATCATCATTTGAGTTGGTAGTTAATTAATTTGCTGCGTTAATTTTAAAAACTACCATCGTGCTTGGCGGGGACAATTCAACCCCCCCTTCTTGTCCATACGAGAACCTTAGGGACAACAATCTGGTATCAGAGCGATGTCTCTGATTTTAGGATAACCTAACGGTTGTAGAGAAAATATATCTTGATATGGCCAACAAGAGAATGATCTCCGAGGGACATTCGATTCATAGACCTCCCTTCTTTGATGGGACTAACTATCCCTATTGGAAAAATCGTATGACTGTGTTCATGCGAGCACAGGACTATGATACCTGGAAGGTCATCAACAAAGGTCCCTATATTTTACCTCCAAATGAGGATGGATGGGATGATGAGCATATTAGAAATCATGTGCAAACTTTAGAGCTATGAATATCATTCAATGTGCTATACATCCTAATGAATACTCACGTATTTCAATGTGTTCTGCGTAGGAAATGCGGAACAAATTAAACACCATCTATGAAGGTACTTCAGAAGTACGGGAGACTAAAGCAAATCTGTTGGTTCGGGAATATGAGCTTTTTACAATGAAGCCTGAGGACAACATCACACAAATGTACGCAAGGCTGAGTGAGATAACCAACAATTTGAAGGCTTGGGGAAAGGAGTACTCGAATCAAGATTTGGTGAGAAAGGTGTTGCGGTCTCTTACACCTCCATGGCACACCAAGGCGACCGTCATTGAAGATTCAAAGGATCTCACCACACTCACGGTCGATCAACTCATTGGATCATTGATGACGTATGAAATCAACATTATGAAGCCAGCTGAGGAAGAAAGCAAAAAGAAGAAGACGATTGCTTTGAAGGCATATCTAGCATCATCGGACGATAGTGATGGAAAATCAAGCATTGACAGTGAGGAAGAGGAGTTGATGGCTCTAGTCACAAGGAGAGCCAGAAAATTATTTAGAAAGATAAAATGGGAAGGAAACTTCTCGAGGAGATTCTTGAGAAGAAACACCTTCAAGAAAGGAGAGCTGAGCAAGAAAGAGGAGATTATATGTTATGAATGTAAGAAGCCCGGCCACATGAGGGGTCAATGCCCCGACCTCCAGAAAAAGATTAAGAAGGACAAGGCCAAGAAAGGAAAGGCCATGAAAGCCACCTGGAGTGATGAAGACTCGGATAGCTCAACATCTGAAGGGAACATGGACGGACTAGACGAGTTAGTCCAAAATCTTTGCTTGATGGCAGATGAGAACACTCCGAGGTAAATTCCGATTCCGAAAATCTCACTCCTTATCAATGGCAATTTGCATATGCTGAGTTGTACCAAAAGTACAAGCAGTCAAAAATTACTGTTAAGAACTTGAAAATGAAATTTCATGATTTGATTAGTTCAACAAATCCATGTGCTAGGTGTAACTTTTATGAAATACAAATGGAAAAGTTTAAAGAAGACAAAGAAGATTTTCAATCCAAAATGACACTGTATGAAGATGAATTGGCATGTTTGGAAATTGAAAAACAGAATGCCTATGAAAAAGTGGACGACCTGAAAAATAAAATGAGAAATTGGTTAAGGAGTTGGATCAACTCAAATTGAGATTGAGTGAATGTGAAAAATCTAAGGCAGAACTACAAACCAACTTCAATACCATGCATGCTGAATTGACAAAATTGAAAGATGTTGTTCAAAAGGAATTGAAAGGAAAAGAGAAAATGGTTGAACATGGTGAGACTAGCAATGGAACTGCTAGGAATGAGAGAATTGATGTGGGACGTTCACCCACAAAGAAAAACTCATTTGTGAAAAATAAAGTTGAAAAATCGTTTGATTCATATGGCTTTAATCATGTTGACACATGCATGAACTCTTTTGTTGATAAATCTTTCATGCATAGGAGTCAGTTTAGAAAGCCAAATGCCACATGCTTCTATTGTGGAATGTTCGGCCACTCAATGTATGTTTGTGATTTGATGAGGGCCGATGATGAATATTTTGAAAAGAAAAATAGAATGCATTTCTCTCATGGGAGGACTAACACTTCGGGACCCAAGTTTGCTTGGGTACCTAAATCAACTTGAGAGTTGTTTTGACTGTACAGGTCTGCTTAAGAGCCAAGTGGAATAAATGGTATCTGGACAATGGATGCTCCAGACACATGACATGCAATAAGGAACTCTTCTCAAACCTGAAGGAAAAGGAAGGCGGATTGGTCACCTTTGGCGGAAACGACAAAAAGTAAAATTGTGAGAATTGGACGAATAGGTAGGGATTCAAACCAATTCATTGAAGATGCCTTGCTTGTAAATGGTTTGAATCACAGTTTGCTTAGCATCAATCAACTTTATGACAAGGGTCACAAAGTCATTTTTGAAAACACACACTGCTCCATTGTAGATAAAGTTTCACATGAAATAAAGTTCATTGGTGTTAGAGATGGAAACATCTACTCTGTTGATCTTAAAAATTTACAAAATAAAAATCTTTGTTCAAATAAATCAGATGATGCATGGTTGTGGCATCGACGACTTGGTCATGCCAGTTTTAGTGTTCTTTCAAAACTTTTTAGAAAAGATTTGGTAAGAGGCTTACCAAAATTGAATTTTGATGCAAATAAAATCTGTGATGCATGTGCTATGGGAAAATAGACCAGAGTTTCTTTTAAATCCAAAAATATTGTCACGATCACTAGACCCCTTGAACTCCTTCACCTAGACTTATTTGGTCCCACTAGGACACACAGTCTTGGAGGGAAACTTTATGGGTTTGTTATTGTAGATGATTATTTATTTGGACCCATTGTCCACCATTCCAACATGAAGCGTTCCACCTCATTTTTCAGATCACATAGGTAGTTCTCAGAGTTCAGGGTGATCCACTGCTTTGATAGGAAGTGGTCCACCACATTTGGCGGTCCACCGTGTTGATAGGTAGTGGTCGGCCACATTTTCTAGACCGCATTGAAAGTTTTAAAAATTCGACACAATCCATTGCTTTCATCATGGAAACACTTCCAAATCCTTCTTGGCTCTAAGATTTCATTCTTATCTTTTCGCTAACAATCCTAGGGTTTCTCTCTCATGTCTTAGACTATAAATAGAACATGTTGGGAGCCCTAAACCCTAAGGAAGATGAGATTGGTGGCTACTCTGGTGTTCCTCTTGGTAGTTGTTTAAGGACAAGGTCTCTTCATCCTCTCAGGGCATCTAAATAGTTCTACATCAAGGAGAAGACGTGAGGGTGACTTCAAGCGAGTGAGGGCAATCCTAAATAGGGTGTTTGGGAGTAACTTAAAAAAACATTTCTCTCCTTGAATTATTCTATGTCATTTTTAACTAAAATTTTAAAAATAGTGTAAACATCTCATTCTTTGTTTGATAAAAGTAACATAAATTTTAAAAATTGAATATAATAATTTTAAAGGTCGGCGGAGTGCTCGAAGTCGTCCGGGAGGCTGAGGTCGCGGCGCGCGATTCAAACGTTTTCGAGGCGGAGGCGACCGGTGTTGGAGAGGAGGAGGAGCTTGTGGAGGCAGAGGATGATGTCTACGCGTAACGGCAGCGTTTGTGCGTGAGGATGGCACCGGTAGCACAGGGCGGCCATGGGAGGTGGAGCTGTCGGTGGGTGGCGGACGGGCGAACGGCGGCGTCTGCCCGTGAGGATGGTGTCTGCGCGTGAGGATGGCACTGGTAGCACAGGGCGGCCATGGGAGGTGGAGCCGCCGGTGGGTGGCAGACAGGCGAACGTCGGCATTTGCGCGTGAGGATGGTGCCGGTAGAGTAGGGCAGCCATGGGAGGTGGAGCCGTCAGTGGGTGGCGGATGGGTGGAGCCGCCAGTGGGTGGCGGACGGGCGATGGGCGGCGTCTGCGAGTGAGGATGATGCAGGTAGCGCAGGGCGGCCATGGGAGGTGGAGCCGCTAGTGATGAGAAAGAAGGTCGAAGGGGTGGGAGCGGATAATGGAGGATGGCATGGACGGCGGTGGTGACAGCACCTTCCGGTGAGGCCGTGAACGGCGGGGATAGGGGGCAGAGGGCGGAGGTTGGGCGTGACTGGTGGAGACCGGAGGAACGAACACCAGGAGAGAGAGAGAGAGGGAACACCGAGAGAGACAAGGAGAGGGAGGGAGCATCGGGAGAGGGAGAGCGGGCTAGAGGTCGTGCCTCTTTGAAAAAAAATAGGGAAAGACTTGTTTTTATTTTGGGGGAAGTTATAATAGGATAAAATTTCATCCTAAAAAATTGGAGAGGTCTACCAAACGTGGTTAAGTAGGTTGTCCATTTCTAATTTTTATTTTGAGAGAAAAAAGAGATGAAAAATTGCAACTAAACACCCTCTAAAGCTTCAAGAAAGGGTGGCATCATCTAATTAGGGGGAGCTTCATCTTGATACATATCTTGCTTCTTCACCCTCTTCTCTTTATTTTCGTATTGCATATCTTGTTGTATTGAGAAGAGAAAAATGCTAAGTCTAGGAAAGTTTGTTTATGTGTATGTGTATGTGTGTGTGATTGATGCCCAAAGCATCGTGGTTGGGTATTCGCTCAACCGTTTGTGTAAGACTCTGAGTCTTTCGGATCTTTATCAGAGAGTTTCAGATCGCTTTTGTGGGTCCTGAGTTGTGTTTTATGATCCGCGTGGTTTTTTCTCTCATACTAGTTATGGAACCCCGTGGTGAGTTTATGTAGCAACCCTGATAAATGAATATTTGAAATAAATTAAAACATATATATATTACAGTAGTAATACAGATAATGAGAATAGGATTAATTAGATGAAGTAAAACAAAATTAAAATAACGCCTCTTATTAGGGCGTTAATTCAAAAAGAAACGCCTCTATCAAAGGCGTGACTAAAGAAAGGACGCCCATACGTGCGGTCGTCAACTCTCACGACCAAATAGGCAAGTAAAAGAAACGCCCATATATGGGGCGTGTTTCAAAAACAAGGAACGCCCTTATCCAAGACGTTTCTTAAGAAACGACCTGAACAAGGTCGTTAATTAAAGAATCGACGCCCTTACCTAAGGCGTTAATTCAGTTCGTGAATCGTTCGAACCCAGAACTTATCCAGGGTAAGTGATAAGCATTAGAAAGAGTTCAAACGTGGTAATGACTCTATCATAGAAGTATTACTTCCACTAGAACACTAACCCTAACAGGACGTCCAAAATCCTATAAATAGTCTTGATCGAACAAACCCTAAACCTATTTGATTCAAGCCTCTGCGACAGTAAGTGAAGAACAGAACTGTTCTTCCTATTCCTTTCTTTCTGTTTCGAGTGTATGAAGAACTAACGTTCTTCATCTCCTTCTCTTCTTACAGGTTGAAGAGAGAGCACACGCTGTGAAGAACATAGGTAAGGTTCTTCTAAAACTTTTCCTAAACTACGGTTATGTCCCCATCTTCCCCATCTTCTTTTCTTTTTCTTACAGATCGATTGTTGGGTGAAGTTCCTGAAGACAGAAGATCAATATCTTCATCATCCTCATCAAACACAATCACCTTCTCTTCTTACTGCTACCAGCGGGATTCTTCGTCCCTTCGATTAAACCAAATCAACCATTAAAGGTAGGATTTTCTCAAGTCACTGTAGCCCAAACTAAATTGATACAGTACAATAATTATCATGCATATACATGGTTTGGTTACTATAGTTTCTGAACGACTTTCTGTTAATTTCTTGAAAGAAACGTCCTTAGCAAGGGCGTGACTATGAAATACACGCCCCAGACTAGGGCGCTAATTTACAAGTCACGACCCTGCCAAGGTCGTCAATTTCATATTTGACGCCCTATACACAGGCGTTAATTTCATGTAAATCTTAAGAACTGATTATCCATGCAATTACATGAAATCAAATCAATAATTGTTAACGGTTAAAAGTCAATAAACATGAAACATCAAATCTGATATACTGCATGTGAATTCCTGCCAATTTTCCTGTCATGACTATATGATTGTTATCCTTGATTATCGTGCAAATCTTGCTAATCATATAAATTCCTGATATTTCTTGAATTCACGACCTAGACTAGGTCGTTTTCCATCTGGTAACGCCCCATCACAGGGCGTGAATTAAAAATAAACGCCCCTTACTAGGGCGCGTATCTGTTAAAATCCTGGAATATATATTCTGTGAAAATAAGAATTTAATGATTAACGCCCCTGCCAAGGGCGCAGTTTTGATAATTTCTGAAAATAAATATGTTCTGAAAAATATTGTAAATAAAAAGACGCCTGCTACTGTAGTCGTCAACTCTTGAAGAAACGCCCCTGCCAAAGGCGCGTTTTAGATAAATTATTGAAATTATTGAAAATTCTGCAAAACGGACCATATGTAAACGCCCTTCTGTTAGGCGTTAATTACTTGAGAAACGACTTGACCTAAGTCGTTATTTTACTGTAAACTGATTTTTTCTCTGATTTGCTAACCGATGGTTTTATATATCATAATATATATATATATCGGCACTATTCTCCACTCCGTGAGTATAGTCCCACGTTTCACGTTGTTTCATCGATCACACTCAACTCTCATTGACATACAAGCTCTCCATTGGACATTCCGTTCCTTTGGACTGGCGAGTTAGTCATAGAGACCTCCGTAAGACTCCTCGTAGCCTTGGATTCCCTCAAGGCCGACTGAGCTGGTTGTACCCTAAAAACCCATTACACCATTGATGCCATGTCACTCTAAAGAAACATGGTATACCGGCCCTTATGATTATACAAAGAGTATATCATAAGAAATTCTTAATGGGATGATGATATCATGCCATATCATGTCGTTCTTGTAAACCTCAATTCTATGATAAGAATGAGGGTATCTTACCTTTGATATACTGTTCATGTGGACCTCAATTCTATATAAAGAATGTCCATATTGATTTATCATGGTACCTAAGTTAAGGGAACCATATTCTACCTAGTTTTATCGATATCGTGATTATACCGTTATTATCGCCATTCTATGTCCTTTGTCATATTTTGGACTCTATTCTATCAAAGTTGTCATACGTGTCTACAAGCTTGATTATTGAAATTCTATGTTGGCTATAAACAAGAGTGGATGTCAAAACACATGATAAATGCCTGCGCATATAGGGCCCGATCTGGTCCTGGGAGGAGCACCCGAAAGTACTTGTGCCCATGGGAGTTAAAATGATAAGGTATCTGGCATTATACCGAGTACTTGACTTGCTTGATTGGACATTCCACACACATCTTGTACTTGAATCGTACTTGACTTTACATGAAATGCGTGGCCCGAAAAAGGGTAATTTACTTGCTTGATACATGATAGCCAAAGTTCTTGACATGACTTGTTAAACGTGCTTGCTTGAATATCTTGAATAACTTGTATCTTGTTGAAAGTTCATGATAAGTTCATCTTATTTCCTTGATATTACATTCTCTCTATCTTGTCGTTTCATGCGAGCATGCATAGCCTTATTGCATTCATGAAAATGTAATTACTTAAACCCCTTGCTAGTACTTGAGATATAATTTCCTACTGAGCGTTCGCTCATTCCGTTTGTCCCTTTCTACTTTTCAGGTAAGTCCGACGATGATGGAAGTCAATCGGATGGGAATGGTCAAGAGTGAAAGTGATAGAGCTTCTACAAGTGTCGTCTAGTCTTTTCCATAGTTTCTTGAGTCAATTATGTATTCTTTTCCTTTTTGTTAAACAGAGTATTGGATTTGTAATAGTCTATCCATTATGAAATAAAGGATTGGGTTATCTTGCTATTTTGCGCATCTCTGTCTTTGTGTCGAATACACGACCACTCTGATTGACATGATTGATATAGACACGTCGCGCATCTCCGGGTATCTTCCGCGCTCGGGGCGTGACAGTTTATTATTCAATTCATCGACTCGAGGACGCTATAGTTGCGTTATATTCTTTCCGAGGATCGTTTACACTTTTTTTAGTATTTTTCTAAATTAGTGTATTTTCGGACCAAAAATCAGATTTTATGAAAATTAGGAAAATTCCTAATTTCCTTTTCTTTTTATTTCTTCCTTCTCCTTCCTCTCTCCTCACCGCCGTCACTTTCACTCTCTCGTTCTCTCTCCTCTCTTGTCCTCTCTCCACGGGGCGCGCGACCGTGGTGAGGTGGCTGAGGCAGGGACGTCGTGGAGTTGACCTGGTGCGTGATGGGGCGAAGGATTGACCGTGGCGTTGGCGCGATCCCTCGGTGGATTCAAAGCCGGTTTGTCGAGCTCGTGAGATGGTTTTCGGTGTGGTTTAGTCACTTTGGTGTGCTAGAACTTCGGTGGAGGTAGGGAGATGGACGCCCTACTCTTCTTTTACGTTTCCTCGTAGTTTGGAGCCGAACGGTGCACGTATGAGCGGGTTTGGCTTCGGTTTGGGTGATGCATGCTTTGGGGGGTGTGAGACGAGTTTGCCTCTTTCGGAGACGATTTCTAGCCTAATTAGTTTTATTTCAATCCCTGGCATGTCTGCATTCCTTTCCGGCTAATTTCATTGTGATTGGTGGTCATTTGGGACCGGCATGAGCCCGGGAACCCATGTGACTCAATTTGGGTCAATTCGGAGGAATTGCTCGTTGCTTATGTTTTATGCGTCGTTTGGATCCCTTCCAGTTTGTGGAAGGCTTGTATGGCGTTTAGGATTGTTTCCCCTTCGTTTAGAAGTGAACGGGGTGTGGAACGGCCAGATTCGGTCGATCCCCTATTTTTCCCGCCATAGCGTAGTAGCGGTCCTTTCAGAGACTGTTTTCACCTCTGTAGCGGTCCTCAGGTGACCGTTTATGCTTTTCGAACAGTAGGTCGGTTCGGGTCTTCGCGGTCATGCGATAGACCGTTTCTTATGGCTAGCGGCTTCGTGAATGACCGCTAATCCCTGTCAGCGGTCGTACGATAGACAGCTAAGGGAGGCTGTGTATGTCGGTTCTGCTTCGCAGTCGTTCGATAGACCGCTAAGCAGGCAGTGGCGGTCTGAGAGACGATCGCTAACCGCTATTTGTGTCGGTTCAGTAGTTTTAAGTCGGTTAGGATAGCGGTCCTAGCCTTGACCGCTATTTATTCTTAGCGGCCCTATGGGAGACCGCTAGGGCCGTTTGACTGGTTTAAGTCGATTGGGGGTTGACTGGGTTAAGCGGTCATATGGACGACCGCTACAATCCTCTAGCGACCCTGCGATAGACCGCCTACCCCTATTGGATTTGAGGTTTAATTCCTTTGAGTCTCTGAGTGAAGTGGCCATGTCCTGGATCGCCTAATTCAGTGAGACGGCTTGTTTATAGGCCGGTTGTCTTGGTGCGGCTCTCTCTCTTGACCGCCCAGTGTTTGTATTCTCTATGTGAGGTAGCGGTTCCATGGCTGACTGCTTGGTTTACCTAGCGGCCTGGCATATGACCGTTTACTTCCCAGAGCTTGGTTTTCTGGATAATTGGCCCCCATTTGTCTAGCCCTTACCTTGTGGCTTGCCCGTAGTCCCGTGGATATCTTGGATGTCCTATGAGGGCGATGACCATGTTGTGAGGTGGCCGGGGAGTGCCATTGTATTCCGTAGTGTTCCGTATTATTTCAGAGCCATGAGTGGTGTCTGGTCAACCTGGTGTGATCCAGTGGTTGACATATGACCTTGTAGTTATCTCGATGGTCCTATATGGATCGAGAGATGGTGTTGGGCGCCTTGAGGTGTTGCCTTATCTCGATTTATGTGTCCATGTGTTTTGAGGGTCTTGGTGATTCCTCAGGTCTCCGTGGTTTGTGTTATGTGGAGGTGTGGATCAGGTGATCCTATGTCATTTCCTTTATCGGTGTTTTACCGTGATGTGGCTTAGGGATTAGGCTGATTGGCGGCTTGTTATCGCTTTGTACGATGATCTTGACCCCGAGTCTTGTGACTCAAAGATCATTGTGTTAGCAGGTCTAGTTGTCTGTCCTGAGTCTGGTGGCAGTCTGGTATGCTACCTTGTGTTTCATGCTTGGTGCTTCGTAGTGCGTGCGACAGTGCATGTTTATCATGTCTGTACTTCAGCACTATTGTCTTAGAGTCTCTATGTCCAGTGAGCCTCCACTAGTCGTAGCCTGACGACGCAAGCGTTCCAGTGTGTTGGCCCACCTAGGAGTGGTGGCGGGGCATTGTTCCCGATATACGGTTTGTAAGCTAGTTTCCATGGGTTCCCTTGCCTTACAGTAGTGTCCTACTGGGGGAGAAAGCTAGCTAGAGGCCTGGCTCAAGGCATTGAGCTTGTGTGTGCACACGTGATCAGGGGCGTTTGGACGAGCGTCGATGAGCGTGAACCTGACTAGTCACTCGTTAATGTGGTACCGTTGTTCCTTGTTCCGCGATACCATTGCTCCTTGTACTTGGTACTATTGTTCCTCATACTTGGTTTTGTGAGTGTCTCAGTTACCAACATTCCCGGTGTGTGGGAGATACTTATGGTGCAGTGTAAGTCATCAGTGGACGCATCTGGCTGTTCTTTTAGTGAGGAGGTGCTCCTGTCACTTGACGCATAACTCTCGTGACGTGTGTTTCCATCATTGGTTCTCGAGTAGCCTGTTTGTGGCTTTACTCGAGGTCTAGTCTTGTGTAATGTACATGACGACCTAGTTGTGTATGTTCGTGCCTTTGTCTGTGTAGGTCTTTTATAGGGCTTTCGCCTGTTTTGGTAGGCTTCAGCCATGAAGCTTGTGTTTGGTCGACGGATCGGTAATGCCCGACTTGGTGAGATCGGGGTTCACCTTTCTGTTGCCGTTTGGAGTAGCTTAGAGAGCCGTGGTTCAATTGGCTGCCGTGTTTCTGGTTAGTACGGCTTTACTCTTTCTTTAGCTGTTCATACTTTTGCTTACTCTTGCTTTTTGCAGCTTTACTGTTGTAGTTACTGCTGTTGCTCTTGTCTTTCTTGCCTTATTGTTTAGCCCCGTTGTTTAGCGTGTTACTGCGTTGTTTCCAGTGGGGATCTGCATGACCCCTACTGAGCCAGTGACACGAGGCTCACCCCTGCTTTTCAGGTGTGGTCTTCTTCTTCCGGTGGTTCATGACGCGGTGTGTTAGTTCATGGTTGCCAGTGTTGCCAGCGTTCTCTGCGTCGGGCTCCCCCCGACTTCAGTGTACGTTTTCCTTTCTTTTGGGCTGTACTTATCTTTAATTTGAACTGGACTCTGTTAATTTAAACTGTTAATTTAAAAAGTAATTTTATTTTTGCTACTTTAGCAAACCTGATCAATAAAATATTAATTACTTACTGCTTTATCTGGGACTTTAATGTACTACACACACTCCTTTTATCCCTTCGGAGCTTTTTCGCTCTTGGGAGGCCTCGCAGGATCCAAGTGTTATCGGGTTTACCCGATATCTGGACCATGGGTCGTCACAGGTGGTATCAGAGCTCTATTGTGTGTGAGGTACATGGGAATTTAGATATTGCAGTATTCAGAGTCTTTAAGGTCTAGTACAGCCAGCTGTCGACATTAGCGTTGGCAAAGGTTTTGTGATTATTTATCGCTTTCTTTTCGTTTATGGTCTTGTGCGTGCTGTGTTGGCACTATGCGAGATGGTTTTGCTCTCGTCAGGATGTGACGGAGTGCTTTTCTTTTTCCATGGTGTTTGTCTCAGTTTTGCTGTACTTGGCAGAGTTCACCGGCAGGGGTGAATATGTGGTGCGATGTTCAAGCTTTTTCCGTAATTTGTTCAGGTGGCTGGTGACTTTCTCGTTGGTGTGATGGCCGTGCACATTCTCATGTTGCTTTGGTAGTCCCAGATTGAGATTTGTGTAGCCCCTGAGGTGTTAAGTTTGTGTCATTGTGGTCGATTTGATGCCTTGTTTGGAAGAATGCCCGAGCAAATTCAGGAGCGAACCTAGGATTTTCCTTCCTATTGAGCTAATGTTGATCGAGCTTGATTCCTCTCCTCTTGTTTGGTGGCGTCTTTTCGAGGTAAGCCTTGGAAGTGCTGTCTTGGTGAAGCCTTTGTCTTGTGTCTGCTTAAGTGTGGACTGTGTTAATTCTGAACCTGATTTGCCCTTGTTCGACAGTTGCTTGGCTTTGGACCCAGATTTTGTGTTTGGCGGCTGTTGTGCTATGAAGGTTCAGTAATTATCTCAGGACGTGAGGATAAGTTGAGCTTAGTGTTTCTTTGTGCTTTGTGCTTTGTACTGATGCTCTTCTTGGTTTGCACTTTGGCGACTTGTGATCAGTTGTTAGCAGGATCGGTACTCGAGGTGTGGTATATTGCAGTTTGTGTATTGCGAAGGTGCCGAGTGTGTACTGAGATGCGGATGCCGAGTTATCCTTGATGCCTGTGTGCGTGTGTTGAGCGTGCAGTGGAAGCGTGTGGGCTGATAACCCACAGTTCAGGATCGTGAAGTTGGCAGATTCTGAATGGCTGAGAAGTTGTTTCCTCGGCATGTTTATCGTCTTGGCTATGCGTGCCTTGATGTGACCCAGCTTGCAGTCGTGTCCCGTGGTTCTATGTTCAGAACGGAGCCGGGATCCTACAGGTGCTGTTGTTGTTGTCGTTATCATTCGTCGGTGGTTGTGTTCAGCTTGGGAGGAGTTCCCTGTGAGTCTGATCTGGCATTGTATGGACCGAGGTCTTGTTGGTTGGTTTTACTGTACTCTTCTGCCATGGTAGAGTTAGCATGCGACTCGAATCCGATGTAATGTCTGAGTGAGGACTGACTTGATTGTGCTCGTGGTCCAGTGATGTGGTTGGCGTTCTACGTGCCAGTCTTGTTGTTCTTGGCACGGAAGCCGATGATGTTGTCGAGCTGTCAGCTGAGGACTATGTTTCCTTATTTAAGCTGATGCTTGTTGTGTTTTCCGAGCGTGTTGCCGGTAGCTGTTTTCGTGGCATGAGTCGTGTCTCCTTTTCCCTGTGAGACGGAAGCAACGTTGCCTTGGTTCGGAGGTGTCGGACTTGTGTTCACTTGGATGCCGTGCTCGTTCTGTGGATCGATTTGCCTTGAGATCCAGAGAGTGTACCTGTAATTGTGGTCTAGTAGTGATCCTCTGAATTGTGTTTTTTGAGATTTGTGTTGCCGTGTTCTAGGTGTTGTTGTTGGCTGATGCTGGATGAGCGTAGCCAATGTTGGGTTTGTTCTTCCCTGCTCCTTCCTTGTTAGTTCCTTTAATTTTGAGGATGAAATTCTTGTAGGGGGGAGGACTGTAAGATCCTTAGTCTTTCAGATCTTTATCGGAGAGTTTTGGATCGCTTTTGTGGGTCCTGAGTTGTGTTTTACGATCCGCGTGAGTTTTTCTCTCGTACTAGTTATGGAACCCCGTGGTGAGTTTATTATTCAATTCATCGACTTGAGGACGCTACAGTTGTGTTATATTCTTTCCGAGGATCGTTTAGACTATTTTTTCATATTTTTCTGAATTAGTGCATTTTCGGACCAAAAATTGGATTTTACGAAAATTAGGAAAATTCCTAATTTCCTTTTCTTTTTATTTCTTCCTTCTCCTTCCTCTCTCCTCACCGCCGTCACTTTCACTCTCTCGTTCTCTCTCCTCTCTTCTCCTCTCTCCGCGGGGCGCGCGACCGTGGCGAGGTGGCTGAGGCAGGGACATCATGGAGTTGACCTGGCGCGTGATGGGGCGAAGGATTGAGCGTGGCGTTGACGCAATCCCTCGGTGGATTCAAAGCCGGCGTGTCAAGCTCGTGAGATGGTTTTCGACGTGGTTTAGTCACTTTGGTGCTCTATAACTTCGATGGAGGTAGGGAGATGGACGCCCTACTCTTCTTTTACATTTCCTTGCAGTTTGGAGCCGAACGGTGCGCGTATGAGCGGGTTTGGCTTTGGTTTGGGCGATGCATGCTTTGGGGGGTGTAAGACGAGTTCGCCTCTTTTGGTGACTGTTTCTAGCCTAATTAGTTTTATTTCAATCCCTGGCATGTCTGCATTCCTTTCCAGCTAATTTCGTTGTGATTGGTGGTCATTTTGGACCGATATGAGCCCGGAAACCCATGTGACTCAATTTGGGTCAATTCGGAGGAATTGCCCGTTTCTTATGTTTTATGCGTCGTTTGGATCCCTTCCAGTTTATGGAAGGCTTGTATGGCGTTTAGGGTTGTTTCCCCTTCATTTAGAAGCGAACGGGGCGTGGAACGGCCGGATTCGATCGATCTCCTGTTTTTCTCGCCGTAGCGTAGTAGCGGTCCTTTCAGAGACCGTTTTAACCTCTGTAGCGGTCCTCAGGTGACCGTTTATGCTTTTCGAATAGTCGGTCAGTTCGGGTCTTCGCGGTCATACGATAGACCGTTTCTTATGGCTAGCGGTTCAGTGAATGACCGCTAATCCCTGTTAGTGGTCGTACGATAGACCGCTAAGGGAGGCTGTGTATGTCGATTCTGCTTCGTGGTCGTGTGATAGACTGCTAAGCAGGCAGTGGCAGTCTGAGAGATGACCGCTAACCATTGTTTGTGTCGGTTCAATAGTTTTAAGTCGGTTGGTATAGCGGTCCTAGCCTTGACCGCTATTTGTTCTTAGCGGCCCTATGGGAGACCGCTAGGGCCGTTTGACTGGTTTAAGTCGGTTAGGGGTTGACTGGGTTTAGCGATCATATGGACGACCGCTACAGTCCTATGGCGGCCCTACGATAGACCACCTACCCCTATTGGATTTGAGGTTTAATTCCTTTGAGTCTGTGGGTGAAGCGGCCATGTCCTGGATCGCCTAACTCAGTGAGACGGCTTGTTTATAGGCCGGTTGTCTTGGTGCGGCTCTCTCTCTTGACCACCCAGTGTTTGTATTCTCTGTGTGAGGTAGCGGTTCCGTGGCTGATTGCTTGGTTTACCTAGCGGCCTGGCATATGACCGTTTACTTCCCAAAGCTTGGTTTTCCGAATAATTGGCCTCCATTTGTCTTGGCCTTACCTTGTGGCTTGCCCGTAGTCCCGTGGATATCTTGGATATCCTATGAGGGCGACGACCATGTTGTGAGGTGTCCGGGGAGTGCCATTGTATTCTATAGTGTTCCGTATTGTTTCAGAGCCATGAGTGGTGTCTGGTCAACCCGGTGTGATCCAACGGTTGACATATGACCTTGTAGTTGTCTCGATAGTCCTGTATGGATCGAGAGATGGTGTTGGACGCCTTGAGGTGTTGCCTTACCTCAGTTTACATGTCCATGTGTTTTGAGGGTCTTGGTGATTCGTCAAGTCTCCGTGGTTTATGTTATGCGGAGGTGTGTATCAGGTGATCCTGTGTCATTTCCTTTATCAGTGTTTTACCGTGATGTGGCTTAGGGATTAGGCTGATTGGCGGATTATTACCACTTTGTACGATGATCTTGACCTCGATTCTTGTGACTCAAGGATCGTGTGTTAGCCGGTCTGTATGCTACCTTGTGTTTCGTGCTTGGTTCTTTGTAGTACGTGCGACAGTGCATGTTTAGCCTGTCTATACTTTGGCACTAGTGTTTTGGAGTCTCTGTGTCGAGTGAGCCTCCACTAGTCGTAGCCTGACGACGCACACATTCCAGTGTGTTGGCCTACCTAGGAGTGGTGGCGGGACGTGTTCCCAATATACGATTTGTAAGCTAGTTTTCGTGGGCTCCCTTGCCTTACAGTAGCGTCCTACTGGGGGAGAAAGCTAGGTAGAGGCCTGGCTCAAGGCATTGAGCTTGTGTGTGCACACGTGGTCAGGGGCATTTGGGCGAGCGTCGACGGGCATGACCCTGACTAGTCACTCGAACTGTGGTACCATTGTTTCTTGTTCCATGGTACCATTGCTCCTTGTACTTGGTACTATTGTTCCTCATACTTGGTTTTATGAGTGTCTCAGTTACCACCATTCTCGGTGTGTGGGAGATACTTGTGGTGTAGTGTAAGTCGTCAGTGGACGCATCTGGCTGTTCTTCTAGTGAGGAGGTGCTCCTGTCACTTGACGCATAACTCTCGTGACGTGTGTTTCCGTCATTGGTTCTCGAGTAGCCTGTTTGTGGCTTTACTCGAGGTATAGTCTTGTGTAACGTACATGACGACCTAGTTGTGTATGTTCGTGCCTTTGTCTGTGTAGGTCTTTTATAGGGCTTTCGCCTATTTTGGTAGGCTTCAACCATGAAGCTTGTGTTTGGTCGACGGATCGGTAATGCCCGACTTGGTGAGATCAGGGTTCGCCTTTCTATTGCCGTTTGGAGTAGCTTAGAGAGCCGTGGTTCAATTGGCTGCCGTGTTTCTGGTTAGTACGGCTTTACTCTTTCTTTAGTTGTTCTTAATTTTTCTTACTCCTGCTTTTTATTGCTTTATTGTTGTAGTTTCTGCTGTTGCTCTTGTCTTTCCTGCCTTACTGTTTAGCGTGTTACTGCGTTGTTTCCAGTGGGGATCCACGTGACCCCTACTGAGCCAGTGACACGAGACTCACCCCTGCTTTTCAGGTGTGGTCTTCTTCTTCCGGTGGTTCATGACGCGGTGCGTCAGTTCGTGGTTGCCAGCGTTCTCTGCGTTGGGCTCCGCCCGACTTCAGTGTACGTTTTCCTTTCTGTTGGGCTGTACTTGTCTTTAATTTGGGCTGGACTCTGTTAATTTAAACTGTTAATTGAAAAAGTAATTTCATTTCTGCTACTTTAGCAAACCTGATCAATGAAATATTAATTGCTTACTGCTTTATCTGGGACTTCAATGTACTACACACACTCCTTTTATCCCTTCGGAGCTTTTCCACTCTTGGGAGGCCTCGCAGGTTCCAAGTGTTATCGGGTTTACCCGGTATCCAGACCCTGGGTCGTCACAATGTGTATGTTGATTTGATTTATAGTGTGTGTGTGGAAAAGCCTTACCTACAGTGGGGGCGTGGATGTAACTCTCAATTTGGTTGAGATCGAACCACTATAAAAATTGTGGTATACTTTCATGCCCCCACCTTCTTGTGCAAGTTTGATTTTCGATCACGTTACGTTATTAGCCCTAGCAAATCCAAAGTTCAATAACTTTCAGATCAGCAAACTTGCATTTTGGGTAATTGGGATTTGTATTTAAGTTTTTTAGCAAAAATAAACTAAGATTTTAAAGAAATCAATTCACCCCCTCTCTTAGTTTGCCATACTTTGGGACAAAAATTGGTATCAGAACTAATGCTCATCTTGTTTGAAGAGGTCTAACAATTTCGAGAGATCCGAATCCGTGCCAAGCTAAGGGATGCTTCTATTGGGACACTCCATCCACCAACCTCCTCTTTACAATGATTCAAACTATCCCTATTAGAAAAATAGGATGACAGTGTTTCTTTGGTCTCAGGAATATGAAGTTTGGAGAGTGGAGAGGGGAAAATTTGCGGCCCACTACACATGCGGCCCAAATGGCCCATCGAGGTATGTCTGGCCCATTAAGTGACAACCTCTGTCGGGCCCACTTATTTTGAGGCTTTATTCGCCCAAGGCCTATTTCGTCTGGTGGGCCTCAGCTCGTTGCCCGATCAGTTGGCCCCCCTCCTGCTTGGGGAAAGCCTATGGATTATGCCGAACGTTCCCCAAGGTCGGACGGACGCCCTTGGCGAAAGAAAGGTGTTCCTCGACTTATCCTCTATGGATTAGCTCGGTGTTAAGACTTTTTAACAAGCTAGGGCTAAGTCCTCATTGCTAGCGCTTATCTAAGCGGAGATCATGCTAGTATCTGGGAATGGAGATAAGAAGAAGGGGTGAGTCCTTGATTGAGAAGAGACCCTCACTAGGACGCAGCTCCCCATCCCTCTCATCCTTTGGCGAGGAAGCCCACCACTATATAAGCCCAGGGAATCCTTCCAGAAAGGTAAGCCCACTCTTAGGCACTTCAATTGGTGGAGAGCAATCTCGTGCCCATCTTCTCTCTTGCCCCCTTCGTACCTTGCTTCTATCGTTAGCCGACTTAAGCATCAGAGGGTTTTCCCGAGGTTACAATCCTGGGCCCCCTAATCATCTTCTTCCCTCTCTGCAGAATTATTTGCTGGAGTGGCCACACCCTGTAATCACCCTAGATCGAACGGCTCAAGGCTTGGCGCAAGATCTTGCCTCTTCATCAGGCACCATTTATGGGAAACGAACAAGAAGCCAACATGGTGCGAAGAAGCAACAACAGGAGAGTTACTGGCAATAAGGGGAAGGCGCCGATGACTACGAACGAAGGGCCTATGCCGTCACACTCGCTGACCGGCCCCCTTCCTGATGATCAAGCCATTGCCCTACCCCCACCGCCACCCATGGGGGAACAGCTAGCCACGGTAGAGCTGGATGCCTTCTGTTCACTCAATGCTAAGTCGGATACCCTCGTCGATTTGATGAGGGCCCAGGTAGCTAGGGAGGAATGATCGCAGCGCTCCCAGGCAAGCCCCCCCATGCAGAAGCCTCCCGGCTAACAGCCAAAGGCCATTTTATTCTTCAGGGAGGCAGTATCATCCGGAGCGGGACAGGTGGTCCTTCTCAACCTGTCACACCCCGAGCACGGAAGGAACCCGGTACGCATGACGAGTTTATATCATTCATGTCAATCAAAACACGAGGTAATTCGACAGATAAGATAGAGTGTGCTAAACAAGATAATACCAAGGTCTTTTATTCATTAATAACTACAAAAGAATAGTGATTTGTCCCTGTCCTTTACACTCTCTCTAAAATTTCTAGTGAGAGAAGCTCTCGTCTGATTCTTCCCGCTTTCATTTTTTGCTTTCTTCCTGGTGAGCTCCCCTCCTTGCCGGCCATGGCGGGCATTCTAGGGGAGATCAAGATCCCACTGGAAAGTAATGAATCTAGTGTCACAGAAGCTGCAGTGGTTTTTCCTCGGAAGACCTTTGCTCAGACACTAATGGAAGATTGTAATCGGCCGCGCCTTCCTCTCCAGGTGAAACCTCCAGCTTTTACAGATCAGGGCGAACCTGCTGTATTCTTCTCGCAAGAAGATATCTAGGTATCATGTACGCCTTTTCTGAACGCGATCATTGCCAAATGCTCCTATGGTCGCCCATCCATTCCGAAAATCAAGACATGTCTCTCGCTACGACTTCATTTGAGATTTGAGTTTATCATTAGCAGATTGAATGCAAGACACATTCTGATTCGGATGGGCTATGAAGTGGATTTTCTTAGAGTTCTTCTACAAAAAAATCTTTATATCAAAGGCTTTTTGTTCAGATTCTTTAGATGGACACATGACTTTGATTTTGAAGAAGATCCTCCTACTGCTCCAGTCTGGATTGGATTTCCCTCCCTTCCTGTCAATTTCTATCATGAAGAAATGATTCGATCAATAGCTGGCAATATTGGTCCGGTGCTGCAAATTCATGATGCTACAGCAGCTATGTCTAACACCTCTGAGGCCTTGGTCTGTGTTGAAATTAATCTTGAATTACAGTGGAAAACTCAAATTTGGATTGGAAAAGGCAATGGTGGCTTCTGGCAATCAATCAATTATCATAGAGTGCCTCACTTGTGTTCCCATTATCATAAGATCGGGCATCAAGAAGGGAACTGCAAGAAGACACAGAGGAAGAATGAAACTCGAAAGCAATAGATAGATCATACTGCTTACCGTGAAGGCTTGCTGAATCCACCAATAAATCGCAGACAGGTCTTTCGGCCCTGGTAGGTGGATCCCCGGCTGCTCGGCAAAATGTGGCAACGGGAAATAAATTTGAAATTCTTCATCAGGTCGTGGAGTCTCTTGAATTACAGCAAATTAATTCTGATGCAAATGTCGCCATTGGGGCATCTCAGGATCGGGTGCAGGCGACTGGGGAGACCTCGGCTCCAATTATATTGCAGTCTACACTTGTGGAGCCCCCCTCCTCTTTTAACTCAGCTTTTGATGGATGTACAGATAAAGGACCTAATGGTCTCCAGGCACTGGATGTTTGTGAATTACTAGTCAGTGAAGGGGATCCAATTCCCTCTCCCTTGAACTGCCTTGCTGGTGAAGTTGAAGTGGATAATCAACAGAATTATGCTGAGCCTAAAGAGATATCAATTTCAGATTCCGAGACTTTGGTTGTGGTCTGTGATGCGGAGGTTCCTAGCAATGTTGAGGAGACAAATTTATACTCAGCTTGCATTTCAGTGGCTGACAAGGCGCGGTTAGATAATGAGATACTACAAGTCAAACTGCTTGGAAAAAGAAGTGAAAATTTAAATAAGCCTCCTGATGGTGGGGTCATCACCAGATCTAAAGCCAGATCGATGGAGGACATTATTTGGAATCCCCAATGATACAATCTATTATTTTTTGGAATATACGGGGGGTTGGGAATTCTATTTCCCGTAGATGCTTAAAACAAATTGTGCAGTCAAATAAGGCCAGCTTGGTGGCCATTTCAGAACCAATGATCTCTTTTAACAGAGCTCCCCAATTGGGAAGATATCTCAATCTCAGGGGTTGTGCTAGCAATAATTCAGAAGAATCCAAGATTTGGGTCTTCTGGCATGAAAGCAATAATTTGGAGGTAATAGTCTCCTCTCCCCAGCATATTCCTTTGGGTCAAAAAATTGACAATTCTTTTTTTTACATATTATACATTTGTATATGCCTCTTGCAATCCTCGAATAAGATAGAATCTCTTCAATGGCCTAGATAATTTTGGTGCTTCGGTGTCGATCCCATGGTTGGTGGGGGGAGATTTTAACTGTATAGCTAGTTTGTCTGAGAAGGTGGGTGGAGACCCCCCGGCCCTAGCATCAATGTTGGATTTTAATTCTTTCTCCTGCTTTGCTGGTTTGATTGATGCTAGATTTCAAGGACCATGTATGACTTGGACAAATAATAGATCTGGTGCTGCAAACATCCGGGCCAGGCTTGATCGAATTTTTGTAAATAGCAACTGCCTATCTATCGCTTCCCATCTTACTGTCAAGCATTTATCAAGAGGCCCTTCAGATCATGCTCCTTTGCTGATCTATTTGGACAGCTTGCCTAAATGGCCTGGTCGTTTTGTTTTCCAGAAAATGTGGTGCACTCATGACTCTTTCCAACAATTGGTTTCTAATGTATGGAAGCATGCCCGGACCAACCATCCAAATGCCTTGGACAGGCTGTTCTTTAAGTTGAAGGCTATCAAGGAAGCTCTTAGAAAATGGAACAAAGAAGTTTTTGGGGATATTTCTCTGAATAAAAGCCAAGCTGAAGTTGAAATTAAACAGAACCTTTTTGATACAGATCCTTCCCCCACAAATAAAGAGGGTCTCTCTACAGCAAATGCCAGGCTTCGTCAAGCTCTTTTTATAGAGGAGCTTTTCTGGAATCAAAAATCAAGGATAGATTGGATTGAAAGTGGTGATAAAAACACTTCTTGTTACCATGCAATTGCTCAGTGCAACAGAAGAAGGAATGTTATAACTAGACTTAAGGTTGGAAGCCCAGCTGAGTGGTGTAATGAGCAGGCAACCCTTCAGAATCATGCAATAGCCTACTTCAAACAACTTTTCTCATCAGAGGAGCATATGATAGATCATTCTATGCTGAATTATATCCCCCAAGTTATAACTGAGGCTCAAAACCAGTCTCTTTGTGCTTTACCAGATGCAACTGAGGTCCGAAATGCAGTCTGGTCTTTAAAAGGCTTCAGTTCCCCTGGCCCGGATGGTTTTAGTGGAGATTTCTTTACCTCTGCTTGGGACATTGTGGGGGAAGATGTTATAGCAGCGGTATGTGCTTTCTTTAAAGGATTCCCCCTTCCAAGGGGAATTTCCTCCTCCCTCATTACTTTAATTCCCAAGGTGCATGAACCTAAGTCTTTCAATGATTTTAGACCTATCAGCCTATGTAATTTCTCATACAAAATCATTACCCGGATTATTTCTGAAAGGTTGGCTCCACTGTTGCCAAGTATAATCTCTTTGGAGCAAGGAGCTTTTGTGAAAGGCAGATACATTCTGGACAATATAGCACTAGCTCGACAACTTATGATGGATTTCAACAGGAAAGTGAGAGGCCATAATGTGATTTTTAAATTAGATATGGCTAAAGCCTATGATAGGATGGAGTGGGATTTCATTATAGCAGTTTTGAAGAGAATGGGTTTTAACTCTAGATTTACTTCATATATTGGTATGATCCTTTACAATAGTTGGTTCTCGGTCAACTTTAATGGTATGGCAACTGGTTTCTTCCAGTCTAGCAGAGGCATAAGACAAGGAGATCCACTTGCCCCCTTCCTGTTCATAATAGCATCAGAAGTCTTAAGTAGGGGCCTCTCTACTTTATTTCAATCAGGTCATCTGAAAGGCTATAAAGGGCCAAGGCATAGTAAACAGGTTACTCACTTACTATATGCAGATGACACCTTGGTTTTTCTAAATGCTAGTAGGCATAATATTGAGGCTTTCAAACATTTTATCAGCTGTTATGAAAACAGTTCAGGGCAGAAAGTCAATGTTATAAAGAGCAGTTTTATTTTATTCTCAAAGGCTCCTGATTCTCTTAGACAATCTATCCGCTCTCTTACAGGCTATAAGTATCAGTCTGATGGCTTGAATTATCTGGGCATTCCTGTTAAGAAAGGTAGATATCTGTGTTCAGATTTTAAATTCCTAATAGACAAGATACAAACCAAGTTGGAAGGATGGTAGTGTAGTCTATTGTCAGCAGCAGGAAGGGCAATGCTAATTGATTCTGTCCTACACAGTGTGCCAGTCTACCTTGCCTCAGCATGTTTTATACCAAAGAAGGTAATACATATCATTGAAAGTCTGAGTGCTAATTTTTTTTGGCATGGTCAAAGCACAACTAGGAGACATTGGGTAGCTTGGCATGCTATCCAAAAGCCTCGGGTGGAGGGGGGACTGGGAATCAGGGATTTGATAGGAGTTCAAATTTCCCTGGATGTAAAGATGCTGTGGAATATTTTACAAGGGTCATCTCTTTGGTCTGCTTATGCCAGGTGCAGATTCATCAAATTCCATTTGCTAGCTGTTCTAAGCCCTTTGCTGCTGGTATGCCTATGGTTGTTTTCAGGCAAGCTAGAGATATTATTATACAGCATAGCATCTGGTTTATTGGTTGTGGGGATGGACCTGATTTTCTGAGGGACAATTGGATTGGAATGGGCCTTTGTATAGTGTAGTCTCAGATAGTGGTGTCAATGGGGGTGCAGGTTCCCCCTTGGCTTCTGTAAGAGAGGTCTTGCTGGACCCTCAACATGCTGCTAGGGAATTCAATGGTCCTTCTCCACTCCCTAACATTCAATTGACCAATGAAACTGATATATGTGTATGGACTGGATCTCTAAAGGGTAATTTTTCTGTCAAGTCAGTATACAATATGATTCGGTCTAAGGGCCTGAGGAGGCCAGCCTGGGCCAAGTTATGGCACTCTGCCATACCCCCGAGGGCTGCTTTATTTGCTTGGAAGATTCTACATCGAGCTGTCCCGGTTGATAGCAGGGTTATGGACTGTGGGATCCATATGGTTTCCAAGTGTAATTGCTGCTCCCACCCTAGCCAGGAAGATCTTAATCATGTTTTTATCACTGGAGAGATGGCTACTGAATTATGGAGATGGGTATATCCTCTGATCAATAACAGAGCATGGTTTAGTGATCAAATTACAGCTCGGTTATGGAATCTCATTTCTGTTACAAATATGCAGTCAGCCTTTAGCTTTATTGGGATCCTTGCTGTTATTCTGATGCTATGGGAAATATGGAAGTTCAGATGTGCAGCTAGATTTGAAGGTGTGCCTATCAACTATGCAGTTATCAAAAGGAAAATTCTATACTCAATTACCATGGCTTTAGACCGATTAATTTTCCATAGACCTCTGTCACCTATGCAATCCAGATGCCTTGCTGGCCTAGATTTATTCCCTCGGATAGTAGTCAAAAAGCCAATTATTGTCTCATGTAAATTAGCTATGCAAGGCTATACTCTACATTTTGATGGAGCCTCGAAAGGTAATCCTGGCAGAAGTGGGGGAGGTGGTTGTATAAGAGATATAGCAGGAAGAATGATGGCTACTTTTGCTTTCACTTATGGCATTGGGTACAGCCTTGTGGCTGAAACAAGAGCACTACATGATGGCCTTGCTGTTGCAAAGTAGTGTGGCATTAGATTAACATCCATTTTTTCGAATTGTGCTGTTCTTGTGGAGGCAGCAAGGAAGGAAACTGCCCCAAGTTGGATGACACTCCCATGGTGGAAGAGGATTATGCTGCTACTCCAAGAGAATAGTTGCCCGGTCCAGCATATATACAGGGAAGGAAACCAAGTGGCTGATTCCTTGGCATCATATGCATGTAATGCATCTTGTAACTCAGTCTTTATTCGAGATAGAGATCTTCCATGGCCGGCCAGGGGTGCTTTCAGGATAGATAAGGCAGGACTGCCAGCTTTTCGTTTCTAGTTTTTCCTGGTTATATTTTGGTTCTTCTACTATATTGTTGTTGGGTTCATAAGGGGCTATGGCTCCTCTTTTTCTCAAGGGTATACCTCAAGGATTTTGTAAATTTTTCAGCAAAAGCAATAAAATCAAGGGCCCTGGTGCTGCCTGGGGGAGTGAGAACACTCTTCCTTTCTGAGGAAGAGTGCACTTGATCAGTTCCAGCTCCAGATTGGCCAGTTCTTTGCTTAAAAAAAATAACTACAAATAACTCTATTACATAATCCAAAGGAAAAGAGTACTTTAATGACAATCTAGACTCAATAAAATAAAAATACAATAATGACTCATGAAAATAGAAAAGACTCGAAGTAGACATCTCGGACGGCTCTACGCTCATCACTCTTGGCCATCTCCATCGGATTGAGTCTCGCTATCGAAATTACTTGAAAAATAGGGGAAAACACTAGGTGAGCGAACGCTAAGTAGGGATTACATCTCAATAACGAGCTTGCTTAAAGTAAGTTACATGTTACTTGAAATGCAAGTATACTTAAGCATGAAATGAACACATGATAACATTAAAGTAGAGAGAATAAAGTTGAACTAGCAAGATCATGTAAAGCTATCAAGGATTTCAAGCATAATATCAAGTCACGTCATGAGATATTGGCTATTTTAATGTATCAAAGAAATATCCATTCCGGGCCATGCAAGTCACGTCATGTCATGTCAAGTCAAGTACGAGATGTGGAATGTCATCGATTAATCTAGAAAGTCATGCACTTCGGTGCAATGCCACACGGTGGTCAATATAGTTCCTATGGATACAAGTACTTTCGGGGGCTACTCCCAAGACCAGACCAGGCCCCATTAACGTCAGACATTAAGCCATGTATTTATCTAGACATCCACTTAGTTTATAGCCAGTAGAGTTCCAACGGAATAAGCCACTGTAGGAACATTAAGGTACGTAGATTCACAGAACAGAGATTCAAGGATAGAACTTTGTGGAAAGATGATGTAGCGATAAATCACATAAAAACCAAGACAATAATGAAATCTGGGTAATTGGCATCCATTTAGGCCTCCATCAATTACAGAATCTGCGTCCACTATAGTGGTCGCCAATTCTGTGAACAATACATGTATGAAGAAATAGCGTCCACTGTGACGGCCGCTATTTCTGTTATAGCGTCAACTGTACTGGTCGCAAATTCCAGTCAGTGACAGACTCTCACAGAATGCCAGAAACAACACTCCCTGATGGCTATGGCGTCATGTTTCTGAAGAGGGACATGCCATGACATAGTTTCTTGGGTTTTGAGGGTACAACCTGCTTGGCTGCCTTGAGGGAATCCAAGGCTAGCGAAGTCTTACAGAGGCCTTAGAGAGAGAAATTTAAATATGGCGGAAGGAATATCCAGCGGAGGGTCTTTCAATCTCCAAGAATTGAGGTGTAATCGTGAAACATCGTGAAACAGGGACTCCATCTCGGACTTGAGATAGTAGTGCCATAAGACCCGCGGTATGGGTCAAAACCCGATAAAACGTGAGAGATAAGAAATAGCGTCCAAATGGAAAGGTGTTATTTAAAGAATTAGCGTCTCTTTAGAGAGGTGCCAAATCAATAATTTACTGAATTTAAATAAAATTTTCATAAATTGGCATCCTTGCAAGAAGGCGCCATATCTTTATATAGCTTCCATGTGATGGACATTAATTCATGATTTCCAGGTTATTTCAATTTTCAACAATTTTAAAAGGAATCTGCGCCTGTAAAGAGGCGCCAATTCTGTAAGCCACGTCTATTTAGACAAACGCCATTTCTTTTATGTGTACAGATCAAACAACATCAGGCAGATATGTTCACAGACTCATTTTACTGTTGATTTCTTTAGATTAGCATGAACAGTAGCACTTTGCTGTCTATAAGGATTTTTAGGAAACTGAATACATGAAAGTGTAGAGAAAAATATGAAGATTCCAGAAACATGCTCATGCAGAAATTTTATAATCTGGTTCCATACTTATTAAAATTTGAACATGCGTTATTTAATAATTACACTACATGAAATAGCATCTGGGTGGTGGTCACTAATTAAATAACGTCCAGAAGATTGATGCTAATTCTGGAATCAATGCCCTTCTAAATAGACGTTAATTAAATAGCGGCTACTGCCTTGGTCGCTATTTTCATATGAAACAGAAAGCCAGGCAAACTCAAGAAAATAGGGATCATGGAGATAATATAGTGATATGCATGATGTTAACCTCTTGTTGGACTTGTTTAAGAGATCACCTACCTTGTTTGGGGTTGAGGGATGAGGACTTCGAACGGAGAGAGTAAGGAACAGAAGAGGAAGAAGTAGCTTGCTTCCACCATGGTAGCAGCAACAGAAATCGCAAGAGGAGGAAGATGAGCGAAGGTATCAGCCCACATCCGATCAGAAGGGGAAGCAGGGGAAGAAGAAGATACGTCTCCTTCCCAATCTTAGCAATATCCACAGTAGGACGTAGAAGGATGAAGAGGAAGTAGAAGAACGGAAGCAGAATGACCTCCTTCACACGAGCAGCAGCAACACGATGCTCCTGTCATCGTAAGGCTTGTATATATATATGGGGAAGAATCCTATGAGTGCTAAGGAGTCCTACTTCATTTTTAGAATCCTAATAGGTTTCAAAATTTCCTAAGTTAATCTTCTCCCTGCCATATCCGTAGCTACTTTCCTGCTTTGATTAGGAAAACCCTAAATTTCTCATGCAAGCTTTGAACGTAATAAGGGTTTAGTGTAACCCAAAGCTTTTCTTATACTAGTAATTATACATTTGCCCTTTTAAGGCCCCTTTTTGCTACCCGTAAGGCCCATTAGGATGTATTTTGGTTTTTTTGTCCATTGTTGGACTTTTAGTATAGTTTGTAGTTTTGGGTTTTATTTTTTTAAGTCTCAACGAATTCTATTTACACTCTTTTGTCTATTAAATATTATATATTTTATTTGGGGTGCTACACCCTCCCCCATTTAAAAGAATTTGGTCTCCAAATTCAATCGCATAGACAGAGGGTGCAGATTCACTTACTATTGGAATAGTTTCGGGAACCTCTTGCACATAGACTCTTCAGTTTCCGATGTGGCCTCATGTTCTAAGCTTTTATTCCACTGAATCTTCACCATGGGAATCGTCTTGTTTCTTAGTACTCGGACCTCATGATCCAGTATCTTCAATGGCTTTTGTTCGTATGTAAGATCATTTTGTATGACCAGGTCGTCATGTTCTATGACGTGGAATGGATCATGAACATATTTTTTGAGCATGGAGACATGAAATACATTGTGGGCTTCGGACAGTTGTGGCGACAAGGCGATCTGGTAGGCAACCTCACCAACCCTTTCCAGAACTTCAAAAGGACCGATATATCTTGGTGTAAGCTTACCCTTAACACCAAATCTTCGAATACCTCATCCGGGGGGAACCTTAAGAAATACATGGTCTTTGACTTGGAACTCCAGGTCTCTCCTTCTAGTATCGGCATAAGTATTTTGTCGAGACTGAGCCATTTAAAGTCTTTCTCTAATGAGCTGAACCTTCTTGGTTGTATCCCTTACCATCTCCGGGCCTATAAGTTATCTTTCGCCAAATTCATCTCAGCATATAGGTGAGCGGCAACTTCTTCCGTATAATACCTCGAATGGTGTCATTTGGATGCTTGCTTGGTAGCTATTGTTGTAGGTAAATTCCACTAGAGGTAAATGATCATGCCAACTCCCACCAAAATCTATAACACAGGCCCTGAGCATGTCTTCTACTACTTGGTTTGTCCGTTTCGTCTGACCATCTATTTGGGGATGACATGCAGTGTTGAAATTCAATCTCGTCTCCAAGGAGTTTTGTAGACCCTTCCAAAAGTGTGATATAAAGTGAGGGTCTCGGTCAGACACTTTTGAGACAGGAACTCCATGTAATCTGACAATTTCTTTCATATATAAAGCTGCTAGCACATCAACCGACCATTTACTCTTAATGAGTAGAAAGTGTGCGGACTTTGCATACCGATCAATGATTACCCATATCCCGTCATGTCCGCCTTTGGTTTTAGGCAAACCCATAACGAAGTCCATCCCTATATCCTCACACTTTCATTTAGGAATATCCAAGGGATGGAGTTTACCAGGGGGCTTTTGGTGTTCCGCCTTTATCTTTTGACAAGTAAGGCAGCGAGAGATAAATTTCGCTACGTCTCTTTTCATATTGGTCCACCAAAAGTTCATCTTCAAGTCTTGGTACATCTTGGTGGCACCAGGGTGAATAGTATATTTTGATCGGTGAGCTTCTTCTAGAATCTTGTTCTTCAATTCCGGACAATCTGGAACACAAGTTCTTTCATCGAATAATAACCTTCCATCAGATGCTATCTTGAAGTCGGGTTGCTCATTCAGCTTGCCTTTGATTTCTACTACTGCCGAGTCATCATTTTGTAGCATCTTGATCTCGGAGAGTAGGTCCGGATGTAGACTTATGTGTGATAGAGTAACACACCCTTTCTCCTCGTCCATATTTATGTTTAACTTGGAGAATTGCTCTAGCATTCTCCATTCTTGAATCATATAGCTGGCTAGTAACGCTCTTGGCTTCCGACTAAGGGCATCAGCTACGGAATTACCCTTTTCTGGATGATATTATCTGGTGAAGTCGAAGTCCTTTAGGTACTCTAGCCAACGCCTTTATCTCATGTTCAATTCCTTCTGATAGAATAAGTACTTTAGGCTTTTATGATCGGAGTACACAATAAATTATTCCCCGTACAGATAGTGTCTCCAGATTTTTAGAGCAAATACTACCGCGGCCAATTCTAGATCATGCACCGGGTAGTTCTCTTCATACGACAAACCTTGCTCGATCTCCCTGAATTAAATGAAATTGTTCCTCCTATACTCTCACGATTAAAATGAGATTGTATCCCTATATATAATATTTCAATTTAGTACCCCTATATATAATGTTTCAATTTTCTTAGTCACTAAATATATACTTATCACTAACGTTCAAACTACTCTTATTAAATGTTATGAACTATGAACTAATAAATTATTTTTTAACCATTAAATGATTGCATTTCATGCATAATTTCATATTAATTATTTATTTAATTATAATTTTTTTAGACAAAAATTGCATTGTAACCTAAAATATAGCATTAGCAACCCACATAAATATTCGCTATTAAGTTGCAATTAAATAGTGACCAACGTAAAATGTTTGTCACTAAAATAAATATTCATCGACTACATGTTGGTCGCTATTTGTGTTGACATCATTAGCGACCAATATTGTCTTGGCCGCTGGATTTTCTTAAGGTTTAGCGACCTATTAAAATATTGTCGCTAATAAAAATTTTATAGCGACCAATTTTCCGTCGCTATTGACATGTATGGTGGCTCGTGATGTACATTAGCGACCACACATAGCAACCAATCATAAAATGGTCGCTATTACAACCCGTTAGCGACCAATGTTGTGTTGGTGGCTGTACGTCAAATCTTTAGCGACCATTGAACTATTTTGGTCGCGAATACAGCTTTTCTGCAACCAATTTTAATTGGTGGCCAATGATTTGGTCGCTATAGACCCCCCCTCCATTTTTTTGTAGTGATTCTTCTTAAGTTGTCGGGAAGAATATGCAATAGCCTTCCCTTGTTGCATCAATACACAGCCTAGTCCGACGCTAGACGCATCGGTATATACCTCGAACTTTTCTCCTTCAATAGGTAATGACAATACTGGGGCAGTAGTCAAACGATCTTTCAATGTCAACTCTGGACATCCACAGCTTCTGGTTATAAAATGGAGCTGTCCTCCTTGGCCATCCCTTAAGCTTGACACTGATGGTGCTTCTAAGCAAACTGGAAATTCTGGGGGAGGTGGTGTTATTAGAGATCATAGAGGAAACACTCTTCTTGCTTTTTCTCATTTTTATGGGAAATCAAATAGCATCATAGCAGAGGCCCAAGCCCTCCTTGATGGTGTTAAGTATTTACGCACCATTGATTCAAAGCCTGCCTTCATTGAATGTGATTCTAAAGCTCTTGTACAGATCATCAAAAGACAATCCCAATGTCCATGGTCCATCCTCATATAAGTCAGAGAAATTTGGAGTATCCTTACACAGTTGGACACTGAAGAGGCGAAATCTCGCGCTGTGTCCTGAGCGGGCTGTGGATCACCAGAAGATGAACTGTAAGACAAGGAAACGTATCAGAGGGCCCAGGGGGTTTCCCTTGGGAAAAACCCTCCGATGATTAAGTCAGTAGAGCGGTGGTGGAAGCAGTAATGGGGAGGAGAAAAACTAGTGCGCGAGATTCCTCTCCACCAGAGGGTGAAGCGGATTGCTCAGGAGGTTGGGTGTATGAGTACCTTCATGGCTCCTCCTTCCACCGGAGGGTATCCCTAGTTTAAATAGTGCGCCACCTTCAGAAGTCCTGCAAGCTGAGGGGTCTCCGGCGGGAGTTACATCCTCAACGTGAGCTTTCATGGCCTTATCGTGGGAACGTTATCGCCTCGAAGTCCGGCGGCTTCTTGATTCCCCTGTCCGTTGGGGACTCTTAACGGCAGCACGAACGGATAATATCTGGTCTGGCCGAGCTTCTGAAACGCCAGCCCTGTCCGGGCGATGAGCATAGCTCGGCGAAAGAGGGGTCGGATAGGTCGGCGAATGCCTGTCTCTCCCGGGCGGGGAAACGGCTTGGGTCGGACCTTCCTTATGACCTGACCATCACTCGGGCCCTCCGAGCCTAGGGGCCGCCGGGGAGAGTTGGTTCCTCGAGTGTTTGTTCATTGGGCTTTTCTTTCCTGAGTGGGCCCTGTGGGCTGTCACTCAGGTGAGCTTGCCTCATTGGACCCTGTTGGGTCATGTTGGGCTGCTCTTTGGGTGGGCTACAGAAATTCCCCTCTCCACTTGTCCCCCTCCTACTCCCGAGCCATGGAGGCTCGGTCGAGTAGCTTTTGAGGCTTTGGACCGGCGTGACTCAGGTGGGTGGAATTCTGTTGGCGTTATGGAGCCACGTGTAGTGGTCGCCTGTGCCCGTAATGATGATCCTGACGGATTTGAAACGAAGGGGCCCCCCTTTTCTTGGAGCACGGAATGACGCGCCGCCTTCCTCCAAGGTTTTATAGGCGTTGGGCGCTGTTTGTTGTTCTAGGCTTCTCAGGGTTTTAGGCTTTCCTTAGTTTCTTTGCTTCTGGGGCTCCTTGATGCACCGTGAGGGCACAGTGGAGACACAAAGTCTTGCGACGGCGTTTGAGGAGTTGGCGAGGATAACCGCGGAGGTGGTCCAACAACTTCGTTCCCCCCAGAGTCTTCGAGCTTGCGCGAGGGATCATCTTCCAGCTCGATGGCGGATCTGCCTTTAGAAATCGGGCAGGTGAGGCGGGAGCCCGTCCCCAATTGCAGTGAGTTGGGGGAAGCCGAGGTGAGGAAGCTGGAGCATCATTTTCGCTTGCCTCTCAGGTACAGCTTTGCTGCCGCCGCCCCGTATGAGACGAGTCTGGACAGCCGTACGGGGCACATTTGCACTTTTCTTCTGGCTTGGAAGAGTGTGTTCCGCCTTCCCTTCGAGCCTTTTGTACTTAAGCTTCTCGAGTTTTTCTGGTTGGCGCCTATTCAGTTGGTGGCCAACTCGTATCTCCTTCTTTCTGCCTTTCGGATTCTCTGTCGTCAGCACGACATTTTTCCTTCCTTGGACCTCTTTCACTATTTTTTCGAGTTGAAAATGCACCCGTCGGTGGGGAAGGGCTTCTACTTTATCCAGGCGAGGAGGAACAGGAGTTGCATCTCACTCGCAGCGAAGGACTCCTCACACAAGGGGTGGACGACCCAATTCTTCTGGGTGAAGGCGGAGGTGACGAACGAGTTTTGGAGATGTCCGGTCTTGCCCAATTTTCATCCGAATCTTCCCCCTCGCCAGGAGGAGTTCCCTCCCCACGTGGAGCGGCAGGCCGCTCGTCTGCTGGATAACCCCCAGTCGACCGAGGAGCTGGTGACGCCGGAGAACATCGAACAGTGTTTGCTTACGCGGTTGACGTCGACAGGTACCGCTCTCGAGGCTCTTCTCCTGGGGTGGTAGTTACTTTCTTTCTCCTGACTGGGTCTTCTTCCTTTGTTGCAGACGTGAGGCGGGAACCTCTGAAGGAAGCTGCTGAGGTCATCGATCTGGGAGAAGATGACTCGGCGGCCGACGAACCAGATGCTTCTGCGGGTCACGCCCAAGCCCGAGATAAGGGCAAGGGGGTGGCCCCCGGGGGATCTTCACGACCAACTGGTACGAAGCGCAAGGATCCCATGGCGGGAAAGTTGCGGGAGGCCGCGAAGGCCAGGAAACGGGCCAAGAAGACAGGTCTTCCTTCTACCGCCGGGGGTGACTCCGGCTCGGCGGCGCTCCCCTCTCGGGGGCAAGATGGGGCCGACCTCTCGGGGCTAGCTCCCCTACCTGCCAGGCGAGAGGGGGCCGAGGAGACCGGGGGCCCTTCAGAGGGCGGCGATGGGTCGGCTCTCCCCCCCACGGGGGTAGAGGGGGCCGATGTTGAAGTAGTTGACGCTGAGACCGGGGGATCGGTCGGAGGCGGTGATGTCTCGGTCGGTGAGGTGCGGGCCGAGACAGGCAGGGCTGGGGGTTCGCCCGCGAGGGCGTTGCAGCCCCAAGTTCTTGAAGTTCCCGGTGCGGTCAATCCCGCGGCGCCGGTCGAGGTTGGGGTTCGCCCGGGGAGGCGTCGCAACCCCAACCGACCGTGGTGCGCTAGGCGGTCAGCTCCGTCACTCGAGCAGAGCCTTCTGGCGGGGTGCCCAGGGCGGAGCGGTTCCCTCTGCCGGAGCCTTTGGAAAGGCTTGGTATTACGGGCGATTTGTATCGGGTCTGCCGGTCGATCGCCGCAAGGATGAAGGGGGGAGAAAGGCGTAATACCCCCCCCG